>OZ023316.1:35076032-35793373 GCA_964007375.1 Ophion obscuratus | reverse complement strand
GGGATTGGCCGAAACAGTGAGCAAACAGTCAAGCGTTTTATCTTTCACCTTTTTAATCGCCCCTTTCTCTTTTGGAGCTCCACGGCTAATACTAGCGTGGCCGATTACCTTTACGAAATCGATATGCGTATACATAAATGATTCACAAATCGCCGTGACTGATCGTATTTACAAACGCCAGAAGTTATTTGTACTCATAGTGATAAAGAATAAAAGTAAATAATTGCAATGCGTCATTAAAATTCACTAAACATGTGTGCACGGTAAATCGTTATCATTGAGGCGTTACCCCCACTTGTGGCGCAAAAAAAGGCCTTTTTCATGATTTTTTTTAAAGAAAACTACAAAACTTTTTTAATCGATCAATATACCATCTTAAAGAACACAACTTGAAGAACTTTCAGTAATTTTTTTATTGAAAAATATTACATTCTTTAGTGGCAAATGGCCGTCAATGAAATAATGTTTTTATATACACGGTTTGCGGTGACCAACATTGCGGCGAAGTGGATCATCAGAAAAAAAAAATGCGGATGGATTTAGTCAAATATAAGTATAAACTAGTCTTTAATCGAAAGATTTTCAAAAATGTTCATTTTTCACAAAATGGCGGACAGTCAAAGTTAATGGTTCGATTTTAACGAAAAAACGGCCGTTTTTTGGCTATAAAACGGCCATTTTTTTCGAAAAAAAAATCGAACGAATAAAGACTACATTTTTATGTATTAAATAAGCCTGAAAAATTTCAAGAAGATCGGTTCATTAGTGTTCGAGTAATCTTGGTCACCGACTTCGGAAATGCCATTTTGAGAAAAACGCGTTTAAAGTTTCAATTTCCGGTCGTTTACACAACGGATTCTTCTCTTTCAACGCTCATATCTCAGTCAATTTTGTTCGGATCGACTTGAAATTATCAGGACATATTCTCAGATACTTATACTTCAAAAAAATGCAATAAAGAAAAATCGATTTTTTCAAAATCGCAAGTGGGGGTAACCCCTTAATTTGCAATATTTTCGTTTGACCGACATTTTTTCACAGTACTCTGGATTTTTTTGCATTTATTTGTCGATCGTGGATATTTATTGTTCATTTTTTCATTTTATTCACGTTTTTCATCGGTGATTCTTGTATTCGAAGATCTTCGGGAATAACCATTGATTACTCGGTTCCGGTAATTCCCCGACAGCACCAGATGATTCTGGATCGCTCGGTAACTCGTTCTAGCCCCTGCGCTATTCTGCTCCGGAGCATTCTCGACTGAATCATATCCTTTTTCCCACAACGTTCTTTTGTTTATTACCGCAATGAATCATCGCGAATCCTGCACACCGCAAATTTAACCACGTTAATTAGGGTCTTCTTAATTTTGCGACGAACGTGAACTCTACTTCTTACTTAATTCGGACGAGCAAAAAAAAACAACGAATGCGCCACTTGATGGATAACACGTCGGCTGGATAATGGCGTAATGTTGCTACGCCGTAGAGGAAGAGAGATTGAATAATACTACGTTGCCCAGGAAGATTACTAATTAATGCTCACAGGATATTGCCTCAATTCAACGTATATATCACACTCTTTAAATGGACACTGTCGAAAGAGAATTTTGGCAGAAGGAAGGTCGTAAAACTTTTTCGTGCCTCGCGACGAGGCTACCAAATCATTTTGATTGCGTCGTTATGGACGCACGTTCATTTTAAGGGGAGGTAACTGAATAAATGGCGAGAAAAAAAAGTGAACTTTGGGAATTTTTATCTTAAAAAATAATGTTTCGATTGGATACGGGGTTTTTTTTATTGGAAAATATGTACATTGAGGTATGTTTAGCAATTTTTTAAAATAAATTCGTCGACTGGGAGCGATTCAAACACGATTATCTCGAAACATAGTTTTCAAAGTCGGTGTCAGATCTCGAAAACGGCTTGTCCGATTTTGTCCAAATTTGGATACAATATTCTTCGATAGTTATTCTCGTTCGCCACGTAGGATTTTTTTTAAATTTTCATTTTCGACGGAATTGCGACTGTTTTGATTTAAAATTCGCTTTTCGTTCGCAATTTCCGACGATTTTGGATTGCATAGACATTGCATAAAAAAGCAATGGTTCGATCAAATGAAAAAACCCCTACGTGGCGAACGAGAAAAACTATCGAAGAATATTGTATTCAAATTTGGAGAAAATCGGCCAAGCCGTTTTCGAGATACATCTGGCACCGACCTTGAAAACTATATTTCGAGATAATCGCGCTTGAATCGCTTCCAGACAACGACTTTATTTTTTAAAAAATCCTAAACATACCTCAGTGTACATATTTCCCAATAAAAAAAACCGGATCCAATCGAAACATTAGTTTTTGAGATAAAAATTCCCGAAGTTTACCTGTTTTTCTCGCCGTTTACTCAGCTACCTCCCCTTAATTCAAACAAAATGTCGTTTCATCGAAACAAAATCGGCCGACGAAACTGACATTGAGACCCAAAGGTTTTTATTATTCGAAAAGCCCGAAATTATTGTTATTGGGATTCGAATCAACTTTATTTCGTTCGAATGAATTTTAGTGAAAATAAAACACTGATGAAAAAAATGCATTCCTCAGCTGATGGCAAACAACAAGTATGCAAAGTGCGATTTTATGAAAATAGAAGAATAAAACGCAACAGCAAAAAAAACAGTTGTCTCAGTCCCTGTTGTGAATGTGACGGAAAAAGTGATTATTTGTTTATCAGTTTCACGCAACGTCGCAGAGTACTTAAGGGGTCCTCTCACTTTAGACGCTAAAAAAAACTATTTTCATGAATTTTTTTGATCGGTTTATATTATAGATATTGATATAAAAGTTGTTACACTTAATAAATGCACTTTTGGTATACATTTAACATTTTATTTATTTATTTAAGTCACTATTTATAGACGAAAATGGTAGTTAAAAAAATGACCTACGAAAATTGTAGGTCTGCGCTATTGATGAAATCTCGGAGATGAATCATCGGAAACAAAAAAATCAAATGGTTTTAGATTCAGTATGTTAATGGCTATAGCGCATATAATACGATTTTTTTATATAGGTAAAAATAACAAAATAGCGGACATTTTTCGAAAAAAAAACGTGTTTTTCACCGTTATTGGCAAAAAAATAGTAAATATCAAAATTAAAAAAAAATCTTGATATGCACTATAGCTATAGTTATGAAGAATATGTGGTTAACTTTCATAAGGATCAGCTTAGTAGTTTCGAAGATTTTATCAACAAGCCGTCGAAAAACGTTGTTTCGAGAAAAACGCGTTTAAAGTTTGTTTGGGTTACACAAATACATAACAATATTTTTTAATGTATTTCAAAAGTGTTTTTATTAAGTGTAACAACTTTTATATCAATATCTAACACATGAACTTTTTAAAAAATGGGTGATAATAGCTTTTAACGTCTAAAGTGAGAAGACCCCTTAAAATACAATTTCGCCAAGCGAAAACTTGCCAACTAACTTTTTTTTTCAATGCTGTCGATTTATGAACAGCGAAATTACCAACTTTTATTAAACTACTCATGCAGCATGTCGCACTGGTGATAGTTCTATTCGTTGCATAAACTTTCTAAAAATGCTGTGTACTGAATGAGAATGTCTATAAAAACGTTGTACAGGTATTGAATGATTGCACGCCATGAAATGGATTTTTTTTCGCTTATTAAACAAAAAAATGTATTCACCTTTTGTTCGTCCAGGTGCTTTGATCTCACGATTCTACTTATTCGCATTACCTGCTAAATTCTAACTTGTGTTGTAGAAAACGCAAATTTGGAACCTTTTCTTGATTTTGTTCCATGACAATCGTTGCATGAATTCCAAGTTTGGTTTTACTATATTATTTTTTTTCGGAACACAAACATATTCTGAAGAGGGAAAAATCTTCTCATTTCATACACATGGGACTGAAGACGATATTTTTGCATGGTTTTTTTAAATTCACGAAGTACTCAGCGTCTCTTGAAATTGCTCATTGGAATTTGACAACTATCAGATCTTGACTGTCTATTTATTTATGTACGTACAAGCGCACTATCGGATGTTCCATATCGAAAGGTACGTTTTCCAAGCAAATTAGCTTCGCTCACTACAGCCTCATAGATCAAAGCGGGATAAATATTTACAACGATCACATAATGGATTTTTTTTTCTTCTTCTTTAAACGATAAAACGATGGGCAGGCTGTTTGGCGCATGGACATTTTTTTGGGGAATTGGGGGGGGGGGTCATTTGGTCGTTTTTTCACCCTTAGACCCTATGTCCTAAGTGTCACGGTAATTGAGATATGATTTTTCTTTGTTTTTTTTTCAATTACCGGAAATTTCGCCTTTAAATCGTCATAACTTTTTTATTTGTGGTTGTAATAGCACGAAATAACTTTTGTTGTATTCTGCCACGTACGTTTATTATTAATGAATCATTATTTGATAAATTGGTTTCAAGAAAGTGACTCTTGAGCTTCCAGTCTTAAAAATGTGTAAATGTATGAAAAATTTCAACTCCTGAATTCATTATAAAAAAAAAACTTATTCTCTTTACTTTGACCACATAATGAATTATTTCTATGACATGTAGCATACCGTTGGAAAGAGTATAAACTAGAGAACTTTTTAAAACAAAACTAAGTTCAAAATAGCTTTTAGTGGTTTTTTATAATGAATTTAGAAGTTGACATATTTCATACATTTACGCATTTTTAAGACTTTGGAAGCTCATGAGTAATTTTCTTGAAACCAATTGTATCAAATAATGATTTATTTATAATAAGCATACATTGCAGAATACAACAAAAGTTATTTCGTGCTATTACAACTGCAAACAAAAAAGTTATGGCGATTTGAAGGCGAAATTTCAAGTAATTAAAAAAAACATATCTTAATTACCGTGACACTTAGGACATGGGGTCTAAGGGTAAAAAAAGTAGCAAATGACCCCCCCCCCCCCCGCCCCAATGATGTCGGTCCATATGCTTCTTAAGTGCTCCTGAGAATTGGCGGAATTCAAACGGTCACAAAGAATACCCTGGAAGGGGAATTCCCCTTAAGGCGGCAGCTTGAATTGGAAGGTAAAAAAAAAGGGTTTTTTCGAGAATTTTTTTAGAAGGGAAAAAAACAAGGGAGCCCAGTAAACATTGAAGTATATGTCCATGTATATTTGAAATGTATAAAAAGAAAATTTCTACATGAAACAATAATTACACTGAAAAAAAAAATTCAGTTGGTTTAACAAAATGTATCTTTAAATACGTTCAACTTGATTTTTGATTGGCATAACAAACATTTTGTTAATCTAACGATAGTTTTAGTGGTGTGAACTGTAGCTAAATAAGCTACAGTTCACACCACTAAAACTATCGTTAGATTAACAAAATGTTTGTTATAGTGGTGTGAACTGTAGCTAAATAAGCTACAGTTATGTGATAGTTTTAGTGGTGTGAACTGTAGCTAAATAAGCTACAGTTCACACCACTAAAACTATCGTTAGATTAACAAAATGTTTGTTATGCCAATCAAAAATCAAGTTGAACGTATTTAATGATACATTTTGTTAAACCAACTGAATTTTTTCTCCAGTGTACTGCAGATGTATCAGCCTACTCCATGTGCCTCTTGCTACTGCAGTCCCCAATCGACGGGAAAGATGCAGCTCGTAATTCTTGACTGAAACAAAAAACCAATAAAATGTTCAGTTGTCATATATTTTTCTCCTGGGTGAATTAAGGGAGGGTAGGGGTTTCAGCGTGAAAAAAAAACACTTTTTTGCGAATTGTTTTGATCTATATGGATAGAGTACATTTATTGAAACTTTTTGTACATTGTTGAGTGTCATTTCAAAAACGTTCCGTGAAATTTTTACGCGTAAATATCCACAAACAAGGCGGTGACAAAGCTTTTCCAAGAACGCCTTTGGAAAAACACGATTTGCGGTGTTCACTGTATCTCAGCTAGAAATTATCTGAAATCAAGTACCATTAAAATTTAGTCAAAGTATCATCAAATCCTTCCCCCAACGGTGTTTGATAATTTTTTTTAATTTCTAAATTTTTGGTGATCATGTAAAGTGAAAAGTGCTATTTTTCACGAAAAATTGCGCCATTTTGGGGGTGGAAGACCCCCTCAATGTAAAAAAAATCTCAAACTAACCGCTGGGAGAGGTATTTTATATGTAGAAAGTGTGTACCAAGTTTGAAATAAATCGGTCATGTAGTTTTTAAATGGCAGTGAACACGGACTTTGAAAAAGTGGTTTCGAAAAAAACGCGGCACCGGCTTGTTTGTGGATATTTTCGCGTACCAATTTCACGGAATGTTCTTGAAATGACACTCAACAATGTACAAAAGGTTTCAATAAATTTACTTTATCCATATAGATAAAAAAAATTCCCAAAAAAGTGTTTTTTTTTCACGCAGAAACCCCTACCCTCCCCTTAAGAAAAAGTTGAGAAAATCGTGATATTATAACTTTTCTCAGGCTTGACAAAAAAACGTATTAAAAAACACTTTAACGTGCGATACAAATTATTTAAAAATACTTTTTGAACGACTTTCTTAATTCACTTGGAAGAGATTTTCATACTAAAGAAAATAAACTTTGGTTTGATTCAATAGGTCGTTTGGTTTTTTCGCTATCACGCCCGCCAATTTTGAAAAAATCGTGAAAATGAAAACTGGAGAAAACGCGCTTCAAAGTTTTCAATAGGAGGAAATATCAATATCGAATATCAATCGCTTCTCTGCTTTTGGCCTTGTATCTTCGAAAATATTTACAATTAGCCTCCGTAACTTTGCAAATATATTCTTCGATAGATTATCCATCGATTCAAGCAATAAAAAGAACCACTTTTCGGACCTTATAATTCAGGCTCCGGCCTTAAAAAGACCAATGCAAAAATGGATGTGAAATAAATGTAAAGCGGATGTGAAAAATCTTGTACGAATGAAAATAATCATGTTTGTTGTCGTTAGCTCAATTCGACGCTGAAAGAGGCAACCCAAAGTCATCAGCCGTAAGATGGCTGAATCGAAGGATCAAGAGATCGTGTCAGATGAAATTGCTCTACAAGAGAATACCGATACTCGACTGGTTGCCAAAGTATAGAAAAGATTACATAGCCAACGATGTAGTGGCTGGTATCACAGTTGGCCTAACGGTCATTCCTCAGGCTATTGCGTATGCAAACGTCGCGGGACTTCCTCTACAGGTACAGGATGCAATTTGCATACAAATGACTCCACTCAGTGACTGAAAAAAAAAAAACACACACACACACACACCGCTCCAAAGTACTATCGAAGACTTTTCATTTTGGAGTTTTCTTTCAATACTCAGGTTTCATTTAATTGACAAAAAAAAATAACAATTACAGTACGGACTTTACTCGTCCTTCATGGCATGTTTCGTCTACACGATTTTTGGTTCCTGCAAAGATGTACCTGTCGGTCCGACAGCTATAGCTGCAATATTAACGCGAGAAACCCTCGAGAAGGCTCAGCTCGGCCCGGATTTTGCCGTTCTTCTGACCTTCATTTCCGGCTGCGTGTCGCTGCTCATGGGAATTTTACAATTAGGTGAGTTATCAAAGAAAATTTGTCCCAGTGACGTAAAAAAAGTCATCAACCGGCCACGACGAATTGTGCAACTAGTCGCGCGAATTCGATTTTTTTCGAGGTCGCACCATATCTGAAAGTTGTGTAACCGTAAAAAAAAAAACGAGAGTCGTAATTGTCAGTTTAGCGTTATAAATCACGATGGATGACGATTCAGGCTGTTCGGACTGCGCGCACAACGAATTCCACGGAATAATCGTTTTGTCAAACGTAAATTGCTTCGTCGCGAAAACAATTTCGTCATTTTTCACGTTTGAAGAGCGCGATAATAAAACTGTTGTATCGTATCTCGATGCACCTTGGGTATTGACAAAAACGATTTATTTTCATACTCTCGACACAATAGTACGTTCGACAACGTGAATGGAGAAATTTTCCGTGCTGAGTTTTGAATATTTTTATTTATTATATTCAAGGCCTTAAGGGGGGAAATAGATATTTTTAGGCGAGGAAAAAATTGCTGATTTTCATGATTTTCTTTTTAATGAAAGATTTCTTCACCATTATTGAAACTTAGGGTGTGTTTTATTACTACTTTTGGCTGTTATATGCGGTTTCTTATTTTTTATTAATCTTTAAAAATGGCGGATGTATGGCACGGTCTTCTAAACTGGTTGTGGCGGATGTGCTCAGACGGCGTGACACGTAGCGTCGGCGAGTTTAATCCGAAAAAAAACCAATGGAGATTTTTCTTTCACTAACACTCGTACGCAGAATATGAACCAAGAAAAAGTGAGAAATGTTCAAAATTGATGAAATTATTCGCTTTGAAACAAAAATATTGAATTATCCGAAAAAATAGCTACATTTTGCGATAATAAAATACGTTTTTTTTATTTTCAAACACATTTAGGTTAATGTTTTACGCAATAAGGTTAGAAAGTTTTATACCAAATTTCATTAGAATCGGTCGATTAGTTTTTTAGCTATACGTCAGTTTTGAAAATGCAGTTTAGAAGACCGTGTCATACCTCCTCCATGTTTAAAGATTAACCCTCGATCCGTGAAGGTATTTGAGGCACCTTAATGACGTGAACCTGGTCAATCTTTGGGCCGTACTTCTCAAGGGAAAATAGGGTTTTATTTCCTTCTTATTTTAAATATTTTTTTTTCATAAAATATTAAGCAACCTGCGAAGAAAATGATTTTGGACAGGACGAAAACGACCCAGGTTTACGGATTGAGGGTAAATGAAAAAAAAAACCATGTAACAGCCACAAGTAGACGGTTGGTTTTTGGTCACGAGTGTACCGGAAATAATTCCTTAATTTGTATTCCTAAGGAGTTTTCGGCACTCGGAAGGTGCCGAAAGAAAAATTCACGACTCTCCGAGTGCGAAATTTTTAATGGTGGTGAAACAATATACATTTGCAAAAGTAAGATATCGTACGTAGGCGACGAAAAAAAAAAAATGGCACGAGACCGAAGGTCAATTCTGCAACCTCCGGTTGTGTCACGCCGAAGCACTCAAATAAACTTTTTTGTCAAAAAAAAAAAAATGCATAGTGCAAGAGATCAGTTCGAACATTTCACCTTTTTAAAAACCGATATTGTACCGTTAACGAGCCTCAGATGACTAAACACGAGTCCAAGATTTTTTTTAGACCGAATGGTCTTCGACACAGTTCAACAAAGACAATCTCCGGAGTTCTCGCAATCGTCGCTCTTTCGTTCCAGTTTCGAACACTCTCGAGATCGTGCTATAATCGTTCCCATAAAACAAGAGTTCTCTGAATTGTCATTATGTATCCAAATGATTTTATTAGACACACTTACATTCGTAATGAACAATAATTCTCAATAATGATTCACAAACCATAAATTCTATGACTGCACAATAATTATCCGTAATTATTTCGTCGTAAAATATTTTTTTCTCATTTTTTTTATTCGTCAAACAGCTCACCATTAAAGGGGCAGCACTAGAGTGACACTTTCAAACATTTATTTTTTGTTGTTGTATTTTTCGATATTCTATACGTTCAAGTTTGAAGGTACGAACAATGGAATAAATATTCTTATCGTTCAACGCGTCAGTTTGTCAAAACCACATTTTTCAAATTTGCTGCGGTTCAAAGTGAAATATAAATCAACCGATCGACTTGAATCTTGTTTTAGCGTATTCAGTATTTGTTTCTTCACACAATGACTTTCCAGTTTTCCAATTGGATAAAAAATGTCAATTTGCCATGCAAAAAACCATCTGATTTTGAAGCGTAATTTGGAACTTTTTTTCAAAACTCCGCCATTTTGTTGGATTTTAATTTTTTTTTCACAATTTTGCGTCATTGTACAGGTAATATCTTCTAGTTCAACGGACGTTTTTTAATTTTTTTATTTCGGGCACACTGAAGGCCGCAATCACTGCAGCAGTGGGAGAACTTTTTTTTAAGAATCGGGAGATGGTGCATATGTCACTGAAAATTGAATATTTGCGTTAAAAAAAAAATAACTGAATATACATAACTTATACACAAATATATCCTCGAAATTTCAAAACATTCGATGCAATCGTTTTCTTTAAATAAATTCCGAAAAATCACCGTTTTTTTTGGCAGTCACCCTAGTGGTACCCCTTAAGGGAGGACACCACTGTGACAACCTAAAAAAAAGTCGTTTTAGCCTTTTGTCTACCAGATTATTTGTTTGGTATTTGGCAAAAAGATATGTTATTGAGCGTACATTGAACTTATTTCGTGTAAATTTTTATTTAAAAAAGATTGAAAACTCACAACGCTATTGAGGTAAATAGAACCTCCGTTTAAAAAAATGTGATCCAACGGTCGGATCGATAACTTGACAATGGTTCGTCTGAAAAATAAAAATAAAAAAGTTTTATCATTTACATTAATATAGTAATCGCAGTACGTAGCCGTCTTTCGAAAAAAAAATTACACGATATGGCGAGACTGCAAAAAAAAAGTGCAATTTTGGCGAAATTTTTACTTATATCCGGTGTCTTAAAAGATATTAAATAACAACAAAAAAACGGCTACGTACGACAACAGCTACTGCGATCGAAAAAAGTCAGCCAGGTCGAGAAAAGTCGTTTCGTGAAAAACGCGATTGAAGTGTTTAGTATACTTAAATCGTTGCGCTATCTGCTCTCACTGAATCACCTGTAACTTGGTCAATTTTCAATATTTTAAGGGGCTATACCAGTGTGACCGCTGAAAATTTGGGTGATTTTCGAAAAAAATTTGGAAGAAAAGTACTCAATAAAATGTTTCGGCAAATTAAAAATATATTTGCCTATATTCGACCTATATTACATAATTTTTTCATAAAAAAATATTAAGATCCAAGCAACCTACGCCCTGCCTTAGGAGGGGCCACAAAAAAAAAGTTCCTCCACTGCTGACATGATTCGGGCCGATTGAGTAGCTGAAACCGAAAAAGGAAAAAATGTCGTTAAACTGGAAGGTATTTCCTGTACAATGACGTAAGATTTTCGAAAAATATCAAAATCTAACAAAATGGCGTAGTTATGAAAAAAAGTCTGTTTTCTTGTCTATAAAATGGTCGTTTTTTTCAATGCCAAATCGTCAATTTTCATCCAATCAAAAACATCCTACGTCATTATAGAGTAAATACATTCAAGAGTATTCAGTTCAAATTTCAAGTCAATCGGATAATTGCTCTTTGAGTTACAATGTCAGCAAATTTGAAAAATCTTATTTCGAGAAAAACGCGTTTAAAGGTTTAACTATCGATTTTTGCAAGATAAAATGATTAGAGATACTGCCATGACATTTTCACAGGATATTCTTGAAAGTTTAAACTATCGAAAAAGGCAAAAAAATCGATTTTGTGAAAGTGTCACACTGGTATAGCCCCTTAAATTGGACATTTTTTTCACATATTCTCGAATATATATATATATATATATATATATATATATATATATATATATATATATATATATATACACACTTTAAGAAAATGCAACAAAAAAATCAATTTTTTTACTCGTCACAGTGGTGTCCCGCCTTAAACAAAACATTGATGACCAATTATGCAAAATTGAAACAGCTTGAATCGTGGTACCAGAATAATATTTATATTTATACTAAAAAAACCGTTGTTCGCAATGATTTAAAACCGAATAACTTTCGACGCTTACAGCAATAACTTCAAATAATGAATCATTTTAAATGACTTTCTTCTAACTATTAATTATGGACCAAAAGAAAACTTCTGTATCAGATCTCTATTTTTCATTCTATCGATCAATGATTCCTTAGCATTATTAATATCATCAATCAATACATCAACAATAGTAAAGCCAACCAAACCCAAATGGTCAATCATTTTGAATGACTTGCTTCTAATTAATAACTATGGACAAAAATAAAACTTCCGTATTAGACTTTATTTTTCATCCTATTGATTAATGATTTTTAGCATTGTTAATACCATTGCTCAATACACCAACAATAGTAAAGCTGTCGAAATGCAGCTTCCAATTAGGCAATCTTCTATGTAGGACTTACATGCACCTGGGTAGGTAAAAAAGATCGATTTTTCAAAAACGTGCTTATTCGAAAGTGCTATCCTTTGAGTGTCTACCCTGAAAGTTTCATAAGGAAATTCGCAGTAATGACGTAGTTGTAGCGTTTCGTAACTGACCGGATGAGCAACGACTAACGATTGGGACGCAGGTAGACGCGGCCTTTGTCATCTGTTTGGCTATGAGCCGGGTGTTCTCGCTCATGTTGAATTTCGGGTATTAGTGACCTTTTGTATAGCAAGGTCATGTTTCGAAAAGTGGGTGGGGTCCTATGGCCCAGGAATCGACGATTTCATGTAAGTTTAAAATAAACCAGTTATTTCAGTGTAAAGTGTACTCAAAATCTTAAACGCGTTTTACTCGAAACAGTGTCTTCAAAATTGGTACCAGAAATATCTCCGCAACTACTGGACCGATCGGGATCAAGTTTTACTATGTACAAGCAGAGTTATGCTTCACACAATAATCTAGTAATTATCGAGTCGTTTTTTCGATACCTGGCATAGCTTTTTTTCATCATAAGTACCGAACAATTTTGAGGCGAAAAATCGCCTGTTTTATTCAAGTGACTGCCATGACCCGAAAAAAATGGCTCGGTAAGTGCAAGTTTTATTTATCTACTTTAACCCTTAGTAGTCACACTTAGCTAGAATCACGTTATAGTCATACTGGGCCCATGGGACCCAGGCGTTTTTAAATTGTTATAAATAATGAAATAATGCACTGAGCGATATGAAAAAAATTGTGCAAAAAAAAACTCGTGAAAAATGACTTTTTTTACAAAAATTGCTGTAACTCTTTAATTAAATGTAAAAACTGTAACTCTTTAATTAAATGTAAAAATTGCTGTAACTCTCGTAATTATTGAGAAAAAAAATGGTTTTATAATTTGGAAACAATGTACTTTGAAATAGACATAGCGGTTTCTGTGGACTTTTCAAAAAGTATATTTATTTCATCCAACGCAGGTGCGATTTAGAAGGAAAGAATGAAACGCTTACGCATATAAAAAAATGTATGTTTTATTGGAAAAAAAAGTTGTACGACATCAAAATAATTTGAAATATAAGGGCCTGGGTCCAGTGGACCCAGTGTGATTATTAAGGTATTCCTTTCGCGGAGGGCCGTATTTTGTGGGGGCATGAGGAGGGCCCTTCCGAATCATTGGTTAAATTAAGTCCCGCTTAATAAAAATAAGTCACAATCAATTATCATACCCAACGATTAACTGGAATAAAAAGTTTCGCACAAATTTATTAGATTCGAACATTTTTACATTTTCTCTGAAAAATCGCGGCTACGAAAATTCTTCTGCTAATCACATTTTTCTAAGTTTTATCATTAATATTATCGTTAAACATTCTGTGACTGTCTTTATGGTCGTGTCGGAATCTTTAGATTTTTTTACACGCGTGAGCGTTTATATCAGGCGTCTGGAGTTATTTAGTGTATAAATTATTAGATAAAAATGTGGCTATAGGGTAATCTCCATACACCGCCGTATAAATGCGACGATTTTTAGAGTCGTAATTTTTCGTTAAAAGTTCGGTAACTTAGCTTGAAATTTTACCAGTATACTAGGATGTATTTTTCACTTGATTATAGACGAAAATCAGCTAATTGTTAAAAATTCGGGTTCGTGAAAGGAATACCTTAAGGGTTAAGAAACAAATGTTTTTCTTTTATATAAAAAAATGGCAAAGGCACGTCTGGTACCGCAAAAGCTGTCAACAAAAACACGTCCCAGGAAAACGACTGTAACTTTTTTACCGTGTGAAATTTTTTAACGAAATTTTCACACAATGTCGATAAAATGTCATACTGAAAAATGTATATCATGGTTGTTCAATTAAATTCAGTTTTATACACAAAAAAAATGCTTAAACATAACCTAACTTTCAGCCGTCTCAGATGTATGTAAGCCCTTGCAGCATTGGCCTAAGCCGATACTCGGATGGTCAGCTGGTTAGCCTTGCACTGGCTTGCCGCTGTCCACCGAGCAGGCTACAGATTCTACCAAGATCGCAAGATTCCGATTGCACGTTCACTTGCCTGAATTTCATTGGCACTAAAAAAAAATTATTCAACTAGCGAAACAATGATTTCACCCGATCTGACCGCTTTCGAGAGACACCTGTCAGCCCGCACGTGGCCTGTATTGTGCTATATACATGCCACTACGGTTGCGATCGGCGTATCACTAACATATTTTGCGAGAGAAACAAAAGTAGCGTGCATATGCTTCAGCCTACATTAAGCTCGACGTAGCATAGATGGTCAGCGGAATAACAACGCGAAAGCCGAGACCCGATCCTCATCAAGTGTCATGCTATGTAGCTCGTATTCCTTATACACCTGCGGAACGTGTTAATGCGTCGATTATCTATGACTGACACGGCCTTTTTACTTCCCAACGAGAAATTGATATTTTTCCAAAATAATTTGCTTGCTTTGGTTTGAGTTTGTTTGATTTTTTGATAAGATGTATTTTGTTGAATGAGAAAAATTCATGGCGGGACATCACTGGGACGGCAGAAATGCTCGTTTTTTCCGATTTTTTTTTTGTTTACTAGATTATTTATTTGGGCTTCGGAAAAAAGGTATTTTATTAAGCATACAATGAACGTATTTCGTGTAAATTTTTATTTCAAAAAATAAAAAACTGACAACGTTCTTGAGGTCCAACGAACGAATCGATGGTTGGTCTAAAAAATGATTTGTCTAAAGCACAGAAATAATTTTTTTTATAATCTATGTAAATGTGGTTCTTGATGTAAGGAGTCCAAGAAAAAAAATCACACAATGGCGGATGTTGAAAAAAAAGTGTAATTTTGTGAAATTTTTACTTATAATCGGGGGCTTAACAAATGATAAAATAAAAAAAAAACGGCTGCCCACGACGATAGCTCCTGCAATTACGGAAATTTTCGTTTTTTAACCCTTCGTTGATACTTATATATGGCTACGATTTTGACACACTTGGTCAATTTGACCCGGATGGTAATTCATCCAGCTGCCATAAGAAAGCTGTTCTTCGGTTTTTATTGAAAAAAAAAAATCAGGGATAAACTGTAAACTTTTCTTAATATTTCTGCATAATTAAAATTCGGAAAATATTAAATTAATTTGCTGTACAAAAATATTTAAAATTTTCCAATTTAGAAAGGTGAGCATTTAAAATTAGTCCGGGTCAAAATGACCCAGTGTGCCAACGTAGGGTTAAATTGAATATCGGACAATTATAGCTAGAGTTATGATTCCGGCCAGGTCGAGCAAAGGCTTTTAGAGAAAAACACGATTGAAAGTTTTGCCATCATACATAAATCGCCCTCATTGAATCGTCTGAAACTTGGTCAATTTTCAATATTTTAACTTAATTTTAAAGTTTTTTACCTAATTTTTAAACTTAATTAAATTTTTTTCACATTTTCTTGATTATATTTTGAGAAAATGCAAAGAAAATAGATATTCAGACCCATCATAGTGGTGTCCCAGGTAGGAATTGACGATGAAAAAAGGGCTCGCCAAGCTCTGAAACAAGGCTCACATTTTTTAATTCAGGTTCAGCATCAGCCTGATTTCAGGCCTAGCTGAACCTCTGAATGATAACGCGGTTTCAGGCTCTTGCACACAGGCTTGACCAAAGGCTGGTAGAAAAGCCTGTACTAAGCCTGAAAAGACGAAACAACAAGGCACAAAACGAGCCTAATGAAGCCTTCACGATCATTTATGACCAGGCTTATCCCAAACTCTTCTCGAGGCTATATGAGACCTGTTTTTAGTTTTCTATATTCCAGATTGGGGTAAATTTGATAAATTTGTAAAGAATGTTTATTGCGTCAAATTGATTTAGAAAATTAAGATAGAGGATGAAGTAAAATGTCAGTAGCGTAATTTTTTTTTTGCAGATACACAATTTCAAAATATTCTCGCATTTATTGCTAAATTTTTTTTTTCATAAAAGTACAGAAAAAATATTATTTGTAACTTTTTTTTATCACAACCTGAAACAAGCCTGTATCCAGCCTTGATTTTTTAGCCTTAAAATTCACCGGCTGAATAAAGCTTGAAATAACCCTGAGTTAAGGCTAAGCAGCCAGTCTTGGTTCCAGGCTGCTCCGAACGATGCAAAGAAACCTGGCCCAGGTCTGTCTCACTCAGGCTCGGTGGAACAAGGCTCGCACAAGCTTGTTTCCATCGTCAGCCTGTGGATTTCCTACCTGGGGTCCCGCTTGAAAAAGCACTGTCAAAATTCGTTTCGAATATCATTCACGTGTCATATTTCATATTGTAAATTTGTTTTTCTTATCATTTTGATTATGTTTCCCTTCTATCTAGGTTTTTTGATCGACTTCATCTCGGGCCCGGTCTCGGTAGGCTTTACCTCAGCTAGCGCTATTATAATAGCTACCAGTCAGATGAAGGACATTCTGGGCCTGGAGTTCTCAGCGGGAAAATTCGTTCAAGTCTGGCGGGCTATATTCGAGCACATAGGAGAAACGAAACTTTGGGATGCCTTGCTAGGCGTCATCTGCATGATCGTCCTGCTCGTTCTCAGGGTCAGTGTTTGTGCAATACTTTTTTGATCTTTCAAAACAAAAATGCTTCCTGTTGAACCGCTTTTATTTTCTTTCCGATCCACTCTCCTGCTCTTGATAGCTAATCTATGTATTCTCAATCTTTACTGATATCTTCAATACCGACCAATAGAAACTCTAGTTTCGTAAGAATTCAAGTACGTTAAAATAGGGTTACTTTGAACAGGTTTGAAAGTTTTCTTAACGTCCTAAACTCTAACGTTTTTTGCTCCAATAGAACAATGTGTACTTTGGCTATGAAATGTATAAGACTGTCAAGCCCCACCACGCCCCACAATTTTATATATATTTTTTTAAGTGTCAAAGTAACCTCGAGGGTGAGGTTTCTATAAAGGGCATTTAAACGAAACTAATGTCAAAGATTTACGGTTACTTTGACATCATTTTTATATGAAAAATTTAACATTCTATGCACTATACATGGAATTACATTAAAACCAACGATTTTTGACAATTGCGTTGTCATCTTCATTAAGGCGGGAGCCTGAATTATAAGGTCCAAAAAAAGCGTTTTTTCGGAATTTTGTAGAAGGGGAAAAACAAGTGAGCCCAGTAAACATTGAGGTATCTTTTCATGTATATTTGAAATACATAAAAAAAATGTTACAACATGAAACAATAAATGACAGCATATTTATCAGCCTATTCCATGTGCGTCTTGCCACTGCAGTCCGCAATCGGCGGGAAAGATGCAGCTCGCACTTCTTGACTGAACCGAGAAAACCAATAAAATTTTCAATTGCCATATATTTTTCTTCTGGGTGAGTAAAGAAAAAGCTGAAAAAATCGTGAAATTGTAATTTTTCTCAGGTTTGAAAGAAAAATATGTAAAAAAAAACACTTGAACGTGCTGTAAAAATGGTTTAGAAATACTTTTTCAACGACTTTTTTAATTCACTTAGAAGAGATTTTCATACTGAAGAAAATAAACTTTGTTTTGATTCAATGGGTCGTTTAGTTTTTTTGCTATCACGCCCGCCAATTTGGAAAAATCGTGAAAATGAAATCTGGAGAAAACGCGCTTCAAAGTTTTCAATAGGCGGAAATATCAATATCATATATCAAAAGCTTCTCTGCTTTTGGCCTTGTATCTTCGAAAATATTTACAAATTAGCCTCTGTAACTTTGGAAATATATTCTTGGATAGTTTATCTATCGATTTAAGCAATAAAAAAAAAACGATTTTTCGGAACCTTCCAATTCAGGCTCCGGCCTTAAGGGGCTATACCTGTGTGAACGCTGAACATTTGGGTGATTTTCGGGAATTTTTTAGATGAAAAGTACTCAATTAAATGTTTCGGAAAATTAAGAATATAATTGGCTATATTTGACCTATATTACATAAATTTTTCATGGAAAAATATTGAGATCCAAGCGACTTATGCGCTGCCAAAAAATAAGACGCCGAAAAAAAAGGTTCCTCCACTGCTGACACGATTCAGGCTGATTGAGTAGCTGAAACCGAAAAAGGAAAAAATGTCGTTGAACTGGAAGGTATTTCCTGTACAATAACGTAGGATTTTCGAAAAATATCAAAATCTAACAAAATGGCGTAGTTATGAAAAAAGTCTGTTTTCTTGCCTATAAAATGGTCGTCTTTTTCAATGCCAAATCGTCAATTTTCATCCAATCAAATTTCAAGTCAATCGGATAATTGCTCTTTGAGTTACAATGTCAGCAAATTTGAAAAATCTCATTTCGAGAAAAACACGTTTGAAGATTTAACTATCGGTTTTGCAAGATCAAATGATATTGATATAAATGATATAAATGATAATTATATTCTTGAAAGTATAGACTGTCGAAAAAGATAACAAAAAAAATCGATTTTTTTTAAGTGTCACACTAGTATAGCCCCTTAACGAAACATTTTACATAAAAATATCAAGTACCTAAGGTACTATTTTAGGCACTCAATCAGTCTTATAATTATCATTGAGATCTAAATCCACATCAGCAACATTATAATAAACTTGAATAACAAATTCGAGCCACAATAGAAAAAAAAACGTTAAAGCACACATTTAAACCGTATTTTGGCGCTCTGTTAAGGTAACCCCAAAAACTGTCAAAGTTACCCTCAAATGTCAATTTAACCCTGTTTGGACGGTAATATTCGAAATTTTGATTATCATCCTTTGCAATAATAATCGTTGTATTTTTACACAGAAAATCAAGGACATTCCCGTTATATCGAAAGACAAAAAAGTCCCGTCGGTACTGCAGATCGTAATTTTGAAAGTTCTTTGGTTCCTGTCGACCGCGAGAAATATCATCGTCGTAGTTGTGTGCGGTGTCATTTGTTGGACACTGGAGAAGCACCTTGGATCGTCACCTGTGAAACTCACCGGTCACGTGAAGGAGGGCTTTCCAAGAATCGAAGCTCCTCCGTTCGGTACTCAAATTGGCAATCAGACTTACGAATTCGTCGACATGGTCTCGGCTATAGGCTCCGGCTGCATCGTACTGCCGCTGCTCAGTCTACTCGAAACCATTGCCATTGCCAAAGTCTTTTGTAAGTACCGGGAAATTGAATAAAAGCCTTCTTTCATCCTACACACATTTACACGCTTTAGAAATTTCTTTCACATACAATGCTACGTTTTGACGTTCCATTTCAATGGTTTGTAGATCGATGACGTGCTGACATTTTGTTGGACATTATTAAACAAATTTTTAAAAGTACAAAAAAAACACAAGACGTTTATTTCACTTTACAAACAGTTTGTATTGTTCCATTACCATTCTGGTCAAGTTGAATAATGTTTTTTTTTTATTTTGCCCATCCGTATTACTAATTATACATTTTTTCGTTTTTTTAAGGTAGTCCTATCGCTTCGCACTAGTCATACTTGAGTCACGCTGATCATACTTGAGACTTGTCCAATTTATATTTTTAACATATGCAACAAAAAAATTGTAATGATTAAATTTTGCATGTGTAAATGGTTTAATGAATGTTCACATTGAATTAGAAAAATGAAAAAATAGTTATTCCAACGATTCACGCAGTATTTCTAGGTTTGATACTTGGCACTATTGGTTCTATCTCCGTATCTTTTTACTCAACCAGACGAGTTTAACCTGCATGCTTTTCAACGTAGATCTGTGAAAAGAATGTCAGGTGCGGAAAATATAAAGCATTGTAATCGGGCCACGACTGGTTAAAAGCGTGGAAAATTTGTGTCGGCGAAATATTTCGGTTAAAAATAAAATATGGTGGACTTTTTTCCCCGCTAATTCGATTAATTTTTTAAATCTGATTCCATTGACTCTAAAAGAAAGCCTGATTTTTTTTACATTTTTCGAAACAATCCTTAGTCAAAAAAAAATCTCCGAATAAAAATGCCCCGATTAAAAAATCTTAAAAACGAAAAATGTATGAATTTTTTTTACCATTTTTGAATAACCAAATGGTTATTCAAACATGGTGAAAAAAATTCATTGTGGGTATCAAAATATTTAAGCATCCGCCCGAAGCAAGCGGTTCTGGAACTTTTCGGATTTTTTTTTTTCACGTTAATCGCTCAGAAAGCACAGCAAAAATCATACTTTCACTGCGGGTTATAGCTTGAACATTTTTACATATAATCACGCATTTTTGGGAATTTGTTCTGATTTGTAAATCGGTGCGTTTTTTTCGTAGAATTTTTTTTTTACTAAGGGTTGTTTCGAAAAATGTAAAAAAAATACAGGGTTTCTTTTAGTCAATGGAATCAGATTAAAAAAAAATTAATCGAATTCGTCTCGGAATTCCTTTAAAAAAAATACGCAATTTTGATATTTATTTTCTCTATAATTAGCTCGATAACCGACCCTGAAATTTTACAAAGACGATTATTAATATATTTAGTGAAGCTCAGAAAAAAAATGATGAAAATCCTACGGATTGAAGCCTGGCGATAGAACTACCTTGAGTATTTTGCAACATCTACGGACGATTTTGGGTCTGTAGAATATTTTTTAGGGATTCTAATTATTTATTCTATCTATTAATTCTAATTTTCGGATTTCTAATAATTAAATTAGATTAAATTACGTAGTTAAAAGTTACATTTAATAAAAAAATGTTGAATCTAATTGATTTACTTAAAAGTGTTTAATAATCCATTAATGTAAAATTCGTCATTTCAGCTGATGGCAAGGCCGTCGATGCGACTCAGGAGATGCTTGCAATTGGGGCGTGCAACATTATATCGTCCTTCGTATCTTCGATGCCGGTTAGCGGTGGTTTAAGCCGCGGTGCGGTGAATCATTCGTCAGGGGTTAAAACGACCCTGGGTGGTGTCTATACGGGAATACTTGTTCTCGTATCGCTGCAATTCCTCACGCCCTATCTCTATTACATTCCTAAAGCTGCCCTCGCAGCTGTTATCATTGCTGCGGTTGTCTTCATGGTCGAACTACACGTTGTTAAACCCATGTGGCGAACGAAGAGTGAGAATATACTTATTAAATATTATATTCGCACTGTTAAATAATTTCTTCGCATTGGACTTCATCCACCTGCCATTAACAATCCTTCGGTCTGTTTTTATTGAAAAAAATCCGGCCTACACTTCAAACATTTCTCAACATGTCTGCATAATTAAAACTCGGAAAATATCGAATGAAAAAAAAAGTACAAAAATTATCAAAAGTTCTTTATTTTTATTTTGAAAAGTTTTAACTTTGGAAAAATGAGCATTTTGCTAAAAATTAATCTGGGTCAAAATGACCCAGTGTGTCAACGAAGGGTTAAAAAATACTTGCAACTGGAAATTTCAGGCTTGGTCTTCATATTATGCTAATGACGACTGATTTTTCATCCCGGACATATTCTCGACCATTTAAGGGGCTATACCAGTGTGAACGCTGAAAATTTGCGTGATTTTCGGGAATTTTTTGGAAGAAAAGTACTTAATTAAATGTTTCGGAAAATTAAGAATATATTTGGCTATATTTTACCTATGTTACCTAATTTTTTCATAGAAAAATATTGAGATCCAAGCGACTTATGCGCTGCCAAAAAACAAGACGCCAAAAAAAGTTCCTCCACTGCTGACACGATTCCGGCCGATTGAGTAGTAAAAACCGAAAAAGGAAAAAATGTCGTTAAACTGGAAGGTATTTCCTGTACAGTGACGTAGGATTTTCGAAAAATATCAAAATCTAAGAAAATGGCGTAGTTATTTAAAAAAAACATCGGTTTTCTTGCCTATAAAATGGTTGTCTTTTTCAATGCCAAATCGTCAATTTTCATCCTATCAAAAATATCCTACGTCATTGTAGAGTAAATATATTCAAGAGTACTCAGTTCAAATTTTAAGTCAATCGAATAATTGCTCTTTGAGTTACAATGTCAGCAATTTTGAAAAATCCCATTTCGAGGAAAACGCGTTTAAAGATTTAACTATCGATTTTTGCAGGATAAAATGATATCGATATAAATGATAATGATATTCTTGAAAGCATAGAAGGTCGAAAAAGGTTAAAAAAAATCGATTTTTTGAAGGTGCCGCACTGGTATGGCCTCTTAAATTTCCGGCTACTTTTGCCTGGGGCTGCTTCTCCCATACAATTTTAAATCATTGATAACTTTTCAGAAATTGACTTGATCCCGGCCATCACCACGTTTCTCTGCTGTCTCTTCATAAGACTCGAGATCGGTATAATGATTGGAATCGGCATAAATCTTTTGTTTCTCCTTTATGCGTCGGCGAGACCCTCAATACGAGTGCGCAAAGTTACGGTGAGCGAAAAGACATTACTAAATTCCATCGAACACACATGAATGAATTGAGACGGCGATACCTTAAGGCGAGGGAAAAAAAGAGATTTTCATGATTTTTTTGGGCATTTTTGGGACTTAAAGTATGTTTTTTTTACTACTTTTGGCTGTTACGTGGTATCTTAAAAGATAGCGGAGTTATGGCACGGTCTAAACGGGTTGCGGCGGATGTTGTCAGACGGCGTGACACGTAGCGTCGGCGGGATTAATCTGACAAAAAAGCCAACGAAGGTTTTTCTTTCAACAACACTCATACGCAGAATATGAACCAAGAAAAAGTGAGAAATATTGAAAATCGATGAAATGGCACGCTTTGAAACAAAAAAAAATGAATTTTCTGAAAAAATTGCTACATTCCGCAATAAAAAAAAAGAATTCTTTTTTTATTTTCAAGAACATTTAAGGTCATGCTTTAGACGATAAGGTCAGAAAGATGTATACCTAATTTCATCGAAATCGGTCGATTAGTTTTTAAGCTACACGTCACGCCAGTTTTGAAAATGCAGTTTAAAAGACCGGGCCATACCGCTTCCATTTTTAAAGATCAATAAAAAAATACCATGCAACAGGCAAAAATAAGAATACACCCTAACAAGGAACACCTTGGTGTCCTCCTCCGATTTTATCGAAACTTTTTTATGTAGAAGAGTATCAATAACTAAGAGACACGTATTTTTTTTTATCGGCGGAAAAACGGTTTTGAGGGGTGAAACGCACCCTCGAAAATGAGGATGTTTTTCGTTTTTCGTCGAAAACGTTTTAACGGTACGAGATATAAAAAAAATTTCAAATTGCAACAATGTTTGTTTATTTGTGTACTATACATTGGAGATGAGAACGATATCGTTATCGACGGAAAACGAAAAACACCCCTTTTTTCGAGGATGCGTTTCGCCACTTAAAACCGTTTTTCCGTCGATAAAAAAAAATACGTGTCTCTTAGTTTTTGATACTCTTCCATATAGAAAAGTTTCAACAAAATCGGAGGAGGACACCAAAGTGACGTTCCTTGTAAGTCTCAAAAATTGTGAAGAAATCTTTCCTTAAAAAAAAAATAATGAAAATCAGCTATTTTTTCGCACGTGAAGATATCTCCCCCCTCAAACGAGTCGACGAAATCTCACGTTGTCATTAATAATATTTTTATTGGATATACTTTGGGCAAATTTTGATATACAATCATTTTATATAAAATTACATACAGTCGGACATTTAAAAGAACAGACTCCATATTAAGGGCGGGGTAAAATATTAACATTTTTTTTCATTTTTTTTTCAATTTTTTAAATGAATGCATAATATATCAAGAATATTGTGTTAAAATTTCAAGTCGATCGGAGTAAAATTGACGAAGTTATGAGTATTTGAGCGTCTATTGCTCCATGCCGTTCTCTTCTCTTCTGCGTTTTTCAAACCGTTTTTCTGAGACTTGTCATATTTGAAGTCCGTGTGCACGATAACTCAAAATCTACTGGACCAATCGCTTTGAAATTTTGCACAGTACTTCTTCACATAATTCAACAGGTATTGTCGAGAGCTTTTTTGTTTTTTTAATAATTATTAATTTTTCAACAACAAATTAGCCGATTTTTTAGCGAAAATCGGGTTTTTGGCTCCCAAGTGCTACGAAAAATCGAAAAATTGAAAAAAAAAATCCTCCCGTCATTACCTCGAGAAACATCTCCTTTAACAAATGCATTTTGATTTTTTTGTTTCAAATGATTCTGTTGCGAGTTATGGTGCACACCGCAAACCAAGTTTTTTTCGAGGGCCTCCGGGGTTTAATTTTCACTCGCTCAATTTTGAATATTTTGCAATGCAAATTTAGGAGAATGTTGTTCAAATGTTACTTTATTATATGTAAATTTTTCAATAAACGAACACTATTCGTTACGCCAAAAAAAAATCTTAAAAACATGCCTTTTTTCGCCGAATTAACTTTACCCCGCCGTTAAGAATTATTATTATTCCCGTAAAGACGCTATATGATTATTTTGAAATTACAAACAATTCTGTTAACTTAAAAGTCGTCCAAATTATTCGACGCCGAAGAATTATTGGAGAATAAAAAACAAAAAAAAAGTATAAAAAAAGGGTAGCAAAAGTTTTCTTTATCACGCCATATTTATTATATTATTTTTATATACTCTTCAAATTTTCGTATAATTTTACATTTGTTCTATTTGTTTCTTTCTCTGATTGCCATTATTCAAGAGCGCAAGTGGTTGCGAGTATTTGATGATAACTCCGGACCGAAGTATCGCTTTTCCGAGCGTCGAGTACGTACGCGGGATTATCAGCAAACAGGGAACGAGACAGGGCATCGCCGTACCCGTTGTAATCGATTCGACCCACATACAAGCCGCCGATTTTACTGCCGCAAAGGTAACGCAAAAAGAAAAATACGTGAATTTTCTTTATTCTGATTGTCGTATTTTACCAGGGAGTGAAAAATCTGATCGAGGACTTTGCGGGCAGAGGACAGCCGCTGATATTTCACAATCTCAAGCCGAGCATTGCGGTGATATTTCAAAGTGTCAAACCATCCGATCTGCGATATTGCACGAGCGAGGCGGAATTGAACGATTTTCTCAAAGGTAAATTATTCTCCTTACCGGGTTACACTCAACTCGCGGCCAGAAAAAAAAAGACTTTTCGTGATTTTTTTCTGGGACAACGTGTGCAAATTTTCCATTTTTTTACCCGCAATAATATAGTTTTAAGGATCTTTTACAATTTTTGTATTGAAAGATATTTATCAATGTAGTACATACAATGGTTTGCGCAGACCGCTGTTAGAAATAAAAAAAAATCAAACGCATTTAGTTTTTGCATAAAATTATCCAGTGCTTGGACGAAGGATTTAATCAAATGTTGATTACTGAAAAAATGGCCGCAATCCAAAGTGAGAGTATCGATTTTTG
The DNA here is from genome assembly GCA_964007375.1 of Ophion obscuratus. Classification (NCBI taxonomy): domain Eukaryota; kingdom Metazoa; phylum Arthropoda; class Insecta; order Hymenoptera; family Ichneumonidae; genus Ophion; species Ophion obscuratus. Next base: position 35,767,938 of record OZ023316.1, on the reverse strand, counting down.
GTGAATAAACACCCTATTTTCGTCGATAAAAAGAAACTATGCATTGAAAAAAAATCGCTCGTTTAAGGAGGTTGGAGCGTTAGCCACAATCCAAGGTTAAATTGAATAAAAAATATATGTTATTGTTTACACTATACTGAGTCTTTACGAATTTTTTGAACTTTTTTCACCACCAAACACCAGAGATAAAAAATAGTTTAATGTATGTAATTTAACGTGCGATTAGATGGGCAAGACTTTCACACGAAAGGTTATGTAATTTTTATTGTTATTTAGAACATTTAGAAGAAAAAAATCCTCCTCTTGACCGTCGTAAACCGTGGGCCAATAATCTCGTGACGTAAATACGAATAGGCATAACTATGAATTACTCAAAATTTCATTGTGAATTGTACAAAACATTCGTTGTCGTAGTTTTTTCATAATAATCATCGATAATGTTATGCTTTTTCAAGTTGGTAGTAACACAAAACTTTTTCTACTTTACGTAATAAAAATGTTAAAAAGCACAATTTCGCCCTTTAATTATATATTACAAAAAAAATTAGCATATATAGAATAAATCTGTACCGCGTATGCATTTTTTTGAGGTTCATTGAAAAAAAAATGAATAAACCGTCATTTTACTCAACTGAATCGCTCCAACCTCCTTAAGCCTTCCTTGACACACTTATATTTGGCCACGGCTTTGACACACTGGGTCAATTTGACCCGGACAGCACTTCCTCCACGTGCCCTTAACAATGATTGGATCGGTTTTTATTGAAACAAATCCGGGATACACTTTAAACATTTCTTAATATGTCTACATAATTAAAATTCGGAAAATTTACAATGGAATTGTAAAAAAACGTTGAAAACTTTCAATTTTGGGCGAGTGAGCATTTTATTTAAGGGATCGTCTCAGTGTGACCCTCCGAAAAATCACTGATTTTCGCGATTTTTTTTTTAAATGTTCAAATAAACTAATCGGTCCGGTTTTTTTTAAATAAATAAATACATTCATGACGAATACAAAATGATTTTTTTTATGTTTATTTATTGGATGTACAATAGTTAAATAAATTGTTGAAATGACACGTAATAAAAGAAGGTCCTGTACGGTTTCCACGATTGCGGCCGCAATTTTGATCTGAAACAAAAATTTCAAAAAGATTCAAATCTGTAGGGAAGTCGCTATCGCGCTATGGAAGGGTTTTTTTTTTAATTTGACGAAATGGCGGCGGTTTGAACAAAAAGTATCGAATTTGGCCCTTTTTCTCGACAGTTTTTCGTAAAAAAAATAGGAAGATTTCCAAAAAAAAAAAAGCTTCCATAGCGCTATAAAGAATGACGTTAAAAATGTTCTCATCAAAGGGGAACTAGATATCTTCAAAACTCTTCCTTTGAAAGTGGAAACCGTTTTGAAAAACACTATTCTGAGAAAAACGCGTTTAAAGATTGGCGAGGCAGATGTCTCGCTCCGTTCCCTTTCTACAAGAAACGTTGTAGCGACCGTAATCATTTGAATTTCGATTTAAAAATTTGAGAGAATGTTTATTACAGTGTATACTATCCGATAATGCAACAACAAAAAATCGACTTTTCGAAAATTTCACACTGAGACGATCCCTTAATATTCTTCTGGGTCAAAATGACCCAGTGTGTCGAGGAAGGAGCACTGCTTTTTGATATGTAAAAGAAGCTTGTAAAATTTGAAATTGATCGGTGCAGTGATTTTGAAAAAGTAATTATTAGAAAAACGCGTTTAGAGTTTGTCGGTTCGCGGAACCTACATATAAACGCCCATAACTCCCTTAATTTCGAACGGATTGACTTGAAGATTTGAGGGAATATTTCTGAAATGTTATACTTTGAGAACTCGTCGAAAACCAAAAATCGATATTTTCAAAAATGTCAACTAGGTGTACGCCCTTAAGGGCATGTAGAAGATCAACATAACCTCAAAAATTTACCAACCCAGTTTTCTCATCGATGGTTAAGTTTTTTTGGGAAAAATAAAGCGTCAAGCTCTGCAGAATTCCCTGACGCAGGGCTTAACGGTTTTCTTTTGCATTCAATATTATTTATTTTTGAGAAATCTCTGTTCGAAAATGTCAACTATCTCTCTCGCACTCACATGTCACGCGGTACGTCTTCCACTTCGCCGTAAGGGAGGAGGTACTTTTAGGCGAGGAAAAAATTGCAAATTTTCATGATTTTTTTTTAAGTAAACATTTCTTTACCATTTTCGAGGCTCAGGGTATGGTTTATTACTACTTTTGGCTGTTACATGGTATTTTTTTTATCAATCTCTAAAAATGGCGGGGTTATGGCACGATCTTTTAAACGGGTTGCGGCAGATGATGTCAGACGGCGTGACACGTAGCGTCGGCGGGATTAATATGAAAAAAAAACCAACAACGATTTTTCTTTCATCAATACTCGTACACAGAGTATGAACCAAGAAAAAGTGAGAAATGTTGAAAATCGATGAAATGGTCGGCGTTAAAACAAAAAGATTGAATTTTCACTACTACAAGAAAAATGACTACATTTTGCAGTGAAAAAGGACTTTCTTTATTTTCAAAACTATTTTGGATCACGTTTTAGACAAGAAGTTTAGAAAAATTGATACTAAAATTCATCAGAATAGATCGATTAGTTTTTTCGCTATAAGTTAGGCCACTTTTGAAAATGCAGTTTAGAAGACCGTGCCATACCACCGCCATTTTTGAAGATTAATAAAAGTTTTAATTTTAAAGTTTACTAAAGTCTGAAAAAAGGTGAAGAAATATTTCCTTTTAAAAAAAAGATCATAGAAATCGAAAAAAAGATTCTCCCCTGAAGGTATCTCCCCCCTTAAGCTCTGAGCTTAGGATCCTCAGCGAATAGTGCTACAATGGGGACAAAAAACAAATACATTATAATTTCGATTGTTATAAGCTTGTAAACAAATTTTGACACCCGCATGTTATATATTTTGCCACTCACGACTGATTTTCCTTACAATCAAAACGTATATTTGTGAATTATTAATTTCGGCCACGTTTTCCCGGGCTTAAATCACCCAGCATCCTTAAGGCCTCAGGCCACAGTAACGGGTATAAAATCATGTGCGAATTTAACAATTTTTTTTCGTATGAAAAAGCGATTTACTCTTAAAATTAATTACACATCTATTTAGTATGAATATTAAGCTGTTAGAAATTTTTTTTTTTTTCGATGTACAAAATGGCCGGCTACTAATATTTTCTTTTATCTTTTTTTGAGGCACTCCGCGACGTGACATTTAGCATCCACAATTTTTTACCGAGAACAAAAAACAAAAATTCTCGTCAATCTACATTAGAATACCTAGAGAAGTACGTACGGAATTTAAAAAATATTGTTTCATTCAAAAGTTGTAGATATTTGAACTTAAGAAATAAATGTTCAGTGAAAAATTTCGTTAAGGGGGGAAATCACAGTAGCACAGAAAAAAATAGGCATATTTTCGGGAATTAATTTTGGCTGAATAAAAGTATCAATCGAAAATCTGTAAAGTAGGTTTTATAGCAATACTAAAAAAGTACAAAATGTAATGTATTTTCAATAAAAAATATTTAAAAATGGCGGCTGCGCAGCATATGCCCCAAGGCGCCTTTTTTGAGCTCGCCGAAGACATAACTCGAGCAAATTTTTACCGATCGACTTGAAATTTTGACAGTAGCTTCGAAACATATTTCTCCACGGAGCTACGTAGGATTTTTTATTTTATATGGCTTACTTTTTTTTATCGACGATTTTATGGCGTTTTTTTTTGTTAAAAATTTAACTTTATTTTCAAACATGCACCATTTTGCGAAAAATCAATATATCGAAAAAATCCTACGTAGCTCCGTGGAGAAAGATGTTTCGAAGCTACTGTCAAAATTTCAAGTCGATCGGTAAAAATTTGCTCGAGTTATGTCTTCGGCGAGCTCAAAAAAGGCGCCTTGGGGCATATGCTGCGCAGCCGCCATTTTTAAATATTTTTTATTGAAAAAATTACTTTTTGTACTTTTTTAGTATTGCTATAAAACCTACTTTACAGATTTTCGATTGATACTTTTATTCAGCCAAAATTAATTCCCGAAAATATGCCTATTTTTTTGTGTGCTACTGTGATTTCCCCCCTTAAAACCGCTCGTAAACTGCTCATAAAATGAAAAGTTTTCGATTAATCAGAAATTCCGTACGTACTTCTCTGCGAAATGCAATTAGGAACATAACTTGTAAATTTAAAGTAAACCGAGTGAAAATTGTTGAAGTTATTTGTCACGCCAATTGGAAAAAAGCTGTTTCGAGAAGTTTCGAGTAGTCGGCCATTTTGTACACCGAAAAAAAAATTTCCAACAGCTTCATATTCATACTAAATAGATGTGTAATTAATTTTATGAGAGAATCCCTTTTTCATACGAAAAAAAAACTGTTAAATTCGCACATGATTTTATACCCGTTACTGTGGCCAGGGCTTAATTCCGCAGAAAAAAATATCTCCCGTGTATTGCATCTCATCGTGGTTCGTTTTATAAATATAATTGATAAATTTAGTATCATCGCTCCCATACGTTTTACCGTTGTTCAACAACAAAAAATTCGAATTTTTTTATTTCAGAATTTTCAACTGTATCGACGATAACAGTCAGCAGACACTGAAAAGAAAAAAAAACGAGCCAAGCCTCTCGAACGATCGACGAGACAAACAGTATTAAAGACACGCGGTATTTTCGCTGGATTCGAAGTGCCGTCGAGTCCCAATCGATAACGGTGAAGCTGAAGAAGCAAACGAGAAAGACCAGGAAATCAAGAATTGCGGTGACGATCGAACGATAAATCGGGACAATAATTTCCTCATACGTAAACAAAGCAAAATCGTGTTGACGTTGAAAAATTGAGTTTTCTTTTTTTTTTTTGTCAATCCACGTAACGTAATTTATCATAATTAGGTTCGGCCATAGACCTTAGCACAGGATCGTTGATCTTCATTTATGCAATCAAATGGACACTCGACTAATATGCCGTGTATATCTCATGTTAACGGGGTATCCCTCTCTGGAAGCCCAATTTGAAGGGTCAGTATGTTGAATTTTTTTCGAGTAACACTTCTCTTGGAATAAATGAATTTATTCCCAGCATGTTGTACACATGTTTGTGGTTAAAATGTATTTTTTTTCGGAAGAAAATCTTTCTAAGTGTTCGCGGTGCTGCAATTGGCGTTGCAGTCCTCCAGCGGCGAGGCCCGAAACGGCGGGATCTCTGCCAGGCTCAATTGTAATCAGAAACGAAAACAAAATTTTTTTTCTTCAAATATACCCAACTGGCTATGGGTTCACGATCCACTTTACGAAATTTCGAAAAATACGAAAAATGACAGCCTCTCCAAAGAAAAACCTCATTTTTCTCTTGAAAAACAGCATGCTGAAGTCATTGTCATTAACAAATGGTTCATCGAGTCAAGGAGGTTGGAGCGATTCAATTGAGTCAAATGACGGTTTATTCATTTTTTTTTCCAATGAACCTCAAAAAAATGCATACGAGGTACAGATTTATTCTATATATGCTAATTTTTTTAAATATATAATTAAAGGGCAAAATTATGCATTTTAACATTTTTCTTACGTAAAGTAGAAAAACTTTTGTGTTAATACCAACTTTAAAAAGCATAACATTATCGATGATTATTATGAAAAAAACTACGACAACGAATGTTTTATACAATTCACAATGAAATTTAGAGTAATTCATAATTATGCCTATTCATATTTACGTCACGAGATTATTGGCCCATGGTTTACGATGGGCAAGATGAGGATTTGTTTTTCTAAATGTTCACAAAGGTCCAGTTTGCGTTGATCCGTTGTTAGAAATGGTGTATCTTGGTGCTAAATAACAATAAAAGATGCATAACCTTTAGTGTGAAAGTCTTGCCCATCTAACCGCACGTTAAATTACATACATTAAACTACTTTTTATCTCTGTTGTTTGGTGGTGAAAAAAGTTCAAAAAATTCGTAACGACTCAGTATAGTATAAACAATAAAATGTATTTTTTATTAAATTTAACCTTGGATTGTGGCTAACGCTCCAACCTCCTTAAGGGCGGGGTAAGGTTAATTCGGTGAAAAAAAGGCATGTTTTTAAGATTTTTTGCGATACAAAGGGATCGGATTTTTTTTCTTTCGATTTTTCAATTTTTCGTAGCACTTGGGAGCCAAAAAACCGATTTTCGCTAAAAAAATCGGCTAATTTGTCGTTGTAAAATTAATAATTATTTTTAAAAACAAAAAAGCTCCCGACAATACCTGGTGAAGAAGTACTGTGCAACATTTCAAAACGATTGGTCCAGTAGATTTTGAGTTATGGCGTACACGGACTTCAAACATGACAAGGTTCAGAAAAACGCTTTAAAGTTTTGCACACTGAAAAATTCAAAATAAAACTCGATAATTTTCTTATACTCACACAGAGTCATCGATGCCAGGTCCGTAGAGCAAAAAGCTTCCATCAACATGATCTAGAGCATCTTTTTGCATTTGTCTACGCAAAACTCTTCCTTCTTTACTGTCGTGCGCCGCTTGCTCCTCTGTTCTATAAAAGCTGTTAAAACCCGGCCTGGAGCATCGGACACTCAAATACTTATAACTTCGTCAATTTTGCTCCGATCGACTTGAAATTTTGGCAGAATATTCTTGAGATATAATGCATCCATTAAAACTTTTTTTTAATGCAAAAAAAAATTGAATACCTTACCCCCCCCCCCTCAAAAAATGCGATCGTGAACTGAAAATGACTACTGTTTGAACGCCAACTGTGCAAATTCAAGTCAATAGTGTGAAAGTTACTCAAGGTATCAATCCCGCCGTGTCAAGATATGTAGTTTCGAGATAATCGCATACAAACTCGACTGTTCCACTAAAATAGGTATAACTTCGTCAATTTATAGAATTTCGTGGTTCGGTTGGTCTTGAAATACTTTTGAAAGTTCACGCTATAACAATATGCAAAAAAAAAACGATTTTTTGCAGTTTTCAGAGAGGAATACCCCCTTAAAGGAGGAAAAAAAATCTTTCACTGACCTCGAAAAGTAAGAGCATTGAGATTCCAACGCGTTTCATTTTCCTGAACATCAACGATGTCCGTTGGATCAATATCGATCAAAAGTCGAAGATTTCTCGATGCCTATTCTGCTTATTAGTATGGGTTGTTGAAATTAGATATTATCGAATACCAGATGTAAATTAAGATATTTTTGCCGCTATGCGGATCGGGGAACAATATTAACGAAGGGCCAACAGCTTACCGAAAAAAACTACAGCTCAAAATGCAACAAATTACCATCGTCGTATTTTTTCCTGTTCGTTAAATTTGGACAATTCTTGTCATCCCACACGATCCCGTATTTCCTAATGAAATGTGGCGGATATAGCAAGTACGCAAATGTTTTTATAAAAATATTGATATTCATCTCTGTGAGCTCGAATAAACCAAGATCAAGAATTTCTCTTCGATAAATTTATTAAGCCTGAATAAGGCTCGATTCCCGCGGACCCAAAAATGATCGAAAAGTTTTCGGAACTCTTCGCGAAACGAGAGGACCGAGGGACTCGAAATGTTTACAGTCGACGGCGAGCTGCTACGGCAGGAAGACTAGAGATAAGGAGTACGAACGCCGTGTCGTCGAAACGTCCGCAAAAGTGAGGACGAGAAGGGCGGCGCTGCTCTCCTACCGCACCGAAGTAAAGTCAGCAACAAACCAGTGCCGTACGATACGCTCCCTCATATGGAGCGATAATTTGATCAAATGAATTGTAAAGGCAGTGCCGTACGATATGCAAAAAGAACCCCTTTGCCACTTCATATGGAGCGATCAATTCATCCAATTAGTTGTTCAACCAGTTGGTGAAGGCAATTTCTATATAGATAGACAGAATTCTTATATATAGATTGTTTTGGAGAATACCGAAATATAGAAATTAAGTCAGTTTTTTTGTTGCGGACTCAGTAAAAAAACAAAATTTATTTATAGACACAAGGAAATTCATAAGAAATTTGCATCCAGACAAAAAATTTACAGATTATCACCATATTTACACATTGTGACACGCTGTACGGATAAAGAATAATAACGACAAACAGAAATAAAGTCAGTTTTTTTCCTCGCGGAAACCGTAACAAACAAAATTTATTTATAGACACAAGAAAATTCATAAGAAGTTTTAATCCAGACAAAAGTTTTTCAAATGATCACATCTCATATTCACACATTATCGTCGCTGTACAGATAAAGAATAATAACGAAATACAGATATTAAGTCAATGTTTTTTTTTTCGTTGCGGAAGCAGTAAAAACATAGACACAAGAAAATTCATAAGAATTTTTAATTCAAACAAAAGATTTACAAATTATCACAAATCATATTTGCACATTAGGACACGCTGTACAGATAAATCGATCTTACAGACCTGATTTTGTCTTTCGTTTTAATTTTCCTTGCGTGATTATTTTCGTTGACCGATCCCGCTAGAAAATGTACTCTCATGACGAGATAATAGTTTATCACTCTCTACGTGGGCTCTTCATTGCGTGCTTGGCATCCCACGTACTCTAAATTTTTCATGTCCGAAACTTTGTCGAGAACTTGCTCGACAAAGAGTGTTGATTTTAACGGCAGTTCTCGATCGATCGCTGCACTCCAAGTTTGTCTCGCGTTCGGGCACTGAAAGCAACCATTCAAACAATATTACAAGCTTTTATTTAATTTGACTTTCTATGAAAATGGCAAATTGATATTTCGCCCACTCACCCACTCACTTCCCATTTTCACGCCTCGAAAATAAACATTTTGTTTATTTTCGAGACATGAGACCAAACGTGCAATATACGAAAAAAAATCCATACATTGCTCGTTTTGTCTCATCGACGGGACACTTGCTCCATATCTCGCGTTTGTGATAATTTTTATTTCACTCGGTACGATAATGGTACGATAAAACGAAACCGTTCTTTTTATGAATGTAAGTACTATTTTTCTTACCTACGATTGATTGTTTTCGCCGCAGATCACTAAATATATTTTATACCGAGACAATTGTTTTTTTTACATCCGACACAATTCACAAAATTGGTTAGCCCGAACACGCTTTATGCCAACACGAACGACGAGCGGGAATTATCGATGACACATGACGTCGGTTGTGTTCTTGTCGCTTAGTTCACTTCGGTGCGGTCATGCACTAGCGACGCACGCCGTGAAAACACTAACTACTAAAATCCACAGTTTCACGGACGCTTTTGGATCGGGCTCGCCACAGGCGTTCGTACTCCTTACCTCTTGTCTTCCTGTGCTACGGGATGGAGCTGCAACTTTCCGATATTTGAGATTAAGGAGGTTGGAGCGATTCAGTTGAGTCGAATGACGGTTGATTCATTTTTTTTTTCAATGAACCTCAAAAGAATGCATACGAGGTACAGATTTATTCTATATATGCTAATTTTTTTAAATATATAATTAAAGGGCAGAATTATGCATTTTAACATTTTTATTGCGTAAAGTAGAAAAACTTTTGTTTTACTACCAACTTGAAAAAGCATAACATTATCGATGATTATTATGAAAAAACTACGACAACGAATGTTTTGAACAATTCACAATGAAATTTTGAGTAATTCATAATTTTGCCTATTCATATTCACGTCACGAGATTATTGGCCCATGGTTTACGATGGGCAAGATGAGGATTTTTTTTCTAAATGTTCACAAAGGTTCAGTTTGCGTTAGTCCGTGGTTAGAAATGGTTTATCTTGGTGCTAAATAACAATAAAAGTTGCATAACCTTTAGTGTAAAAGTCTTGCCCATCTAACCGCACGTTAAATTACATACGTTAAGGGGGGATTGTCTTTTTTTTTCGCAAAATTTACCGTTTTTTGGGAATTTTTTTGTGAAGAAAGTATACAACGGAAAACTTGTGAAACTTGGCAAATAGTTTTATTGATCTGTTTACTACATACAAAAAAATTTTTAAACAATTTCATCAAAAAATCCGCCTCTCACCCCCCTCAACGCGCGATGGTCCTTTTTTGATGGTGTGCACGATTTCTCAAAAACTATTCAACCGATTGCCTTCAAATTTGGACAGAATGCTCAGCTGACATCCTTTTATCGTTTGATGAAGCAAAAAAGCAATACGATTAATAGTTTTTTATTTATAACAAAAAATCGATCAATTTTTTTCGAAAAATCGATACTTCAAGTTCAAAACGTCACCAAATCGTCAATTTTTTTTTTCCCCTTCATCGAACGATAGCTATATGTGTCTAAAGTAAAATGCTTTTTGGGTTTTTGTTGCAGGATGAACGTGAAGGCTGTAATCGTGCACAGCATCAAAAACAGCGTCAAGGGGGGTGGGAGGCGGATTTTTTGATGAAATTGTTTAAAATTTTTTTTGTATGTAGTAAACAGATCAATAAAACTATATGCCAAGTTTCACAAGTTTTCCGTTGTATACTTTCTTCACAAAAAAATTCCCAAAAAGCGGTAAATTTTGCGAAAAAAAAGACGATCCCCCCTTAAACTATTTTTTATCTCTGGTGTTTGGTGGTGAAAAAAGTTCAAAAAATTCGTAAAGACTCAGTATAGTGTAAACAATAACATGTATTTTTTTATTAAATTTAACCTTGGATTGTGGCTAACGCTCCAACCTCCTTAAAAAACAAACAGATTCACTTACCAGATGAAACTATTTGAAGCAGGTTAGAAAATTATTTTTCAGTAACGGGGTTAGGCTATTGTGGTGAAAATCAGGGTTATTTTTTTTAAATTCATTTTGAAGGAGTAATGAGGAAACAAATTTTTGTTCCCTCTGTATGGGAGTAATACGTTGGTTATTGAATTTACTTAAATTCAGAATTTGTCTATTTCTCGAAGTTGAGGTTTTTTAACTGTCAGAAGGCTGCAATTATGAAATTGGTCGTTCACTGACTTTGAAACCGAAAAGTCTATGAGGTATTTCCACGTGAATCCGATGGACTTTTTCCCTTTCCCGCCAAAGCGATTTATTTTTTTAAATATGGCTCCATTGACTCTGAATGACACCCTGAATTTTTTTAACATTTTTCAAAACAACCCGTAGGAAAAAATCTCCGAAAAAAAACGCCCCGGTTTAAAAATCTAAAAAAAGCCAAAAAATGCGTAATTATAAGTAAATATTTTCAAGCTATCACCTGCAGTGATAGCTTGATTAACGTTTAAGAAGACCCGTAAAATTCAAGAACCGCTTACTTCGGGCGGTTACTTAAATATTTTGATACCCACAATGAATTTTTTGACCATTCTTGAATAACCAAATCATAATCATGGACCTTGAACAGTTAGCAGTGAATTTTTCGGATTTTTTAAAACGTTAATCGCTCAGAAAGCACAGAAAAAATAATACTTCCACTGCGGGTGATAGCTTGCAATTTTTTCCATATAATCACGCATTTTTTGGAATTTTTTCAGATTTTTAAATCGCGGCGTTTTTTTCGGAGAAAAACACTTTTTTGAATAAGGGTTGCTTCAAAAAATGTAAAAAAAATCAGGGTGTCTTTTAGAGTGAATGGAATCAGATTAAAAAAATTAATCGAATTGGCGGGGGTCAAGGAAAAAGTCGACCGGATTCACGTGGAATACCTCCTATACACAAGGCTACACGGAAAAAAAGAAACAGCGAAAATCACAGTATAAACCGCACAAAAAACAGGCTGCCATATTTTATTTTACAGTAAAACAGAGTAATGTAAATCCTGTCCTACAAAAATGACGAATTTTCCTGTACACACTGATATTTTAACAGTTACACTGGTTTATTTACAGTTCGGTATTGTGAATACATGAGTGTTTTCAGTAAAAATATTCAACTGTAAAATTTACATGAGATCACTGATTTTTATACTGTACGCAAACTGCAAGGGTTACAGTGTACACTGTATTGAGTACAGAGTGATTCATTAAATTGTCACAATGTGACACGGTAGTTTTACTCTTCTTTCGACAGTTCGTGACGTAATCTGTGCACTCTGAGATTTTTACAGTTAAACTGATTTATTTACAGTTTGGTATTGTGAATGAATCAGTGATTTCAGTAAATATATTCAACAGTAAAATTTAAATGAGGTCACTGATTTTTATACTGTACGTAAAGTGCCAGGGTTACAGTGTACACTGTATTGAGTACAGAGTGATTCATCAAATTTCACAGTGCGTCACGGTAGTTTTACTCTTCTTTCGACAGTTCGTGACGTAATCTGTGCACTCTGAGATTTTTACAGTTACACTGGTTTATTTGCAGTTTGATATTGTGAATACATCGGTAAATTCAGTAAAAATATTCAACTGTAAAATTTAAATGCTTTAAACTGATTTTTATACTGTACGCAAATGAGGCACGAGGTGAGGCACGTGGCCAGAACACAAAGGATTGCCAGTTAGTAGTGCGTGGTTGATGGGACGCGGACATCGAAATGTGTGCGACAGAATTCAAGAAATTATAAAGAAAGAGAGAATTTTTTTTTTAAAGGTACGTTCCTGTCTAATTAGGACTTGTCTTGCGCGTGGGGTGAGGCACGTGGCCAGGACACAAAGGATTGCCAGTTAGTAGTGCGTGGTTGATGGGATGCGAACGTTGAAATTTGTGCGACATAATTCAAGAAATTATAACAAAGAGAGAATTATTTACAAAAAGGTACGTTCTTGTGTATGTGACTGATTTTTTAATATTTTCTACATATTTTTTTCAAACTTCTTTTATAGATAAACTTTTTTTGTGTGTCTACATGAACTCTGTCGATATAACTGGCGCATTCATTGTACATAATACAGATTAACCAACTGTCAAATTACAATTATTGGTAAATTTATATTACAGCGTTGAACTGTCAAAATTTACTTCGACTACGCTGTATTTTGGACTGTGGGTTGCAATAAAAGATACAGTAGAGCGGTTCGAGTCCAAAGAGGACAGTATAGGAACTGTGATAATTTACTTTGAGCACACTGTATTTTGAGCACTGTGTTTCAGTAAATATCGCTGTGCAATCGCTCGAGTCCAATACGAACTGTGTAGCTCCTGTATTTTGTACTATTTCTTTTTTTCCGTGTACCGAGAGAAGCCTATATCGAAGATCTATCAAACCGAATTAATTGTCAATCAATTTCTCAAACGCAGTTTTTTGTAAACTTAAAAACAGCAATCCAAAAAATTCGATATCTTCTCTAACATTTACGAGCGTTCAGAAAAAATACCAAATTAATTTCATAAGGGAAAAAAGGGTTCTCAGTCTAAGCTAAAATCGACCATATCGAAAATCTACCGAACCGAATTAATCGTCAATCAATTTATTAAACGCAGCCTTTTGTAAACTTAAAAACAGCAATTTGAAAAAGTTAATATATTCTCAAAACATTTACGAGAGTTCAGAAAAATTCCCACGTGAATTTCATAAGGGAAAAAAGGGTTCTCAGTGTTAGCAAAAATTGACCACATAGAAGATCTACCGAACCGAATTAATCGTCAATCAACTTCTAAATTGGAGCTTTTTACAAACTCAAAAACAGCAATTTGGCAAAAAGAACATATTTTGAAAAAAATCACGAATGTTCAGCGAAATCAGTGAATCGATTTCATACGGAAAAAAAAATTGTTCTTAGTCTAAGCAAAAATCGACGACATCGAAGGTCTACCGAACCGAATTAAGGGAAACTTTGTCCTTGAAATTACAGCGGGAGATGTTAGCGACTCAACATGAGCCGCAACATGAGCGTTTTTCTCGAAAACACGTTTTTTAAAATGGCTGACATTCTCCTGACCGCTGTAATTAACATATCGACCTGAAATTTTGAAGAGCATACTCAGAAAATATGTCTTCGCGGAATGACGGATCGTTTTTTCTATAGATACATTTTTGCATTTATTATTTATCTTTTTATGCGAAAAAAACGCGAAAATTCGATTTTTTTTTAATTGCCGCCATTTTCCGAAATTTGTACTAAACGAAAAACCCATCCGTCATTCCATGACCAAAGGGTCACAGATTAATAATATGCTTTGAATTTGTGTTTCAGATCAACAAAGAGGGGGCAGTGATGTCAGCCGTTTACCTCCCGCGATTTGAGGACCTGTTTTCGCGAATCTGCAACGGCCGCCATTTTTTAAAAAAAAAAGTTTTCTAACGTTCTGTATATCATGAATAAAAGCAAGAAAAAAACCGCTTTCAAAAAGCTGTACTCGTTTCCTTTAAAAAAAAATAAAATGTAAACACCTGAAATATGGCACTCCAAGGACAAAGTCTCCCTTAATCGTCGCTCAATTTCTCAAATGCGGCTTTTTGCAAACTCAAAAACATCAATTGAAAAAAGTGGCTGTATACTTAAAAAGTCACGAACGTTCTTCGAAATCACCGAATTGATTTCACGAGGTAAAAAAAAAGTGTTTTCAGTATCTGTTCAGCAATTGTATACCTATTCAAACGAACTGTTGATGTCGTTTTGGTCTTATTAAGGGCTTATCCTACTGTGATTTTTGATGAAAAAAAAAATTTCCGTTTTTCCTTTAAAAATTAGTTCGAACGGTTAAAATTAATATGCAAAAAATGCAGGAATGGCAGATTAACGGAAAGACATGAAAAAAAAAAATTCACTCTAAAAACTCGTGCTCGAGCTTTAAACGCGTTTTTCTCGAAACGATGTTTTTCAAAACGGTTTACACGATATCTCGAGCTGTAATCAATGAATCGACTTGAAATTTGGTACACATACTCAAAGGAATAGTACTTTTCGGCGAACGGCAGATTTTATCGTTTTTATTTGTTGTTTAATAATTATTGATAAAAATAGCACGTTTTTTTTAGCCGAAAATTTCGAAAAAATTCAGGAATTTTGTTTTTCGTCACCAAAGAGGACAAAAATAAAAAGCTCCGTCCGCCGATACCCAATACAATCTAGTTAATGAGCATATTTTTTTCACGTCACTGACACTTGCGATATCACGTGCACCGATTGACCGTGGACGAAAATCACCGGAACGCGCGAGGAGATATAACCCATCCAATTGTCAATTTTTTTCAATGAAACTTTTTTAACGCACTCTTTAACGTGTACATGGCATCGTATAAAAAAATTGTCAATATCGTATTGGTAGTTTTTCCGTAATTAATAATTGAAAATTAATCTGTTTCGACGCTCATCACAGTAGGCGTCATCCCTTAAGAATGAAAATCAATGTTCATGACATTGGTATGGCTAATGTTTGCAGTTTTTTCCCTAAATCGCAGTCTTGAACTCCGAACGAGTAAAGTTTTCAGCTGGAAATGGACGACAAACACATCCCCTTGTTTTATTGTCCAAAACAACAGTGGCTAAGGAGAAAACCCGCGAAAACAGAATTTTCAGCGACTGAGCGCGTTTCGCACGGCCTAAAAGTGATATAATTGCCACAAGCATCTCCTGGATAAATCGTCGGTTCAACCATCAACTTCCAATCGTCGAGCTCCGCTCGCCGGTTTCGCTATATAAAAGCTGGCTGTTCCGGGATATCTGGAAGACAAAAAGGCTCGTTATCTCAATCGTAAAACGAAGAAGTTCAGGAATGTTCCAAGTTAAGGCAGGAAATAAATATATTTCCAAGTTAAGGCCTTATATACGCGAAAAATTTCAAAAAATTTGATTTTTTTTTTAAATTTTGATTCCATTAGCCTGAACGGTTGGAAATATTTTAGGCTTTACAGAATAGAAAAATTCCAAAAATTCCAAAAATAAGGTAAGATTGCATTTATAATAGGTACCGCGCGGCACGCCTGACCGCCAGCTTCAAAGCCGTTTTTCCACAATTCACTTTCGAACCTTGTGAAAGTTCTAACTCTTGAAGGAAGGTTCAGATCGCTTTGAAATTTTTACAACATATTCTTCGTATCATCGCCTATCGTGTGATCTACATAAACAAAAATTTCAATGACACAAAAAAATATAAAAAATAAAATACCGACAGAAAATTCAGTAAAAAAAATTTAAGTTTCGAATTTTTATTATAATATTTTTTTAAATTATATTGTTGGATCACACTGAAGATACATTTATTATGCAATTATAAATATGTTCATTTTTTTCAGACACGCACGTCGACGCCGAGAACTTTCACCATCAAGGCGCGCGCAAAAAAAATACGTTGCTTTATCATGTTATACCTCCGCCATTTGTTAATATTTTTTACGAATATTTAATTACGAACACTGTATCCGAAAAAATATTCATCAAACAAACAAAAAACATAAGAATGAAAACTTGTTATTTTTTGCCGCTTTATCGAAAAAAATCAAAAACAATCATAATTTTTCTGCATTGAGAAAATTGAAATTTGGCAAAAAAATGAGAATAACATTTTTTTAAACCTAATAACATAACTTTCGATTTTGGTACAAATTTTACAGGATGTCTGTCGTTGGGTAAAGAGTCTGCGAAAAAATGTTCAAAATGGTACCTGCAACGGTTAGGATGAAAAAAAAATGCAAACCCTGCGAAATCTCATAAGGTGATAAAATCTTCGAAACTACTGAACTGATCCTCATGAAATTTTAACCACATATTCTTTACAGCTATAGCTATAGCGCGTATTAAGGATTTTTTGTCAATTTTGATATTTACGATTTTTTTGCTGAAAAAGGTTAAAAAAAACACTTCTTTCGAAAAATGTCCGCCATTTTGTTATTTTTGCATATATGAAGAATCATACGATATGCGCTATAGCGATTAACATACTGAATCTAAAACCGTTTGATATTTTAGTTTCGGATGATCCATCTTCAAGATTTCATCAACAGCGCAGACTTGCAATTTTCTTAGGACATTTTTTTAACTAACATTTTCGTCTAGAAATAGCGACTTACAATGAGATTGTGTGAACGGTTAAGGTAAATATCCCAATTATTGAACAGCTAAGGATCTGGGGGATTGAATTCGGTGCTAAAAAAATAGAAAATCAAGAAAAAACCATCGCTTTCATGTTCAAATGATAATTTGATAATTTTCCTTTTGTAAAATCACCCTTTAGATTATTTTTAAATGATTTCAAATTAAAAAAAAGAATAACAATGTGAAGCATGCAAATGTCCCAATTATTGAACACTGGAAGTGCCTATGTCCCTAATATTGAACAGGCATGTCCCAGTTATTGAACACTCTCGAGAATTCTTTTTCCGTTCTGAAAATATTATTTTGGGTACAATATTAAGATATAAAAGAAAAATCAAACACTTAAATAATGTTTTATCAATCATGTAAAAATACAAAAATATATATTTAGTCTCTTTTGACAGGTTTTTGGTTCATTCGCATTTGGTTTATTTTTGCTTTTCAACTCGAACTTTATTTTATATTTCTTTTCAGCTTCCTCGTTTTTGTGTTCTGTTTTTGTTTGATTTTGTCGCAGCTTGGCTCCCGGAAATATCGGAGAGCCAAAAAATATTGATCATTACATTCGTATTTTTAGGTTACATTTAGGTTATATTTTCTTTTTACTTTTCTTTTTATGTGTATTGCACGAAAATACAAATAAAAAATATATATGACGATCTTAGAGTTATTATTAAAAGAATAAACGTAAGTTTATTCAGGAACTTACAGTTTTTGTTTGAATAAATCCGATTCACACGATCTGTCACACGTTAACTGTCTCGATGTTTTGATGGGTTTAATGACGCCATCTTGGAGAATTCGAGTGTTCAATAATTGGGACACACTGCATTTTCTATGTCCCAATGATCGAACATCGTATTTTTTAACAAATAATTAATTTAAAAAAAATGTTTAATTGTTATTTGTAAGAAATTTTCTGAGGAACCTGAAACGCCTTTACTTTTTGAGATGCGACAGTTTTTGAATTTTTTATGCCCTTACGCATGAAGCGGCGCGTCTTAGCAAAAACGATAAGCAGTTACCACGAGACGTCAAATCGAGTCACCGTTGCTAATTAAATAATTTTTTCTCTATTAATTAAAGCTTTTGTTGCCCAAGTAAGGTAACATTTCGATAGCCAAAAGTTCCATACATGTAATGAAATTTTTATAAATAAGTAAATGCATGCAGGTGAATGAGAAATAATAAAAATACAAGATAGTGTTCAATAATTGGGACATTTACCTTATAGACCTTTGACTACATTATCAGACAGAAATGTGGCCAGCATGCGATCTCCAGAGAGCGTCCTATGAATGAGACGATTTTTGGAGTCGTAATTTTTCGTTTAAAGTTCGGTAACTTGGCTTGAAATTTTTCCAGCACACTAGGATGTATTTCCACTTCATTGTAGGCGAAAATCAGTGAAGTGTCAAATATTCGGGTTCGCGAAAGGAATACCTTAAATGGACGTTAAAACTGCAAGTACGAACTTTTCTTTGATACGCTGTGTAACAGCGTCGAGGACGTCTTCGCGAAGCAGAGTAACGGTGCATCCACCGAAACCGGCGCCGGTCAATCGGCTGCCCAAAACTCCGTCGACTTCTCGAGCGGTTGCGACTAAAATGTCAAGCTCGCTCGAGGACACTTCGTAATCGTTGCACAATGAATCGTGGCTCTGATTCATCAGTTCACCGAACTTTGCGAAATCACCGCTCTGCAGGGCACTTGCTGCTGATCGAGTTCTCTCGATTTCGCCGATAACGTGACGAGCGCGCTTTATCATCGTTTCCGGTGCATTTTCGGCCTGCAGAACTGCAATACAAGCGTCGGTTAACGAAGCTCTCGCCTCCATCGATGTGCATTCGCAATATTCAACGTAAATTCAATCTTCGACAAATTACAAGATCGCAAAACAATTTCGAAACGACAATTTGTTTGCAACAAATATTAGCATCGTCGTTCTCGAAGCAGCAATAAGAAAAAAGATAAATATAGAATACAATGCAGTTTTATTGTTGACCCGTATACATTTAAGGAGGTTGGAGCGGTCAGGTAGAGTCAAATTACGGTTTGTGAGTTTTTTTTGTTCAATGAACCTCAAAAAATGCATACGAAGTATACATTTATTCAGTAGATGCTAATTTTTCGTAAAATATATAATTAAGGGGTCTTCTCACTTTAGACATTTAAAAAAGCTATTTTCATAAATTTTTTTGATAGGTTTATATTATAGGTATTGATATAAACGTTGTTACACGTAATAAATACACTTTCGAAATACATTTTTTTTTTCAATTATTTATTTAAGTCGATATTTATAGACGAAAATGGTAGTTAAAAGAATTTCCCAAAAAAATTGTAGGTCTGCGTTGTTGATGAAATCTCGGAGATGGATCATCCGAAACAAAAAAACTCAAATGGTTTCAGATTTAGTATGTTAATTGCTATAGCGCATATCATACGATTTTTAATATATGCAAAAATAACAAAATGGCGGATATTTTTCGAAAAAGCAAACAAAAAAACGTGTTTTTTTTCCACCGTTTTTGACCAAAAAAAATTAGTAAATGCCAAAATTTTAAAAAATCCTTTATATGCACCATAGCTATAGTTGTAAAGAATGTGTGGCTAAAATTTCATAAGAATCGGTTCAGTAGTTTCGTAGATTTTATCAACAAGCCGTCGAAAAACGTTGTCTCGAGAAAAACGCGTTCAAAGTTTGTTTGGGTTACATAAATACATTTAAAAAATGTATTAAGGGTATGTATTAAGGGGTTACCCCCACTTGCGATTTTGAAAAAATCGATTTTTTTTTTTTTTTTTTTTTTTTTGAAGTATAAGTATCTGAGAATATGTCCTGAAAATTTCAAGTCGATCCGAACAAAATTGACCGAGATATGAGCGTTGAAAGAGAAGAATCCGTTGTGTAAACGACCGGAAATTGAAACTTTAAACGCGTTTTTCTCAAAATGGCATTTCTGAAGTCGGTGACCAAGATTACTCGAACACTAATGAACCGATCTTCTTGAAATTTTGCAGGCTTATTTAATACATAAAAATGTAGTCTTAAATCGTTCGCTTTTTTCTTCGAAAAAAAATGGCCGTTTTATAGCCAAAAAAGGGCCGTTTTTTTTCGTTAAAATCGAACCATTAACTTTGACTGTCCGCCATTTTGTGAAAAATGAATATTTTTTAAAATCCTTCGATTAAAGACTAGTTTATACTTATATTTGACTAAATCCATCCGCATTTTTTCAGATGATCCACTTCGCCGCAATGTTGGTCACCGCAAACCGTGTATATAAAAACATTATTTCATTGACGGCCATTTGCCACTAAACAATGTAATATTTTTCAATAAAAAAATTACTGAAAGTTCTTCATGATGTGTTCTTTAAGATGGTATATTGAACGATTGAAAAAGTTTTGTAGTTTTCTTTAAAAAAATTCATGAAAAAGGCCTTTTTTGCGCTACAAGTGGGGATAACACCTTAAGGGTAATAACTTTTATATCAATATCTATGATATAAACTGATTTAAAAAATCATGAAAATAGTCTTTTTTAGCGCCTAAAGTGAGAAGACCCCTTAAAGGGCAAAATTGTGCATTTTTGTATTTTAATTACGTGGATAAGGAAAAAATTTCGCGTTACTACCAACTTGAAAAAGTATAACATTATCGAAGATTATCACGAAAAAAGTGCGTTAGTGAATGTTTTATACAACTCAGAATCAAATGTTCAGCCATGTATAATTATGCCTTTACAGCAGAGGAGTGGGTGCAAGGAATGGATATTTTTGCGATAAAGGAAAAAATATAAATGTGCTGGGAGGAAAGGAGAGTAGAAAGAGCCGGAGGGAAGAATTAAACTTAGAAAAAGGAAGAAATGTTAGAGAGTGACAAGGGAAAGAGTATGCAGAGTGGAAAATAAGTTAAGGCAGTTAGAAGAGAAAAAATATTATTTTGTAAAAAACTTGTTAAAAAAGTTGTGCAAATAAAACTCGATTTGATTGATAATTACGCCTTTATGTATTTATGTCAGGATTTACCGATTATTTATTATTACCATTAATTAATATTAAGTGTTGCCGAAATACGGCAACCTCGCAGACATTGAGGTTAGCAGCAATGCTCTTCATTCGCCAGCAAAGATTCTCAATCTTTTATCAAACCTTGATGGTTCAATATTGAATATATATATGGTTTACGATGAGCAAGATGGAGGTTTTTTTGTAATGTTTGCAAAGGTTTAGTATGCGTCAATCTGTTAGAAATGGTTTATCTTTATGTAAAATAGCTTAAAAAATTACATCACCCCTAGCGTGAAAATCTTGCCCATCTAACCGCACGTAAAATTACATACATTAAACTATTTTTTATCTCTAGTGCTTTGTGGTAAAAAAAAATTCGTAAAGACTCTAGTTTAGACAATGACATCGTTTTTTTCCCTTGGGTTGTGGCTAACGCCCCAACCTCCTTAAGATCATCTTTCAACGTGAAAGAAAATCGATTCGAACAGCCAGAAATGTTGCTTTCCCATGAAAGAAGCTTTTTTGGGTACTTTTTATTTTCAGTTAAATAGATTTAGTTAAATTTAGTTCATAATGTTCCACACGCTAAATTAAATCTCTAAAAAAACCTCTTGACGTACGCACCCGTGAGGGGATTTTTTGTCGTCCTCGGACCACAATTAAAGGGTGTCTCAAAATGGACTGACATTTTAATTAACTGACAAAACATATTGTTTATTTGGAAAATAGGAATATTTTTATTTTTATATAAGGTACAAACATCGAGGATATGTGTGGAACACAATATCCGATAAATGGCATAAACGGCATGGACTTGGAAGACATATTCGTTCAACAAGATGGCGCCCAAAACGGCGCAACAAGATGGCGCAGACCATTCCGGAGCTCAAGGAAGCAATTGGACGTACCATTAATAAAATTAGTCCACAATTACGCCAAAATGTTATTGAACATTTTGCCAAAAGAGTGAACGTTTGCAAGCAGGGACGAGGAGGCGATGTATCGGATATTATGTTCCACCCATAACGTCCATGTTTGTGCCTTATATTAAAATAAAAATATTCGTACTTTTCACATAAAGAATACGTTATTATTAATCAATTAAAATGCCAGATCATTTTGAGACACCCCATACTTTCGAGACATGAAGGAACATTCTTTTTACACACGAACAGTACCACTCAAGTCTGGATTAATTTTAGCGAAAATCGTCGTAGCGATTCTGAAAGCACGGGATTTTTCTAAAAACTGAGATAGCGCTGTAAAATTGGAAAATTCAGGAATAGCGAGATGTATATTTACATACAAGAAGGCTGTCATCGAAGGATTTTTAGAACTGACAAAGAATATTGCAAGTATAGACGAAAACACTCAAATTTATTAAAATATTCAACTTTTCATATTGGAAAAACTTTCGCAAAGATCGAAACATGCTTAAATTTTGAGATACAGTCCGACCTCCGAATAGGAAACCCAGCAATAAGAAACTTTCCCCAGTTTCTCACTCGAGCGCTTCCCCCACTCCGACTCGAACTCCGAGCTCGAGAATTTTTTACGCGAAACCTCTGGTTAAGAAACCAGCCTGGGAGAGATTATTCGGGCAAAATAGAGTGAACGTGTAGTGTAAATCGATGTGTGCATGCGTGCGTGAGCATATGTGTGTGCGTGTGTGAATGTAACAAAAAATCTACAAGTTTATTAGAAATTTTTTGTATTCGTTAAAAAGATACATATATGTGTTGACAAGATTTCATATGAAATAAAAACAAAGATAAGGGCGTTTAAAGATTTTCACATAAAACAGCAAAATTTTCCGAGACGTAAAGAAAAGCGTTTTCGTCTTGTTGCGTATTATTTTGATCCGCAACGCACTCAACTGACGGTGGAATATTTTTGAGAGTGTCGAACTCTGCCATTGAAGATGAATCCTCAGAGATATTGACTTCTTCTTTTATATAAATGGGATAAAACAATATGGACATAAAGCTGTTTGTTTAAATTATCACCTTGTGGCGCAGATTCTGTAATATTTTCTTCGACTTGTATACTACAGTCTGATCTCTTACGCTTCATTACAGTTTCGGTCATTTTATAACAGTTAATAGTAATTCAGATACAGTAGTACACAATAATATTCAATAGTATGTATATTAACGTGAAACAAAAATTCGCTAAATAAATGTCCACGCGCAGTCGAAAACGTTTTTGCATGGGCGATGTGAATACTAAGTTGCAACTCGTTCGAGCGAGTTTCTTGTTGAGAGGATCGCATGCGTAAAAGAGCGAGAGAGACAGACCGAGGTATCGAGCGCGGAGCGCGCGCCTGGTGGGGGTATGCGATATATAAGAAAAACTCTTCCCCTTCGGGGCTTTTTGTTTCTTATTCGGAGGTCGAACTGTATCGAAACGATCAGAAGAGCGTTAAGGAGTAAGGCCACTGTAAATTTTTTGAAAAATCGATTTTTTTTTATTGGCTTAAAAAATAGTTTAAACCCTGTAGTTTAAAAATAGTTTAAATCCTTTTAACTTCTTTTTTTAATTTTTTCCAATAAAAAACTATTCGCAAAACTTTAAACGCGTTTTTCTCGAAACATGGTTTTTCAAAATGGCACGCAGCATAACTCGAACAATTTTCATTTTTTTTACTTGAAATTTTAACCAGATGTGAACATTTACCTTATCTTGAGAATGTCGATCGGAATTTTCAAGAACTTTATTTATTGATTTTTTATTAACAAAAAACGTGCCGTTTTTTTCGTCAAAAATCAATTTTTTTTTTCAAACGCACGCCAAATCCACAAAAATTGATACTTTTTAAAATCCGATCGACATTCTCTAGCTATAGCCCTCTAGATTAATGGTTTTTTTGTTGTTCTAGATTCAAAAGTGCACCAGTGGTGCTGCGTGCCGCGGAGCCCTGGAAGCAAAACATGTCCCGGGAAGATAGCTGTGGAACCGCCATTTTGTTTTTTTTTACTGTAAAAAAATTTTATAATAAAGTTTAATGTATGCCCGATAACACCATTAAAAGTTTTTTTTCAAATACCAGCAATTTCGGGAGCAAAAAATTAGTGAAAAAACCTTTTTTTTTGGGCCGTTACAGTGGCCTTACTCCTTAAGTAAAAGCGGCAAGTCACCTGCGAGATCATTGACGGTCGCGTCCCTCAGACTCTTCTTGCCAAGTTTCTTCGCTGCCTCGTAACAAGCGTCGCGACGCTCGCGATAGGCGCTCGAGCTCAATTTGTGCGGAGCGTTGGAATTCGTTATCAGAAATACGTTATTGCCAATTTCCATTGGTATTTGAACAGTCGTGAGATCACGACAGTCCAGAAGAAGTGCGTGACCTTCTTGGCCCATCGCGGATATGAACTGGTCCATTATACCACACGGAACACCGGCAAAGTCGTGCTCTGCTCTCTGACAAGCTAAGGCCTAGAAATTGCGAGCAAAATATGTCGGTAAACGCTCAGAAATTATTGGACGATTGTCCAAATAATACTAATGACGATATCTTTATCGTTATTATTATTATCGAAGTATCTCCCCGTCCGGATATCGGACGATTAAGGCAGTTCTGTAGGTACACGTATCAGCCAAAAGTTTCGGTTGAGGCGTATAGTGACCTCTAATGCCTATACAATGCAGTTGGGTGTACATTTTTTGGCAGAGCTTACACCCTCTATATGTCCCACGCATTCGCACCTCACGCATAGACTGGTCTCATACTCCTATAGAGGGCGCTGAAGCAACAATCGAGGCAACAGTGCGATTTTCCGCAGTCATAACGTTGAGCGTCCTACGATCCGTCGTTCGCGAAATATTTTATATAAATAAAAAAAGCGTGAAAATGTCAACCCAAATGCCATACAATGGAAAGTTTACAAGAAAAATGGCGCTTGCTAAAAGACTGAAAGCTGTGGCAGCCACATGTCAAGTAAATGCGGCTCAACGCGATGAGAATAAACATAACCTCAACGATCAGCAACAAAAATTCGCTGTCGAAGGACGTCGGATCGTGGATTTACATCTTGCCTACCTTTTAAATTGTATTCGCTGTAACAAAGACACATACATGCATAAATTGAACAAATTAAATTTGTTTGCAGAATAAATTTATTTCACATCCGTTTCAGAATTAAGGTAAATGTCCCAATTATTGAACAGCTAAGGATCTGGGGGATTGAATTCGGTGAAAAAATATATAAAATCAAGAAAAAACCATCGCTTTCATGTTCAAATGATTGATATTTTTGCTTTCGAAAAATCACCCTTTAAATTATTTTTAAATGATTTCAAATGAAAAAAAATTAATAACAATGTGAAGCATGCAAATGTCCCAATTATTGAACACTGGAAGAGCCTAGGTCCCTAATATTGAACAGGCATGTCCCAGTTATTGAACACTCTCGAGAATTCTTTTTCCGTTCAGAAAATATTATTTTGGGTACAATATTAAGAAATAAAAGCAAAATCAAACACTTCAATAATCTTTTATTAATCATGCAAAAATACAAAAATATATATTTAGTCTCTTTTGACAGGTTTTTGGTCCATTCAGATTTGGTTTATTTTTGCTTTTCAACTCGAACTTTATTTTATTTTTCTTTTCAGCTTCCTCGTTTTTATGTTCTATTTTTGTTTGATTTTGTCGCAGCTTGGCTCCCTGAAATATCGGAGAGCAAAAAATATTGAACATTACATTCGTATTTTTAGGTTACATTTAGGTTATATTCTCTTTTTACTTTTCTTTTTATGTTTATTGCACGAAAATACAAATAAAAAATATCATTGACGATCTTAGAGTTATTATTGAAAGAATAAAGGTAAGTTTATTCAGGAACTTACAGTTTTTGTTTGAATAAATCCGATTCACACGATCTGTCACACGTTAACTGTCTCGATGTTTTGATGGGTTTAATGACGCCCTCTTGGAGAATTCGAGTGTTCAATAATTGGGACACACTGCATTTTCTATGTGCCAATAATCGAACACCGTATTTTTTAACAAATAATTCATTTAAAAAAAAATTTGTCATTTGTAAGAAATTTTCTGAGGAACCTGAAACGCCTTTACTTTTTGAGATGCGACAGTTTTTGAATTTTTTATGCCCTTACGCATGAAGCGGCGCGTCTTAGCAAAAACGATAAGCAGTTACCACGAGACGTCAAATCGGGTCACCGTTGCTGATTAAATAATTTTTTTTCCCTATTTATTAAAGCTTTTTTTGCACAAGGTAACATTTCCATAGCTAAAAGTTCCGTATATGTAATTAAAATTTTATAAATAATTAAATGCATGCAGGTGAATGAGAAATAATAAAAATACAAGATAGTGTTCAATAATTGGGACATTTACCTTACTAGAACTTGGGAAAAAAAACACGCTTCGAGTTCCCAGACCACGCGCTGATCAGCTAGCTGCAGCGTACACTGTTGCCATGCCGTTACAGATGGTTGGGCCCGAATTCAGTGTGGAATAAAATTACCACTTTTCATAAGTCGATATCTCCGAAACTAAACGGTCAAAGTTTGCCTTTTTTTTAATCAATCCCACAATAGTACTGCGTACACGTGTGTTTTCTATTTTGAATTCCTAAGATCCGTTTAGAACCTATATCGAGAAATGCGAGCAAACTCCTATCGGTTTACGTGTTAGGTATAGGGATCGTGGACAAAAATACTCATATTCAATTGCAATTATCTCACGAAGTAAACGGTGAATCGAATTGAATTTTTGAGCATCAGTCATATCTACACCATAATTAGATTTCAGCCAATTCCTAAGATTTTACCAAAACTACAGAACTACCTTAAACGTATGTTCCTTCGATTATTTTCCTAAGCAAAAATTACCTGCATAGATGTTTCGATATTTCATAAAATGATTTCCCATAAATTGAGGCTTGTCATTAACCCTTATCATTCTTATCATGTCATAATATTAAAAGAATAATAAGCAATGACAAAGCGTTTTCTCGAATTCAAATATATACCTTGTCACGTGGGTCGACCGAGTCACTTCCGGTGAGAGCTTCGAGAAAAGTGTACGTGGCAACTTCGAGTGCTGCCGAACTGCTGAGACCAGCGCCAACTGGCACAGTAGAAACGACAACAGCGTCGAATCCTGGCGGCAGACCTGATCGAAATTCATCCATCCATACCTTAATGTATATATGACAGAAAAACGTGGTACCCACCCTGTTTCTGATACGAAGACATTCTTACAATGAAAATTGGCTATGGCTCCTTTGACATAGTTCGCCCATTTTGGTTCACCGGGTTTAACGGCTTCTCGGCTGCTAACGTCGAACTCTGCTTTGCTCGTTGTTATGGCGCTGCTGGCCGATACTACGGTGCATTTTTTCCGATCGTTCGGCTTGCCCGCGATCACCGTGACCATCGGAAGAGCCTAAAGAACGCACTCGCCTTAGTAGCAGTTGCGAAAATAGGCCTCTGCCGGAACCAGATGGCGCCAGTGCGGACGAGCGGAAGAAAGTCGTTAAGGCAGAAATTGACCGGCAATGAGGCAATAATAAAAAATGAAGAAAAAACGGAAGAGAATAAACAGATCTCGACCTTTCAATGTCGAACGATCGACCTTGCCAAAACGCTCTTTCGCGAACGATCGCATCGGACTCAGACCGAAAAAAAACAAACATTTGCACAATTCTTACGATCGGTAGTACAAAACCCTCGTTGTAGTCGGTGTGTTCGCCAATGAGATTAACGCGGCCCGGTGCACACACGCACAACGTCGCGTTCTCGCCGAATTCTCGGGCAAACGTCTGCAATGCCGTGACTCTCACGTCGTTGACGTTCGTTGTTTTTTCTGCCATTTTTCCTCCTTTGTTCAACTCTCCGAACGTTTACAGCGTGCAGAAAAAACGTGCGATTTTGTTGTTCTTTTTTTTGTAAACTCAAAAAATACACGTGACAAACTTTCTTGACAAAATAATTTGAGATTTTTTGAGGCAGAACGAGTGCGTCTCGTTCGACGCCACTTGAAACCGCTTGCTTGGGAAACCGTTCGAGACTGAATCGTGTTGCGCGCTTATTGTGCGAGTCAAAGAGCGCGATTGAAATATCGCAAAGCTCGAGACAAAACGTTTGATAATGAGATGTCGGCAAGCCAATCATTCGAATGGAGATAAACTTCGCGAATAATGTAAAGAGTATATCACAACCTAGCCGCTATGAGTGCTGAGCGATAGCTGCGTTTTGCAGGTTGCGATGTTTCTTTTTAGGATGTATGAACGTACAGCGCCAGACAAGATTGGCCTAAATTGACATACTCAAATGTATGACACGAATGCAGACTTAAATCAGTTGCAAGTGACGTAATATGTAGAAGAAAGAAAAGCCTCAATTTTCGAGTTAAAGGTGTTTTTTTAAGATGCCTAACGTTTTTATCAACACTTCGTCTGTAAACGTTTTTCCGGTACCTTCTAAATTATTGAACAGGTCCCAATGATTGAACACTATCTTGTATTTTTATTATTTCTCATTCACCTGCATGCATTTACTTATTTATAAAAATTTCATTATATATATAGAACTTTTAGCTATCGAAATGTTACCTTACTTGTGCAAAAAAAGCTTCAATTAATAGAGAAAAAAAGTATTTAATCAGCAACGGTGACCCGATTTGACGTTTCATGGTAACTGATTATCGTTTTTGCTAAGACGCGCCGCTTCACGCGTAAGGGCATAAAAAATTCAAAAACTGTCGCATCTCAAAAAGTAAAGGCGTTTCAGGTTCTTCAGAAAAATTCTTACAAATAACAATTTAAAAAAAAATGATTAATTATTTGTTAGAAAATACGGTGTTCGATCATTGGGACATAGAAAATGCAGTGTGTCCCAATTATTGAACACTCGAATTCTCCAAGATGGCGTCATTAAACCCATCAAAAAATAGTGACAGTTAACGTGTGACAGATCGTGTGAATCGATCCGTTGAATAAATCCGAATGAAAATTTTGTTTGTCAATAACTCTAAGATAGTCCAATATATTTTTTATTTGTATTTTCGTGCAATAAAAATAAAAATAAAAGTAAAAAGAGAATATAACCTACATATAACCTAAAAATACGAATGTAATGTTCAATATTTTTTGCTCTCCGATATTTCAGAGAGCCAAGCTGCGACAAAATCAAACAAAAACAGAACATAAAAACGAGGAAGCTGAAAATAAAAATAAAGTTCGAGTTGAAAAGAAAAAATAGACCAAATGTGAATGAACCAAAAACCTGTCAAAAGAGACTAAATATATATTTTTGTATTTTTACATGATTAATAAAAGATTATTTAAGTGTTTGATTTTGCTTTTATTTCTTAATATTGTACCCAAAATAATATTTTCAGAACGGAAAAAGAATTCTCGAGTGTTCAATAACTGGGACATGCCTGTTCAATATTAGGGACATAGGCACTTCCAGTGTTCAATAATTGGGACATTTGCATGCATCACATTGTTTTTCTTTTTTCATTTGAAATCATTTAAAAATAATGTAAGGGTGATTTTTCGAAGGTAAAAATATCAAAGTATCATTTGAACATGAAAGCGATGGTTTTTTCTTGATTTTATATATCAATTTAATAGGAGGAAGAAGAAAGAGTACAAAAATCATCATACAATAGTTTATACAAGTACTTGGTGGAGAACGAAGAAAGCCCATGGAAATACTGGAACGAGGAAGGAGTGAAGGGTAGGGAGAAAGAATTGTGGGCAAGAATAAGATGTGGAAATGTATGGAGGGCGGGAAAGAAGGGGGAGAAAAATTGGCGGTGCAGGATTTGTGAGGAGAAATTTGAGACGGTGGAGCACCTCCTAATTTGCAAAAAAGGCTGGGAAATGATGCCAAAAGAGGCAAGAAAAGAAGCGGAGGAGTGGATACAAGGAGTTGACGAGGTTGCGATAAAGGGGGAGATCATTAATATGTT
Organism: Ophion obscuratus; assembly: GCA_964007375.1. Classification (NCBI taxonomy): domain Eukaryota; kingdom Metazoa; phylum Arthropoda; class Insecta; order Hymenoptera; family Ichneumonidae; genus Ophion; species Ophion obscuratus. The sequence goes on along the minus strand of OZ023316.1, from coordinate 35,738,035 downwards.
AAGCGGGAAAATAAATGTGGGAATTTGCCGCTACTTCAAAGAAATAGAGGCATTATGTGCAAAAATGAAAAAAGAGGAAAAAGATGAGAGCGACAGCGATCAGTAGTGGTTAGGATATAGGTTAGAATTTTAGACGTAAGTTGTTAGGTGTAAGTTCGTGAATGAGATTGATTGTAAGAAAAGAGACTTTGTAAAAAACTTTATAACAAGTTGTGCAAATAAAACTCTATTATATATATATATATATATATATATATATATATATATATATATATATATATATATATATATATATCAATTTAATATATCAATGATAAAATTGTAGGAAAATAAAGTTATTCATATATTTTTGGTTAAATAAATGAAGCAACTCGGTATGAAAGTAGTTTCGGCTATTACACGAAGTACTCACGTTTACAGACGAAGTGTTATTATTACGATAGAAAGCGCTAGTGAGATTTTAAACGCGTTTTTCAAAACGGTGTACACGATTACTCGATATCTAATGAACGAATTTACTTGCAATTTGGTACACTTGTTCAGTGTATTAGTAGTTTAGTCGTGACCGACGTTTTTCTTCTTAACATTTTGTTTCAATAGTTATTAAAAATAGTGATGTCATTTGTCCGCAAAAAGTCGAAAAAATAATAATTTTTTTTGAATGAAACACGATAACAAAAAAGCTCGGTCGAGTCTTAGCCAATATTATCTATCTTAAGAAAAAAAGCATCGTTTTTTGGTTTCCGATCAACCGGGTGGCCAAGTACTCCGTTGGGCCCCTCACGTTCAACGGACCTTCACGAGATTGTTTACAACTTCTCGTGATTATTTATAACTTTGTCAATTCACATACACATAAATATCTAAACGATTTTTCAATCTTACTTATTCCTTAATTTTTTTAATTACCCTGATTTTCGACACCCCGGGGTAGCTTAACCCCTTAAACGTTCCCCACAGGCGTATTCAGAAAGGTCTGTGGAATAATAAAACAAGTAAAAAACTATTTTTAAAAATTTCTAGACAACAATATTGCCTTAAAACAAAACCAAGGTTCCTCACTTATTTTGTTTAATATTTAATTGTATTGGGGCAAAACTCTTGAGTTAATATGCGGCGTGGCGACCTCGTCACTCGAATACTCTCACCAGAAAGAAAACATTAAAAAACGATTGTTTTAGAAAACGAAAAGAACCGACCTGTAAAAAAGACGAAGCGACTGCATCTCGTCGTTTGCTCCGAATTGTTACCCGCCTGGAATGCTTTACTGCAAAATTTTTAATGAACGAACGCTTATGATACACCACCTTAAGTATTAACCCTACGTAAAATGTTTACTTTTCCAAAATTGAAAATTTTATTTGATTTTCATTAACGATTTAATTTTATATTTTCCCAATTTTAATTATGCATACATATGAAGAAATATTTCAAGTGGTTCCTGATTTTTTTCAATAAAAACCGACCGAAGGGTTCTTGACCCTACGTTAGCACACTGAGTCATTTTGACCCGGATGAGCTTTTAGTAAAATGCTCACTTTCCCGAAATTGAACATTTTTAATGATTTTTCAAAACGATTTAAGGGATCATCCGTATAAAATGTTCAAAAAATCGATTTTTTTGCATTATGCGATAGTATAGACTGTTATGAACATGTTGTTCATATACTTACATAAACGTAAGTAGACAATTGATATGAAAATTTCACACCCGAAACTTTAAACGTGTTTGTCTCGAAATGTCGTTTTTTTCAAAGCGGTGTACACTCTCAAAGGAAGAGTTTTCAAGATATCCTCCTCAAATTTTGACGCAACATTCTTCACGAGATTCCTCATCTTTCCATGGAAGTTTTTTTTTAATCTTCACATTTTTATTTAACGAAGAACTGTCGATAAAATAGGTTAAATTCCATACTTTTATTCAAACCGCCGCCATTTTGTCAATTTTCATTTTTAAAAAACCTCCATAGCGAGATGGCGGCTTTCATACTAATTAATGATCTTTATACAAATTTTGTTCCAGATAATATTTACGGCCATAACCGTGTATACAGTAAAGACCATTTTTTTAAAGACATTTTCAACCTTTAAAAAATGTAAAAGAAAATGAACGTTTAGAAATGTATTTTCCGTTCCTCATGAGTGCTTTTACGTGACATAAATAAGACTGATTAGCATATTTTAACAATCGAAAAAAAATCGCAAAAGTCAGCTATTTTTCGACCCGTTACACTGTGACGATCCTTTAATTTTATATTTTCCGAATTTTAATTATGCGGACATATGAAGAAATGTTCAAGATGGATCCCTGATTTTTTCCAATAAAAACCGACCCAAGTGTCGTTAAGACAGAATGACACCTCGTCGCGGTCGGTATTGGCTTATCATAAGCCAATCTACATATTTTTTCTCAAATTCAGCAAATTTGAGGCACAGACAGCTGTTCGTCTATCTATTTGACGTCGTTTAGCAAAGTTTCGACGGGATCTGCAAAGCCATTTCAGAGATTTTTGGGTATCTACAATTGTTCTACCGTACCGACCGCGATGAAGTGTCATTCCGTCTTAACGGCAGGTGGATGAAGTCCTGTCCGGGTCAAATTGACCCAATGGAGCAAAATCGAGGCCAGATATGAGTGTCTCAACGAAGGGTTAACAAATCACAATCATTTTGAGGGGGTTTGGACACTCCTTTGCTTTCGATCTCCCCTGAAAAATACCTGGAGTTCGAGGTTTTGAAATATTTGGAGTACAAATAAGTCTCCGCCGTTTGACAAAAGATGGTCCCACCAGGAGGTTATGGTTGAAATCTGAAATATGGTTGTCAGCTGTAAAACGTCATATCGTAAGGTTGGACTTCTGGCAAGACCATAACCTTAAAATATTCGCGATTTTGTATCAGCATCACATGTTTTCGTGCGAAAATGTCGAATTTTGAGCCGAATAAGCGTCATTTGCGGGAACTTTATAACTCTCCTTTACTTCTTTAATTTGAATAAATCTGCAGCTGAGGCGCATCGATTGCTTATAGAAGCATATGATGAGGCTGGCTTCAAGCGAGAGAAGTTATCGTGGGTGGTTTAAAAAGTTTAATAACGGTGAGTTTGACTTCGAAGACAAACAACGTAGCGGAAGGCCGAAACGAAGACGCGGAATTGGATGCATCATTGGAGGAAGATTCGTGTCAAATGCAAGAGTTGCCACAAATGACGCTTATTCGGTCCAAAACTCGACCTTTTCGCACGAAAATTATATGATGCTGACACAAAATCACTAATATTTCAAGGTTATGGTCTTGCCAGATATCTAACCTCACGATATGACGTTTTACATCTGACAATGTCAACCATAACCTCCTGATGGGGACATCTTTTGTCAAAAGGCGGAGACTTATTTTTGTACTCCCAATATATTGTAGACTAACTGTTCGTCCAAGATTGGAAACACGGAAAAGATCCATCGCATAGTTTTCATACCACAAATTCGTCACCTTTCCCGAATTATCTTCACGACATTGCGAAATTATCTGATAATTTAAGTAAAAATCCTTTTTAAAATGAAAATATAAATGAATTTAGTCTACCCCGTATTAAAACATGAATGAATTAAAGTTACCAAACATAAATTATTCAATGTCATTAGTTCGACCCTAATCTCGATCTTCATTCGAAAAATATATTACCCTACAACGAAGTGAACGAGTTATTTTATTCAAGGCCTTAGGCCACGGTAGCGGGTATAAAATCATGTGCGAATGTAACAATTTTTTTTTTCGTATGAAAAAGTGATTTACTCGTAAAATTAATTACACATCTATTTAGTATGAATATCAAACTGTTAGAAAATATATATTTTTTCCGATGTACAAAATGGCCGACTACTAATATTTGCCTTTATCTTTTTTTGAGGCACTCCGCGGCGTGACATTTAGCATCGACAATTTTTTACCTAGAATAAAAAACAAAAATTCTCGTCAATCTACATTATAATACCTAGAGAAGTACGTACGGAATTTAAAAAATATTGTTTTATTCAAAAGTTGTAGGTATTTGAACTTAAGAAATGAACTTTCAGTGAAAAATTTCGTTATAACTGCTCATAAACTGCTCATAAAACGAAAAGTTTTCGATTAATCAGAAATTCCCTACGTACTTCTCTGCGAAATGCAATTAGGAACATAACTTTTAAATTTGAAGTAAATCGAGTGAAAATTGTTGAAGTTATTTGTCACGCCAATTGGAAAAAAGCTGTTTCGAGAAGTTTCGAGTAGTCGGCCATTTTGTAGATAAAAAAATCCAACAGCTTGATATTCATACTAAATAGATGTGCAATTAATATTATGAATGAATCACTTTTTCAAACGAAAAAAAATGTCAATTTCGCACATGATTTTAACCTTGCAAAAAAGCATTTGAAAAATTGATTTTCACTAGAAAAAAATGCAGAGCAGCAGCCCCCGTACGAAAAAATAAATGTCACGATTAAATAACCATAGCATTGAAAAGTTTTATATTAAATGTACGTTTTTATTTTAGGTTTTTCTGTTTCTTTCTTTTTCATCCAATATTTATGTAAGTAACAATGAAAATGGCTTACAAACTATCCGTGAGGACTACAATAATATCTATATATTATTAATAATAATAATAATAATAATAATAATAATAAAATAATTATTATATATTTCTCGTACAGTTATACCCACTGCCTAAATTGTGATGCTTATAATATAAAATGATTTCATTAAATTATTTCTTTCTTTCTTTCTTTCTCCCCTTCTCTCTCGTTCCCTCTCCCTCTCCGTTTCGTCGGTGTTTTCTACAAATACGAGAGTTTCACTCGAGCTTTCACAATAATTCCTGAATCCGTCAAAATGATTGGTCTTTTTTTCTTTCTCAAACGCTCACCCGCGTATTCAAACGTCCTAACGACAATTTCATTAATTAATTCCTTACATCCACTTTTTCAACGTGATCGTTCCAATTATTATTTCATTTTTATTTCTCCATTTTTCGCACGTTTTCGAAACGAGCGACGACTGTCGATAGTCAATTTCCGCGACCGTTGTAAGCACGTCATGAAGTATCGCGTTGATTATCGCGTATGTCTTTTTGTCAGCTCCTCAAGGAGAAAAAAGGCCAACTGTAGGAGGGAGTGATAGCAGTAGTAAAAAAAAACGAAAGAATTGTTTAAAAGTGCAGCCGAATAAAGAACAACCGTGTAACGCGAGGCCACGCTATTCATGCAAATATTTTTCTCTTTGCTCCATTTGACGAAAAAAAAAAATTCAGTTATCTATCGTCCCTTCCGGATGTGAATAGACCGTGTCGTTTTTTTTTTATCATTCCTAGGTGCATCAACGGAAAGTGCAACGAGACCGAAAAAAGCTCCGTTCTCGCTACACTTTCCGTTTTGTTTTTCTCCCCAAGGTCGTCGATGTCGATAACATTCCAGTCATATGTTTTATTATCCTACGTATGCTCATCGGAAAGAAGAAAAAAAAAGAGAGTCGACGTCATACGTTCGTATTATCGTATACACGTTATAAGATATATATATATATATATGTGTAATTTCCTAATCGTTTCGGGGCCTTTACACACGGACAATCATGCGCTCTTGAAAAAATATACATCAGATCATCCGGCAACTCTTTTCACTCTTCCTCTCCCTCTCAAGGTTTATCCTCACATCCACGAATACTGCGAGTCGTTACTCCCGATTCTCGTACGCGATTGTTTGTGCTCGAAAAAAAAAATTCCGCGTCTCACATCTCAGCTCTGATTGAACACGAGATTTAGAGAGGGAGAGAGAGAGAGAGAGAGCGCGAGAGAGAGAGAGGGGGAGAGAAAAACGAAAACCCTCTATAATTCGTTATTTGCACGAGACAATAGCCCACGGGTGAATTTCTTTACAAACAAATTCGTTCTTCACATATTTACACAACGCGATTTCGGCGTAGTTCATTTGCCCGCCGCTTCTTCGATCAACATATTCCACTATATATCCGCTAACGGTCCTTCTTTTCGTTCGTCGATTCATCTCGATAATTTCTCGTACCGAGTCACTTTGTTTTCCCCTCGGGTTACGTAGCAGGATTTACGATTCGGTCTTTCCTCTTTCGATCTCACGATATTTCCGCGATCGGATTCGAGAAAATTCATACGCGCGACCCGAATTATTCAGCCGGGCTCTTCACCACACGGCGAATCCAGCTCGCGTTTTCCAAAAAAAATATATACTTTTACATATATATATGTGTGTTATATATACTGTGTACATGTATAACGTGTTCATTTATATCAAATGGCATTTTTTTTGGAGAGCGAATATATCGAAGTGACAAAAATCGTGCTTTGAGGTCGAGCGTTTTATGGGTCAATGTTAAAGGACACTGGTTCTCTTCTAGACGCCCGATAAAAGTTCCACTCCGGAGTTTCGGTAAATTTCGCAGCATAAAAAGTTCAGACTTTAGTATTTTTTTACTCGAAAACGACGTAGCTGGAGAGTTCGAAGGTGAACTTTCTTTGGACGTATGCAACTAAAGAAAATAGTGTTTTAACATTGGTAAAACGCTCGACGGATAACTGGCCAATTTCCCGTTTCAGATTCATTATGCTTATAAGCAATGTCAATTGTAATTTAAGACACTTTATGGTATCGCAATTTTCTATGGAATTTCGGAGTTCACTTTATGGAGAGTTTCAATGTGTTTTAGACACAAAAATTACGTTCTGTATCACTTTTACGAACTTTGCCCCCCCCCCCGCCCCTGCGTCTTGTTATGAGGGGTTGGATGAATTAAGGAATCGCGAAGTCGTAATATTTACAATCGTCTCTTTCGTAAGCGTCGAGATTGACGAGCAATCATTTTATACGTTCCAAGGTACAATTTCTGCCCGTGGCTATACTCGAAGTTTGACAGAGAAATGTCTGAAAGTAACGCATTTGGGCAGTTTCCAAAAATCGCGTGTTCCAAATGACGAAGTTTGGAATGGAATGCAACGAATTTTTTTTTTTTCACTTCCACAACTTCCTTCGGCTAATTTAGGCTGCGAAAATCACTCGAACGTGAATTCTTATTAAAGAATAACGACCTAAAGGCCATAGCCGGGTAGGTAGGGAAAAATTGCCCCCGCATTTTCTCCAGCAAAATTAGGAGTATATTCTGAGGTGTAAAAAAACAAATTTTCTGAAAATTTCATCCCCGTCAACGCAATGGTTTTGGAAAAATTAATTTTTTTTTAATAAAAAAAATAAAAATTCCGGGAAACGCTTCAGTGGATCGATTCGATTTGTTTTTTGGGACTTGTTACGATCGACCGTGTTACGAAATAAAATTATAGAACATCTTGCGAAAGATTAAGGTTAAAAAAATAATAATGTTCCTTGTTTTACTTTTTTTACTATAATCCACTTGGGGTACAATAACGAATTTTTTGCATATAATCTTTGGGCACCTTATTAGATTATATAATTTTTTCAAAATGATCGGTTTGGTACGCCACGGTGAAAAAAAAAAGAAACAGACTTTATTGATATATTTTAGTTATATATCTATATAACTTAAATATATCAATAAAGTGTGTTTCTTTTTTTTTCACTGTGGCGTACCGAACCGATCATTTTGAAAAAATTATATAATCTAACAAGGTGCCCAAAGATTATATGAAAAAATTTTCGCTATTGTACCCCAAGTGGATTGTAGTAAAAAAAAAAAAAAAACAAGGAACATTATTTTTTTTCAAACCTTAATCTTTCGCAAGATGTTTTATAATTTTATTTCGTAACACGTTTGATCCGAACAAGTACCAACAAACAATCAAATCGATCCACTGTACCGTTTCGGGAAAAAAAAATTTATATTTAAAAAAAAATCATTTTTCCAAAACCATTGCGTTGACCAGCTTGAAATTTTCAGAAAATTTGTTTTTTTTTATACCTCAGATTATACTCCAAATTTCGCTGGAAAAAATGCGGGGGCAATTTTACCGACGTACCTGGCCTTTGCCAAAAATACGAGACTTTGGAAAATGATAGAAGGAAAATTTAAAAAAATCGTTGCATTCCGATGCAAACTTCAGCTCCAAGAGTAAAGGTTGTAAATGGGTCGGAAAATCAATGAATCGGTTGAGTTGAAACTTTCCATAGTCTAATAGCAGCCGAAACATGTTCGCCAGACCGAATTTCATTTCGTATTCTCCGAATCGGAGTAATTTGTAATTTTGAACACCCCATTTCTATCCGGAAACGACACTTTTCAAAATCACTATTTTGATATGAGACCAAAGAATAACAAAGTTCGTGTTTCGTACCATCCGCAGTTGTTTTCCGATATTTCTCCACAAGTCTCCGGGACCCCCGTGAAAAAAGCTGTACCTTCGAACGTACGCGATGCCGGCCGGCAAAGAAAAAGAGTTTCGCTGCAGAGTCGCAAACACACTCAACGTAGTTGCCTAAAGCAAAAAATCCGCCGTCGACTCGAAACGCCCTGCCCACCATGCTCAAATCCGTCATCGCGTGAAAAAAAAAAAATCTACTTAACAAATGCCCTCTGATATAAATTTCAAATATACATATACGCGTCACAAAAAAAAAAGAAAACTAAGAAAGAAAAATCAATTATTCGTAGATCCATTCTCGTTTCGCGGTACCAAATCTCGTTCGAGTTTCGCGAGAGATCGGAGAAAATACAATTCAACGTGTAGCACGCACGCTACAACGCGTACGCGTTAAGGGGTCAGGCCACTCCGGAGGCCGAAAAAATAGGCTTTTGGGGACTTTTTTCAGAAAAACTACAAAACAAATCGAGATTACGAAAAAGGGTGTTTGCCATACATGTCAGTGACTGTGTACAATAATGTTTTTGAAGCGATTCATTTCAAAATGGCGGCTGTGCAGCGTTTATCTCAAAACCTCATTTTTTATGGATGTTGTGTCCAAAATTGAAAATTGGAATAACATTTTTTTAATTTAATAGGTCAATTATGTAAAACATTTGAAAGGTTGTGTAAAAATGTCACGATTAGGAAGCTGGCTACTGAGAAATTAGAATTCACAAATTACACGCAGCCTCATGAAAACTGCAGTAACTTTGCAATTATTATGAATGAGGTAACCATGCAAATATTTATGAATGATCGTTTTTCTTTTATTTCAAATATATCAAAAACAAAGGTTGGCTTTGTCATGCAAGAAACGACGTCGTCCGTGAACGAAAATGAGTATTCGAAGCAAATGAAAGTAGCGGGAAATTCAAACGCTCATTTTCGTTCACGGACGACGTAGTTTCTTGCCCGACAAAGCCACCTTTGTTTTCGATATATTTGAAACAAAATAAAAACCGATCATTCGTAACTATTTGCAAAGTTACTTCATCCATAATAATTGCAAAGTTACTTCAGTTCCCATAAGGCTGCGTGTAATTCTTCGATTATAATTTCTCATTAGCCGGCTTCCTAATAGTCGTGAATTTTTTACACAACCTTTCAAAATGTTTTACACAATGACCTATCGAATTTTTAAAACGTTATTACGATTTTCAATTTCGGACACAACATCCTCAAGTTCGCCGGAAACACAACCCAAACAATTGTCAACCGATCCACTTGAGATCTTGAATATACCTTGAAAAATACATCGTCTATGGAAGTACGTAGGATTTGTTTTTTATATTGCATACTTCACTTGTTATTAACAATTATCTGACGATTTTTTACCAAATTTTTCACGTTCCAAAAATAACAAATGAACTATGCAATATATACTTCCATAGTCAATGTATTTTTCAAGATATATTCAACATTTCGAGTGAATCGGTTGAAAATTGTCCTACGTTCCCGGCGACCTTAAAAAAACGCAGTTTTGAGATAAACTCTGCAGAGCCGCCATTTTGAAATGAATCGCTTCAAAAAGATTATTGTATACAGTCACTGTACGATAAACACCCTTTTTCGTAATCTCGATCTATCGAAAGTTTTCTCAAAAAAAAAATCCCCAAAAGGCCTATTTTTCGGGCTCTGGAGTGGCCTAAGGCTTTCCTTCCATTCCCATAATCTCCTGATCTTTCAGCCCTGTCCCTCTCTCTCTCTCTCTCAAACTCTCGAGTCAACCGAGACATTTTTTCCAATGTGCCTGGCCCGTCGATGATCGAAGCGATAATAACGTCCGAGTACAGCGTTCGGGCCTCGGAGCGATCGCTAATGCTGTTGCTGTTGATGATGCAGCATTGCCATCGCCCCGGTCTCGGCGGCGGTTGGAAGAACAACGGTGGATTGTTCGCTGACGGCGATTTGATGGATCTGCGCCTGGGAGCCTTGGCCAACTTGTATCTGTATTTGCGTCAGTTCGGGCACCGTTGTCTGTTGAAGCTCCGTTTGTTGTTGCTGCTGCTGTTGCTGCTGCTGTTGTTGCTGCTGCTGCTGCTGTTGTTGCTGTTGTTGCTGTTGTTGCTGCTGCTGTTGCTGCTGCTGTTGTTGTTGCTGCTGCTGTTGTTGCTGCTGTTCATCGTTCTGTTGTCCCTGTGAGCTGTCGGCGATCGCCAAGGGGTCCTCCTTGGCTCTCTTCGCAAGATGCGACTTGGCGTGCTTTCTCAGGTGATCCTTGCGATAGAATGCCTTGCCGCACTCGGTGCAAACCTCGGTCTTTTGTCCCGAGTGTATGACAAAGTGCAAATTGAGATGCTCTTTTCGCTTGAAGCCCTTCATGCATACTGTGCATATGAAGGGCCTGTCGGGATTGTGCCCGAGCTTGTGACGCTCGAGGTGTTCCTTGCGCTTGAGGCCGGCACCGCATATGTCGCATATGAACCTCCTCTCGATCTTGTGACCGATTAGATGTTGCTCGAGCAATTCTTTCTGGGGATACGCCATGTTGCACTGGGGACAGCAGAACAGAGTCGTGCCGTCCAACGCCGAGACAATACTGACTTGGCCGGGTTTCGGCTTCTTCGGCTTTGGGGGCTTTTTCTTGTACTTCTTCTTGCGTTTTGGCTTGACACCGGGCTCCTGATCCTCCGGTACAACCGGAATGATCTCGGTCTCGCCACCTGCTACTGCCATCTGCACCGACTGATCACCCGAGCCCGCGCTACCCGAAGCGTCCATACCGTCGGCCCCGAGCGGCGACGATTCTATCGTCGCCTCGCGCTTTATCGTCTCTGCGGAGAATTTCAAAAAGTGATGGAGGCTCATCGGTAACGTACTTGCGGGCAGTCTCGAGAGATAATCGGCAACTGTGGAACCGGGGGTAGCGAGACTCTGCCACGTTGCCGGCATCGACGTTATAAATTCCTCGGTACTCTGATTACCCTGATTCTTCACCGTACCGCGTTTAATCAGCGCCACCGGGGTTGTACCCTCCTTCACGTCCTCCTTCGAATCCTCGATCGCCTCGCGGAGTATCAGGTCCTGCGGTATCTGAGCTACCACCGTCAGACCCTCGGGCGCACCGGGCAACTGTACCGTTTGCTGGATCGTCTGCTGAGCCGTCGTTGTCACCGCCGTTGACGTACTCTGCGTCGTTTGGTCCGATCTGCGGGATACGATCGGCGTGAGTGCGAGGGTAATTTTTTTTTTTTCTTAACGCGCGCTGTGATGTAGTGTGTGTCAGGGCGTCAGGGATCTTTAGGATTGCTTGCACGAAATTTGGGTAGTCGTGGGAACAGGGAACAATGTATGGGGAGGGGGTTGTGGATTTTTTGGGATTCCAGCTTGGAGAAGGGTAATTCCTGAAGGTCGATTTTTGGCGGAGCTGGAAGTATGTAACTTTAACTAGCCCGTTAACGGGCTACATCTACCTGGGTCAAGATGACGCATTTTCCACAAATATTTTTATTCGATGGTATCGCCTTCTGGCTATATTCCCGGGAAATTTTGTTGAAATATTCTTAAAAGTAAATGAGCTACGGCTTTTAATAGTCGGCCGGGCGAGCGGTAGCAGCACCGTACTTCAAACTTTAAAGGCGTTTTTCTCGAAACGCTGTTTTCAAAGGCGGTGGACGTATCGCGAGAACCACTTGATGGATTGTTTCTAAATTTACGGGAGACAGGATGAGAAATATTTAAGGCGGGATATACATTTAGACAGGAAGAAAATAAGCAATGTTGAGGGATTTTTTAAGCTGAGAAATAATTATTCTACAATTATCAAACTTTAGGTATACTTTAATAGTATATTCAAGTATACGAAACAATTTTTTTTTAAATTATTTCATCATCAAAATGGCGGAGCTGTGGCAGGGTCTTACAGCAAGGTCGCCGTGGGATAGCTTCCCGTAGACTTTGATTTGCAAAAAAGTTCAAACATTTTTTCAGTCAGAACATGTATAGTTTCTATGTGACGGTAATTAAAATTAATAAAATGCAATTTTGAGAAAATGGCACGCATTTACAACAAAATCGACAATTCACGCATCATTACTGTAAAATGTAGATTAAAAAAGGTTTTTTTTTCAATTTTTCAAAACAATTATCGTCAAGTAGAAGGTACCAAATTATCAACTTTTCTACCAAGTTTCAACTCAATCGACTCAATAGCTTTTGAGTAATCCCCCACGCCAATTTCGATAATGCAGTTTTGAGAAAAACGCGTTTGAAGTTCACGCCCGCTCCGAATCTGAGCGGTGAGGCACAGTTGACGGGCTGTAACGTTTGAAATTTTTCGAATTTCGCTTTGAAACTGTGCGACAATATTCTACATATATAGTTCTACTATCGTTTGAAGAAAAATAAAAGAAATCGATTTTTTATCGTTGTAAATGTCGCCTTAAGGGATCACAATGGTGAATTTAAAAAAACATCGACTTTTTTGCATTATACGATTGTATAGACGGTTATAAACATGGTGTTCAATTTTTGGGGCGAAATTCGAATTATTCCGATTGTTAAAACCTTTCTCAAAAAAAGGGATACGGCCAGCTGCGTGAGAACTAAAGCGGACGGGAGCGTTTTCTCTCGAAATGTCGTTTTTGAAAACGGTGTACATTCTCAAAGGGAGAGTTTTCAAGCGATCCGTCTCAAATGGTGACACAACATTCTTCACGCCATTCTTCGTCTTGCTATGGAAGCATTTTTTTATATTAATTTTTTTTAACGAACTGTCGAAAAAATAGTCTAAATTCGATACTTTTTTCAAACCATTTCAAGCCATTTTCCAAGCCATTTTGTTAATTTTGATTTTAAAAGAACCTCCATAGCAAGATAGCGGCTTTCATACTGATTAATAATTTGTTTACAAATTTTGTTTCAGATAATATTTACGGCCACAATCGTGTACACCGTGAGGATTCCTTTTTTTCGAAGGCATTTTTACCCGTTAAAAAAAATGTAAATTAAAATAAACGTTAAAAAATGTATCTTCGGTTCTTCATGAGTGCTTTGATTTGACATAAAAAAATTAGACTCTCAACCCGTTACACTGTGATGATCCCTTAAAGATCATTGACGATCTCACTTTTTTTTAAATCGATCTCCTTTTTTCGATGGTTACGTAAAAAAGACTTTTTTCATAGATGTTGTACGCTCGAGTTTCAATTCGTCGCCACGTTGTTAAGAAACAAAATTATTTTAAAAATCGACGATCGTCAAAGACTCGTATTTATTGGTAACTTGAGTAACCCCTTTGGTTTTTAGATTTCGGATGGACCGTTTAAGCTGGAGATTGTCCGACGCCAAACGTCGAGAATAAAAATTATAAACTGCTGGCGGCTATTTTTCTGTATTTTTTGGTGATTTTTTAAAACTCTCTCAATATATGTACCTTGGTGATAAAAAAAAGCGTGTTTTTTTCACCAACCGTTTCCCAAAAAAAAAAGTCGGAATTCGGCAATTTTTTTCCGCCCTCTAGGTAGATGTAGCTCCTTAAGGCGGAATATATATTTACAACGATCAAAAAATCTTTAAAAATTTTGGAAATTGTTTTTGAAAAATTGAAGAAAAAAAACTACTTTTTTAATCCACATTTTACAGAAATGTTGGGTGAATTGTTGATTTTTGTTTGTAAATGGGTGCCATTTTCTCAAATTTGCATTTTCTTCACCTTAATTACCGTCACATAGAAACTATACATGTTCTATCTGAAAAAATGATTGAACTTTTTTGCAAATCTACGGGAAGCTGGACTGCACGCCGATTCGCAACTCCCGCGGCAACCTTGCTGTAACACTCTGCCACAGCTCCGCCATTCTGATGATGAATTAATTTAAAAAGATTGTTTCGTATACTTAAATATACTATTAAAGTATACCTAACGTTTGATAATTGTAGAATAATTATTTCTCAGTTTAAAAAATGCCTCAATACTGCTTATTTTTTATGGTGTTGAAGTTTGCATCGTTGGAACGCAACGAAAGTTTCGTTTTACATTTTATTTTCCATATTTTTATTTCTATAGGTGATCTTTTTGATGAATTCATAATATAGATAAATAAATAACTTAAAAAATAATTGAAGAACATTTGTCGGTGAAATGTGCCAAATGAAATTAAATTCGTTGCAGTCCAACGATGCAAACTTCAGGATCGTTATTTTTTTCCTGTCTAAATGTATATCACGCCTCAAGATATTGCGATCGCCCTAGTCGATTAGGATCCTTCAGGTGGACATTCATTCAAATTCAGTAAAGTAAAACACACATTAATATTTTTATTCATCGTCATAGAGGTGGTCTTAAGGGGGTCGTCTAGTGTGTCAGATCAAAAGAAGAGAAAACGGCCTTGCGTGACTTCTTTGAAGAAGAGGAAGGTGTACTCTATAGTCCAGGCATAGCAGATTGATGGTAAGACCATTTTTTTTATTATGAATTATATACAACAACTTTCAAGCGCGTTTTTCTCAAAACACGATTTTTTCAAACTGCTGCCATGATATCTCAAAAACTATTTGATTGACTCTGCTCAAATTTATACAGCATCTTTAGTACATATGTAACTACAAGTTGAACTAAAATAATTAAGATTGCTTCGTTAGTTTTCTTTTTATCAGCTATATAGACCCCAAAAAAAAACGAAAAAATGAATTTTTTTTCTAAAGCGTGAAAAAAAATTATTTTTTTCGAATTCTAACTTTATTTTAGTTCCATGTAGAGCTTCAAGTCTCACGATTGAAATTGCGTTTGGTTTTTTTTTATTTCAGATAAGCAGAACGGCCGGAATCATGGCAGCAGTGGAGCACCTCTTTTAATATGTGTTCCCATTGAGCGATGTATCTCCGACTATATTCTATATGACTTCAAAAAAATCACAAAGTTTGTTTAAATCTTAATAAATATGATATACAATTTATAAATTATTTTATTTGAATGGTTTGTCAAAAAAAAATCCCCAAACAAGCATTAAGGGAGACTTTGTCTCCCCAACTGACTAAACGAAAAACCCATCCGTCATTCCATGACCAAAGGGTCACAGATTGATAATATGCTTTGAATTTGTGTTTCAGATCAACAAAGAGGGGGCAGTGATGTCAGCCGTTTACCTCCCGCGATTTGAGGACCTGTTTTCGCGGTGCTGCAACGGCCGCCATTTGCGTTTTTTTTTATTCAAAAAAAAATTTTTTTACCGTTCTGTATATCATGAAAATAAGCAAGAAAAAAACCGCACTCAAAAAGCTTTACTCGTTTCCTTTAAAAAAAAATAAAATGTAAACACCTGAAATATGGCACTCCAAGGACAAAGTCTCCCTTAAAAAACGGCCTTCACAGTAGACGACCCCGTTGAAATGTAATTAATTTGCGAAGTTGAAATTGCATCATACGAAGCGAAGAGAAAAACAAAACTATGATAAGGTTGACTCACGTTTGGGTCGTGGCGACGGTATTTTGCGGTTGCACCTGAATCTGAACACCGTCAGCTCCTTGCTGGCTGTACGCCACGGTGAGCACGGTCGCTCCGCCTTGTGGAAATTGTCCGAGGGATATGGGCGCCAGTTGATACTTGGGCTGATCGCCGCTGTTGCCACTCTGCGTAACGTTCGGATTGACGACCTGTATCTGCACAGTCTGTTGCTGCTGGGTGCCATCCTTGCCTGGCACGGTTATCGGCAGTGTTATTATCTGATGCTGCTGATTGTTGCCACTCTGGGCTACGGTGAAGCCATTCGGGTCGACGGGTCTGAGATAGTGGACTCCGCCCTCGCCACCGGAAAGTACACCGACCACTTGACCTCCCGTTGTCAAGTTCTGGGCGAACTTGGCCGTTGCGTACTGGTGTACCGTGCCCGTGGGCAACGACCCAGTCGTGAAGCCCGGGAACGGCGTGAAATTCATTTTTCTCGATTCTCAAGCCTGTAACGAGCAGATTGGAAAGAATTCGTTAGACAATCCGTCCCATCTGCTGATGTTTGTCATATTATACACGGGAATATCTTGGAATTTCCGAATAAGCTTGGTAGAATAACTTCTCCAAAGACGAAGCAAAATCCTTTTTTGTCTTCGTTGTATTTCTGCAACGTTGGTAAAGAAACTGCTAGTTAAACTTCAAACGCGTTTTTCTCGAAATTGTTTTACAAAACGGTGTACACGATTTCTCGATATCTAATGAACGGATTGAAATTTGATACACTTATTCGGTGTAACAGTAGTTTTGTCTTGACCGACGTTTTTCTTCGGAACTTTTATTTTCATCAGGTATTAAAAATAACGATGTCATTATACCTCGAATAATTAAGGGAAAAATTTGTATTATTGAAACACGACAGCAAAAGAAAGTTCGGTCGAGTCGTAGCCAATATTATCTTTCTCGAGAAAAAAAGTTGTTTTTTTATTTCCGATCAACCAGGTGGCCAAAATCTAGTACACCGTTGAGCCCCTCACGTTGAAAGATCCTCCACGAGATTGTTCATAACTTTTTCAATTATTAATATTATTTTATGAAATTTGGCACGCAACTGTGTTAAGGGGTAAGGCCACTGTAAATTTTTTGAAAAATCGATTTTTTTTTATTGGCTTAAAAAATAGTTTAAACCCTCTAGTTTAAAAATAGTTTAAATCCTTTTAACTTCTTTTTTAAATTTTTTCCAATAAAAAACTATTCGCAAAACTTTAAACGCGTTTTTCTCGAAACATGGTTTTTCAAAATGGCACGCAGCATAACTCGAACAATTTTCATTTTTTTTTACTTGAAATTTTAACCAGATGTGAACATTTACATTATCTTGAGAATGTCGATCGGAATTTTCAAGAACTTTATTTATTGATTTTTTATTAACAAAAAACTTTCCGTTTTTTTCGTCAAAAATCAAATTTTTTTTTCAAACGCACGCCAAATCCACAAAAATTGATACTTTTTAAAATCCGATCGACATTCTCTAGCTATAGCCCTCTAGATTAATGGTTTTTTTTTGTTCTAGATTCAAAAGTGCACCAGTGGTGCTGCGTGCCGCGGAGCCCTGGAAGCAAAACATGTCCCGGGAAGATAGCTGTGGAACCGCCATTTTGTTTTTTTTTACTGTAAAAAATTTTTATAATAAAGTTTAATGTATGCCCGATAACACCATTAAAAGTTTTTTTTCAAATACCTTCAATTTCGGGAGCAAAAAATTAGTGAAAAAACCTTTTTTTTTGGGCCGTTACAGTGGCCTTACCCCTTAATGTAAATACGAATAAACGTCCAAACGATTTTTCAACCGTCTTACTTATTCTTTCAAAATTAATTCTTTTTGGAAATCCTGACGCTCGGGTCAGTCCAGTAGCCGAACCCCGTAAGCGGGAGATACGGTTTGGCGAGGAAAAAATTTGTTGTTTTTCATGATTTTTTTTAAAAAGGAAATATTTCTTCACTACTTTTAAACTCAGGGTATGTTTTATCACTACTTTTGGCTGTTACATGGTCTTTTATTTATTAATCTTCAAAAATGGCAGAGGTATGGCACGATCTTCTAGGCTAAATTTTCAAAACTGGCGTGACGTATAGCTTAGAAACTAATCGACCGATTCGGATGAAATTTGGTATGAATCTTTCTAACATTATTGTCTAAAACATGACTCTAAAAGTTCTAGAAAATTAAAAAAAAAAGGATTTTTTATTCCAAAATGTAGCCATTTTTTTCGAGAACTTCAGTCTTTTTGTTTCAAAGCGTACCGCTCCATCGATTTTCAACGTTTCTCACTTTTTCTTGGTTCGTATTCTGCATATGAGTGTTAATGAACGAAAAATCTTCGTTGGTTTTCTACAAGCTTTCATTTAACTTGACTTTCTGTGAGACGCAAAACGGAAAATCGATATTTCACCCACTTCCCGACTACTTAAAGCTCTGAAATTTTGCAAACATGCATCTAACGGGTGACGTGCATTGTTCAAGTGTGTGTGTGTGTGTGTGTATATATATATATACACGCACAAACTTTTCAACGTTTCGTTAAGAGCATTCCATGCTCCTAATGGACAAACTCGTAAACTAGTAAACTATTAGTAACAACTAACTAGTAAAATCAATGAAAGACTAAAAAGTAGAAAATAATTTATATGTTAAAAAATTTGTCTCAAAGACAAGCTTTTATTTAACGTACTAAAAAGTAGAAAATAATTTCTTCACCGAGTCACCTATGTGTGACTATAAATAAAAGCTTGGAGCGCTCAAAATTTTGACATATAATCTTCAATTTCCATAAATCCGTTAACATAAAAACTGTATTTAACGAATCATACGAAATTTTTCAATGAAAATTCATTCATATGCCTAAAACTGAATTCAAATACCTACAACTTTTGAATTAAACAATATTTTTTAAATTCCGTACGTAATTGAGGAGAATTTTTGTTTTTTGTTCTAGGTAAAAAAAATTGTGGATGCTAAATGTCAGGCCACAGAGCGCCTAAAAGAAGATAACAAAAGAAAATATTAGTGTTCGGCCATTTTGTACATAAAAAAAATGTCTAACAGCTCGATATTCATACCAAATAGATGTGCAATTAGCTTTATGAGTGAATCAATTATTCATACGAAAAAAAAAAATGTTAAATTCGCATATGATTTTGTACCCGTTACTGTGGCCTAACCCCTTAAATAAAAATCCTGCAACTGAGTATAAACGTGTGATCATCTCTCCGATTACTATTGTGCCAAATTAAATACGGTTAATGAAACTGAATCCATTAAATTTATTAAACATTTGAAGAATTGAGCGCCCCACGCTTTTATTTATAGTCACATATAGGTGACTTGGTAAAAACAATGATTTTCTACTTTTTAATACCTTAAATGGAAGCTTGTTTTTTTAAATATATTTTTTACATATAAATGATTATTTTCAAGAAATACCTTGTAACAGCCAAAAGTATAAATAAAACCTACCCTAAGTCTCGAAAGTGGTGTAGAAATCTTTGATTTTGAAAAAAAAAAAGCACAAAAATCAGCAATTTTTCCCTCGCCTGAAGGTAAAGGTACACCTCTGAACTCAAGCGCAGAACTCAACCAATAAATAAGTACAAAAAAAGTATAAAAAAAACGGCGTTCCCTCCGTTGCATCTCTTTTGCACGAGAATCGAGATGCAACGAGTGTGATTTTCATCGGCTCAACGATCCCAAATACCCATAGTGCATCGTCGAGTTTGGCAAGTTCAATGTCGCGTTTGTCTATCCCATTGAGCAAGGGGTGAGGGAAAGTCGTTGCGCTCTCCCTTCCCCCAGCCCTCGGCGCGCGCGTCATAGCGCTCCCTTTCCCTTTCCCGCGCTTTTAAGCCGCACGTGAGATCGAGAGGGAGTGAGAGGAAGAGGGAGGGAAACGACAAGAGAGTCGAAGAGGATACGAGAGGCAACTCCACGCGGTAGACAAGGGGAAGGGGTTTTCGTAGATTCACGAAAGAGGAGGGGCAAGACATATATACATAGAAAGAAAAAAACGTCGCTGAAACCTCGCGCTGTTCACCCACCACTGGGACACGCCGCGCGAGGCAAATGGCAAGAGCGACGTCCCGCCAAGAAGTAGAGGGAGGAAGGAAGGGCAACGAGTAGAGATACGGGAGAGGGAGGCTTCGATATAGAACCTCAGTTCTGGCACCAACACAACAAAGAAAAGAAAAAATAAGGCGCAAAAACAAAAAAGCGCATAAACGAGTAGGCACTAGACTGACAAGCAAACAATAACGGTAATTTTGACGGCAAGACAAAAGATTCTGAAAATACCACCGGCTCTCGTATACGATCGGATCTTCATGAAATTTGACGAAGCGAAAGGTCAGCTTTGCAATTCCTCATTCTTCGTATCATCGATGTGTTAAAAAGGTTGGAGCATTAGCCACAATTCAAGATTCACACACACACATACACACACACACACACACACACACCGAGATTTCGTTACATCAAGATCATGTTGTTTAAAATGTTCGTTAAAAAAACTAGTGGCATAAATGTAACGGTATTTTTCGAAGAAAGAAAGGTTCAAATTAGAGCCATTTTTACAAGCAATTAGCAATTAGAGCACAATGTATATTATTATGTTGTTGTACAAAGGTTTCCGGTGTCTATCGGAAGGGAATGGACAAATCTTCGTTATATCGAGGTTCGATTGTATATATATATATATTAGGGTGGCTGCAATTTGGGTCAAATTTGAATTTTCAAAGTCCACTTGTCAAAACATAATCAAGATATATAAAACAAATTATGTGCAAAGTTTTAAGGCGCTCGGGAAATGTCTAATGATGCCTGTGAGGGTTTGAATTTTCGATACAAAAATACATGTTTCTTGCCAAGTTATTAATTATTTCTCATGCTTAGGATATAGGTGGGAAAAATCTGAAACTTGGCACACATATTGTGCACATAGGAGGTATATGGCCAAATTTTTGAAGATTTTTACAGCAATCATTGTCAATATTACTAGCTTTGCAATGACAAACTAAACCTTTGTAAACATTTAGAAAAAAAACCCCATTTTGCAAATCGTAAAACAAATTCAATATTGAATCATCAAGGTTTGATAAAAGATTACGGATTTTGGCTGGCGATTGACGAGCATTGCTGCCAACCTCTATGTCCGCGAAATTGCCGTATTTCGGCAACGCTTAATATTAATTAATGGTGATAATAAATAATCTTGTGACATAAATATAAATAGGCATAATTATAAATTATTCAAAATTTCATTTTGAGTTGTATGTAACATTCGCTCGCGCGGTTTTATCATGATAATCATCGATAATGTTATACTTTTTCAAGTTGGTAGTAAAAGTTTTTATATGCATTATAAAAAGTATAAAAATGCATAATTTGGCCCATCAATTATACATTTCATAAAAAATAGCATCTGCAGAATGAATCTATATCTCGTAGGCATTTTTTGAGGTTCATTAACGAAAAAAAATCATAAACCGTCATTTGACTCAACTGGACCGCTCCAACCTCTTTAAACGTATGACATTCGATTGGCGAGTCTCTTGTGCTTTTTTCAAAGGACAAAAATAGAAAACCGAGGCTCTGAATCACCGAAAGGCCTCGAACCCAAAGATGGATGTGGGGGCGTAAGCCAAACCAATCCCTCTCGATCCCTTTCTGCAGACTCGATTGCCTACATCTGAGTTACGTTTATCACGGTTTTCCGCGGAACGGGGGGTTGAATAATGACCTATCGCATTCGTTTGGGTTACATTACCCGCGGTATTTTACCCACGTTTAGCTTGTTTGCAATTCCCTACAGCCTTGGTTGCTTTTCTTTAGGTTTGTTCAAGTTAGACATTTCCTATAAGACCAAATGTGCGTTACTTTCACCCCCTACACCTATATTTAGGCTTGGTCAGGTTAGATCTTTGCTATGCGACCAAATTTGCGTCACGTTCACTCCCTACACCTATATTTAGATTTGTTTGAGTTAGATTCCTGCATGGAGATGGCGTTTGGGTTACGATCAGCCTCCTCCACACTACTATGTTTGGGGTAATTCCTGCACTGCGGCCACTTTTGGATTGGCTTCACCGCCCTACACTCGCGTTCAGGTTCGTTTGGGTTAGATTTCTGTATTGAGCCAACGTTTGGGTTATGTTCAGCCCCCTGCACCCACGCCCAGCTTCGTTCAGGTTAGCTTTCTGTATTGAGACAGCGTTTGGGTTACGTTCAGCCGTCTACACCCATGTTTGGGTCGGATTCAAACGTTTCGGTGATTTAGAACCGGCATAGCTCTCCTACTCACAAAGGAGTCGCGTGCCAAATCGGGGGATCGCTCTGCCCCTCCTCGTCCCACGAACTTGCGGTGCGTGAGCAACCCACCACCTCGTTCGACGGCTCGGACAGGAAGAGGGAGGAAGAAGGGAGCGAATGATGAAGAGAATGAGAGGGAGTCGAGAATAACTGGCAGAAAGGGCAGGAGAGAAACTTGCGGGTGGTGGTTGTGTCGACAGTGGTGGTGGTCGTAGTTGGTGTGAGATGCCGCGTGTGGAGAAACCAAACTCCCCCACCCCGCAAGTTGCCCTACCTCTACTCGCTGCCGCTACTGCCCTGTGCACACGTTTCTACCTCCTGCTGCTGCGCCTCTCTGAACTTGTTCCCGGAGCGCAGGGAGGATGTACTTCGCTCCCACGAGGCTCGCTCGGGCCAAAGCTTGCCAGAGTCACAAACGGAGGTAGAGTGCCGCAGAGCAACGAAGTGGCAGTGTGTATCGGCTCCATGTACTTGTGCGTGTACATTTGGAAAAAGTACATTTGGCACCCGCTATATCTATGTTATACTACCTACCTACCGGCAAATCGAGCTAGTCCGAGAACGGTACTCGATATTTTTTCCAACAATTCCGTGATTATGGGACAAGATCGACATTTATTTGTTATCTTAGGGACGTTAACACGTGCTCTGCCAGGTAGGTCACCGGTGACCCGAATATTCTGAACTCTAACTTCAACAATTGGCCTAGCCACAATTTCTTTCTTGGGGGGCCTAGCAAACAAGTGGTTTTGTTCACAATCATCTTTTTTTTTATAAAATTTAAACAGTCGATAATCACGTTGAGCAAAAATGTGAAGCTTTAATCACACGTTCATGTTAACGTTAATATCAAACTCTTGCAATGCCCTGAAAATAATCAACTAATGTTTCATCATTCTTTGATCCAGTTACCAGTCTTTAGACTTTACCTTCAGTGGGTACCCAACCAAATAAGTCTGGTTTCTATTCTTCTCAGCAAACCGGCTCAATACTTTTTTAGTTGGAAGTTTTTTTAACAATGTAATTCTTTATGTACAGCAGTGACATATGAGATAATCGTTTCTTAAGCATTGTGCTTCTAAGCCACGCTTTTATCCACCTCGTGGCAGAAAAACTCCTCTCACAGCCGGCAAAGCTCACTGAGAGTACTATTGCTCTCTGAGATGTTTATATAAGTTAGGGCAGTACTCATTCTTGATATGCTTCCTCAAATTTCCAGCATTTGTTCCATCATTTACAAATGAAAGTATGTTTTTCATGACCATCGCCTCAGCTTTTGAGACTGACGTATTTGCTTGGCACACTTCTGTAGAATACACATCATCAATACATTTTAGCATGAGAAGAAAAGTGGTGTGGTTATTTCGAGCCACACAGTGGTAAGTAAGCGTTAATTATTAACCCTGCGAGTGCACACTGGGTCGTTGTGACCCAGTGATTTTTTTTCGTGTAAGTACGTATTTTTCAACGTATGTCCCACTTTGAACCAATGTTTTGGCATACAATTTTCGTTTTCGTCAAAAAATAAATTGAGGGCCATAAGATATGGATAATTTACTACAAAAAAATGCATATTTACCGGAATAGAAAAAAAATGCAATATCTATTCGATTTACTTAATGAAATAGCTAGTTTTTATACAAGTTACGAAATTACGACGAATAACAGAGTTTAAGTTTTATAAAATAATTGCTTTACGCTTGCTTGGTTGAAGCAGATAACATTAATCGATTATTTCAATTCAATTATTGTGGGTCGGTTCTTTCTGAGGGGCCGTGCCCACCCCTGCCGCCTCTCGGCTACGCCAATGAGGGGGGGGGGGGGGTGTCAGACTGCTGGGATAAGGAAGGCTTATCGCATGTTAAATCGTATTGTGATCGATATTACCTGTGCATACGCGTATCTACGTGTGTGCATAAGTGTACAAGCCGATATAGTTTCCACAGTACAGTATTGATATATAGGTTAGTGTTCTGGCAGAGGGACGAACAGGCGAAGAAGTCGAACGGGCGCGGGAGTAGAAGAACCAACCCCACTCCACAGCCAAAGCTAAAGCGGAGTGAATCCAAGTGAGAGCGAGAGAGGGAAGAGAAAAGAAAGAAGCGAAAGAAGGAGAAAGAGAGCAGGGAGAGAGAATATCTGCCACCACCGCGAGCGAGAAATTCTCTCTACGGGGGTAGGAGTCGGTACATTGAGAGCGTTCGCCACGTGCTGGGGAAGATGTGATCGGAGAGGAGGAAGGAGCCGTGTGTCGACGGTGGTGTGTTGTATTCCACCACCGGGGCGAACGGTGCTTCGGGTGGGAAAAGCGGGTAAACCATGAGGGAAGGAGGAGGACGAGGAGGGGCGGGGGAACTCGGCGAGATAGAGGCACGGGCAGCGCAAGCAACCGGCTGACGGAGGTTGCTCAAGTGTGGCAGTGGCCCGTCAGGCGTCGCGCTTTCTCTCTTCGGGGGGTCGCGCTCGTCCCATTGTCGCCTAAAAGCTCCCAAGCCACGTGGATACAAAGAAATTCACGATCCAACGGCTTCGAGAGGAAATTTCACGTGCGCGCAAGAGACTAAACCTACCCGATCGAAAACGTACTGCGAAATGAGTGAGTCTCGATGGACTTGACCTTTTTACAAGCTTTTATTTGAATTGACTTTCTGTGGGATGCCAAATGGACCATCGTTACTTCACCCCACTTCCCGACTACTGAGAGCTCTGAAATTTTGCAAACATGCATCTCAAAGGTGACAATGCATAATTAAACTTAAAAAAATGTATCCATAAAATGTTCAACTTTTCATGTAAAATCTCACTAACGCGTACAAAAAAATTCGTAGCGGGCTGTGTTTGTAAGTGAAAAGTTTATATGCAGCAATTGGTCGTAAGTTCAATCCCAATTACAGTCTTTGTTATTTTTTACAAGCATTCCACGTTCCTAACGTACAAACTCGTAAAGTAGTGAACTACTAGTAACAACTGACTAGTAAAATAAATTAAAGACTAAAATGTAGATAATAATTTATATGTAAAAAAAATATATAAAAATGACAAGCTTTTATTTAATGTACTAAAAATAGAAAATAAATTGTTTTTACCAAATCACCTATATGTGACTATAAATAAAAGCTTGGGGCGCTCAAAATTTAGACATATAATCTTCAATTTATATAAATCCGTTAACATATCAACTGTATTTTATTCACCGTAAAACAACCTTAGATTTCTTAAATAAAAATCCCGAAGAAAGTATAAACGTGTGATAATAATTTCTCTAATTGCTATTGTGCCAAATTAAATACGGTTAACGAAACTGAATTGATCAAATTTATTAAACATTTAAAAAGTTGAGCGCACCAAGCTTCTATTTATAGTCACATATAGGTGACTTGGTAACAAAAATGATTTTCTACTTTTTAGTACATTGAATAAATGCTTGTTTTTTAAATATTTTTTTTACATATGAATATCTTCGTTGAGTGGGGTAAACTGACCAGTGCATCGACGAAAGCTGATTTATATTTAAAATAAGTGAAGAATATGAAATGTCGATAAAACACCTGAATCATTATAATTTAGCAAAAAATCGCAGCTGTCGTTAAAACCGCTTTTTGAGTTTAATATCGAATTTTGACGCCACACGGAGTTTTTCTAGTTTGTGGTACTTGCTTAGCGCGCAACTTAGTTACGATAATATTGTGCACCCTGTGCAGGTGTTCTAAAGGCGAAAACAAATTTTCTTATCAGTATTGAGGGTAAGTATTAGTTTCGTTAGTTAAGGGATTCTGAGCCCTATTCTGTGGGATCATAAGGAGGACCCTTCTGAATTATTGGTAAATTACAGTAGCGCTAAATAAAAATAAGTGACCATCAATTATTATACCCAACGATAAATTAAAATTTAAAAAATTATTTTAGACTATTCTTCTGCTAGTCACATTTTTGTAAGGTTTATCATTAGTACTTTCTGTAAACATTCGGCGACCCCCTGTGTTTATTGTCGTTATGGAATCTATAGTTATTTGGTGTATAAATTATTAGATATAAATGTGATCAGCGTGCCATTTCCATAAAGCTCCGTATAAATGAGACGATTTTTATTTTTCGTTGAAAGTTCGGTAACTTGGCTTGAAATTTTACCAGTGTACTGGGATGTATTTTCATTTGATTATAGACGAAAATCAGTTAATTATTATATATTGGGGTTCGTGGAATGAATACCTTAAAATGGCGGAGGTACGGCACGCTCCTCTAAGCTAACAAAAACCAACGAAGATTTTTCTATCATTCACACTCACACGCAGAACATGGACCAAGAAAAAGTGATCAATTTTGAAAATCGATTGAATGGTACGCTTTGAAACAAAACGTTGAATTTTCCGGGAAAAATTGGTACATTCTGCAATAAAAAAAAAAAAAATTGTATTTCAAAAACATTTAGAGTCATGTTTTAGACTCTAGGTTAGAAAGATTTATATGAAGTTTCATCAGAATTGGTCGGTTAGTTTTTTCAGTTCCAAGTTACGGCAGTTCTGAAAATACCGTTTAGATGACCGTGCCATATTTCCGTCATTTTTTAAGATTTATTTTAAAAAATACCACCTAACAGCGAAAAGTAGTAATAAAACACACCCTAAGTCGTAAAAAGGTAAAGAAGTCTTTCCTTTAAAAAAAAACAGCGATTTTTTTCTTCGCCTAAAGGTATCTCCCGCCTCAATGACTTATTGGGATCTCATCTACTTCCCGCTGCCAATGTCGCATTTAAAGCTGTTTATTAATCAACTGCGTAACGAGCGTGTCACGCGGCATATAAATGCCAAATAAATAACCACTAAAGCGTGTGTATTATTTTTCACAGCCTCCAGATTCTTCGAGCCCCGGTAAAAATTGGCGCCAAGCCATGACGTTGAAATTCGCAACGTTGGAATGCAATGAAAACCATCTTTTCCGCAATTTGCTCTGACAGATTTAAGGCCTTATATACGCGACAAAATTTTTCATTTTTATTTTATTTTTGATTCCATTAGCCTGAACGGTTAGGAATATTTTAATCTTTACAGAATTGAAAAAATCCAAAAATAAGGTAATATTGCATTTATAATTGATAACGCGCGGCGCGCCCGACCGCCAACTTCAAAGCAGTTTTTCCACGATTCACTTTTTTTAACGTTGTGAAAGTTCTAACTCTTGAACGAAGGTTCAGATCGCTCTTAAATGTTTACAACATATTCTTAGTATCATCACCTATCGTGCGAAGCACAGAAACAAAAATTTCAATCACACAAAAAAAATGAAATACCGACTTCAAATTGAGTAAAAAAAATGGTAAGTGTCGAATTTTTATTATAATTTTTTAAATAATATTGTTGGTTCAAACTGAAGATACATTTATTATGCAATCATAAATATGTTAATTTTTTTCAGACACCTACATCGATGCCGAGAACTTTCACCATCAATGCGCACGCAAAAAAATACATTGCTTCATCGTGTTACATCTCCGCCAGTTGTTAATATTTCTGATTTTTTTCTTACATATACTCAACCATGTGCATAAATTATCTGTAAAAAAAACGTTGTCAATACACGCGTAATTTTTTTTAACCGCGTCTAGAAAATCACTTTCGAAAATCGGCGAAATCGCGTATATAAAACCTTAAGCTACGAAAATCAGGCAAAACGCTTCTTCAAGATTCTTCTCTCGCGATCTCCGAAAAATCTACAGAGCATAATTTTGAATAACAATGAAAATGAGAAACCAAAAAGAATTTTCGTTGCATTTCAACGATGCAAACTTCAACCCCATGTCTTGTAGCGAGCCAAGGGAATACACGTTTCTCAAAACTCCAATCGCCAGATGGAAACGAGATCAAAATCCGAAGATTTCTTTTATGCTTTTTCTTCTCCGGCCGCACGTGTTTTGCATCGATATTGTGCATATCTTCCATTCGAGACTCAGAGCGACCGCGATAACGAGCGAAAGCTCCACGCGACACGAGTGTACCGCTTTTTTCCACAGACCGAAGAAAAATAAACAACCGCTGCCACCCACCCTCCGATGCAGCAGATTAACGCCACAAAGGTGCAAACCGCCCTTGCGGGTCCTCAGTAACCCTAGGGTTGAACTCCTTCGACCCTGTTTTTTTTCAGTCACTGCTATGGTCGCTTCCCCCTCTCGACCTTCTCCCGCACAAGCCCCCCAGAGAGAGGGAGGGGGCGAAAACCTGAGAGAAACGAGGGAATATCCACCACCGTGTTCGCGACGTCGCCTGCCACCGCCACCGTTCCGTGAGGGACGTGGACGTCGCTGTAGGAAAACCATCGGCGGGACGCCTCGTTGGGAAGGGTATAAAAGCGTGTGCACGTATACAGACACACGTACACTTTGGCCCAACGGTGGAACTCACTCTCTCTCTCTCTCTCTCTCTTGGGGGCAATCGTTTGTGCTTTGCGAAGGCGGTTGGAAAGAGAAAAAGAGAAGGAGGGATCGAGAGATATATATCTGCGGCTCGAGAACTCGAACACGAAGTAGGGGTAGGGGGGCCAAAGAAAGAAGGGAGAATGCAACCGTCGGCGTTGTGTGTCCTATATACGTAGTTTATAAGCGTTTTTCTCTCGTCCCTCTTCTCGTCGAATTATAACCGTCTCACTCACTCTTGCGGTATCACTATACGCTCTAGTCGGATACTCTACTGCCGTGTTCTCTCCCACAACGAACACACACACCAGAGAGAGAGAGAGACACGAACGCGCCACACTTTGGGTGGCTGGGAGTAAAGCCCCGGATAAGGGGGAGGGGAGAGGGTTTCGAATCGGGAGAGGACACACCGTGGGAGCACAAGCTTCGACGGGGGGTAAAACCCGAGAGAGGAAATTTCTGCGAGTGGGAAACACCGAGACAACCGACGAACGTATAGGAGAGACGAGACGATTACGACGAGATAGAGGAGCCCTTGGCACGTTGTCGGTAACACAAGGCACGCGAGCAGCGCCCCGCGGACGAGCTTTCTTCCGCGCGCCTTTTTTTTTGTTTTTCTTCTTTCGTCCGGAATCGCGAAGTGTGCAATTCGATACGAAACGACAAAAATCGATCAACCGTTCATCGCCGCGGCTCGCGAGGTGTCGCGAAACTTACGGATCTTTACGTGGATAATCGTTGCTACTTTTGTTCCGTGTCATGGAATCGTTATCCTCTTCGTCGAGAGCATTTTTTTCCCCCTCGGTTATGATCTTACAGTTCGGTATTTTGTGGAATAGTAGATTACTCGGTTGCTACAGAGAGGAGGAAGAACTGTACTACGTGAGCAGGAAGTAAAGAGAAGAAAACAAATGGTGACGACCGATAGCGTTAAAAGCGAGGAAACGTATGTAGCCTCTGGCCGTGGCCACGTAGCCACACGAATAACTGAGGGAGCGTCGAGTGAGAGAGAGAGAAAGCGTCACGAGCCTTACAAAACCGTACACCGCAAAGACACGCGCGCATGTCGTCATGGCGGCCGACGTCGCGCTTTCTCACAGACTTCGTGCCTATGTGGGTCTTCGACTCGGCAAAGGGACGCAATACTACCCACTCGTGAGGCCAGACACGCACTCTTGCCCCTCTCCCTCCGCGTCCACAAACTCTTACTTTCCAATCCATCGTGACATATCGTTAGATACGTGTCGGAATATCGTACATTTTTCATTCAATTAGCACGAAATTACAGGCATTGGGAATCGTGTGCAATTAAAAACGGCAGTGCCGATCGGTTAGTACGGAGGCGTAGTACGCCTTGTCTGCGTTCACGGCGTGACGCACGATCCAACTGCGTATCGCTACGCTATATCTATACACTATCGGAAATTACCGCGAGGTCAAAATGGCGGGAAACGGTGTGCTCGTCAGATCTCTTGCGACATTGACACGAATCAGCACATCGTAGAATTGCGAATGATGCGTCATAAGATCTATGAAAGTGACGAGGAGCGATGTGTAATGTCGAAAAAGTACGAAGGAACGCAGGAGGCAGCACGGAACACGTCATAGGAAAACTGGAGGCGGCCATGATGCTCGAACGAAATTGTGCCGCGTCGCGCCACGCAGCGTGGCGCACGGCAACAGCCACGCCACGACGAACTAGTCCCTAACAGTATTTCTTTCTCTCTCCCTCTCTCTCTTTCTCGTATACGAGCAAGTA
The DNA here is from genome assembly GCA_964007375.1 of Ophion obscuratus. Classification (NCBI taxonomy): domain Eukaryota; kingdom Metazoa; phylum Arthropoda; class Insecta; order Hymenoptera; family Ichneumonidae; genus Ophion; species Ophion obscuratus. Next base: position 35,707,741 of record OZ023316.1, on the reverse strand, counting down.
TCCAAATGTCGAGATCCGCGTCCAAAAATTACTTCCATTTTCCAACGGGGTACGCGACGCAATATACACGTAAACGTGATATTATTGCGACTCCCCCCCCCCCTTGGATTTTCTCCCTCTCGTAAGCGGTTTCTCCCATGTATCCACCCGCTTCTCCGTAAAGCGAAAAAGCCAGGGAGAGAGAGACGCGAGAACGTTGGAGAAGTCGACGCTCTCGCGTAGGAAGGGACGCCCAAGATGGCGGACTCTCTCGGAAAAAAAAGACGAGCGTTTGGAAGCATATTGAACCCGTGGCTACTCGGAAATCTCGATTTGAGAAAAAAATATGATTGCGACAGTGGAAGATGCTCGAGCCGATGAGAACGCTTATCGCGCTTGTTTCGTAATTGAAAAAGGAAAATACATCGGGGATGTCGAGGGAGAAAACATCGAGATACGAAGAGGGAAAATGACGATGGAAAAGCGACGAGTAGGGCGACGCGTATAGCGGGAGCAAGAAGCCCCCGAAAGCGCGCAAGAGGACCAAGAGGCGAAAAAAATCATCGCGAAGCAGAGCAGAGGAACGCGGAGGATGACTGTGGCGGAGAGGGGCCGAGGCAAAATACCGAGGAGAGAGATTCAGAGAGAGAGAGAAACCTCGGAAACACGGGGGCACCCACCACCACGCAATTTCCAACCCCACCAGACCCTCAACCACTGTCCGCACCTCCAACCACCCCACCAAAGAGCCCGGTTGGGATCTCCCCCGAGCTCGCCCGTGTTTGTACCCGGAGCCAGCAGCTCGTCGAGGGCCCCGCGACGATTTTAGTGTCTTGGGGTGGGTGCTCTCTGCTCTGTGGCCAACGTGTTTCTCGCGTTTTCTCCCGTATATTGGCTATTCGCCTCAAACTTTTCAGGCGTATACGCGCGACTCGACCATTCTTACGCGACGTACATCGATGAATTATCGCGCAACAACGCCACCGAAGCAGCAACGAAACGACGCTCATTCGCGTAACATTACCGCCGAAAATAAAAGACGGACACACAATCGTGGTTGAAATTCGTCGAATACACACACTCGCGGAAAATAACACACACACACCTGGTGATGGACACTCGTGAGATACAGTACGAGACGTGAAAGTTTCTTTTTCCGTTTTCGATCTTATTTGTTTTTTTTTTTTTTTCAATATCCGTGATGCGAGCTTAACGAAGGTTTGCCACGGAATAGTCAAGTGTACGCACGGCTGTCTTGTCTCGGGCGAGTATGGAACAGCGGCGACGTCGGCGGCGTCAACGACGACTTGTGCGACTGTCTAACCGTTTGTGTGTACACTTGCACGGCAATTATCGAAGATTATAGAAATTAAAATAGAAACAACGTATTGGAATATCGTTACAAGGGTACACTCCGAGCCGCCGTAACGTGTTGAACCTTTCGAATGTTTGAGCAAAAAACGAAGAAAAAAAAACATAGAGAACAAACGTTCATGAGTAACTTTTATGGAAACGTCCTACTTACGGAGACTTTGCCGTGGCACTGTGGACTCCGTCCGTTCGCGTACTACTGCCGCGAACTCTCTCGTGTTCCGCCGTCTCGTTGTATCTCTCTCTCGCTCGCTCACGCGCGCGCTCTCTCGCTCTCTCTCACGCACACACACGCGCCGCAACGCTTCGTCTCACTCGCTCTACGTATCTCTCTTGCCGAGCGGCACCTAATTCTCCGTCTCGCTCGCACTCTCCACGACGCGCCAGTAGCCCACGGAAGCCCGCTTGCCACGAATCGTCCCGAATCGTTTCAAACTCGTACACTGTACACTTCGCTAAACATTTTTTAAACAAGATTTGAGCATTTTGAGCTATAAATGAATGTTTTTTTGCGTATGGAGAAATCGTGCGAAGATTGAAATAATTGTTTCGTTCTTCGATAAGGTGAAATTGGGAAATGTTGGGCTTGGAGTGTTTCGTTACGAGCTTGTAAATTTGTCGTGCTCATACGAATTACTTTCTCATTTCTCTTTGTCGAATATTGCACTCTCTCTCTCTCTCTCTCTCTCTCTCTCTCTTGTGAATCCGTTTTTTAGTTTCAACACGTACGAACGTTATGCGCTTTTCTCTATCGCGCTCTTCTACTTCGCCTCTCGGCCGCTCCGGCTCCAATGGCGCTGCTTCTACCCCCCCTCCCGTTCCTGTTCTTTCCAGCTTTCTTTCTCCCTCGCACGTATACCGCCGCTCGCCCGCCTAGCGGTGTACTAACGCTTTTCTGAGATTCACGTGACGCTTGGCTCCTACTATTCAAAGACTTCCTCTCTACTTTTTCGAAGCCGACTACACCACACGCCTCCAGTCTTCCTGCTTGCCGCTATACGCCGATCACCTTTCGAATCGCACGGTTTCGTGTTTCCTGCTGCTTTATCAACCGATGATCACTCCGAAGTTTCTTTTCGTTAGCGTGCCACTATCGCGCGCGCTCTGTGGCCTTATCGTATCTTGAAAAAAAATTTAACGCGAAAAAATTTCGAATCTTTTGTAAGTTGAATTTTTTAAAGCGATTGTTGCTCGCGTCCCGACACCCGCGGACTGTGGCCGAGAACGCGAGTCTCGTCGACATCGGGGAATGAATTCACCTAACGGTACATGGCCACCAGGCACGTTACACACGCGCCCGTCTTCGGGTAACCTGGAGCTCGGTTCCTCTCTCTCTCTCTCTCTCTCTCTCTCTCTCTCTCTCTCTCTCTCTCTCTCTCTCTCTCTCTCTCTCTCTCTCTCTCTCTCTCTCTCTCTCACGCGCTTGCGGTTATTTCTCTCTCCGTCTCGCTCGACTCGTTTTCTTTCCGGCCAGTCCCCGCGCACTTGGGAATGAGAGCGAGGTGGACAGAAAGGTAAGAGAGACATGTGAGATAAACGCAACGATGTCGATGATTCAAGAGCGATTGTATCGAAAACCCGTTAATTCATTGATTATTAAAAATTTCTTCGTCATCTCTTTACGTTATTGTATTGAAAAACATAACGTTTTTTTTTATTTTTCCGTCGAATCGTTGATACGATATGATATTTTCTCGTAACTATGAAAATTCACGCACATGACCCCGATTCTTGTAGGAATTTTTGTTCATCCTTTCATCAGCCGGCGTGCATCGCACACGCATGCGCACGACGAGCTTTGCAATTTCCATTTTACCGCTTTACCGGAAGAATCCATTGAGATCCTTCCGGATTTCGTGGAAAGCAAGAGCAATGGGTATTTAACGTGGAAACGTTTTATTGCCGAAATGTTGGAAGGATTAAGATCGAAGAAAGTAACGGAAAGTGTTGAAGGATAGAGCTCAGACAGGTGATCAAGTGCGTCTGTCTCTCTTTCTTTCTCCTGCCTATCGCATCCTTGCAATTTTTCGCACACTGGCGGCAAGAGAGATCAGCAGTTGAGACACTCGCCGTAGCTACACCAGCGCCACTGTGTAGTCGACTCAGACACGAACTGACCCGCGAAAATTAAAAATTCTAGGGATCGCACGGATTTGCGGGACCCGTACGTTTTTCTTTTTTCATTTAAACGGTACGTTTCATTTAGAAGGTACGGGACAAGTGCACTTTCAGTTTCATGATAGGTCGGAATTCGCCGTTTCAATCTCTCGAGATATTTCTTGACTCTTGGACATTGTAATTTTTCCTTGTAATTTTTTTTTGTTACTAATCCTGGAAATTGTAATTTTATTTTGCTTCCTCACAGAGACAATTTTGGTAAAACATTATTGTTTGACATTTTGATGGAAGAATAGTCAAAATTTCAAGAAATCTTGAAAAATTAAGATTTGAACAACATTTATAAGTGTATGTGGTTTTTGTTGGTTACGTAGGATTAGTGTCACATGAGGAGTAGGCTCCGAATGAATTTAGTCGGTTGTTACACATTATTGACTCAGAAATTCCCTGACATTTCCAGGTTTTTCCAAATATTCCAAGGAGATTGTACCCAAATAAAGAACATAATTTTTGTTACGGGCAATTGTATGATAATGTGAAATATTAAAATAAAAATTTTAAAAGTGAATTTTTAAAAATAGTTGACAAACTGCAAAGTAAAAAGAAATACATTAAAAGCAAATGCGCGACCTGTTCTTGATTATAAACAGAAATTCTTATGTCGATGCCAATAAATAAAAAATAAATATAAACACTTAGCAATAATAATAATTGTGTGGTTGTGTATCGACAAATCGAATGCAAATGTATAGAGCTTTACAGTAAATTAGTTTTTAGTTTTCGAAATTTTTAATGTTTGGAACTGACATTACTTGTTGTTCGTATATAGTGAAGAATAATGTAAATTTTTTAAATATACTAAAATATGTATTTTTACACTTTTGAGTTTTTTTTCAAGTCGGTTTCATTTTTCGTAATTCTTGCAAAAAGCAAATTCGGCAAGAATTGCAGAGAATTTTCAAAATTTCCTCAGTTTTCCCGATTTTCCATATGCGTAACAGCCACAATTTAGGGTAGATCGAAGAAACGCTCACAATTTTAAGGGAGTTTTAGTTTTTGGAAAACTGGTATTGGGACTTAACTGTCGTCACCTTAACTTTTACAATTTTTTTTAGATATCCGCTTAAGGAGTTTCGGGACAAATGACGAAATGTTACTATTTCTTTCAAATTTATACAATAAATTCTTTTTCATATGCTGAATGCGCTCTCCAAATTTTTCACCGAACGTCTGTGCACTTTCTATAAAAATTACTATTGAAAAACACTTTTTAACACAGGGAGATGCCTATGACCAGATAACACAAGGAGTACATTATAACACAGATAACGAAACTGTCATAATGTACTGAGTGATTTGACGGTTTTGCATAACATTGTAAACACTTCTCACACTTTTTCATACGTAAAACTGCTATTCAGCGATAAGCATAGGCATCTGCTATTCAGCGATAAGCATAGGCACCCTACGTTGAAAATGGTTTTTCCAATTATAAATTTTATAGAAATGGTGTGGACGATTGATTTAAAATTTTGAGAGCACATTCGGTAAATGACAAAGAATGTACTGTATAAATTAAAATCAAATGATAATATTTTGTCAATTGTTCCGAAACTCTTTAAGGCGGGAGCCTAAATAGGAAGGTCCGAAAAACCGTTTTTTTTTAAATTGCTTAAATCGATAGATAAACTATCCAAGAATACATTTACAAAATTAGAGAGGCCAATTGTAAATATTTTCGAAGTAAATAATTTTCATAGCACGTTAAAGTGTTTTTTTTAAACATTTTTTTTTTCAAACCTGACAAAAGTTATAATTTCACGATTTTTTCAGCTTTATCTTAATTCACCCAGAACAAAAATATATGACAATTGAAAAATTTATTGGTTTATTTTGTTCAGTCAAGATTTACGAGCCGCATCTTTCCCCCCGATTGGGGACTGCAGAGGCAAGACGCACATCGAATAGGCTGATAAATCTGCAGTCATTTATTATTTCATGTTGAATTTTTTTTTTATACATTTCAAATATACACGAAAAGATACCCCAATGTTTACTGGGCTCACTTGTTTTTTCCCGTTTGAAGAAAATCCCCGAAAAAACAACGCTTTTTTACCTTCTAATTCAGACTCCCGCCTTAAGGGATAAAGCTGCTGTGGAAATTAGGAAAAATCGATCGTCGCTCGAGGCAACTCAAATTGAATGGGAAGGGCCAACATATAGCACTGGAATCGCAAATTCAATGATAGTGAAGTTTGCAGCGTTGGAACGCAACGAAAGTTCCATAGCCCAATTTTTTTCTCCACGTTTAGCACTCAAAAGTCAATCAAACGTTTTTCAGGATCCTTATTAAAGATCTGCCTAAACATGTAAGAAAACATTCCGGATGATAATGTAAAGAAAATTACAAAATTAAAACGAATTTTCGTTGCATTTCAACGATTCAAACTTCAACGTCGTCAGATTGAAGGTAAATTTATCATTACAACGATGTAACTGCTATAACGGATTGACCTGAAATTGACAGGGAATAGTTGTTTAGTCTTGTCCGACTTTAGAAAAAAAAGTTTCAATAGTCATTGACAATTATTGTCATTTTTCGCGAAAAATCGGGAAAAAGATTCCAAATTGTTTTTTTAATGTTTGAAACACGATATTATTTGTTTTAGGAAAATATTATCAATTTTACCTATAATATTATCTATTTTAAGAAAAAAAAAACTATTTTATCTATCGTATCTATTTTGAGAAACAAAAAACTATTTTTTGTTTCAGATTAACTGGCTGGCCAAAATCAAGTACACCGTCGAGCCTCTTACCTTCAAAGATCCTTTACGAGATTGTTTGTAACTTTGAGTATTCATATTTCTCAATAAAATGTTGTACGTAACTCTGTTAATGTACATACAAATAAATGTTGAAATGATTTTTCAATCATATTATTTAGTCTTTCGAAATTCATGTTTTTTAATAGCCCTGATTTTCGCATCGTCACAGTAGCCTAACCCCTTAAAATGTTCTACGGAAGAAGAGTGCCATACAAAGTTTACGAGGATGAAATTTCACGAAAATCGATTAAAGGGGTTAACTTTTCCACCGTATTTAGTTGAAACTAAATAATTTCAACGACAGAAAATTTGTACCATATTTAATTGAAATAATATTGAAAAAAAAAATTAATTGAAAATTGAAATTGAAATTTTGTTAATTGAATTTTTTAGTTTTTAATTGAAATAATTGAAATTGAATTTTTCAATTGATTTTTTTAGTTTTGATTTGAAATAATTGAAATTGAAATTTTTTTCAATCGAATTTTTTTTAGTTTTCAATTGAAACAATTGAATAAAGATTGGACAAATTCCACATTGTCCGCGCTACTTTTAGCCCTTCGGTTATCCAGTAATTTCCCGTCTAATTTTATCCTTGGTACAAAACAAGATTGACATTCGTTTGCTCCTACACGCCTATGTTTCCTCGAAGATAAAAAGCCAACACAGACGAAAAAGAATATTCGCCAACGATTATCAACAGTGCAATTTATCTTTCAGAAGCCCGTACAACTACAATTTCAATAAACAGATCATTGCGTAATCAATACTTTGTGTTCATTTATTCAGTGACGTAATTGCGCGGCAAAAACGTCGATCCATCGGACAGTTCTCCACAGTCCCTGGCTCGGTTCGGCAATCATAGTTAATGAAAAATAAAAGTATCATAACTAATCTTAAATACAATATTAATAATAATAATAACTAAAGATAAATATATATTATAGATTTGAGTTCCAAGTGAGAAAAAAAAATAAGGAATATTAATGCGGTTTGCTGAAAACCTGGCTCGTGATTTGTCCAAGTTCACATTTAGTTTCATAAATAATAATAATAATACCAATAATTTTGAGTTTTTCGGAGACCACTCGAGAGACGTCTAAACGGCTGGAGATCGAGCATTCTTATGTACAAAATAATACGAGGGGAGTTTACGTGCATGGAGAATTTTCGAAAAGTCAAATAGCGGGTCACGAGCGAATTTGAGGAAAAATCTAATGAAACATAGGAGAGAAAGACGCTTTACGGCGGCGCATGATCGATGCACGTGTGGAGCGAAATAAATGCTCAGGAACGATAACAACGAGGCGTCGGGCGAAATAACAGCGGACACGAATTATTGGAGTTCGCTGAAGTTTGGATGTCTCTGCATTCTCTCGACGTACAGAGAATACAGAAGCTTGTTGTTCTCGTAATAGAAAGGATTGTCGCTGGCGTCGAGATCCGGTCGGTAGTCCGAACTGAACGTACTGCTACCGGACGGACAACCGTCGCAGGAGGACGAACCCTGAGATGGCTCGGAATGATTGGGCGACGGCATGAAATTTCGGTTCCTCCATTCGGCGTCGACGTTATCGGCATTGGCCGGCGCTTCTCGCAGTCCGGACAGACCATTGATATGAAGATTATTGATCCTCTTGCTCAATGGCGTAAACTCGCTGATCTCTTCGTCCGCGCTTCTCCCCCGCTTTCTGCGGCAAAAGAAAAAGTCTCTTCACAAAAGTAGCTGGAAGGAACTGCGAATAACGAGCGCTGGATTCGGCACTGAAGCGCCCGGACCCGTCGAATCGTCGCAGAGATTAGGATCGGGCAAAAAAATGCTTTCGTACCGTCTCTAAAGAATTTTCGGTGGAAATGCATTTAAACTCAGAGAAGTGAATTTTCGGACTAAAATTGTCAGGAATTTGAAAGGAAACATAATTTTTCTCGTAAACGAAATCAACGTTCCTAAAATAAAGATACAACAATTTTTCTTTTTCGCGAATCGGCCTTTTTCGTCCACTTTTCTTTCGTGAAGAAAAAATGGCTATTAATCTCGGAGCATCGCGACATCGTTGGAAAAAGTGAACAAAAAAATCAATCCGTCAAGCCACAATAATTTTGTCCGACGTTTTGTAAGGATGGTCTGGAATTTTTTAAATTTATGCACGACTTTTCAAAACGATTACGTCATTCAAAGAAAATGTAAACAAACTGACCTGTTGGCTTGTGTCATGTTCGGGTCTGGATTTCGAAAGCCCGGAGGGCTTGGGACGTCAGTCCTTTATCGCTCTGAGCATTCTCTTTTTCCTTTCGTCCTCTCCTCGATCGCTCCCTCGTTTCTCCCTCCGCGACTTTCCTCACGGATCCTCGGAGATTATTTCCAGCAATTTACTTTCCTCTGTTTTCTCCGTCGCGCCTTGCAGCTTGGGGGATCGAGATTTTTGTCACAAGTTAGCTCGCCGTCCGCGCCTTGTGTGGTAAGCGTCGAGCTGCGAGGGTCCCCGCCAGTCACTCGCGCGAAGGCTTACCAATGGTTTTTGGACGATGCCTGTCGCGTTCCGGGAAGCCTGACACTCGATAATCACTGAATGATCGGCAGAACTTTTCAGCTTACGCGATGCATCAACAGAGATGTATGCGATTTTCCATCTTATTATTTACAGCAGTTGAGGTGGTTGATTATTTCGCCGCTAGATGGCAGCACTTTCCGGGTACGACTACGATACTGCCCGCACACGTTGTCGCACTGGCGTTGGGACAACGACGAAACCCTAGATTTCGTTAACCCCGCGACATACCCACGCTCGGTAGGTGACAATCCTACAGCTAAGCTTTACCCTATACGGATTTCATTCCAGTCAAACGATCACACGCTGCTAAATTATGACGCGGTTGCGACGGTATTGCAGAACTCGTGGGCTACGAGCCGCCGCGAACGATCGCCAGAGAGTGCATCTACCGTCTGCTACGCACCGGTCAAAGAGTATCTTAAGGGGCTATAGCAGTGTTAACGCTGAAAATTTGGGTGATTTTCTGGAATTTTTTGGTAGAAAAGTACTCAATTAAATGTTTCGGGAAATTAAGAATACATTTGGCTATATTTGACCTATATTACATAATTTTTTCATAGAAAAATATTGAGATCCAAGCGACTTATGCGATGCCTTCGGAGGCGCCAAAAAAAAGTTCCTCCACTGCTGACATGATTTCGGCCGATTGAGTAGCTGAAACCGAAAAAAGAAAAAATGTCGTTAAACTGGAAGGTATTTCCTGTGCAATGACGTAGGATTTTCGAAAAATATCGAAATGTCACAAAATGGCGTAGTTATGAAAAAAAGTCTGTTTTCTTGCCTATAAAATGATTATTTTTTCAATGCCAAAATCGTCAGTTTTCATACAATCAAAAATATCCTACGTTATTGTAGAGTAAATATATTCAAGAGTACTCAGTTCAAATTTTAAGTCAATCGGATAATTGCTCTTTGAGGTACGATGTCAACAAATTTGAAAAATCTCATTTCATACTGTTGAGAGTATAAAAATCATGAACGTATAAAAATCTCATCTCACATTCTTGGAAGTATAAATTGTCGAAAAAAGCAAAAAAAATCGATTTTTTGAAAGTGTCACACTGATATAGCCCCTTAAGGCCACGATATCTCGAGAACTACTTCATGGATTGCTTTTACATTTACGGAAGATACGCTGAGAAAAACTTAAAGGTCGTTGACGATCTCACTTTAAAAAAATCGATATCCATTTTTTGATAGTTACGTAAAGGTGACGACTTTTTTCATAGATTTTGTATGCTCGAGTCTCAATTCTCCGTCAAGTTGATAAGAAAAATGATTTTGAAAATCAACGATCGTCAAAGACACATATTTATTGTTAACTCGAATAACCCGTTTGGTTTCTAGATTTTGGATGGACCGTTTAAGCTGGAAAGTGTCCACCACCAAACGTCGCGAAAAGATTTTACCATCTGCCGGCGGCCATGTTTTGGTGTTTTTCTGTTTTTTTTTGTGATTTTTTTAAGGCTCTCAATATTAAAACTTTGTGTTAAAAAAAGTGTTTCTTATTCATCAACCGATTCCCAGACGAAAAATCGGAATATTCCCATTTTTCAGACGTCTAGGTAGATGTAGCCCCTTAAGAATCTATCGAAAGTTATGAGTGTAATATATTTAACAGTAGATAATAGAACTTGGTTCATAAGCTCGATCACTGTAAATAAGCCGAACAGCCAGATAGGACTATGATTGTAACGCCATCTTTTGTATGTCTACCTTTTTAATAAATAAAAGAAACTACGCAAAGCTAGTATATACACAAAATGACATCTGATATGCAATGCCTTTAAAATACTACACACTGCATTATCAGTAACCTAAGAACTTATAATGTATCCGGCTAGATGGGGCAAGGACTGTCAAAGCCTTTCCTTTTTTTGTATACTTGAATTTAAAAAAAACTACGCTACGAGCGGAGGCCCAATAGTCGACGGTGGTGTAAAGCCGGGTGTGATGAGTGTACGTGTCGGCACGTTACCATGCGGGATTGCCGTCGGTGGGAAAGCTGATGTACAAGATTGTCAGGATTGTCGATAATATTTTAAGCTTCGTTGGTACAATTTTGCGTTTTATGTAAGAAATATAACAACGTTATACACCAATTTCTCCATCATTTTTTCTTAATAATCAGTTGAAACAACGCTCAACATGTGTTTTTTTCACTGTCGAGAGCCTAACGGCCTTGAAATGTGCATAAATTTGGTGCACCAGTTGGTATTTCACAATGCATCCCATGGTAACTACAATCTGTAAAGGTTTTTGCAAAATTTGGGAAAATGTTAACCGTTAGGCTCTTTCTGCAACAATATCGCACGTATACAATAAATTTCACCTCAATTGATTGTATCGTTTGGTTGAAATTAGGGTTTAAAATTTCGAAGTGGTCGAAGCGTGTGATACATGTTCAATTGGTAACAAAAATTGTGCCCGGGTTTTCTCCCAAGCATCTACTGTGTCGGAAAAACATAAAGCACGATTTTGTTCGGACTTAGATATCGCCCAGCATAAGATAGCTCACTTTCTTCCAAAACATTCGTCGTTTGGGAGGGAACTTGGAATCAGTTTTCAGGACCTTTGATTCATTGCAGCACGGTAGGTATTTCAGTCGTGAGGCAGTACCAGCTGCTGGTAAAAAAACTTCCGTCGTTTGGATTGTCGGTAATCGAGAGTGAAATAAAGCGACCATCGATATTGATTCCCTGCTTTATCTTCCGTCAATTTCAACGAAAGGTAATTGAATTTCTTTACTCAACTTAGCCATAGTTCTCTTTAGGCTAAGTAAACTGACTACTTCGAATTTGAGAACTCCGTTGATTCTATTTACCATTGACGGAAATAAAACACTTTAATTCCTCCAAGTGCGTACAATTTTCCAGACATTCGTATTACCCGTTGCACTTCTTTTTACCATCCATCGAGCTCAGGTCTTGCACGAGAGCAGCAGAGAGCGCTGCCGACGCGCAAGCCCGTATTTGAGGTTATGCTGTCCGTAGTGAAAGACGATCACGTACATTCGGAATTAAATTTATCAGGCTTTTCATAGTTTGCGATTCGAAATTTCCCAAATACATTTCGACACATGCCCCACACAGCTTTGTGCCCGCAAAGCTCGAGAACACGATGAACTATTTTTTCGTTCACGATAAAAAATGATGTTCGAAAATGTCTGTTGCGAGCATTTGCTGTGCAATGTTTTCTCGACAACCTTCCGCAATCACTTTTTTCCGAAAAATTAAGCGTGCTCCCAAGAATGCGATAAAGGCCCAAAAAACCCAAACACGACAGTAACGTAAGAGTAAATAAGAGGGAGATAAGCTTGCCCGCGTGAGATGCCCCTTCGAAAATTTATTGAAACCTGTGAAAGATAGAGGGAGACACTCGATCGCCGTAAAAATGTTCGATGTTGTACGGTCATATATAACTGTGTGATTAATATATTTCGTGTGCAATAAATACGATGATTATTTCGTATATATAAGCAGGGCCGCATTTAGGGACGGACCTCAGGGGCCTCCACAAGAGAGAACCCCCACAAATAATATTTTTCGGTAAAATTCGCTGAAGAATGGTACGCAATACCGAGTGAAAAAAACCACTCCAGAGATCTGACAAAGAGAAAAAAGTCAGCCTTTTATGGAGTACTTTTTAAAAGAAGGTTTCAAAACGCACTACAGTAAAAAAAACAATGAAAAACTCTAAATACGATGAATGATAATTTAAAAAATGTCATGAGGATAGTGCCGACCATTCATTTCTTTGAATACGAACGACGATGAGACACAATTGCCTATCAAATTCAACACTGCTCAGCATGAAAAATAATTTACTCCGGCGGCTGAATTTCACCGAAATTATGAACTGTTGTGGAACAAAAAAATGGTTGGGCCTGGCAACGATGATTCTGTATAAGTATATGGAAAAAAACACTCGTTTATTGATGTTTAATGTTTTATTTTTTAGTGTAGAAATCTTTGAAACTTTTGAACGCGTTTTTCTCACACTTAGCATTTTCAAAGTCGGCGAACTCTCCAGGTCAAATTATACTGCACCGAACCTTTTGAAATTTTATACACTCTTTCTACACATAAATTACGAGGTAACGCTGTGAAGTTTAAAAAAATATATAACTTTAATCTATTTTACAATAAAAAAAATTTCGATTTTTTAAATGAAAAATCGGTCTTTCGACTTCTAAGTGTAACCAAAAATTGAAAAATCAATAAAAAGAAACCCGACAGCGTTACCTTAAGGAACTTATCAACTAATGAAATCTTTTTGGTTTTTTATTTCAGATGATCCAGTGATGAGTTATGCGGTTCACCGCAGTGTAACTTTTTTTTAGGCTCCTGCGAACATTTGCTGTCAATGGCTCATTTCTGCATAATTATTAACGGCGGGGTAAAGTTAATTCGGCGAAAAAAAGGCGTGTTTTTAAGATTTTTTTTTGGCGTAACGAATAGTGTTCGTTTATTGAAAAATTTACATATAATAAAGTAACATTTGAACAACATTCTCCTAAATTTGCATTGCAAAATATTCAAAATTGAGCGAGTGAGAATTAAACCCCGGAGGCGCCTCGAAAAAAAGTTGGTTTGCGGTGTGCACCATAACTCGAAACAAAATCATTTGAAACAAAAAAATCAAAATGCATTTGTTAAAGGACATGTTTCTCGAGGTAATCACGGGAGGATTTTTTTTTCTTCGATTTTTCGATTTTTCGTAGCACTTGGGAGCCAAAAACCCGATTTTCGCTAAAAAAATCGACTAATTTGTCGTTGAAAAATTAATAATTATTAAAAAAAAAAAAAAAAGCTCTCGACAATACCTGGTGAATTATGTGAAGAAGTACTGTGCAAAATTTCAAAGCGATTGGTCCAGTAGATTTTGAGTTATCGTGCACACGGACTTCAAATATGACAAGTCTCAGAAAAACGGTTTGAAAAACGCAGAAGAGAAGAGAACGGCATGGAGCAATAGACGCTCAAATACTCATAACTTCGTCAATTTTACTCCGATCGACTTGAAATTTTAACACAATATTCTTGATATATTATGCATTCATTTAAAAAATTTAAAAAAAAATGAAAAAAAAATTTAAATACTTTACCCCGCCCTTAATGAAAATTTTACAGAATATTCTTCAAATGTCCTTTTGTTATATACTAATTACATAAATATTAGCTGTGGCGTTAAAAAAAATTATCGTAAATATGCTTTTTTATAGCGAAGTAAACTTACCCCCCTTTAAGGGGCTGTACCAGTGTGAACGCTGAAAATTTGGGTAATTTTCGGGATTTTTTTGGAAATAAAGTACTTAATTAAATGTTTCGGAAAATTAAAAATATATTTGGCTACATTTGACCCATATTACATAATTTTTTCATAGAAAAAAATGGAGATCCAAGCGACTTATGCGCTGCCTTCGGAGGCGCCAAAAAAAGTTCCTCCACTGCTGACATGATTCTGGCCGATTGAGTAGCTGAAACCGAAAAAGGAAAAAATGTTACACTGGAAGGTATTTCCTGTACAATGTCGTAGGATTTTCGAAAAAAATCAAAATATAACAAAATGGCGTAGTTATGAAAAAAGTCTGTTTTCTTGCCTATAAAATGGTCGTTTTTTTTTTCATGCCAAATCGTCAATTTCCATCCAATCAACAATATCCTACGTCATTGTAGAGTAAATATATTCGAGAGTGCTCAGTTCAAATTTCAAGTCGATCGGATCATTGCTCTTTGAGCTACAATGCCAGCAAATTTGAAAAATCTAATTTGGGGCCGTCCATAAATTACGTCATTTTAAAATAGGGGGGGGGGTTCGTCTGCGGATGACGGTAAATGATGGATGAGGGGGGGGGGGGTTCCGAAATTGACGTCATTCTTGTGATACCAGTTACTTCAAAATGTACAATAGTATATTGTACAACTAGAGTAGTTTCCCCGCATGAGTGATGAAAAATATTTTGCAAGTACCCAATGGTATTAATTATTGAACTCATTATTTATTTATTTATTACATAAGGTTTGTCTACATTATATTCGAGAACTTCAAATAACAGCGTACCTATGAAAATAGTTCGATCGAGCCAAAATGAATATGGGGAGGATACGGAGATATTACCCGTGATCCAGGATTTGCAAGAATGGGCGAAAACTCCGTGGGAGCTATCCAAAGAAAACTAAAGAATAGGGAAGAATAATATTATTATATTAATGAAAATTGCCAAAGTACAAAATAATAAAAGATGATTCTATAACAAAATGTGGGAGCTATCCAAAGAAAACTAAAGAATAGGGAAGAATAATATTATTATATTAATAAACATTGCCAAAGTACAAAATAATAAAAGATGATTCTATAAAAAAATGTTTTAATGTTACCCAATTTTTCTCAAATCCGCAAATGTTTTAATTTTGCCAAACTGGTAATGACGTCAGTTTTGCTAGAGGGGGGGGGGGTCATTAAGAAATGACGATAGGATGATTGTAGGGGGGGGGGGGGGGGGTCGAAAATCAGCAAAAATCGATGACGTAATATATGGACGGCCCCTTTCGAGAAAAACGCGTTTAAAGATTTAACTATCGATTTTTGGAAGATCAAATGATATTGATATAAATAATATAAATGATAATGATATTCTTGAAAGTATAAATTGTCGAAAAAGGCTAAAAAAATCAATTTTTTGAAAGTGTCACACTGGTATAGCCCCTTAAAGTTTTACTATCAGTACTAATCATTGTAATAATAAGTTTACCCTCAATCTGCGATTCCTGCGCCGTATGCTGGATCTACCTCTTCAATTTGAGTTACCTCAAACGGTCATCAATTTTACGGAATTTCCAAAATAGCCGAACCTCTTAATGATTTTTCGTCGAAAAAAGCTCGCAAAGCTCCGTTCGTCCAACGATGGAATTTTATTTTCTCATTTTTTGTATTCTCCGAAATCTGCGTATGTTGTTGGAAGATATATTTTGTTTGCAATCAATTATGTGAGCACTGTAAAGAAAATGTTTATCTTGTTTAAACAATAATTAGGTGCCTCCCACTTTTTCGTTGCCCCAGGGCCTCCACGCCTTTGAATTCTGCCCTGTGCGTTATACTCCGTAGCAACAAATTCACCTAAAGCATATGTGCTTAGCGCGCCTCAACGATCTCTCGGTAATTCGATAGGAAACGTGAATCATGAGCGAGCCATATTTCGCTGATACTACACTCGGAACGAGTGTAGCACACTTTAGTGCACGCTCACGGAATAACGCACAATATAATCGACGCTACGAGTCGCGAGAACTCACGGCGATGACCGATCACGTCGATGCGCCTCTCGCGGGGCAGTGATTCATCATCGACTCGTGGAACTGGCGTGTACAGCACCAAGTACGCGATACGGACCACGAGATGGCCCGATGAGTCGAGAGAATTTCTACCATGTGCTCGAAACGTCCCACATACACGAAAACTCGAACGCCACTTGCCCAACTTACGGGATTCGCTATTTTTTCACGTTTGTTTTTCTCGTATCGTGCAGTGGCGTTGCGAGCGTCAATTTTCGGAACTATTCAACGTACACTCGGATCTAGCCTGTGGTCCATTATTCTGATTCTTTACGTGCATGATTTTCTTACATGACATTTTTCAAGAATTACGATTTTTTTTCATCTTCTTAAGGAGTTTCGATACCGTTGCTTGGCTGCTAGAGTGGGAATGAAAATACATCGGGTATTTCCTCCCCCACACCCCTTATACACAAATTTATATACGAACGAAGGAAATATATTTTTTAATTGGTTTCGATGGATCAAAAATGTGTCAAAATGATTTCGTATGAGATCGTTCGAAATCGATTCGCCCAATGATCTTACTGTCTAATTTTCCGATGCTGTGAATCCATTCTGAAATATTCACATTTTTTATTTAAATATTCGTCGGTTTTTACTAAAGATCTACTCTTCAATCTACTTTTTAGATCTTCATAAATCTGTATAGATAATTAAATTGAAAGTAAATAATTAAATATTTACCTTTTAATAGTAGATACTGGAAAATCTACTTCCTAAATGTAGATACTGAAAAATCGACTTTTTAAAAGTAGATACTAAAAATTCTATTTTTTAAAAGTACATACAGAAAAATGTACTTTTTAAAAGTAGATTTAGTAAATATAAAAGTACATTTGAAAGTGGGGTGAAAATACTCAATGTATTTTCATCCCCAGTCTAGCTTTCTACATGTCAACTTCTTGCCAATATCTAAATTATAATATTGTTGAAAGATATTTCTATGCCGGGAAATGTCATTAATACTTATATTTTTTTCACTGAACATCAATATGTTGCAATTTTATTTTCAAAAAATAACCGATAGACTTGGAAATGGCGGCCGTTTCTGTCATTGCTACGACTGACCATGGCTGAAGCGTCGTCGACTCCAGGTTATTTACCAGGTGAAAAACCGTACAACGTTTTATGAAGAGTTTTTGATTCGACAAGTCAAGAAAACGTTATAAATGTCGAGCGGACGAATAAATATATTTTATTATAAAGTTGAAATGCTGTAAAGTTATAGACGTTTTAAACATTTGCCGATTTTGAAATACGCGCCAGTTAATGGTTGACTTTGAGTGGCTCACTCGCCAGAGCCAGTTAACGCGGTGTTGCCACGTTTAACCTACAAATTGCATTAATGTCCGAAAATAAATCGTTCGAGCTCGAAATCCACATCTTTTTTCGAGGTTTGTTAACGAACGAAGTAGAAAAACCGCTTAATTTCTTGACACGATATTCTCAACACTGTAATCGCGGTTTGCCCAGCGTTTCATTCAAATAGAAGTACTATTTCAGTCTATACAGCCCCATAACTAGTGTTTACGAGAGGCTACGTGTATTACCCATAGATAAAGGTTGACCTTGAACATTAAGAGGTCATCAAAGTGTAAAAATGTTAAAAAAACCGACTTTTTTGCATTGTCCGATCGTATAGACGGTTATAAACATGCTGTTCATATATTTACGTAAACATAAGTAGACAATGTATATGAAAATTCTGGACTCGAAACATTAAACGTGTTTTTCTCGAAACGTGGTTTTTCAAAATGTACACTTTCAAAGGAAGAGTTTTCAAGCTATCCGTCTCAAATTTCGACACAGCATTCTTCACGCCACTCTTTACCTTGCTATGGGAGTTTTTTTAAATATCTTATCTCTTTAACGAAAAACTGTCGAAAAAATAGGCTAAATTCGATACTTTTTTTCAAACCGCCGCCATTTTGTCAATTTTGATTTTCAAAAAACTCCATAGCAAGATATTCCTCCAAAAAACTCCCGAAAATCACCCAAATGTTCAGCGTTCACACTGGCATAGCCTCCTTATAATCGTTTTACAAAGTTTGTAAAAAAAATGTAAAAAAAAATAAAAATAAACGTTTAATCATTTATTTTCGGTTCTTCATGAGTGTTTTAATTTGACATTAAACAATCAGACTGATTAGCGTATTTAAATTTAATAAAAAAATCACGAAAATCAGCTCCTTTTCGATCCGTTACACTGTGATGATCCCTTAAAAATCTCCGAAACTATTTTGTGAAACGGATTAATTTTCGAACAGTTATACATCCTAATTTAATCTCTCGGTGATATGAATTTCAATCGTCTTCAAGCATTTCGATTTTAGTCTCGAAACTCATTAAGGGGTTATATACAGTTAAAATTTTCGAAGAATCGTTTTTTTCCCGTAATGTACTTATATTTAAGTACACACGCAGAAAATTTCGTGTCAATCCGGCGAATATTCTCGAAGTTACACGCACATTTATAATTGTTTGTTTACTACATGTAAAGTGCTTTTGAAACTTCAAACGCTTTTTTCTTAAAACTGTGTTTATAAAAGCGGTGAGCAAGATTTTTCGGAAACGGCTGAATCGATCAGTCTCAAATTTTAACACAATCTTTTGAAGTCTTTTTTTTTAGTAATTAATCGACGGTTTTTTCTCACCGATAAATATTTTCCATTCCTTAATTCCGTAAAAAAAAGCAACGAAAATCGTTGCGGAGTAATTTTCCCGAGGAGCATCGAAACATACGCGCTTACAAAGAGGGGCCAACGATCAAACGTTTGTGCCCGAACCGTTTGGCCTAGAATGCCCCATATATGCGTACGCATACATATATACACGAGTAGATTCTAGGTAATGGCCGTGGAATACGTGGAGGAGTCATTCCCGATGACTCACACGGACGCGTGTGTATGCTTCCAGCTTGGTTCATTCATCGCACGACCCAAGGAAATCCGACGATAGATCGATCGCCAGAAATTAGACGATGCTACAGCATTCGCTCACTTTTATATTTTACAGTTTCCGTCGAATTTTCATCCGTACGCGTTTCAGCCCGGAATTGTAGCGACGATTACCCAACATGCCCCCTTCGAGGCACAATTAGTTGCCGCGGTCATATTCATCCGGGATGTGTGGCTTTGGAATTCCTGAACGTTCGCTTGTTCTTTACGAACGAAGGCCGATTCAAATTTTACCATAAGCCGGGTGAATCATTTTCAGATCTACTGAATGAAAAACGTCAATACGATCAGTCGTACTTATTGATCTAGATTTAGCTGTATAAATACGATGTGCACGTGGTACAAGATTGGATTTTTATCCTGTGCAGATCTCGTTCCCGATATGTGTGTATGTCACGAAGCCCCTGACCGCAATCGGGAAAGGCAAGATTCTCACGCGTCGTCTATATTTGGCTACGCGCACGCGCCGAGAGCGGCAGCACCGTCGTCAACCAAGCGAGCCAAGACTCCTCAAACCACGCAACACCTCGTGTACCCACGCACTCGACTTTACGAATACGCACAACTGGAGGATCCTAAATGTGACCGTGAACTATTCGAACTTCGGACACTGAAGATCTAACTCGTATTTAGCGAACTAGTCGGGTCGTTTAACCGTGCTCCCCGAGAAATAAGGCTCGAAAGAGGAGCCACGTGTGGATGCGGGAGGTTAGACACGCGATGTAACCTATAACACCAAAGAAGGAAACTTTTGCATTTGTAGTGTGAAAGGAAAGGCAATGGAGGTTTATTGTCAATCACAATGGGTCCGATAATTTAACATATCAATGTACGTCTTTAGTTCTCCTCGTTGTGCTCTTCCTATATAGGGTAAACCGACCAGTGAATGGACGAATAACCACACTGTAGGATTCAGATGGACTGTAAAATGAAAATATCATGAAAAGTAATTTTTTAATTGTTATAGCTAACAAAAGATATTATTCCCATAGTAGAAACGAATATTCGACGTAATTGCGACAAATAATATTGGAGGAATTGATGAATAAGTAGGGAAATGACTAAATCGTCAGGGAATGGACGAAATTGCCAGTAAATGGACGAGTAGTGTAAATCAACATTGTAAAGGATTACAATTTATTATTTATTTTTATTTGATGCTTGATTGGAAAATAACGGTGCTTCCAAACGTTGTAATATTCTCGTACATATGAGTATTATATATTCTATTACAATTTCGTAGAACATACACAAATCCTTTTTGCAACTTAAGGGGCTATACCAGTATGACACTTTAAAAAAATCGATTCTTTCTTTTGTCGTTTTCGATAGTTTATACTTTCAAGAATATCATTATCATTTATCTCAACATCATTTTATCTTGCAAAAATCGATAGTTAAATCTTTAAACGCGTTTTTCTGGAAATGAGATATTTCAAATTTGCTGACGTAACTCAAAGAGTAATTATCTGATTGACTTGAAATTTGAACTAAGTACTCTTGAATATATTTACTCTACAATGACGTAGGGTATTTTTGATTGGATGAAAATTGACGATTTGGCATTGAAAAAAACAACCATTTTGTAGGCAAAAAAACAGACTTTTTTTCATAACCACGCCATTTTGTTAGATTTTGATATTTTTCGAAAATCCTACGTCATTGTACAGGAAATACCTTCCAGTTTAACGACATTTTTTCCATTTTCGGTCTCAGCTACTCAATCGGCCGGAATCATGTCTGCAGTGGAGGAACTTCTTTTTGGCGCCTCCGAAGGCAGCGCACAAGTCGCTTGGATCTCAATATTTTTCTATGAAAAAAATATATAATATAGGTTAAAGATAGCCAAATATATGCTTAATTTTCCGAAACATTTAATGTAGTACTTTTCTTTCAAAAAATTCCCGAAAATCACCCAAATTTTCAGCGTTCACACTGGCATAGCCTCCTAAATTATCATAACTCAAGAGTATCACCTTAAAATATTATTTAAAAAATCAAAATCAAAGTTATGATTTTTGAGTAACAAAGGGCTTTTTTAACGCAGTGACCCATTGCTGATTTTTTCCGCCATTTTAAAATTCCATTAAAATATAATACCGAGAATGCCACATGCTAGAATGTTCAAACTCATATCCTGCATTTTTATGAGTCATTCGGAACGATACGGTCAACGCGGCAATCGTTTGAAACGTTGATGCGGTCATTGCGACCCTCCCTGACCAGCCTGTTATAGGCACAACGTGTGACCGCGGTGGATTAAACTAAAAAATCGATTTTAAGGGATCATCACAGTGTGAAAATTTCAAAAAATCGATTTTTTTGCATCATCCGATAGTATGGACGGTTATAAACATCTTATAAGCATCACCGATTGATCGTAAGTGGACAATTTATGTGAGGATTCTGCACTGGAAACTTCAAACGCGTTTTTCTCGAAATGTCGTTTTTCAAAACGGTGTACATTCTCAACGGAAGAGCTTTTAAGCTATCCGTCTCAAATTTGAACACAATATTCTTCATGGCGGCTTGATAAAAAGTATCGAATTTAGCCTATTTTAAAAAATAGTTTTTAGTTTAAAAAAATATGATGATTAAAAAAAGCTTCCATAGCCAGATAAAGAATGGCCTGAGCACGACATAACAATCTTCATGGCATTCTTTTATCAGGCCATTCTTTATCTTGCTATGGAAGCTTTTATTATCTTCATATTTTTTTTAACAAAAAAACTGTCGAAAAAATAGGCTAAATTCGATACTTGTTTCCAACCGCCACCACTTTGTAAATTTTGATTTTAAAAAAAACCTCAATAGCAAGATAGCGACTTTCATACTGCTTAAGGGGTAAGGCCACTGTAGAAACTTCAAAAAATCGATTTTTTTCTCCTCGAAAGATGCCTTAATATCTTAAAAATCACATACTTAAAGGATTAAGGTGGGAAAAACGTCCAAATACTTCTATTTTGAATTTTGGCGCAGCCCCTCTCAGTCCGATGCAATCCTTACTGAAAACTTTAAACGCGCTTTTCTCGAAACTACATTTTTCAAGTCGGTCGGACTCATAACTCGAACGAATCTTGACCGATTGACTTGAAATTTTAACTGTACATTCACAATTAGATTCTGCATAAAAGTACGTAGGATTTTCTCGATATATTACATATTTTTTTTTATAAACAATTAGCGGACGATGTTTTTTTGAGAATTTTAAACTTTTATTTAAAAAACGCGCGGTTCTTGCAATAATCGATATATCAAAAAAAGCCTATGTACTCCTGTAGCTATTCACATGTGTAATAAAAAAAAAAATTCATTCACTGTAGATTAAAAATTGCAGGTGCCGTTGGTCCGGCCGCGCGTATGAAAAAAGGCTTCGTCGAAGAAAGCTGTGCAGCCGCCATTTTGTTTTATATTACTTTGAAAAAAAATAGTTTATACAGTTCATGATATGTACAATAAAGGACCTTTTTCAGAATTTTGATTTATTCCATTGTCACGCTAAAAAAAATTCCTAAAATATACTTATTTTTTCCCCCGCTACAGTGGCCTTAATAAAACCCCTTAATAATCTTTATACAATTTTTGTTTCAGTCAGATTATATTTACGGCCACTACCGTATACACCGTGAGGACTCGTTTTTTCCAAGGCATTGTCAACAGCTAAAAAATGTTAAAAAGTACAAAAAAACGTTTCAAAATTTATTTTCTGTTCTTCGTGAGTGCTTCGATTTGACATAAAAAAAATCGGACTGATAAGCATATTTCAGGCCTCGAAAACAAATCGCGAAAACCAGCTATTTTTCGATCCGTTACACTGTGATGATCTTTTGACGAAACCTGCGATTTTTTTTGCCAAATTGTAGTGATTCGATGTTTTATCGACAATTCATATGCTTTACTTATTTCAAGTATGAATCAGCTTTCGTCCATTTACATAAGTGTGCGTGCGTGCGTGCGTGCGTGCGTGCGTGCGTGCGTGTGTGTGTGTGTGTGTGTGTGTGTGTGTGTGTGTGTGTGTGTGTGTGTGTGTGTGTGTGTGTGTGTGTGTGTGTGTGTGCTGTGTGTGTGTGTGCTGCGTGTGCTGTGTGCTGCGTGTGCTGTGTGTGTGTGTGTGTGTGTGTGTGTGTGTGTGTGTGTGTGCTGTGTGTGTGGTGTGTGTGGTGTGTGCTGAGTGTGTGTGTGTGTGTGTGCGTGTGTGTGTGTTCTCTTCGATGATGAACTTTAAAGGCTGGACCTCTCGGACGTTTGAAAAAGCCTCGAATGTGCGACGACACAATGGCCATATACGGGGCTATCTCGATCCTACTCTTTTACTCATTTTTTTCAACTCTATACTACGCACAGGCACATATATGTGTATGCTCTTACAGGCAGGCTACTTGAACGTGATGCCGGTTGCGTCGATGCCATTTATCCTTTTTTTTTTCGAGGCCTCGCCACCGAAACGAGAACGTGGGTGTGTGGATGCTCTCTATCGCTAAACAAGCTATTATATAGCTTATTACGAAGCGCTCACCTAAATACATATGCGCACGTAGGCATGTGCACGTTTCGTATTCGGTGCAGCCGTAGATACGAGTACGCACCCTCCGTCAGACTATAAACATGCGACGTTCCAGTTGCGTCAATTCGAAAGGGCTCGGTGAACTCGCCGAGATACATCGATCAGCCGGACCGGAAGGACCTGCTCGTTTAGAAAAAATTGTGTCAAACGGACCGACAACGAGGCGGAAAAATATTGAGAAGTGGCGACAACTGGTTGGGACCGAGCTTGGGATCCGAAAAACTGGTCGATTTTCAATATTTTTGCTGATGGGAATATTGGGATGACAATTATCTGACGTTTTTTAGGCAAATTTTTCACGTTCTAAAAAATTGCCTAAAAAATTGTCAGATAATTGTTAATAACAAATGAACTATGCAGTATAAAAAAAATCCTACGTACTTCCGTAGACAATGTATGTATCAAGATATATTCAACATTTCGAGTGAATCGGTTGAAAATTGTCCGAGTTATGTTTCCGGCCACCTTAAAAAATGCAGTTTGAGATAAACGCTGCACAGCCGCCATTTTGAAATTAATCGCTTCAAAAAAATTATTGTATACGGTCAATGATATGGATGATAAACACCTTTTTTGTAATCTCGATTTACTTTGTAGTTTCTCTGAAAAAAAAATCCCCGAAAAACCTATTTTTTCGGCGTCTAGAGTGACCTAGGCCTTGTATTAAAATGTTGGCGTTGTGGTTTCTCGCGCGACACCTGTGGAATGGAAACTATACTCACGTAAGGTGAATGTCCCAATTATTGAACAGCTAAGCATCTGGGGGATTGAATTCGGTGAGAAAAAAATATAAAATCAAGAAAAAACCATTGCTTTCATGTTCAAATGATACTTTGGTATTTTTATTTTCGAAAAATCACCCTTTAAATTATTTTTAAATGATTTCAACTGAAAAAAAGGGTAACAATGTGAAGCATGCAAATGTCCCAATTATTGAACACTGGAAGTGCCTATGTCCCTAATATTGAACAGGCATGTCTCAGTTATTGAACACTCTCGAGAATTCTTTTTCCGTTCTGAAAATATTATTTTGGGTACAATATTAAGAAATAAAAGCACAATCAAACACTTAAATAATCTTTTATTAATCATGTAAAAATACAAAAATATATATTTAGTCTCTTTTGACGGGTTTTTTGTTCATTCGCATTCGGTTTATTTTTACTTTTCAACTCGAACTTTATTTTATATTTCTTTTCAGCTTCCTCGTTTTTATGTTCTGTTTTTGTTTGATTTTGTCGCAGCTTGGCTCCCTGAAATATCGGAGAGCAAAAAATATTGATCATTACATTCGTATTTTTAGGTTACATTTAGGTTATATTTTCTTTTTACTTTTCTTTTTATGTGTATTACACGAAAATACAAATAAAAAATATCATTGACGATCTTAGAGTTATTATTAAAAGAATAAAGGTAAGTTTATTCAGGAACTTACAGTTTTTGTTTGAATAAATCCGATTCACACGATCTGTCACACGTTAACTGTCTCGATGTTTTGATGGGTTTAATGACGCCATCTTGGAGAATTCGAGTGTTCAATAATTGGGACACACTGCATTTTCTATGTCCCAATGATCGAACACCGTATTTTTTAACAAATAATTAATTTTTAAAAAATTTGTTATTTGTAAGAAATTTTCTGAGGAACCTGCAACGCCTTTACTTTTTGAGATGCGACAGTTTTTGAATTTTTTATGCCCTTACGCATGAAGCGGCGCGTCTTAGCAAAAACGATAAGCAGTTACCATGAGACGTCTAATCGGGTCACCGTTGCTGATTAAATATTTTTTTCTCTATTAATTAAATCTTTTTTTGCACAAGTAAGGTAACATTTCGATAGCTAAAAGTTCCATATATGTAATGAAATTTTTATAAATAAGCAAATGCATGCAGGTGAATGAGAAATAATAAAAATACAAGATAATTTTCAATAATTGGGACATTTACCTTACTCACAAACAAAAAGACCTATTGTCCCTCGTTCGCTATCTTCTCCTCAGTATTACTATTATCATTACAATGTTTCGTTTTACTATCATTGATGCTCGTATTCTTATAGTGTGTAGAAGAAAAAGAACGTAAATTTTGAAAGAATAAAAGTGCGTCAACGATGCCCCGTCACGGTCACTCTTGTAACTAAAATGAATATCTCTTGGAATTTTTATCTCTCGTAGGATACGCGACCATCTGCCGAAGAGCAGGATAAAGAGCGTGTTATTTTATTTCCCTTTTGCCCCTCTGTGTTGTGTACTCATAAGCATTCGACAGGAAGTAGACGCCCGGTTTGGTATATTGTTGCGGGAAACGCCCTGTGCAGAGAACCTACGAAGTAAAAATCTCCAATCTTATCGTCTTCCGTCTGAACTCGCGGGCGCGACATTATCCATTTCACGCATCTCACATTCGTGTGGTAAACACGGTATTAACTGTGAAGATGGAAAAACGTGTAATTGCTTGCGGGGCAATGCTCGGAAGTGAGTTTTTGGCACTATGTGACCAAGAGGAAACGTCACTTACGTTTGATTCCACAAGACTTGAGTATAAACCAAGCTTCTTTCTAGAAGTTTTGCACATTGCACACATTTCAAGCTGCAAAACCACGAGATTAAATTCCAAAAAGCCCCTACCGCCGATTAATTTGGAATTTCGTGTACCCATGTGTCTTGACTCGCTGATCACGAATCTGATATTGAAAATACTCGAAAGTTTGATTTTCAAGGTCAAAACCCACGAAAACTGATTTTTAAAACGTTTTTGTACTTTATTTTGAAAAATGTTGATTTTAGGGAAGAATGTGTCTTGCAAAAGTTGTAGGTTACAAAAAGATTGATCTTTTATATCCTATACAGATTTTGTCTAAAACCATTCTGTTTTGAGAAAAATGGGATAATGCTCCAATAAGTACATTTTGCTAAACTCCATTAGTTTCGATATTATCTACTTGCGGACTTTACCGCGGGAATGTTGGAATTTAGTCTTTGAAGTGTAGTTTAGTCTTTAAACCCAAACAAACCAAAACCCAAACAAAAAAGCCTTGAATAAAATAAACTGTAAATAAACAAAAAATTAAATAAAAATATAATAAAATACAAAAAAGGAAAAAATAAACATGCACTTTAAAGACTAAACTCCGATTGGTCCACCCACCAGTCGGTTTACCCTAAAAGCCGCCCTAAAGGTGGGATATACATTTACAACGATCGAAAAATCGATTTCTTTTTTTTTTCTCTTTAAATGATAGAACTATATATGTAGTATATTTGCCTAAAGTTGCAAAGCGAAATTCGAAAAACTTCAAACTATACAGCCCGTCAACGTTGCGCCTCACCACTCGGATTCGGGTCGGGCGTGAACTTCAAACGCGATTTTCTCAAAACAGCATTATCGAAATTGACGTGGAGGATTACTCAAAAACTGTTAAGCTGATTGAGTTGAAACTTGGTAGAAATATTGATAATATTGGTACCTTCTACTTGACGTGAATTGTTTTTGAAAGAAAAGGAAAAAAAACGACTTTTTTGACATTTTTCCATTCAAATGGCTGTATCTTTAGCAGGATTTGACGTATTTACATTCGTAAAAAACGAAAATGTGCGTATTTTTATAGCCTTCAAGAAAAAAAATAAATTAGATTTTATTGAGCAAGTCGAACGTCCGGTTCAGGGCAAAATACGCAAAAATATTTTTTTTCTCATAGAAAGACACTCGTTATTTTATTTTTTTAATTTCCCCGACTAGTGAATACGAAAAACGGATTTTTTGGTATTTTTTATATTATGGGATTCCTAACCACTGTGTAGTAACAGCTATTTAAAAAAAATTAAATTAATATTCGATTGAAGAGTGTGGAGCACTCCAAGGCTCTGATACGTATGACATATACGTCATATGTATTTCAAAAACCTGTCAAACATACATCGAGTGCTCCACACTCTTCAATCGAAAATTAATTTAAAAAAAATAAAAATAGCTGTTACTTCACGGTGTTCAGGAATCCCATGATATAAAAAATACCAAAAATCCGTTTTTCGTATTCACAATTCGAGGAAATTCTTAAAAATAAAATAACGAGTGTCTTTCCTTAAGAAAAAAAAATATTTTTCCATATTTTGTCCTGAAACGCACGTTCGACGTGCTCAATCAAATCTAAATAAATGTTATTCTGTAAGGCTAGAAAAGACGCACATTTTTGTTTTTTACGAATGTAAATACGTCAAATCCTACCAAAGATACAGCCATTTGAATGGAAAAATATTAAGAAATGGTAATCAACGAGAAAAAACGTAGGAAATTTAAAAAATGTCGACACTCGGTGAATATTTGTCAATAAAGTAACTCGATTATTCAAAATTATTTGTGGTTTTTTTTTACTGGCTGTAGTGACGTGGAATGCCTCGCATGCTATCGAAGTATACCTAAAGTTTGATAATTGTAGAATAATTATTTCTTAGTTTAAAAAATCCGTCAATATTGCTTATTTTTTTCCAGTCTAAATGTATATCCCGCCTTAAAGCCCCTTCGACTTTAGCCAAAGAAGAAAAAGGGAGAAAAAATCGAGACGTATTGACCCGTAGGTTTGCATTGGGGTATGGGAAGCGGTTGATAATGCCATGTCCGTGTGTGGGTTTGGCGTAGAGACGAATAATAAGAA
This sequence comes from Ophion obscuratus, assembly GCA_964007375.1. Taxonomy (NCBI): domain Eukaryota; kingdom Metazoa; phylum Arthropoda; class Insecta; order Hymenoptera; family Ichneumonidae; genus Ophion; species Ophion obscuratus. Next base: position 35,679,384 of record OZ023316.1, on the reverse strand, counting down.
TCAACGGAGCCGGAAGTCGAACACGTCAGCGAAGAGGGGCGTGTGACTCTCGCTCGACAACGAGATCGCATGCATGCTGATGTTTCAGAGGAGCCACACACGACACACGCTGCACTTCGTAATGACGATGACGAAGAGCGGGCCGTTCGAGCGTAAATCTAGTCGCGGCGGGGGAGGGGTGACGACGACGAGGGAGAGACGAAAGAAGGAGATTTTTCGGATTGATTGCGTCGCAAGACCCGAAATTGGCCTATAGGTCGTTGCGCCGGGTCTAGTCACGTGACATATATGGCATTATGAAACTAGTCGATGGTACCTCGTAGCAATGCATGCACGTATACAGGGTGTCTCAGAACTGTATGCATTCCCTGAAATGGGGGGTTGGGGGTGAAATTCTGAGTCGATTGATATAAGCATGTATGGGTCTCAGATCAACCCCTGAATTATTATGAATTTTTTAAGGCGGGCCAATCGGGTACGCCGGCTCAGCGGTGCACCTGATTGGCCCGCCTTTAAAAATGAATAATAATTCAGGGGTTGATCTGAGACCCATACATGCTCATATCAATCGATCCAGAATTTCACCCCCAATTTAAATGGACCAAAAAAATGTAATAGGTTAATAGGAATTTATAAAATTAGGATTTGAATCAATACAAATTTAAATGGACCAAAAAAAATTTAATAGGTTAATAGGAATTTATAAAATTAGGATTTGAATCAATACAAATTTAAATGGACCAAAAAAAATGTAATAGGTTAATAGGAATTTATAAAATTAGGATTTGAACCAATATAAATTTAAATGGACCAAAAAAATTTAATAGGTTAATAGGAATTTATAAAATTAAGGATTTGAACCAATACAAATTGAAATGAGCCAAAGAAATGTAATAGGTTAATAGGTATTTATAAAATTATGATTTAAACCAATATAAATTTAAATGGACCAAAAAAATTTAATAGATCAATAAAAATTTATAAAATTAGGAATTGAATCAATACAAATTTAAATGGATCAAAAAAATTTCGGGAAACGCATTCAGTTCTTGGACACCCTGTATACGGGATGTTTCGTATTGAACGTTCGAACGTAGAACAACGTTAAACGTTACAACTTTGTGACTGACCGAAAAACGCGACCTTTTTAGATTTTTTTTTGACGATACTAAAAAAGCAATCGAAAGTAAGTTTGGAGGGTTTATTCTACATGTGTTGATGTATGTGAAAGAAAATTTGTATAAAAAAATATACAAAATGGCGGCGCTGTAACTACACTGAGAGCGTTTTTAGGCGCTCTGCGGGAGGACGCAGAACTTTTATGAATTAGCACCTAGAACAAGTAACAAAAATTGGCATTTACATCAGTTTTGCTTGAGAAGTACACACGCTTATTGAAAAATATGGTTTTTCCGCAAAATGGTACAATTTCGAATACTTTTTAATTTAATAATCGGCCTTAATTTCTTGTGAAAACGAGAATTGTTGATGAATCATGAAAATCGTGGGTATTTCTTCAGAGAATCTATCTAGCAAAGAACATCACGTGTCCACTTTCGATTTTGTTGAAACTCATCTTCAAACTCATAACTCGATGTAATAAAGCATCGAAAACTGCTAGACAGGTATTTTTTTAATCTGCGAAAAAACGTCCTTAAGAGGGGGGGGGGGCTAAAAAAGGCGTGTCACCCTTTAATTTGATGTTTTTTTTCAATTATTCTATTGTGGATTTTTCATCGCTTTACATTAAGAGAATTTTTGTTCTTGTTTCATTCAGATCTGTGGACTGCTTGTGGATGAAACTGCAAAACCACCCCTCGACACGCCTTTCTTTGAGAGGTGGTTTCCCCACTTGTAACCGTTTTTCCGTAGATAAAAAAAATACGTGTCTAATAATTTGTTTGGGTTTTATCACATATATGAGTTTCAACAAAATCGACGGCGAACACTTGAGTGATGTTTCTTGTAAGAAGCTACATTTACAATTTCAAGTCAATAGGATGAGAACTGCCTAAACTGTGTGTTCTCCCGATTTTGAAAACGTGGTTTTTAAAATGGGGGAGATACCTTTAGGCGAAGAAAAAAACTTGCTCATTTAAATTTTTTTCACGAGGAAAGATTTCTTCACCATTTTTGAGACATATAGGGCATGTTTTATTACTAGTTTTTAGCTATTGCAAGGTTTTTTTTTTAAATTAATCTTTGAAAATGACGGAGGTATGGCACGGTTTCTAAACTGCATTTTCAAAACTGGCGTGACGTATATAAATATAAATATAAATTTCTTATAAATCTTTCTAACCTGATTGTCTAAAACATGACCCTAGAGGTTTTTGAAAATAAATAAAGTATTTTTGTATTGAAAAATGTAGCCATTTTTTTCGGAAAATTCAATCTTTTTGTTTCAAAGCGTACCATTTCATCGATTTTCAACATTTCCCACTTTTTCTTGGTTCATATTCTGCGTACGAGTGTCAATGAATGAAAAATCTTCGTTGGTTTTTTTTTCAGATTAAGCCCGCCGGCGCAACGTATCACGCCGTCTGATAAAATCCGTAGCAATCCGTTTAAAAGACCGTGCCGTACGTGCCATTTTTAAAAATTAATTTTCTTCAAATACCACGTAGCTACCGAAAGGATTAATAAAATATGCCCTAAGTCTAAAAAATGGTCAAGGAATCTTGCCTTGAAAAAAAATGAAAAACAGCATTTTTTCTCGGCTAAAGGTATCGTCCCCTTAAAGTGTCAAAACTTATTTAGGAGCTATCGCCCACACGACGGAATTGACGCTGCGTGTACCCACCGAGGCATTTTGATAGTAGGTCTTCAGTTATTAGCTCGCCTATTTCAGTTACAAGGGCTGGACTAAACGATTCTAAATTGCTACTTTTCGGTTGCTTTGTGCGTTTCGGAGCCCTGGGAGGTGCAGTCGTGCTGTCGCTGAAGAACCCCGTAATCGGAAAAAATTAGAAGATGGCCAGTTTTTTGACAGGTGATTCTGTAGGTGCCGCGGGTGCTAAATCCAAGTTTGCCTGAAAATTGGGGTGCAGGGTTTTTTTGGGGATGAAGGGGGATGGGGCTGGATTAATGCCAAACTACAACCCCTACGAGATCGGCGCCGTGAGGCAAAATGTCCAGAAAAATGCGGGCTTTACTTTTGTCCACAGCGCTGAAGTCGCGGAGGTTCATTTTGGGGGTGAAAAGTGGGGTGAAATTTTGAAAAATCAGTTTTAATTCAATAACTTTTTAGGAAAAATTCGTACATTTTTTGTTCAAATGGAAACGTTGCAGCCCTTGAAAAGACGCGTTGATCGAATATTTGATCATCATTCTCCGATAATATCTTCACCCCCAAAAATAAATGGTTGAAATACCAAAAATAAATTGTTTATTGAATAACTCAAATACAATCGACTTTTCGGGGATGGTTTAAATTTACGAAATGTGGAGAATAATTTTCTCTATATTTTAGTTCCTGTGGACCACCCTCGAATTTCGCTTTGTCCCACCCCTCTCGGGGGTTGAAAATGAAAAACGAAATTCTGGAAAAACTATTGACCGCACGAATTCGCCGTTGCGGAACAATTTGTAGCTTGAACCCTTAGCTATATTTTTGTCCACAGCGCCAAACTCGTGTTTCTTTTTTTTCGGTCAATAGTTTTCTCAGAATTTCCTTTTTTCATTTTCAACCCTCGAGAGGGGTAGGAAAAAGCAAAATTCAAGAGTGGTCCATAGAAACGAAAATATAGAGAAAATTATTCTATAAGTCTATGAAAAAATGCAAATGGCACGAATTTTTAAGAGGCACGAATTCTCAAAATATAGTACCTGACATTTCCGCCTGAAATAAATATTTATAAGAGCTTTTGAACGTCTTATTTCTAATGACTCACCCGATATATGGAACATTCCCTTGCAGAATTCGTTCTTGACAATGAGATTTCTCGAGCTGATTCTACGTTGGTACAACTATTTAAAAAAAACTCTTATCCAAACAGAGATAGTCGAAAAAAAAATACGAAGACAAGATGAATTCTCTTCAACTTTGAATGAGGAAGGACAATTTATTGTGTACCATGCCCGAGAGCGTGGGGATTAGTAGGGCGCGTCGTCGTGGAACGCCTCGTTTATTTCACTATGATTGTTATTACTACGAGAGCATGGAACAACTTAGTGATCCGTGCCCCACGTACCCGCCGCTATGTTCAGTCGTTTCCACACCCCTTCTCTGTGGAATATTCCGAAGTGCGGGGTAACGCGAGTCAAAGATAGATGAACATTGAAGAACTAAAAAAAATTAGATCGCAAATGTTAATTGCCGCAGGAGCTATAAATCTGATCGATCTCACAATGGTAGACAATGTCGTGTTAATTTCACTACTATTTCACAAATTTCATTACTATTTCACAAACTTCACTACCATTTAATTTATATTTTAATAATAAATTCATTACAAATTTCACTACCATTAATTTCAAACCCAAACAAATTACTATTATTTCATTACTATTCCACAAATTTCTATCATTGTTTTAATTAGTTTATCACTATTACTAATTTATTATTACTATTTCACTACAATTTCACAAATTTCATTACTATTTCACAAATTAACATTCATTTGAAATAGTATTCTTATACTATTTTAAGAATTTCTATGAATACGATTTTAAGAATATTCAAGAATATTATTTTAAGAATATTTAAAAATACCATTAAGAATACGTTCCTAAGAATATTATTTTTAATTATCAAGATATTACCTAAAATTGTGAGATCATTCAAATTTATAGTCCCTCCGACGATTAGAACTTGCGATTATAATTTATAAGTTATTTTCATTATATTAACTCTTCTCGTTAATTTTTCTTCTTCTATACTATCTAATTAGTACTAAAAATTATTAGATTCTATTTAATCGTTTCAAGTTGATCTATAATAATACAAAAATTCATAATTTGTTCAACCGTACAAATAACTGCTACTTTCGATCGTCATTTATAATTGAATTTTACTTCGTTGTTTAGTGTTAATCTATCGCTGACTCGCGTTTCGTTTATTAAGTTGAACAGAGTATACAAAAAAAAATAACAACAAAAAATAATCAAACGCCTTTTGTAAAGGTGTCGTTAGGCATTCGAGCGAAAAACTAAAACGTCGTGAATTTATTGCCATTTACTTTGGCGAACGCACGATTCAAGTTAAAGAAAAATAGTAAATCGAACCGAAATAGTGAATATTGAACCTTTTTTGGTTGTTCATCGTGGAAGCGGAAAAATCCTTGGCTGGCTCGTTCGTCTGCTCGTTTAAATTTGCTCATTAAAATAATTGTAAATATTGTAAAATAATTTCAGCATGTGTTCGAGCTGAAAATGAGTAAATCGAGGCGATTTACAAAAATATAAACATTTTCTTACTAAATTTTGGTGAAACGTGAGAAATCTCAACCACGTGACTGAATAATTGCAGACGAGGAATTTAGTGGAAATTAACAATTTTTCATGAGTGACCCGCATTGCCCCTGCCTGTGGATTATCGAGCCTGGTGTTGCCAAGCCCGACTCTCGCCATGGGGGTTTCTCCTCGCATCTGTCTGCATATACCTACATTATATATAGATAAAATGTGCATATGTGTTGTAGCGAGATATATAGTGTACGGACATGGGATGAGTCATGGTGGTGGGCCATGAGCACCCCCAACTTGGGCGTGGTGCAGACTCCTATGCGGACGTCTCTCATCGATCCCTCCCGAGCCATAAGCCCCCTACGTTTCCCGGACCCCATTGCTGCGTGCATTTCGCCCATCCAGCCTGATAAAATAAAAGTGCAATCCTTGCGAATATCAAAATTCTCGTTATTTCGATCATTTTATATATCACAAAATTATTGGTCCCACTCCCCTATTACTTGAAATTTCAAATTAACGATGGAAAATAATGTTTATCGTATATAATGAATTTTTTTTTGCTATTTTAAGGGGTTACATCTACCTAGAGTCGCGAAGAAAATAGCCACATTCCGATTTTTTCTGGCAAACGGTTGGTGAAATAGAAACTCATTTTTTAAAACACAAAGGTAGATAGATTGAGACACAAAAAATATCACCCAAAAATACACAAAAACATGGCAGCCGGCAGATGAAGAAATTATTTTTCGCGATATTTGGCGTTTATTCAAGTTAATAATAAATATGAGTTTTTGACGAGCGTCAATTAGAAACAAAAAAAAATGCTTAACATTGTGGCGACGAATTGAAACTCGAGCATACAAAATCAATGAAAAAAGTCGTTATTTTTACATAACTATTAAAAGATGAAGATCGATTTAAAAAAAGTAAACGACCTTAAAATGTTTCTCATCGTAAGGTAAAGCGACCAGTGAATGGACAAAGGCTGATTTATATTCAAAATCAGTAAAGAATATGAATTGTCGATATAAACTCGAATCACTATAATTTTGCAAAAAAACGACAGCGATTGTTAAAATCGATTTCTTCGTTAAATATCGAATTTTGACGTCACAGAGAATTTTTCGCGTTTGTGGTACTTGCACACCGCGCAACTTACAAGGAACATCCCTAACGTGACACCCTTCGATTTTGTTGAAATTCGGATATGTTATGAAGCACCGAAAAGTAAGCGATACGTATTTTTTTTTATCGGCGGGAAAACGGTTTTAAGGGGTGAAACCACCCCTCGAAAAAGCAAATATAGGGGTGGTTCACCCCTTATTTTTTTTGCAATGTCACTATAGTGGATTTTTTATTGCTTTCGATAAGAAGAATTTTCGTTTTTGTTTCATTAAAATCGGTGGGCTCCTTGTGTGTGAAACTGCTAGATTACCCCTAGAGATGCCTTTTTCTAAGGGTGGTTTCACCCCTTGAGACCGGTTTTCCGCCGATAAAAAAAAATACGTATCGCTTACTTTTCGGTGCTTTATAACATATCCAAATTTCAACAAAATCGAAGGGTTTCACCCAAGGGATGTTCCTCGTTAGTTACGATACGGCTGTGCACAGTAGGTGTTCAAAACGCGAAAACAATAGTTTTATGAGTTTTGAGAGTAAGTATTGCTTTCATTACTTGAGAACGAATCACTCTTTGATTTTGTGCAACATTTTTAAATAAAATCGTACAAATATACCAGAATTAGACATGTTTATTTACTGGTGCTGTATTCTAACCACTTTCCAGTGAATTTACATATGGGCTCTGTTCTGATCATTCTCAAAGCAGAGTAAAACATGTAGCTTATCTGCTGGCAATTGCTAAATTAATTATTGTTAAGATATGAAAATGTTGTCATAAAATCAATTCGTTCGTTTTTTTTTTAATTTTTGTCAACATTTAATTTTTTATTTCTCTGTCGAAACAAACTTTGGTAGTTTTTTTTGAGAATCAAGATGGAAAAAAGCTTTGTGTATTTTCTACGAAATCGTAATAACGAAATTAATACTCATATGTATAAGAATATTATAATTATTGTGCAACACAGTGAACTCCGAATCAAGCATTTAATGAAAATAAATCGTTTTGCATGACAGTGTTCGTCTAGACTACTCGTCTATTTACTAGCGGTTGAGCGTTCATTTACTGGTCATTTCGTTCATTCATTGGCAATTTAGTTATTTCGCTACTGTTCTATTAATTTCTTCAATATTATTTGTTGCAATTACTTTGAATGTTTTTTTTTATACTACCGGAATAATATCTGTTGGTGGCTATAGCCATTGAAAAATTTGTTTTCATAATGTTTCCATTTTAAAATCCATCTGAATCCAACAGTTTCGTTATTCGTCCATTCACTGGTCAGTTTACCCTATCTCCTTTAAATTTGGAAACAATCCATCAACGCGAGAAAAACGCGCTTAAGGCGGGATATACATTCACGAGGATAATAAAATCGATTTCTTTTTTATTCTTTAAACAATAGAACTATATATGTAGAATATTTTCCTAAAGTTTCAAAGCGAAATTCACAAAAACTTCAAACGTTAAAGCCCGTCAACGCTGTGCCTCACCGCTCGGATTCGGAGCTCGCGTGAAATTCAAACGCGTTTTCGTCAAAACTGCATTATCGAAATTGGTGTGCAGGATTACTCAAAAACTATTGAGCTGATTGAGTTGAAACTTGGTAGAAATATTGATAATATTGGTATCTTCCACTTGACGAGAATTGTTTTTGAAAAATTGAGAAAAAAAACGACTTTTTTTCATCCACATTTTACAGAAATTCATTTTAATTACTTCATTTTAATTAATTCATTTTAGTCTTCATTTTAATTACCGTCACACAGAAACTATACATGTTCTAACTGAAAAAATGTTTGAACTTTTTTGCATATCAAAGTCTACGGGAAGCTAGACTGTACGCCGATTCGCGACTTTCGCGGCAATCTTGGTGTGACACTCTGACACAGCTCCCTCATTTTGATGAAGAATTGATTTAAAAAAATTGTCTTGTATACACAATTATACTATTAAAGTATACCTAAAGTTTGATAATTGTAGAATGATTATTTTTTAGTTTAAAAAATCCCTCATTATTGCTTATTTGTTTCCTGTCCAAATGTATATCCCGCCTTAAGGGGCCAGTCCACTTTGAAAATTTCAAAAAATTGGTTTTTTTTTACTGTTTTCGAAAGTACATACATGCAGAAATATTGTGTCATAATAGGTGCAGGAATTGCCGATTGAGGTTAGGTAAGAGTTTTTCATAGTATAAACTTCAAACGCGTTTTTCTCGAAATAACGTTTTCAAAGTCTAGCTCCATCCTATCTCTAAAACTGATAAATCGATTCTCTTGAAATTTGAACCACGTATCATAAACATGATTCGCAACAAGATGACCCTCGATGGTTTTAAAATTTTGATTTTTACTTTTTTTCTTGCGAAAAACCGCAAAGAAATGCGTTGTTTTTTACTTTTTTCGTTTTTCATCTGCCATTTTTTTATTTCTTGATAAAACTTTATATCCGTGGGTCATTTTGTAGCTGGTGTCATACTGAATCTAATGTACTTTGTTTTTTTTGTTCCAGACAAGCCGTTGCCGAGTTGTGATGGAGCTACCTAGTCCACCTATTTTTGAGGCGTTACGTTAAACTATAGTTTGTACTTAAAAATGAATAAAAATAAATACATTTAAAAACAATCTATTTTAAGACTTTATTTATCAAGCCCAACAACTTTTGTATTCATATCTTTTATAAAATCCTCAAAAAAATCGCGAAAATATCCTTCTTTCGTGTCTCCAAAGTGGACTGACCCCTTAAACACGTTTTTCTCGGAACAGCATTTTGTACTAGTTTTGTCGCGATAACTCAAGAACGATCAAAGATATCGCCTATATATTTTTTTTTTCAATGAAGATATCGACTTTTTCTACAAAATAAACCGATGTCTATGTAAAAAATCAATTTATTATTATTATTATTATTATTATTACAAAGAATATCATCCGTTTTTCGATGTTTTTCAAATTGTAGCAGCCATTTTTTGAATTTTTATGTTTTTTTTTTAAATGTTAGGTTCAGTCTGTGGAGGAACATCCCCTGAAGACAATGGCGTTTGGGAATTGTCGAAAACTTCAATCGGCCACTCGGAATCGTGGCAATGAGGGAGCAGTGTATGAGACGCGTGGTCTTCTTTATACGCCCATATCTCCCTTAAATATTTATATTTTTTAAAGCCCAACCGCTAAAAAAATAGCCAAAACTCCTGTAAAAACGTTGCAAAAAAGAAAATGTATGTATGTTGTTTCGATTCTCCACAAATGCCATTTGAATTTTGTCCCATTTTCGACCTATTTTCGCTGCCTAGTCCCCTTAAGCCCGGCCGACTGTTAGAAGCTGCAGCTCAATCGATTTCAGGAATATCCCAATGAAGTTTTCAGGAAATGTAGCTAAAAGGTGACACTATAGAATAAAAATATTTTTGAAAAATTCCATTTTTTGACCCACTCAGGTAGATGTAGCCTGTTAACGTTGATACACTAATGCATTTTTTCCGAAAATGACAAGTGTTCAATCGCGTGGCAATCACCCGCTGCACGATGACAGACACACGATAAGATCATCGTGAGCTTCTGTTTTTTTTTTCCGGGTAACGCTGAACGTCGTGATCGTCATCGTGAGTGATAACTCGGAAATATCCATATATGGGTAAAGTCGCGATTGAGTTTGGATTCTTTGGAATTCCAGGCTACTCAAGGAATTTATTTCTTCGTTAGACGCGACACCGCATAGAAACGCTGAAACGTAGCGCTCGATGCGAAAACGACAAGGTCACTATCAACGCGACACGTACACCTAGACCTTATCGTTGTTTTCGAAACAACACGTTTCAGTGATAAGTAGTGAAGTTTTCGAGTAATCGCTCCGTTAAGGCGATATATACATTTAGTGGTGAAAAAATTGAGCAATTTTGAGGTTTTTTTGAACTAAGAAATAATTATTTTACATTTATCAAACTATAGGTATACTTTGATAGTATGTTTAAGGCCTTAGGCCACAGTAACCGGTATAAAATCATGTGCGAATTTAACAATTTTTTTTTCGTATGAAAAAGAGATTCACTGATAAAATTAATTACACATTTATTTAGTATGAAAAAAATATTAGAAACTGTTAGAAAATATATATATATTTTTTTCGATGTTCAAAATGGCCGACTACTCGAAAATTCTCGAAACAGCTGTTTTCCAATTAGCGTGACAAATAACATCAACAATTTTCACTCGCTTTATTTCAAATTCAAAAGTTATGTTCCTAATTGCATTTCGCGGAGAAGTACGTACGGAATTTCTGATTAATCCAAAATTTTTCATTTTATGAGCAGTTATAATGAAATTTTTCACTGAAAATTCATTTCTTAAGTTCAAATACCTACAACTTTTGAATAAAACAATATTTTTCAAATTCCGTATGTAATTCTCTAGGTATTCTGATGTAGATTGAGGAGAATTTTAGTTTTTTGTTCTAAAAAAATAGATAACGATAGAAAATATTAGTAGTCGGCCATTTTGTACATCGAAAAAAATATATATATTTTCCAACTGCTTGATATTCATATTAAATAGATGTGTAATTAATTTCATGAGTGAATCACTTATTCAAACGAAAAAAATTGTTAAATTCGCACATAATTTTATACTCGTTACTGTGGCCTAAGCCGTTAAGTATACAAAATAATTTTTTAAATTCATTTATCATCAAAATGGCGTAGCTGTAGCAGAGTTACGAATCAGTGTGAGGTCTAGCTTCCCGTTGACGGCAATTGAAATAAAGAAAATGCAAATTTAAGAGAATGGCACGCATTTAGGATAAAAATCAATATTTCACGCAAAAGTTTTATAAAATTTGGATTATAATAGTAGTTTACTTTTGAATTTTTCAAAAATCACTCTCGTCAAGTAGAAGGTATATTATCAATATTTCTACCAAGTTTCGACTCCATCGGCTTAATAGTTTTTAATTAATCCTGCACTCCAATTTCGAAAGTGTATTTAAAAAAAACGCGTTTGAAGTTTACGCCCACCCCGCATCTGACGTAGATGGGCTGTAACGTTTGAAGTTTTTCGCATTTTGCTTTGAAACTTTGGAAAAGTATTCTATATATACAGGGTGTTAGAAAAGTCGATGCAAAGCCTTAAGGGGTTGATTGGTCACCTCGTTAGGAACATATCTAACCCAGGTTACCTTAGTCCAAAGTCTAAGGATTTCGAGTTATCGTGGTAAGTATTATTTTTGGAATATTTCCCAAAATTAGGTACTAACTCGTTCATCTCTTATGTTAATGCTATTTAAAAAAATAGCATCAACATAAGAGGTATTTTTATTTTTTAACAATTTTTTAATTATTCAACACGTCCCATTTAGTTAGTTGTGTGGATACAGATGATTGTATTGGTCTTTGTCGATTGAATGGACATTAAGCTAAGACGAAAATAAGCTTTTAGGTACCAATTATTGTCTGTTTGAACATTATGAACGGCTTAGTACCTAATTTTGGAAAATTTTTCAAAAATCATATTTACCATGATAACTCGAAATCCTTAGACTTTGGACTTAGATAACCTAAGTCGGATATGTTCCTAAAGAGATGACGTATCACTCCCTGCTTTGCATCGACCTTCCTAACACCCTGTATAATTCTATCGTTTAAAGACAAAAAAAGAAACCGATATTTTGATCGTTGTAAATGTATATCCCTAATGTATAGCCTTAACGAGAACGAGAATGGCGTCGAGAGGTATGCTCGATCGAATAAAACGGTGACCGAAAATTTATTGGGACGTCCCATAAATAATGCTGTTTCTTTTTTCACGGAGGAGTAAATTTTGAAAGAGAGGCCTTGAAAGTCTCCCAGAAAGATGAAAGAGCATTGTAGAAAATGAAATAGAATATTTTGTGCATTAAAAAATGTTTGTTTGTCTTAATTTTGGAAAGAATAAGTATAAAAGAGCCGCATTATTTATGAGATGACCCAATAATGTTGACGGTTTCGATTACTTTGCTGAGATGCAAGAAAAAATATATATCAGCGAGGAAGAAAGATAGCAAATTTGGGTCATACTTGGCACGCAGAAACGTACACCAGAGATAAAGATGGTGCCCACTCGGTGTGTGTGTGTGAAGCTCGTTGAATATACAATTAGATAACTCGCTACCTTGAGAAATTATAAAACAGATATAGATTGTGGATAATTGTGATAAGGACTGCTGCTATTGGATTCTTATAAACTTCATATAGGAAATAAATGTTGACAAATATGAATTATCAAATATTGTAATAAACTATAGTAGGCTACCGTATTTTATCGCATGTACAGATAATTTTTTTACATGTTTATCCGTTTCTTAATAACGAATCGTTAAAGATGTTTTTTAAAATTAATAATCGATCTATTTTTTCTACTGCTTGTCAATTTCATAATTTTCAAAAACAAATCAAAGTATTAAGAGGTTTCGCTGATATGAAAATATAATCCTCATACTAAATGTACACTTTTTATTTTTCATTTCAGGTCACTTCAGTTGCCAGAACCAGCTACGCCCATTGACCATGGAGCACTTCGTTTAAATAATAGTAACTTCATTGTTGATCAATATGTTTCAATTAAAAATCTCAAACTTGACAAGACTGTGTATTAATTGTGTGTAGAATTACGACCTCGTCTTCTCAATATTCCCGGCAAAAAATATGGCAAATTGGCCAGTTCTTTGAGCCCCAAGCTTATGCAGTCCCGTTAAATGTGTAATTCCAATGCAACTAATGAATAACTTGAGTGAACTTTTATCGAAGTTGGTTACAGTCGAATATACGGTTTTTCTCAGAGTCTTCAATTAATTAAAAAATATCATGGAATATCGCTGTGAGAGGAATCAATGTTCATGAAATTTGCGGTGAATTTTTTAAAAAATATTTTGACTTTTTTTTTATTATTTTACGAGATATCGTTTCTCAGATTAAAAAAGAATATCGAAAATTGGCCAGTTATTTGAGCCCCAATCTTATACAGTCCCGTTAAATATATAATTCCAATGCAACTAATGAATAACTTCAGTAAACTTGAATCGAATTTGGTTACAATCGAATATACGGTTTTTCTCAGTCTGTAATTAATTGAAAAATATTGTCGAAATATCGAATTTGGTTACTGTCGAATATAGGTCCTTCTCCGAGTCTGTAATTAATTGAAAAATATAGTCGAAGTATCGAATTTGGTTACAGTCGAATATACGGTTTTTCTCAGAGTCTGTAATGAATTGAAAAATATAGTCGAAGTAAAGATCATGGAATATCGCTGTGAGAGGAATTCTCAACCCATAGGCCAATGGTCATGAATTTTGCATTGAATTTTTCAATTTATATTTTGACTTTCCCATTTTCATAATTTTACAAAAATCGTTTCTCAGATTTAACTCTAACGCCTTAACTCCCAAATCTTGCAAAACTCTAACGCCTTAACTTCTAGATCTTGCAAAACTCTAACGCCTGAACTTCTAGATCTCGAAACAAGCGACTTAAAAAATGTTCAAGTGATTTTCCCAAAGAATATTTGCCAAACGAAAATCGGGAGATTGACAAATAATCTTCTTTATTGTATCCCAACTATGCAAACTCCAATTTCATTACTCTCGTAGGCTGAAATTAAAACAAAATTTTCATTTGTTTCAATCGACTATTAATCCTCGCCGTGTATAAACTTTAATTTTGCATCGTTGAGATTCGTCCCGGTCATCGTGTTTTTAAATTAGAAAAACATTCCCAATGTTTAGAAAAAAAATTCGTCTATCCATAAACAAAAAAGTGTTGCATTGTATAGAGAATATTGCAATAGTTTTTACTTAAGGCGGAGTAGAAGATGTACCACGTGACATATGACTGCGAGAGAGATAGCTGAAATTTTGAAGCAGAGATTTCCCAGAGGTGAATAATATTTAGGGCAAAATAAAATCGTCAACTTTTGCATCAGGATATTTTCCAGAGCCTGATTCTTTGTTTTTCGTAAAAAAAAACATGACTATCTATGAGAAAACTAGGTTAGAAGTATTTGTGAGGTTATGTTAACCTTGTACATGCCCTTAAGGGACTAATCTACCTAGAGGCCCGAAAAAAATAACCAAATTCCGAATGTTTTTTCTGGGAAACGATTGGTGAAAAAGAAACGCAATTTTTTGACACAAATGTACGTTTATTAAGAGCCTTTACAAAAAAAAATCAGCAAGAAATACAGAAAAACAACAATAACATGGCGACTGGCAGATTGGGAAATTTGTTCGCGACGTTTGGCGGTGGACACTCTCCAGCTTAAACGGTCGATTCAAAGTCTAAAAACCAAACGGGTTATTCAAATTAACAATAAATACGAGTCGTTGACGATCGTCGAATTTTTGAATCATTTTCTTTAACAACGTGTTGACGAATTGAATCTCGAGCATACTGAATCTATGAAAAAAGTCGTCATTTTTACGTAACTATTAAAAAATAAAGATCGATTTAAAAAAAGTGAGATCGTCAACGACCCTTAAATGTTTCTCATCATGTCGCCTGTAAATTTGGAAATAATTCATTAAGTGGTTCTCGAGATATTATGTCCACCGACTGAAAACAGTGCTTGAAAAAAAAGCGTTTAAGGGGGAATATACCTTTGTAAATTTTTTTTTGATTTTTTCCCTACATCTTCCAGAAAATAAGAAGAGCAAGAGAATATTGAATTAGAAGGACAATTGTATGGTCCAGGCATCGCCGATTAAAGATAAACATGAAATTTCCATGATTTTACAGTACTTGTAACTTTAAACGCGATTTTCTCGAAACTATGTTTTTAGACACGGGCGTATGCGTAGCGCCTTGAGTTTTCAATCGATTGACTTGAAATTTTAACTGTAGCTTCTTGACAACATTTTCTAGTCCAGGATTTTATGATCGATTTTCGACCAATTTTTTACGATTTTTTTCTTCATATTAACGCCATTTCTTTTTAAATCAATATTTTGAAAAAGCCCGACGTACTGGACTAGTTTTTTATATCTACTTTCAAAATATTTTTCGTTTTTTGTTCTAGCTTGAAAATTATTACTTGTGCGAATACGCCCGTAGAGGACTATGAAAAAAAAAGAGTTTTCTTTCATCGACTATTGCGCCGCCATTTTATTTCAAAATAATTTAAAAGAAAATTTTTTTATTTTATTACGAATATAAAAATATTGTTTTATTGTTCTTAAATGAATTGTCAAAAATGACCCTTGATTTTGGCCTCACAAAGATATATTCCCCCTTAAAGTGTGAAGTATGGTACTGCTACCGCTCGCCCGGTCAATTTTGGAACTGTGTCCATAAAATTTTCAAGGACCATAGCTAAAAGGTGATACTATCGAATAAAAATATTTTCCAAAAATTCATTTTTTTCCTCACATGGATGTATTCCGTTAAATACAAGAAACTACCATACCATAAAAAATGCGTCTATCCGAAAAATCTCTCAAATTTCCGACAACAATCCAGCTCAACGATGTGAAAAGCAGAAGAAGGAAACGTTGTACATAACCCGAAAGACAAACAACACATGTTCTCTGACGCCTGTCGGGAATACGAGAGTTCCTCTCGCGGCGGTACGTTTCGAGCCACAGTCAACACACATGTATATACAACTATATTTACAAAGTGAAAAATCTAACGACTTCCAAGCGACAGCTGTGGCTCGCTAAACGTGAAATATCGCTTATAAAACTGTGGCAGGATTGACAGAACTAACGTTCGTGTCTACAATCGCTCTGAGACTTAATTACCCCTGGCTAATGTAAGAATCGCACATGACTCATCGAACTCGCGACGTTTCGTGGAACACGCATGATATTCGGGAAAATATATTCGAGCCCACGACTTCCTTCGCGAAGGCGGAAAAAAACGCAATGAAATATGAAAGGTTAGAATCGCTTAGCAATTTTTTTATAAAACAGAAAGAAATAAGTCGTTGGATGAAGACTTGGAGGACTTCGAGTTCTAAGAGGGAAGTGGTAGAAAAAGACTTCCGTGAAAATGTAAGATGTGCAGTAGCGTGGCACAAATTTGAGCTCTGTTTTTTTGCTTTTTTCACCATTTGTTTTCTTCTTTAGAGAAAAGGAAAATTGTCGCGAAAGCTGCGAGCGGTTAAAAAATATTTAAAGGTCGATCAAGCCTCCCAAAAATTCAAACTTTATTTAAAAAATCAATTATTTTCGTCCACTTCTCACCCGCGAATTTTAAGCTTTATAATTTTTAAATTAACCCCGCGAAAGCTCTAGCCGGCCAATGAATATTTAGTGGTCGCTCGAAAGCTTCGAAATTTGCAATTTTCGCCAAAACAGTTAATTCTTTATTTTTAGAAAAAGATTTGTCAAATTTACCTCACACTTCTAACCCAAGAATTATAATTTTTATTCTCATAAAATAATTATTCAAATTGCCGGCTAGAGCTTTCCCGAGGTTAATTAAAAAATTATAAAGCGTAAAATTCATGGGTGAGAATTGGACGAAAAAAAACGATTTTTTAATGAAAATTTTAATTTTTGGGCGACTTGAGCGACCTCTACATATTTTTTGACTGCCCGCAGATTCAGCAACAATTTCTTTTTTCTTTAAAGAAGATAATTGGTCGGTGAGGAAAAAGAAAAAAATAGAGCACAACTTTGTGCCACCCTAATGTGCAGGTACAAAATTGCTCCGCCAGAGTCACATTGATCGCAAGTGACCTTTCGATATAGTAATCACCAGGCTAGAAAGTGAAAGCGACTGGGTTCAAGATCAGAGAGGTTTGATTTCCGTGTTCCGGCCAAGGTGAAGAAGCCTCATAAGGTAAAAGTATACAGGCGATTCTATTTATTCTCTTGTGGATTTTCCTCTGCACCTGTTTTTTTTTTCGAAAGACTTGAACAATTTCCACAGAAAGTAAACCGCAGTACGTACAAAAGTTGCAAATAAATTTTAAGCAATCCAACTTTAGCATCCAAATGTTTAAGAAAATTACTTCAGTGTCCGCTTTCGATTTTATTGAAAGTCATGTATACGGTAGAGCATTGAAAGCTGTTGGATAAGCATTTATTTTTATCGACGGAAAAACGGTTTTAAGGGGTGCAAGAGCACCCCTTAGAGTGAACCATGTCAACGGTTGATTTTACAGTTTCACCCGCGAGCAGACAAGCAATTTCAGTAAAACAAAAATGATCGGAAATCCACTATGGGTACATTGAAAGAAAAAATAAAGAGGGATGAACCACTTCTTTACTTTTCTGTCTCTCACGCCACATTTAAAAAGGGTGCATAAAGTGGCACGAAATGGTAACACTTTGGAGGGAGGATAAAATTAACGTTTACGTGTTTTTGCTTTTTTGGAGGATCGCAGGCTTAAGGGGTAAGTTACCTCTTACTTGACGTTCCTTGATGCAGTTTTTTTCCCTTTGTATTTGGAATATGTCTGCTGATTCAAAATATCTTTGAAAACTCCAAATTATGGTATGGAAAAATTTGGAAAAAATCCATGTCCATCTTTGATATTCTGCCGAAAATCGACAAATAATTGTAGTACGATGAATCGAGCGGAAACTTTCGGAGCAAACGACTGCGAAGAGAATGCGCACAAAGACGAGTTTTCAATCGAAACTGAAAATAAATGAATGGCTATTGAGTGGAGGCACTTATTGTTGGTCGAGATTTAAAGGGGAAAAAATCGATTTTTTAATTTATTTTTTATAAGTTCCTATTTATGTATATTTACCCCTTCAATGCGAATTCACCATTCATTTGCCCCAAATCTTGTAATTTTCACGAAAAATCGTTCAGGCGAGAGCCTGAATTAGAAGGTCTAAAGAAGCGTTTTTTTCGGGCCTTCTAATTCCGGCTCCGGCCTTAAGGTAGACCGAGCGCGCTCTTGATTTCTATACATTTTGTTTAAATCTTATCCAAATATTGTTCATATCATTATGCATGGTTGAGTGAAATTCAGAACAGTCGACTATTTAGATTGGGAGATAATGGGTTTTAAAATTGCAACTTTTAACACTGCAGGGTCTGCATTGAAATTTAGAAAGAATAACTTTCCGTAAAAAATATTAGTCCCCAATAATAAGAAGACATATGGGAACACCGCATCGTTCTACGTATCCAATGACGTAAGTTTGCGCGGCATATTTAAAATAATACTGCAACACAAATTTTTATTTGGAAGTAATTTTTAATCGAACCAGGTTTTTAATCAGTTATGAATTAACCAATACTTTTATTTGTTAATGAAGATAACATAAACAATTCAAAATATTAATACTTATAACGCAAATATTTTTTTTATGATGAAAGTTTCTAACTTTAGGAACACGATAATTTTTATTTTTTCTCGAAATATTCAACAATGCTGTTCTGCGGTGTTGCCATATGTCTTCTTGTTATAGGGGGTAAACCTTTTTTACGGATAGTTATTCTGTCTTTAACGAACGTTTTTAGCAGAACTGAATAGTAAAGGCAATCCAAACTTATTTCATTCTTTCCCTAACTAGTTTGCTATCTAAACATATTTTTTTTCGAAATTCATAAACACAATAGAATGGTACGACGAATTATGTGACCTGACTTTCGGCCGATGCAGACCCTGCAGTGTTAAAAGTTGAAATTTTAAAAACCATTACCTACCAATCTAAGCAGTCGACTGTTCTGAAATTTCACTGAAACATTCATAATGAGATGAACAATGTCTGGTTAAAATTTGAACAAAATCTTGTTCTATCTTAAAGGAGTGTGAAAACACGTCTTTCGCGTTTAGCTGGCCTAATTTTGGACTTTCGACAAAAGCTTGGCGATATTCGTAATCAGCGATAAATATTGCATCGGATAGGCTGCCAAAATATGATGAAAGTCGACAAATATTTATTTCGACCTTTTCGGCCAATTTCCCGAAATCGCGAAAATTGCGAAATTTCAAACAGCCGTAAGATTCATTCTATTTGCGGGACATAAACTTATTTGCTGGATTTCAGAAGGATTTTGGTAGCGAATTGAGAATGTCGCTTAATCGATCCCGATATCTCAAATAGTTTTCCCAAAAAGTGTACTTGAACACTTAATTTCTTCCAGTGTGTGTGTGGAGTGTGAACACCACGGTTTTACATACAGGTCTTGAAACTCTGGTGGTGGGGGTATGTCCTCGGATTGAAGCACCGTTTCGCCTAGTGACCACGAGTGTCGCTGCGATAGAGTGATGCAGGCTGTGCGAGAGAGAAGGAAATCGATTGTTGACTCATAGGAACCTAACCTAGCTGTACAATTGGCTGGTGTAGGCAAATTTGATATTCAATGTCAAAAATGCATGATGGACCTAAATACAATTAAAAGTAACTTTATCGTAAACCTGAAAAAAACCAAAAGACTATAGTTATTCAAGTGGGTACAATGAATATGAATGTTTTTTATATACGTGTCAATGTGAGCTCGTGTTGGCCGAGGGGTTCGGTGCAAGCTTCGTAGTGCTGCTTTCAGGGGTTCGATCCCTGTGCGCTCGGTTTTTTAAAAACATGTTTTAGCTTCTATAAAAAAAAATAGGCTTTACGCATTGTTTTAATTGACCGAAAAATAAGTGGCAACTATTCCAGACCGAAGTGGAATTCAGACCGAAACACTTGCAGGATGTATTTCTTGAAAATGAAACAAATACTTATGAAACAGTGCTTCTTTTGCAATTCTTTATTTCCTCTTCGAAAATTATTAATGCATGTCCCAAGAAACATTTTCAATAATCTCTACTTTGCAGTTTCCAAAACGGTTTGCGTTGATAAATTAAAAAAAAATCACCCTTTTTCCGACCTTTAAGCGAAGGACTCTTGAGTAGGATAAATGAAAATAATTCACTAATTTTGTTTTGTTTTCCAGACTGGAAAGTATTTATTGTAATGATCCCAATAATTTTTCATTTTTTTTTTCAGGTTCCCGGCTCCAACTCCTGTTTCGCCAATTCTCGATGAATATATTTCAGTTCGAAATGAATTTCGCACACGTGTCTCGGCTCTAGTTTCCTAACTCCCGGTATCGCGGCCTCCCATTTTTTTAATTGCGCCAAGTCTCTCGGCACCCGAAACAATGAGCGTTTCGATTTTTCACTCCGAGAGCCTGTTTTACACGTTGGCACAATACACCACTTAGTCATTTTTCAATATCACCGTTTTTACACGTTACAAGTAGAGCACGTCGCTTGTGGTCGCGCGAATCAGCGGTTATGTTTGGGTTTTGTTTACTTCTGAATGCTATTTCCGTCGCTCTCACACGGCCTGCATCATTCCATAGCAGCGATCCTCGTGGTCACGAGTTGAAACAGTGCTTCAATAAGAGGCCATCCCCCACCACTGAAATTTTGAGCAAGTTCCAAGACCTGTATGTAAGACCGTGTGTAAGACCGTGGTGAACACCTCTGCTCCTCCATAAAAACGTCCTTACACCTCCATAAGTCGTTAATAGAAAGAAACTGCGGTTTTTTTCGCTTCGATGTATTTCGTAGTTTGCAGAATCGCCGGTAGAGTGCGAAACGAGCTCGTGAATCACTCGATACCCGATAGGGTGTTCCCTGCGTGACTAATTTCTGAAACACTATACGCGGGCAAAGCAAAACTGCAGTATTTGGGGAGTCTTGGCTACTTTTTTGGAGGGTGTAATGGGATATTCGTTCGTGTTTCCATGAATCGCTGATGGGTCCGTCGTCCATGCTGCAAATAAGTTGTATTAGATGACTAATGGCAGCATGGTAAAAGACAGAGAACATGGTCAAAAAATGAAACACTAAACTGTTTAGTGAAAATACAAAATAAAAACAATTTAGTTGGCTCTCAATTTTATTTTATGTGTATGTGACATCATTCAGGATAAAATGGGACGTCCTTTATATTATAGCGCAATATACGACTTATATACGTTACTCCTTGTTGTTAAGGCGTTAGGCTACTGTGACGACCCAAAAATCGGCGTTATTGAAAAAAATTAATTTTTAAGGCATAAATAACAGGATCGAAATATCGTTTAAACATTTATTTGTATATATATTAAGAAAGTTGTGTATTTGATTTTATTTAAAAATGTTGATAATTAAAGAAGCTTTAAACAATAACGTGAAGGACCTTTGACCGTGAGGGGCTCAAGTGTACTTGATTTTGGCTACCCGGTTGACATGAAACAAAAAAAAACAGTTTTTTCAAACTCATAATATTGGCTAATATTTTACCAAGCTTCTCTTGTCATCGTGTTTCAATCACCAAAAAAAGTTTGATTTGACAAAATCTTTCTTCGCGGAAAAAATGACATGATTATTGTTAATAACTAATTTGAAAAACATGTTAAGACGAAAAACGTCTGTCACAACTAAACTACTATTGCACTGAATAAGTATTTTCAAGTCAATGCGTTCATTAGATGTCGAGAAATCGTGTACACCGCTTTGAACAACAATATTTCGAGAAGAACGCGTTAAGGGGTTACGTGGGTTTCGAAGCCAAAAAGCATATTTTCTCTATTTAAAAATATATAATAAATAATTTATTTTATTCCAAATTTTAAGGGGTTAGGCCACTCTAGAGGCTGAAAAATAGGCTTTTTAGGGGATTTTTTTTTCAGAAAAACTACAAAATAAATCGAGATTACAAAAAAGGGTGTTTATCATACATATCAGTGACTGTATACGATAATTTTTGTGAAGCGATTAATTTCAAAATGGCGGCTGTGCAGCGTTTATCTCAAAACTGCATTTTTTAAGCTGGCCGGAAACATAACGTAGAGAATTTTCAGCCGATTCACTTGAAATGTTGAATACATCTTGAAAAATAAATTGTCTATGGAAGTATGTAGGATTTTTTTTTATATTGCATAGTTCATTTGTTATTAACAATTATCTGACGATTTTTTTACACGTTCCAAAAATTTGCCTAAGAAATCGTAAGATAAGAAACGGGGGTTATAAAATTTATATGAGAATACACATTTATGGGTCAAATTTACTTGAAGCTTGGTATAAATACACTCCAATATAAATAATTAAACATGTGTTTGTTTGGGTTCGTTGGGTGTATTTCTGCTAATCCAAACAAACCCAAACAAACGGAGTTAAGGGGTTAACATTACTACTACTACAATTGACTGTCTACACGCAACGAACAGCGAGGAAAACATATAGTGAAATCATTGAAAAATGTAGTAGTATCGTTTATTCCATATGTACAGCTTTCGCTTTTTTACAATAACCCGCCTTCTTTTCGCCTTACCACTAAACAATTTTTCTTAAAAAACGCCGCATAACAATCAGCCCCGCCTCTCTTTTCCTCTGTTTTCTATTCCTCCGCCCCTCGGTCCCCCTCGGTGCTCGCCCTTTTCAGCCTCGCGAACATCCTCAGGTATTCGCATATCACCGCCACTGGCTCCCCCCTTAGCGTATCTTTGGTCCATTGCTCTAGCTCCTCGCCTTCTCTTCCTCCCCTCCAGACATCCACCCCCCTAACCCAATCCTCTCTTATCTTCCCTCTCGCCACCTCACATTTCCATATGTGCTCTAGACTCTCATCCTCCATTCGACAAATTCCGCAGGCCCAGCTGTCGAATCCCTTTTTTCCCACTTTCCCTACGTTTCCGCATCTCAGTCTGGCCCACTGTTCCTTCGCATCCCCACCTACCCCTTTGCTCTCCCAGTATCTCTCTCTCTCGCATCCCACCTTTATGTCCTTGTACCTGTTGCAAAAGGACGACTTATCCGCTTTAACCCAATCCCCTTGGATGTCCTGCTCCATTTTTCTACTTACCCCCTCGCTCAGGCATCCCTTTACCCTCTCGCTGCTCCCCGCCTTTGTCCATATCAGGTCGACAACTCTGCCATCTCCTACGTCATCCATTGCTTTCTTGAACTCCTTTCCCCACCTTGACGGGTTTCCGTTCCGAATATTTCTTACTTCCTCTCTTAAACATACCCTCGGCCACCTCCCTTCTTCCATCTTCAGTATTTGCACTACGTAACTTCCTGCCCTTCTCCGCGCCTCCACCTCCACGCTCCTCCTGCCTGCTTCTAACTTCCATAGGTAGCTTGGAGTATTCCTTGCTACCCCGAGTGCCATTTTTACCAATTTCCCGTGTAACTTTTCTATTTCTTCCCTTCTCTTCCACCCCCATACTTCCACCCCATACAGCGCTCCCGCTTTGACAAGCGAATCGAACAACTGGAACCGCTCCTTCAAGCCATCTACCTTCGCCCTCTTCATTACCCCCCATACCGCATTTGCCGCCTTTTGCGCCCTAGCCACCATTTTCCTCAAGTGCCACCCTCCCGTGTTTCGAGTCGAGAACCAGAACCCCAGGTATTTGAATTCGTTAACCACCTCTATCTTTCCTCCTCTGTAGCTCCATTCCTCTGATTTCTTTCTCCGTCCTCCGTTTCTAAACACCATGATTTTTGTTTTCTGAATATTTACCTCCATCTTTGCTCCTTCAACATATTTTTCCAACAATTTTAGCATCTTCCTCAGCTCCTCCGCATCCTCTGCCATCACCGCAATATCGTCCGCGTATTTGAGCGCGTAGAATTTAACTCCGCCCATAACCGTTCCCCCCGTGCCGTCCTTTTCCCACACGTCCTCCACATCGTCCAGCGCCATATTAAAGAGCGTCGGGCTGAGAGGACAGCCCTGTCGCACTCCCTTTCCTGTTTCGAAGCTCTCTGTAATCCCTTCCTCTGCGATCACTTCATTTCTGGTCCTCCTATATATCCCTTTTATCATTCTCAGCATTTTTCCCCCAACCCCCTTTCTCCTTAGTTTCCCAAATAAAATATCCCTATCTACCATATCGAATGCCGCTCTAAAATCTACAAAAGCCACGTACAACTTCCCCCCCTTAATTTTCAGTCTATTGTTGATTAGCGAATTCAACACAAACACGTGGTCTCTAGTGCTTCGTCCCGCTCGAAACCCCGCCTGACTCTCTCTGAGTATACCCTTCCTCTCAATCCACCCATTCAGCCGTTTTACCAGGATACTCGCTACCAGCTTGTACCCTATATCAAGTAACGAGACCCCTCTGTAATTACCCGCCAAGTCCCCGTCCCCTGCTTTGTGAATAGGGTAAATTCTTGCCAAATCCCAACCTTCCGGTACCTCCCCGCCATTCCAGATTCGGTTGATGACCCCCCTTAGTTCCCCCTCTCTTTTTTCTGGGATCCCCTTAATGAATTCCGCCGATATCCCGTCTTCCCCTGCCGCTTTTTTATTTTTTAAGCCCCTTAACGCCCTTTTGAGCTCCACCCTGCTTATTTCCTCGTCAAGTTTCGGGTCCTCCGACGCGTCACTTGCCCCGTCCCCGTCCGCCTCTGAGGCCCGCTCCTCCGTGTTTGTTCTCCCCTCGTTCCCCCCCAGTAGCTTTGAGAAGTGCGCTACCCATTGTTCTTTGCTGATTCCGTCCCCCGCCCTGGTTTTTTTAATTCTAAATTTTCCTACCGCTGCCCACCACTCCTCCATATTTGTGCTCTCTCTCACTTTCTTCCATCTCTCCTCGAACCACTCTCTCTTTTTTCTACTACACAGCTCTTTCAACGTCTTTCTCTCCCGCATCAACTGACACTTTTCCGTGTCTTTCGTACCCCCCCTCCTCCCTTCTCGTTTCTTGCTGGCTAACAGTTTCTTTAACGCTCCCCACACCCTTGCTTTTTGTTCCCTACACTCTTTATCATACCAACCTCTGTCTTCGCCCCCTTTTCCTATATCTCTCTTCATTCCTGCCTTCTCCGCTGCTACCCAAATAGCCTCTTTTAATTCCCCCCAGCCTCCTACTCTGTCTTCCTCTACCTGCCATACTCTATCTAATTCTACCTTAAAGTCTTCCTCCCCCTCCGCCTTCCATGTTAGTTTCACCCCCTTTGCCCCCTTTTTTCTTCGTCCCGCTTTCCCTTCCCTTCCCTCTCCCCCTTTGAGCTCAAACACCACTGGTAAGTGATCTGACTCCGCTCGCGGTATCACCTCTATTTTCTTGACCAGCCCTTCCTCCTCGTCCTCCAGCCTGATGACTAGGTCGAGCACCGAGCACGCCCCCCCTCCACCCACGAAGGTTACTTTCCCTTCTTCGTCCCCCTTCGTCCTTCCATTCAATATTGCCAGGCCCTGACTTTCGCAGAAGCCCAGTAGTTTTCTTCCCTCCGCGTTTACCACTGTATCTTGCGAGAGTCGCACACCTTCCCCTCCCCCCTCTCTCTCGCAGTCCACGATTCCTTGTTCCTCTCCTATTCTCGCGTTCAAATCCCCCGCGATTATAACGGCCGCTCCGCTCTCCGCTCCCTTTTCCACGCATTGCCTTAGTGCCTCTTCCACTCGTTTGAATCCGCCATTTACATAGATTTCTATAATCCATAGCTCTTTGCCCATATTTCGTCTCCTAATTTTCACAATCATTCCATACTGCCACTCTTCCACTCTACAATTGTCACATACACTCTTTTTTATTCCTATTAGGTGCCCCCCTGCCGCTCTCCCCCTTGGCTTGTCGCGCACTGCCGCTTTCGCCCACCACTTGAACGCTTTGTCCATTCGCTTTAATACCCTTTCTTCATTTTTTCCCTCAATCCATGTTTCTTGTACTAGGATTATGTCAAATCCTTCTAGGAAGTCTCGTGCTTCCCATAATTTCCCAACCCCCGCCACGTTCCACGTTACTGCTCTTATGTTCTTGTTCCTCCCTCCCTCTCTAGTACTTTCGCCCCCGATCCCTCCGAAACGGCAATCTTTCCATCGTTCCCTCTCTCTCTACCCAATACCACCAGGCCCCGTTTACGCACACTTTCATGTACCCCAAGCTAGTAATTTTCCCTGCCCGTCGCTTCCCTTCCGCTTCTTTTTTCAGCCACTCTGTCACTCCCGCCTCTCGCGCCGTCAAATCATCCCCGATCCAAATCCCTGTGCCTCTCAACTCTCCCCTTCTTTTTATTACATTAATTTTGTTCTCCAGCGAGGCTAGGGTAACTACCGTGCCACCCCCCGTACGCATTACCCTCGAGATTTTTGGTGCAACCCCGGTTTTCGCTCGCAGAATTTGGGTAATTTCCCGCGCTATCTCCCTCTCCGTCCCAGCTGTGTTTATCCCTCTTACGACTATGTTCCGCTTCCTTCTGTTCCTCTCCTGCACCTCCCAATACCACTCGTCCGCGCTTAGAGCCTCCGGCTCTCGTTGCGCTACGTTCCTGTATCGGCGTCCGCTTGGCTGTGTCCACTCGTTCTCCCCGGCCGATCTCTCCGTCCTGCTGTTCGTACCGCTCGGCTCGCTCCCTCGCGGCTCGCCTTCGACATGAGGCGACGTGCGTCCCGTCCTCCCGTCGCCAACTTCCCCGCCGACTCCGGTCCCGGCAGCTTTTGCTACATCCTGCCCTGGTTTCTTGCAATGCCGCTGTCCTTGCCCGGGCGCCGGGCTTCGTTGGGACGGCGGGCACGCTTCCACGTCCCTGTATTCGTCCTGGGACCCCTCTCCTTCCTCCCCGTCGTTCACTATATGCATCTGTTCCAAAGTCGCGTCCGGGGCCCTCGCCCTCTCCTTCTCTTCTTCGCGCTCTTTGTTTTCCAATTTTCTTCTCAATTCTTTCACTACTTTCGTCAATTGCTCCTTCTCCTCATCCCATATCGCTTTGTCTTTATACCTTAGATATCTCCATTGCTCCGCTTCCGCCAGCAACCCCTTTACTATCTCGTTCATTTTTTCGCACCTGCATGGCAAGGGTGCAATTTCTTCCACTATTTTTCCCGTCAACATTTCCCACTGCTCTTCCCTTTTTCTCTCCGCCTCCCAGATGGCCCTCATTATGTCACCCATTGTCGGTTCTTGTCCGTTCTCACTCAATACCAAATCGCTTCCTCCCCCATCTGTCACCGTGATGTGTTTACCCGCGTCCCGCGTTCTTCCCCCTGCCACCGTGTCCTCCCGACTCGCTCGTATTGCCTCATCTTCTTCTGCACTACTCCACCCTTCCTTCTCACTCTCATTTCCGTCCTCACTGCCATTTGCGTCGCCCTCGCCGCCGTTGTTTTTACTCATCCCATCCGTGTCCTCTTCCTCTATTTTCCTGCCTGTCATCTCCCGATAACACCTCCTCGTGGTCTGAGGGGGCGACGGTGGCGTCGGTGGCGTATGCAGCACATTCGTCCTCGCTGCTGCCACCCTGATGTCGAAAAACTCCCTCACGTCCCTATTTCCCTCAGCCGTCTTCCTTAATGGGGGGCGCCCTCTCTTTTTCTTCTCCGCTGCTTGTGAACCCATCCCTGCTGTACCGACCGCTCTCTCCTCCGGGTTCCGCGACTCTCCATGGCGCTGGAGTTCCTCCTCGTTTCCGTTCACGTCGCCTTCTCCGCTTTCTCTCCACATAACCTCCTCCTCTTCACGTGCCCCAATTTCGCCGCTTTTCACATCTACCACGCTAGTCACCATTCTTCTGCTTATCCCAGAATGATTCCCGCACTTTGCTTTTTCTGTCACCCCGGTTTTTCACTCTTCCTCACTTCTATGCCAATTATGATCGCCACAAAACCTCCGATTGCCCGCCAACACGTCCAGACTCAACTGTGTCCCAACCGGAAGCCGGAAAACATATAGTGTTATATGTCAAATAAATTTGGTAAGTTTCTAGTAAATCTGGTGAAAAATGTTTTCTCATACAAACGTTAACACACTTGTTACCCTTAAGGGTCGAATTTCGATCGTCACCACTCTTTAAAAAAATCTGAATCAATGGTTAAATCTCGGAAATTGCTGAAATAGGTGTTCAATTATTTGTACCATAGAGTATTTACGCCAAGTTTCAAGCAAATCTGACAAAAAATATGTCGTCTCATACAAACTTAAAAACTCCCATTCCACCCCCTTAAGGAACGAATTTTGATTTTTACACTGCTCTTGAAAAGTCTTATTTTGAGTCAAATATGAAGGCTGCGTGGTCAGAATTAGGGGCCACAAATATCGTAATTTCCCCTTATTATTGTCAACATTCCGCTTCTTCTCCTTTTTACTATTATTATCACTATTTTATCTATTATTTCTTACTTTCATCTTTTTTACTTTACTCATCCATATCATATTAACTTTCTATAGCTTCTTATTATTACTTTTGCTATTATTATTTCGCCAAATGCCTCATGTTATTTTATTCGAGAGTACAAGACGCATTGGAATCATTGTGGAATACTTTGTAGAGACTTTCGCAACACCGCCGGTGGATACTTTTGTAACGAATTCCTGGACCGATCGTCGTGACGATAAAACATGTCGTAAAAAATGTTACGAAAGTATCGCGATGCGAATTTCGGATAACGTATCATAGGGATGAGACGGAAATTTGTAAAGATAAGAACCTGAAAAGATAATAAAACGCGAATAAAACTGTACGGAAGTAAAATCGAAGTATTCGCGTTATCTGGCGCGTGTCCAAAGTGTCGTCATGCCTGCAGGTCTCAGAGAACGAGTAATCTGCACGCGTTTTGTGTCCTACGTTTCCACACTTCGTTCGTTGACGCTTGTAGTATGAGGTTTGTACTGTACGTATAGTACGCAACGAGACACATTGTGCGCAAGTTTATCTTACAAGGGCAACAAGATCGAGGCAGAGTTTCGTATCTCGTCTCGTGATCGGTGCCCTATACGAATGCCTACGATATTCGCCTTAAGTCGCGTAATCGCGAAGCGAGAAAACCCGCGGGTTGTCCGAACGAGCTGGAGGCTCATAACGGACCGACAGGTGGCGGACCGAGCGAGCAGGTTCTCGTCTGCTATTCAGAGGAGGAAACACGAGGACTTTTTTTTCTCGGTCTGGCGCGTATCGCGAGAATACGACTCGATGTTTTTCAAGCACATTTTGTTTTTAGTCGACTCTCTACGATGCAGCAAAAACATTTTTGAAGAATACTAATCGAGGGGTAAGACCCCTATGAAATTTTCAAAAAATTGATTTTTTTTCTCAACTAGCTTAAGGGGTTAGGCCACAGTAACGGGTACAAAGTCATGTGCGAATTTAACAATTTTTTAAATGAAAAAGTGATTCACTCATAACATTAATTACACATCTATTTAGTATGAATATCAAGCTGTTAGAAAAAATATTTTTTTTTTTTCGATATACAAAATGGCCGACAACTAATATTTTCTTTTATCTTTTTTTAGGCGCTCCGCGGCGTAACATTTAGCATCCACAATATTTCACTTAGAACAAAAAACAAAAATTCTCGTCAATCTACATTAGAATACCTAGAGAAGTACGTAAGGAATTTAAAAAATATTGTTTTATTCCAAAGTTGTAGGTATTTGAACTTAAGAAATGAATTTTCAGTGAAAAATTTCGTTATGACTGCTCATAAAATGAAAAGTTTTCGATTAATCAGAAATTCCGTACGTACTTCTCTGCGAAATGCAATTAGGAACACAACTTTTAAATTTGAAGTAAATCGAGTGAAAATTCAGATCCTAAATATGTTGAATATCTTTGAAATTCCGAGCATTTTCCCTTAAGGGGATCATCTCTTACACCATTCCCCTACATTTTACCAATTGTACATTTTCCATGAAATCCACCATTTTCTTTTCAATGAATTTCAAAGTCTCCATTACCGTTTTCGAGTCTGGCGTGACCCCTTAAGCGATTCTTGATTGCTAAACTCAACGTGAAAATCAACTCGTGAAAACTAGTGAGTCTCCAATGAGACGCGCAAGTGCGTAAAAAGTCGAAATTGCCATTCATCAGGACTGTCTACGAGTTGATTGAAATGTCGTTGGAGGAAAAACGAAAGAAACTTCGAAAGAAATTGCGCAGGCATAATCATCCGTACGAAGATGTACAAGAAGATTAATGCATAGAAATAAGTGCGTGGGAATCGAAGTAGTTCCTTCAATATAAATATCTTGATGTACATAACCTAAAACGTTATCGTAGCTACATAAAATCTCCCAACCAATATCTCGAGTATTTTATCGTTTTCTCTCCCTCTAATTTCTTTTATCGTTGCGACGGTGCTGCAGCGTACGAGTGAAAAAGAAAATTTTGTGATTTACATTGCAAATCATTAATTACGGTATGCATATCCGCCCTTTGAGTTCCCGCTTCGTTAACAGCTCTACACGTTTGTGTACTAATAATAATAATGACACACGCGAAGAGAAACGGAGACGGCGATGAGTCTATAGCGAGGGAAGAACGGTGAAACCGAGGAGCGATTCTCTCAGGCCATTACTTATCCGCTCCTCTCTCTCTCGCCCCTACTGTTATTCCAATCGGATCCCATGACTCTCCCATATCCGCCTTAAATATAGGTATGCACGAAGCATCGTATACATATCCCCATGCTCATGTACTATATACACGTATTTAACTACCGGAGATCGTCTGGGGCTACGATCCACATAGAGCTTGCCACCGAGGCAACCGCCTGCTGACCTCCGAATGGTCTTGAACTTGGTAAAATGTGGAAAGCGACACGCACACCCTACAGGATAAAGAATGAACTAAACGGGCGAGTAACGTGCAGTCGTTTACCCTATTGGGTAAACTAGGCCCATCGTATGCAAGCGAATCATATTTATTTCGGGATTGCTGTATCGTCAGGGCCGAATTTGAAGACGTGGAGGCCCTGGGACAACGGAGAAGTGGGAGGTCCCTAATTATTAATCAAACAAGATGAATTTTTAAATATTTTTTATACTAGTCGATTTATACAAGATGAATTTTTAAATATTTTTTATACTAGTCGAATGAGGGGGGATCGGACATTCGAATGATCAATGTTCAGAAGAACCGAAATTTCGAATTCAGTAATGACGAACGTTCCAATATAGATAGATCAATCTTATGATAGTCCGTAAAATAGTTAAGGGGGGCCACTGTAACGGCCCAAAAAAAAAGGTTTTTTCACTAATTTTTTGCTCCCGAAATTGAAGGTATTTGAAAAAAAACTTTTTCTTGCTCCCCTAGCCGAAAGTACGCACTTTCCGGCCGCATTTCAGGCCGGGAAGAGCATTTTTCGTGGCCTATGCAGCCGGGAGGAGCATTTTCGTGGTTATTCTTTTATCTTGTGCTCGCTCCTGTCAAAGTCGTGTCGTGGTCTCGCGAAGAATTTCGTTCGTGTCGAAAAAAAAAAAAAAATGGAAGAATCCTCATCAGAAGGTTCTTGGTTCGTTGATTTGATGTTTATGTTAGTAATGTTGGTTTTATTTCATCTTGATGTTTTTAATGCCCGCCCCGACCAGCAAAACCTCGGCTTCGCCTCGGTCTTGCAAAAGTCGGGCGGGCACCCCCCCCCCCCCCCCCTCCGCTCGCCTCCCTGCGAGAATGACAGCTTCATTGCATTTCACGAGATGGCCGGCTGACAGCCGACAGATCACAGCTGACAGCACGAATGACAGCATTAATTGCACGGAATTACATACATTAATTAGGCCCGTACTTTCGGCTACGGGATCAAGAAAAATAGTATACAACCCACGGCCCAAATGTTGGATGCCCTGGTATGTGCGATATGAAGGCCTCGGCTTCGCCTCGGCCTTTATATCGCACATGCCAGGAAATCCAACTTTCGGGCCTAGGGTCGTAATATACTATTAATGGTGTTATCGGGCATACATTAAACTTTATTATAAAATTTTTTTACAGTAAAAAAAAAAATGGCGGTTCCACAGCTATCTTCCCGGGACATGTTTTGCTTCCAGGGCTCCGTGGCACGCAGCACCACTGGTGCACTTTTGAATCTAGAACAAAAAAAAAACCATTAATCTAGAGGGCTATAGCTAGAGAATGTCGATCGGATTTAAAAAAGTATCAATTTTTGTGGATTTGGCGTGCGTTTGAAAAAAAAAATTGATTTTTGACGAAAAAAACGGCAAGTTTTTTGTTAATAAAAAATCAATAAATAAAGTTCTTGAAAATTCCGATCGACATTCTCAAGATAATGTAAATGTTCACATCTGGTTAAAATTTCAAGTAAAAAAAATGAAAATTGTTCGAGTTATGCTGCGTGCCATTTTGAAAAACCATGTTTCGAGAAAAACGCGTTTAAAGTTTTGCGAATAGTTTTTTATTGGAAAAAATTAAAAAAGAAGTTAAAAGGATTTAAACTATTTTTAAACTAGAGGGTTTAAACTATTTTTTAAGCCAATAAAAAAAAATCGATTTTTCAAAAAATTTACAGTGGCCTTACCCCTTAAGGCCTTCGGCCACAGTAACGGGTATAAAATCATGTGCGAATTTAAACATTTTTTCTCGTATGAAAAAGTTTTTCACTGATAAAATTAATTACACAACTATTTAGTATGAATATCAAGCTGTTAGAAATTTTTTGTTTCTTTTGTTCGATGTACAAAATGGCTGACTACTCGAAACTTTTCGAAACAGCTTTTTTCAAATTGGCGTGACAAATAACTTCAACAATTTTCACTCGATTTACTTCAAATTTAAAAGTTATGTTCCTAATTGCATTTCGCAGAGAAGTACGTACGGAATTTCTGATTAGTCGAAAACTTTTCATTTTATGAGCAGTTATAACGAAATTTTTCACTGAAAATTAATTTCTTAAGTTCAAATACCTACAACTTTTGAATAACGGAATGATTTTCTAATTCCGTACGTACTTCTCTAGGTATACTAATGTAGATTGACGAGAATTTTTCTTTTTTGTTCTAGGTAAAAAATTGTGGATGCCAAATGCAACGCCACGGAGCGCCTAAAAAAAGATAAAAGAAAATATTAGTAGTCGATCGTTTTGTGCATCGAAAAAAAATACATATATTTTCTAACAGCTTCATATTCATAATAAATAGATGTGTAATTAATTTCATGAGTGGATCACTTTTGCATACGAAAAAAAATTGTTAAATTCGCACATGATTTTATACCCGTTACTGTGGCCTAAGGCCTTAACCAAAGTTGTGAATACAAAAATCTCGAAGTTGATTTATAGCGAAAACAAATATGAGATTTAACAAAATAATGAGAGGTATAATATCGATTCGCCTGTATATATACACCAAACAATTCGTAACCTCAAATCGTCGAATTGTAAATATTACTACAGTTTACAATTTCGAATTCGTTAAAGTGAAGAACCGAAAAGTTGACCAGTTAAAATAGCGATGGGCCAAAACGGCGAACGGTTCAGATAGCGGAAACTTGGGATCGAGCAATACTACTTGCGCTTCAGAATGAAGATCGCAGATGGCGTTAGTGGTCAGTCGGGTGAGGCAGCCATGCCGTGTTCGCCGATTAGGTATACGCATTTCGGACAATTGATCATTTACGTCTCTGAGATCTGCACATTCGAAGTTTGTAGTCTCGATATATGGCTTTTTGCTATAGACGGTATTACGAATATTAGATACTCACTTTGTTCTATTTCGGAGTTATGAATGTTGTAGACTGTTCGAATCTGTATTTTTTTTACTCAAACTGCAGACTATCTGAATATATGTTCTCGCATAAATGAGCTCTCGAATAAATAATCCTTTGGTGTAATATTTATTCGATTTCGTCGTCGGTCAAAGGATAAAATTTCGAATAATTTAACCTTCGTTATTTCGAGAGTTCATAATTCTGTCGTTTCGAAATCTTTGTCGTTCTAAACTTGGTCATTCGACATTTTGACCCCCACCCGGCTACTGTGACGACCTGAAAATAAGAGTTTGAAAAGAAATTATTTTTGAAGGGATAAGTAAGATGGTTGGAAAATCGTTTGGACAGTTGTTTGTATGTATCTTACTGCCAATGTGTATAATGCAGGCATTCTATAGAATGCCTCGTTATTCTATACAATACCGCGTTCGCCGAGGCAATGCATAAAATATTTTATCTATCTTTAACCATGACGATGGTAATTCTTCTCCTCCGAATCTCTTCCATTTGGACTTTTGTGCTAATAAGGTAAATGTCCCAATTATTGAACAGCTAAGGATCTGGGGGATTGAATTCGGTGAGAAAAAAATATAGAATCAAGAAAAAACCATCGCTTTCATGTTCGAATGATACTTTGATATTTTTACTTTCGAAAAATCACCCTTTTAATTATTTTAAAATGATTTCAAATGAAAAAAAAAGAATAACAATGTGAAGCATGCAAATGTCGCAATTATTGAACACTGGAAGTGCCTATGTCCCTAATATTGAACAGGCTGGTCCCGGTTATTGAACACTTTCGAGAATTCTTTTTCCGTTCTGAAAATATTATTTTGGATGCAATATTAAGAAATAAAAGCACAATCAAACACTTAAAGGATCTTTTATTAATCATGTAAAAATACAACAATATATATTTAGTCTCTTTTGACAGGTTTTTGGTTCATTCGCATTTGGGTTATTTTTGCTTTTCAACTCGAACTTTATTTTATATTTCTTTTCAGCTTCCTCGTTTTTATGTTCTGTTTTTGTTTGATTTTGTCGCAGCTTGGCTCCGTGAAATATCGGAGAGCAAAAAATATTGATCATTACATTCGTATTTTTAGGTTACATTTAGATTATATTTTCTTTTTACTTTTCTTTTTATGTTTATTGCACGAAAATACAAATAAAAAATATATATGACGATCTTAGAGTTATTATTAAAAGAATGAAGGTAAGTTTATTAAGGAACTTACAGTTTTTGTTTGAATAAATCCGATTCACACGATCTGTCATACGTTAACTGTCTCGATGTTTTGATGGGTTTAATGACACCATCTTGGAGAATTCGAGTGTTCAATAATTGGGACACACTGCTTTTTCTATGTCACAATGATCGAACACCGTATTTTTTTAACAAATAATTAATTTTGAAAAAAATGTTTATTTGTTATTTGTAAGAAATTTTCTGAGGAATCTGAAACGCTTTTACTTTTTGAGATGCGACAGTTTTTGAATTTTTATGCCCTTACGCATAAAAACGCACATACGACGTGAAATCGGGTCAGCGTTGCTGATTGAATCACTTTTTTCTCTGTTAATTGAAGCTTTTTTTGCACAAGTAAGGTAACATTTCGATAGCTAAAAGTTCCATAGATATAATGAAATTTTTATAAATAAGTAAATACATGCAGGTGAATGAGAGATAATAAAAATACAAGACAGTGTTCAATAATTGGGACCTGTTCAATAATTGGGACATTTACCTTACATATATTCCAATATTGTTACGTGGTGATTTCTCGAGTGCCCAGGGTTCGAATCGCCCAACAACGATCACAGCAAAACGATTCTGAAGTTTGCTATTCGAGAGTGCAAAATTCTGCCACTAGGATCGCTCGGATGAACCTCGGCTATTGGTACAGGAATGAACTAGTGTACACAGTGAAAGTGACTTCCGCGCGTTTTGGAGACGCTGTGACCTCGATACTCTTGTCGATGTTCAAATCTGATTTGAATGCTTCAGAAAAGCTGGACTGATGGGTTTTAAGGGGTTAGGCTACTGTGGAAATGGCGAAAGTTCGTTTGTCGGTTGAGGCAACTTAAATTGAAAAGGAAGGTCCAACATGTAGTGCAAGAATCGCAAATTACAGCTCAACTTATGGTTACAACGATAGAACTGCTAGTAAAATTTCAAACGCGGTTTTCTCGGAACTATGTTTTTCAAAACGGTGTACACGATTTCTTAACATTTTGTTTTCATCAGTTATTAACAATAAAGATGACATTTATCCTCGGGAAATCAAAAAAAATATTAACTTTAAAAAAACATTGAAACAAGATGAAAAAAAGGATCGGTTTTTAAGTCTTAGTCAATATTATCTATTTTAAGAAAAAGCTCGTTTTTCTTGTTTCAGATCAACCGGGTGACCAAAACCCGTACACCGTTGAGCCCCTCACGCTTGAAAGTCCTTCACGAGATTGTTCATAACTTCTTCAATTATGAATATTTTAACATAAAACTTTGTACACACTTTGTTAATGTACATACCAATAAATGTTGATGCGATTTTTCGATAATCCTATTTATTCATTCGAAATTAATTTTTTCGAATAATCCTGATTTTCGGGCCGTCACGGTAACCTGACCCCTTAATTATACGATTTTTTGACGGGTTGCATCTACCCAGGTGAGTAAAAAATTGCTTTTTTGAAAAATATTTTTATTCGATAGTATCAAAATTTAAAGGTCGTTGACGAGCTCACATTTTAAAAATGGATCTTCATTTTTTAAGGGGCTATACTAGTGTAAACGCTGAAAATTTGGGTTTTTTTCAGGATTTTTTTTGGAAGAAAAGTACTCAATTAAATGTTTCGGAAAATTAAGAATATATTTGGCTATATTTGACCTATATTACGTAATTTTTTCATACGAAAATATTGAGATTCAAGCGACTTATGCGCTGCCTTCGGAGGCACCAAAAAAAAAAGTTCCTCCACTGCTGACATGATTCCGGCCCATTGAGTAGCTGAAACCGAAAAAGGAAAAAATGGCGTTAAACTGGAAAATATTTCCTGTACATTGACGTAGGATTTTCGAAAAATATCAAAATCTAACAAAATGGCGTAGTTATGAAAAAAGTCTGTTTTCTTGCCTTATAAAATGGTCGTTTTATTCAATGCCAAATCGTCAATTTTCATCCAATCAAAAATATCCTACGTCATTGTAGAGTAAATATATTCAAGAGTACTTAGTTCAAATTTCAAGTCAATCGGATAATTGCTCTTTGAGTTACAATGCCAGCAAATTTGAAAAATCTCATTTCGAGAAAAACGCGTTTAAAGATTTAACTATCGATTTTTGCAAGATAAAATGATATTGATACAAATTATATAAATGATAATGGTATTCCTGAAAGTATAAACTGTCGAAAAAGGCAAAAGAATCGATTTTTTAAAAGTGTCACACTCGTATAGCCCCTTAAGAGGGAATAGCACCTCATCGCGATCGGTATGGTAGAACAATTATAGATTCCCAAGAATCTCTGAAACGGCTCTTCAGATCCCGTCGAAACTTTGCCAAACGACGTCAAATAGATAGACGAACAGCTGTGTGCCCCTCAAATTTTCTGAATTTGAGAAAAAAAAACTAAATTGGCGTATGATAAGCCAATCTACATTTTTTTTCTCAAATTCAGAAAAATCGAGAGGCTGACAGCTGTTCGTCTATCTATTTGACGTCGTTTGGCAAAGTTTCGACGGGATCTGAAGAGCCGTTTCAGAGATTTTTGGGAATCTATAATTGTTCTACCATACCGACCGCGATGAGGTGTCATTCCCTCTTAAAGTTACGTAAAAATGACGACTTTTCTCATAGATTTTGTATGCTCGAGTTTCAATTCGTCGTCACGTTGTTTGAAAAAATGCGCTTCAATATCGACGATCATTAACGACCCGTATTTATTGTTAACTTGAATAACCCAGTTTTTAGATTTCGGCTGCACCGTTTAAGATGAAGAGTGTCGCTGCCAAACGTCGCGAAAAAAAAAACTTGGAAAAGAACTATAAAAAAACCAAAAAATCGATGATTTTTTTAGGCTCTCAATACATGTACCTTCGCATTTAAAAAAATGCGTTTCTTTTTCACCAACCGTGCCCCAGAAGTTTTTTTTTCGAAATTTGGCCATTTTTCGGGTCTCTAGGTAGATGTAGCCCCTTAATACTGAGCCGCTTGTGAAGCAATTCTTGGGATTGGCTCGTGGACAACTTTATTCCGCGATAATCGCTTTTAGTTCTGGAAGCAATGCAGGCCCTGGTAACAGGGGGAAACAATAGGCGAATTCGACGTTTCCGAGTCGAAATTGAAAACATCAGCGAGAAAGTGGCTATTTTGCATGCAAGACAGTTGCATGCAAAACGACACTGTCAACCTCACTAAGAATATATAATAACGGATATAAAATATACAAGGTGGGGGGTGTACGTGTGATAACAAGAATAATATACAAGGGAGTCGAGGAGTTTCGAGATTTGCAATTGTCAATTCTTCCAACGTCTCTTTACAACGTGGTGGCATATTCTCGCCGCGACGCCTGGCGTCTTCTTCTCAACCAATCGTTAGCTCTCTCTCTCTCTCTCTGGATTTTCACATTCCTTGTTGTTTCTTCCTCACTTCCGCGCTCGTTTTTGCACAACTCTTTTTCCTTTTTATATCTCCTCAACCCTCTTTTCCACTCGGCGTTTGTTCCTTTTTCCCTTCCACTATGCGCCTCTTCATTTTTGTTTCGCTTTCTCCCATTCCTGCATGTCTTGCCCCCTCCGCGGTTGCGTCGTCAGTTTTTCGTCGAGTTCCAGCGCAACGCACGGAGAATGATCTCGGCAAGCCGTATAGTAGCTTGTGAAGCAAAAGACTCGAAGAGTTAAACTCTCATTCAGCAGCACCCTCTCTAACCTCTTTTTTAGTCCTGAAACCCATCGGACTATATCTCGTTCGTACGCACGCGCGAGGACAACCGGTCGACTGCTGCGTTTCATTCAAGTGTTTTTCTCGTCGGATCTCTCTTCGTCGCTGTCGCGGGCGTTCTTCGGATGAACGGAGAATCCATCTGCAAAGCAGAACTGAAAGAAAGACAGCGAGAGAGAGAGAGAGAGAGAGAGAGAGAGAGAGAGAGAGAGAAGAGATGACGAGTACAAGATGCCCACATCGAGAATCTCACTCGCGATCTTCTCAAGAGAATTCGTGCGACACACTCGCACACCACAGCAAGATACTGCTAACGGACGAGGCTTAC
The DNA here is from genome assembly GCA_964007375.1 of Ophion obscuratus. NCBI lineage: Eukaryota > Metazoa > Arthropoda > Insecta > Hymenoptera > Ichneumonidae > Ophion > Ophion obscuratus. Next base: position 35,640,223 of record OZ023316.1, on the reverse strand, counting down.
CGTTACTTTGCGGGAATAACTCGATAATTTCCGGCAAAGTCGTCTTTACGCATAACCTCGAATCGCAAGAAGAATTACTTTAAGGGGTTAGGCCACAGTAACGGGTATAAAATCATGTGCGAATTTAACAATTTTTTTTCGTATGAAAAAGTCACTCATAAAATTAATTACACATCTATTTAGTATGAATATCAAGCAGTTAGAAAATATATATATATATATATTTTTTCGATGTATCCACACCACGATTCGTGCGCGGTACGAGGGTGTATTTTTCTTAATTGTCAAGCAATGGATGGATGGAATTTTTTCAATATATACATATAGAAGACTGCATACAAATTTTTGTACTCGAATCTTAAGTATAGTTTGCGGTGTACGCCGCTCCGACGACGAAACTGCTGCTCGGCGGTTGACAGCGATTAAGCCATACGGTTCATTTGAAAAATAAAATAAAAATATATTTAGAAACTAGACAGACAAGTTTACAGCATCAATTAGGAGAATTTCAATATCTAAAAAAAATGGCGGACCTGCGAATTTTATTTCCGATATTTCCGAAAAAAATGTGTCGTTTATAAAAAAAAAATAGAAGGTGGGCCTTTGTAAAAAAAAATCTCACGTGGTGCCATAGAGACTGGATTTTCTAACAGTTTAAGACTTGGCGCATGCAAATCGGATGAATAGTTTTTTTTCAATATGTTGTCAATCAGATTGAAAAACCGTAGTTTTGAGGAAAACGCGTTCAAAACCGCACATCTGCCGCTCGGCGCGGTTATGCGCTTCGAACGGTTTCACATAAAATGCTGTATCTACGCCAATTTGACAAATTTCTTTAAAAAGTTTGGTGAATGCATTCTTAACAAAGGTATCATTTAGAAAATGAAAGAAAAAAATGTTTTACCGTGGTGTGGTGCCTTAAGGGCATGTAGAAGGTCAACATAACCTCACAAATTTTCCAACTCAATTTTCTCATAGATGATTAAATTTTTTAGGAAAAACAAAGCATTAGGCTCTGGAGAATTCCCTGACGCAGAGCTTGATGCTTTCCTTTTGCCTTAAAGATGATTTATCTCTGAAGAATCTCAGTTCGAAAATTTCAGCTATCTCTCTCGCACTCACATGTCACGTGGTACATCTTCTACTTCGCCTTAAGGGAGGGTACCACTGTAATTGCTCATTTTCGACCGTTTTCTTTGGATTTTTTTTTATGAAAGGGAAAAAAATGGTCAAAAGAACGTTTATGCTTTATTAGGTATTTATTGAAGTATGTGAAAAAATGTATTTGTCAAAAGAATAAAAAATGGCGGCGCATGAGTCGCGGCACGCAGTGAAATTGTCGTTAAATTAATCCTGGATCTAAGAGTGAAAGATTCTCGTTAATTGTATTAGTTTTAGCAGTCAAGTACGCGAGGAAATTAAATAATAATGAAAAAAAAATAAACATAGAGATGAGTTTGAAAAAAATCGTTTTTTAGACCGTGATTTTCGTATAAAAAGAGATATATTTTTTACAATTTTCGTTTAATCGAAAAAAGCGCTAGTACTCGACTGTTGACGCAATTTAAGAAGCTACAGTTAAAATCTCAAGTCGATTGGACGAAATTTGTTCGAGTTCTGCTGCGTGCGGATTGCAAAAACATGGTTTTGTGAAAAACGTGTTGGAAGTTTTCGGTAACGCTAGGAAACAAATGCAGAAGTGAATTTGCAGAAGCGTGGAAGCTTCTTGAGCCCGTGGGTTACGTAATCCTCGTTGGAAACGGTTTTTACTTCAGGATCAAATTTTCGGACGGTATTTTGTGCCGCTGGTACTGCGTCCACCCGCGTGGCATCGCCAAAGGCAATTTTCAGCGCTCGGAGACTTTCAAAAATAGCCCGAAAACCACTTTAAAACTTTTATTTTTTAGATAATGTAACAGATTTTTAGATAATGTAACAGATTTTAATTGGAAAAAAATTCAAAAAGTTTTTCAGTTAGAACATATATAGTTTTATTTTGACAGTAATTAAAATGAAGAAAATGAAAATTTTAAAGAATGCGCCGAATTTAGAAAAAAAATTAACATTTCGCGCAAATTTTCTGTAGAATTTGAATTGAAAAAGTAGTTTATTTTTCGAATTTCTCAAAAATAATTCTCGTCAAGTGGAAGGTAGCTATACTACCAAGTTTCAACTCAATTGGCTTAATAGTTTTTGAGTAATCCTGCACGCCAATTTCGAAAATTCAGTTTTGAGAAAAACGCGTCTGAAGTTTGCATAGAATTTGAATTAAATTGCACTAGGTACTTGTGGTAAGTAATTAAATAAGTAATTTTTCACACAGTAATGAAATTGTCAATTACAGTAGAAATTGAAATTATTAAGTGTTAATTTAATTACTTGTTGCCCATCTCTACCTGGCCCTTTTGCGCTCTCGCTCCTCAGCGTTGACGGGCTGTAACGTTTGAAGTTTTTCGAATGTCACTTTGAAACTGTGGGCAAATATTCTCCACATATAGTTCTATCGTTTAAAGAAAAAAAAATGAAATCAATTGTTTGATCTTTGTAAATGTATATCCCGCCTTAACCCAAAAATGCACTGAGGATCATTCTGACCCAGGAATTGCACATTAACGGAGACTTTGTCCTTGACATTTAGCGGGAGATGTTAGCGGCTCAACATGAGCAGCTAGAAGAGGAGGGATGCCTCTATGGACCAGGCATTGCCGATTAGCGGTAATTATAAACACATTTGGGTAAACACATTACAAAACTTTAAACACGTTTTTCTCGAAAACACGTTTTTAAAAATGGCTGACATTCTCCTGACCGCTGTAATCAACATATCGACGTGAAATTTGGAGAGCATACTCAGAAAATATGTCTTCACGGAATGACGGATCGTTTTTTCGATAGATACATTTTTGCATTTATTATTTATCTTTTTATGCGAAAAAAAACGCGAAAATTCGATTTTTTTTTAATTGCCGCCATTTTCCGAAATTTGTACTAAACGAAAAACCCATCCGTCATTCCATGACCAAAGGGTCACAGATTGATAATATGCTTTGAATTTGTGTTTCAGATCAACAAAGTGGGGGCAGTGATGTCAGCCGTTTACCTCCCGCGATTTGAGGACCTGTTTCCGCGGAGCTGCAACGTCCGCCATTTTGGTTTTTTTTTTTCAAAAAAAATTTTTTTTAACGTTCTGTATATCATGAATAAAAGCAAGAAAAAAACCGCACTCAAAAAGCTTTACTCGTTTCCTTTAAAAAAAATAAAATGTAAACACCTGAAATATGGCACTCCAAGGACACCTATCTCACTATCTCCCTTAACACTATTGACTGTACAGGATGAGGCAACAACTATTAGCAGTAGAAATATTTTCTAGCCTATCAGACTTGGGAGAAAACTTTTCCTGCGAAAGTTGGATAGTTCGAACGGGGTCATTGAATGGTTGATACGAAGTTCAGCCAGGTGGAGGCGCTTCGGAGATTACAACGTCACCTCTATTCTTTAAAATAGGACCACTATTCTTTTAATACCCCAATCAAGCAACCAAAAATAAGTTCACACACCAAATTTCAAGATGATTGCGCAAAATTAGGGGACTATACCAGTGTGACACTAAAAAAAATCGATTTTTTTTGCCCTTTTCGACAGTTTATACTTTCAAGAATATCATTATCATTTATATCATTTATATCAATATCATTTTATCTTGCAAAAATCGATAGTTCAATCTTTAAACGCGTTTTTCTCGAAATGAGATTTTTCAAATTTTCCGATATTGTAACTCAAAGAGCAATTATCCGATTGACTTGAAATTTGAACTGAGTACTATTGAATATATGTACTCTACAATGACGTAGGATATTTTTGATTGGATGAAAATTGACGATTTGGCATCGAAAAAAACGACCATTTTATAGGCAAGAAAACAGACTTTTTTTCATAACTACGCAATTTTGTTAGATTTTGATATTTTTCGAATATCCTACGTCATTGTACAGGAAATTCCAGTTCAACGACATTTTTTCCTTTTTCGGTTTCAGCTACTCAATCGGCCGGAATCATGTCAGCAGTGGAGGAACTTTTTTTGGCGCCTCCGAAGGCAGCGCATAAGTCGCTCGGGTCTCAATATTTTTCTATGACAAAAATTATGTAATATAGGTTAAATGTAGCCAAATATATTCTTAATTTTCCGAAACATTTAATCGAGTACCTTTCTTCCAAAAAACTCCCGAAAATCACCCAAATTTTCAGCGTTCACACTGGTATAGCCCCTTAAGTATCAATCAAATCGAGTTTTATTTGCACAACTTTTTAAACAATTTTTTTCACTAAATTACCACGATTAAGTATATCAATTCTATAAACGGGAAATTTCATTGATTTAGCCTAAAATCGGTTGGAAAAAGTGTGCAAACACTTACTCCTATAAAAGGTGCTCAAAGTGATGGCCACCACTTTCAATGCACGCTTGCCATCTGATTCGCATTGATTGCGTTGCATTTTTGTAACATTCTCCGTGAATTAATATTATATCAACTTGCTCTTGATGAGGAAATATTCTGCGGAAAACTTAATTCTGTACCGACAGAAAGAAATTCTGTCGTAGTACTTTTCATTGAAGGAACAGACATTTATTATAGAAATAACAAACTTCCCACTGCTTTCTAAAATAAGTTGATAAGATTCTTAGTTGCGAACAATGTAAACAAAGCCGTACGACTTACCTGGATTTTGATTAGTATTAAGCTACTGAAACCTCAATTAGAGCATGTTCGTTAACACAGAGTGGAGTGATCAATAAGGCAATACAATCAATGCTAAGCAGATTGCAGTGTGCATTGAAAGTGGGGCATCACTAAGAGCACCTTTTATAGGAGTAAGTGTTTGCATCCTTTGTTCAATCAATTTTAGGATGAAGACATTGAAATTCCTGTTTTATCGATTTTTTATACTAAATCCTGGTCGAGCATCTTGAAATGAGGTGTATGTGAATTTTTATTTCCAGTTCCTTTGTAAAATTCTGATGAAACATGGTGGTACCGTCTTAAAAAATGGAGGTGACCTTGAAATCTCCGAAGCGCCTCCACCTGGATGAACCTTGTAGCCACCACTCGATGACCACCCTCGAACTGTGCAACTTTTGTAGGAAAAGCTTACCCCTAAGTCTGATTGGTTAGAAAAGGTTTGTACCGCTAATAAAGGGTGCCTCAAAATAACCTGACATTTTAAATTGCGCGCCATTTTTTTGTGGCGAACATAGAGTACTAATCTTTGACAACTGGCATCAGGACGTATTTTTTTTATTGGTTTTTTCCTTAGGTACACACGCTTTTCGCGTTTGTTACCTATTCTTTTCCCCTCACTGGGCCCGTTCTTTCCTCTACTGTTTACTCTCCTTTTTTCTCCATCTTTCTCACTGTTCCCCCTCTTGCGGCCGCAGCCGACTTCCCCCTCTGTATTATATTCATCATGACATTTCCGTCATGGGTATAGGGAAACTGCGGAAAACCTACACCAATATAAATACAGCCGGTCATCGAAGTTCGCCCCCCAGTCGTGGAACTAGTCTTATTTCGCCGCGAAATGCCGAAGAAAAACATTTCACGACGAACTGTACGCGACTGGGATTCGAACCCGGGACCTCCCGGTCCGCTGGTTTAGTGGCGAGCACGCTACCCACTAGACCATCGCACCGGTCGCATCAGGAAGTATTAAGGTTTAGTGATGGATGATTACACGATCGAGCAACGCATAGTTGGACGCACTATTAATGAAATTAATCCTCAATAATGCCAAAATGTTATGGAAAATTTCGTCAAAAGAGTGAACGTTTGCAAACAGCGCCGAGGCGGCCGTTTATCGGATATTATGTTCCACACATAACCTCCATGTTTGGACCTCATATTAAAATAAAAATATTCGTAATTTCCTAATAAGTAATACGTTTTATTAATAAATAAAAATATCAGGTCATTCTGAGCCACTTTATGGTTGGTGTCTCACTCGGTATAGAGGCAAACAAACAAAAGGGAAACCAATAATAGTACCTGTAGCAGCGTAATTCTTTATGACATTATTAATTTATTTTTTAATGTCCCTTCGTATGGCCCTGTGGACTGCTACGACCTGATCACACTTTTGAGCCACACACATATCGCGTCGCTATTTCCAGTCTGTGAGAGACCCCACAGAGTGTTTCCTAATGTCCTACTGTGTCGCATTTCCACAAGGGCATTGACTTTCAGATGTGTCACCATCGGGAACAGTAAAACCGATCACAGACGGTTTTGCATAGCATAGCATAACGTAGCACAAGGAACATTACGCCATGATTCAAGATACAAGCATATAGCATAGAACTTTTGCCTAGCAACCACCAGGTGGCCAGATGTCATATTGCGACTGCGTCAAAAATAATTGAAAATATCCGCGAAGACTTTTGTCACTATTTTCACGCAACACGTTTTTTTTACTGTGCTAAAAAAATGTTTAAAAACCACGAGCATTACTCTCATATTCAACGTTTTTTAGGTTATGTCCGTTCGCTGCTGTGACGTTAGACACTATTGCTGTGACAAGCTACTCGCTTGTGATTGGCTGTTCGCAGTTGCCTAGCATAGCACAACGTAAAATTTCGACAATACGAATTTTTCAACCTTAAGGTAAATTTCCCAATTATTAAACAGGTCCCAATTATTGAACACTATCGTGTATTTTTATTATTTCTCATTCACCTGCATGCATTTACTTATTTACAAAAATTTCATTACATATATGGAACTTTTAGCTATCGAAATGTTACCTTACTTGTGCAAAACCACTTTAATTAATAGAGAAAAAAATTATTTAATCAGCAACGGTGACCCAAATTGACGTCTCGTGGTAATTGCTTATCGTTTTCGCTAAGACGCGCCGCTTCATGCACAAGGGCATAAAAAATTCAAAAACTGTCGCATCTCAAAAAGTAAAGGCGTTTCAGGTTCCTCGGAAAATTTCTTACAAATAACAATTTCAAAACATTTTTTTAATTAATTATATGTTAAAAAATAAGGTGTTCGATCATTGGGACATCGAAAATGTAGTGTGTCCCAATTATTGAACACTCGAATTCTCCAAAATGGCGTCATTAAACCCATCAAAACATCGAGACTGTTAACGTGTGGCAGATCGTGTGAATCGGATTTATTCAAAGAAAAACTGTAAGTTCCTGAATAAACTTACCTTTATTCTTTTAATAATAACTCTAAGATCGTCAAATATATTTTTTATTTGTATTTTTGTGCAATAAACATAAAAAGAAAACTAAAAAGAGAATGTAACCTAAATGTAACCTAAAAATACGAATGTAATCATATTTTTTGCTCTCCGATATTTCAGGGAGCCAAGCTGCGACAAAATCAAACAAAAACAGAACATATAAACGAGGAAGCTGAAACGAAAAATAAAATGAAGTTCGAGTTGAAAAGCAAAAATGAACCAAATGCGAATGAACCAAAAACCTGTCAAAAGAGACTAAATATATATTTTTGTATTTTTACATGATTAATAAAAGATTATGTAAGTGTTTGATTTTGCTTTTATTTCTTAATATTGTACCCAAAGTAATATTTTCAGAACGGAAAAAGAATTCTCGAGAGTGTTCAATAACTGGGTCATGCCTGTTCAATATTAGAGACATAGGCACTTCCACTGTTCAATAATTGGGAAATTTGCATGCTTTACATTGTTATTCTTTCTTTTCATTTGAAATCATTTAAAAATAACGTAAAGAGTGACTTTTCGAAAGTAAAAATATCAAAGTATCATTTGAACATGAAAGCGATGGCTTTTTCTTGATTTTATTTTTTTTCTCGCCGAATTCAATCTCCCAGATCCTTAGCTGTTCAATAATTGGGGCATTTACCTTATGCTATGCTACGCTGCGGCCACTACGCTTTGCACTATATTTACGCGCTTCGAGCTATGTGATTGGTCGAAACATCTTATGCTACGTTATGCTATGTAGAAGCGTGTGTCTTTGGCTTAAGGGTTTGGCCACAGTAACGGCCATAAAATCATGTGCGATTTTGACAATTTTTTTCGTATGAAAAAGTGATTCACTCATAAAATTAATTACACATCTATTTAGTATGAATATCAATCTGTTAGAAAATATAGATATTTTTTTTCGATGTACAAAATGGCCGACTACTCGAAACTTCTCGAAGCAGCTTTTTCAAATTGGCGTGACAAATAATTTCAACAATTTTCACTCGATTCAATTCGAATTTAAAAGTTATGTTCCTAATTGCATTTCGCAGAGAAGTACGCACGGAATTTCTGATTAATCGAAAACTTTTCATTTTATGAGCAGTTATAACAAAATTTTTCACTGAAAATTCATTTCTTAAGTTCAAATACCTACAATTTTTTTAATAAAACAATATTTTTTAAATTCCGTACGTATTCCGTTCTTTAGGTATTCTAATGTAGATTGACGAGAATTTTTTTTTATCCTAGGTCAAAAATTGTGGATGCCAAATGTCACGCCGCGGAGCGCCAAGAAAAAAGATAAAAGAAAATATAAGTCATCGGCCATTTTGTACATTGAAAAAGAATATATATATATTTTCTAACAGCTTGATATTCATACTAAATAGATGTGTAATTAATTTTATGAGTGAATGACCTTTTCATACGAAAAAAAATTGTTTAATTCGCACATGATTTTATATCCGTTACTGTGGCCTAACCCCTTAAAACGGACACTTCCGCTCGGTAAGCGGTCACCCATCCAAGTACTGACCCAGGCCAACGCTGCCGACCGCGCCACTGTGTTGATCGCACGAAGTATCAACGGGAACAACATCAACGGAACGATTGTTCAATTACTATTAATATTCTTGATGTCATTGTTATTCCCATATGTGTTACTCGGAGTGTAGGATTTATTCGTACCGAGAAGATACGTGTTTATAAAAGTCGTTCGCAATTTCCGGCAGAATGTTGGTGTATCCCCTACATTCGTCCTTGAGGACACGAACGCTTCAGGAATTTACCACCGGAGGAAAGAGTTCCTTTGATTCAACAAGCGCCAACGGAAATAGCTGATTTTTTTGCTTTACGCGACCGAGAGGCTGCACCTTGAATACAAATGATCACGTTATCGAAATCTTGAGTGTGTCTTCCTTTTTCTACCCCACCCCCCTCTCCTCACCGTGCGTTCTACACATCTAGACGAAAAAAGAACGGATGATAAAAATGTCGGGTGAAAAAAATTAATGGAAAATCACGAGAAATTCTTTGTGATAAATAGCTGCATAAAGAATGTATGGCAAACTTGTGAATAGTTGAGAGACTCGAAAATTGCGGGAGACATGAGATCAGGCATACTCTTAAGGTGGGGACAAGGCGAGGAAAAAATTCGTTATTTTTCATGATTATTTTAGAAGGAACGATTTCTTCGCTATTTTTGAGACTTAGGGTGTGTTTTATTATTACTTTTGGCTGACAGACGGTATTTAAAAAATGTATTAATCTTTAAAAATGGCGGAGGTATGGCACGGTCTTCTAACCTGCATTTTAAAAACTGGCGTGACGTATAGTTAAAAAACTAATCGATCGATTTTGATGAAATCTGGTATAAATCTTTCTAACCTTATTGTCCAATACATGAACCTAAATGTTTTTGAAAAAAAAAAACGTATTCTTTTATAGCAAAATGTAGTTATTTTTTTCTGAAAATTCAATCTTTTTGCTTCAAAGCGTATGATTTCATCGATTTTCAACATTTCTTACTTTTTCTTGGTTCACATTCTGCGTATGGGTGTTAGTGAAAGATAAATCTTCGTTGCTTTTTTTTTCAGATTAATCCCGCCCACGCTACGTGCCACGCCGTTTGACAGCAACCGCCGCAACCCGTTTAGTGCCGTACCTCCGCAATTTTTAAACGATTATAATTTTATTTTGAATTTTTATATCGCATTTTAACCCTTCCTTGACACGGGGTCGTTTTCACCTGGACGAATTTGAAATAAAATGCACACTTTCCCAAAAATGAAAGTTTTCAATAATTTTTTACAATTCACTTTTATACTTTCCGAATGTTAATTATGCAGACATGTTAAGAACGGTTTAAAGTGTATCCCGGATTTTTTTTTCAATAAAAACCGACCGAAGGGTTGTTAAGGGCAGGTGGATGACGTACTATCCGGGTCAAATTGACCCAGTGTGTAAAAGTCGTGGCCAAATATAAGTGTGTCAAGCAAGGGTTAATAAAAAATGAAAAAAAAAAAAAAAAAAAAAAAACATTTAACAACCAAAAGTAGTAATGAAACTATTTTTTTCACCATTTTTTTTACTTAGTAAAGTAAAAAAAATGGTGAAAAAATATTTCCTTAAAATAAAAATCATGAAAATCAGCAATTTTTTCCTTGCCTAAGAGCATCTCCCACATCAAGGCAGGAGCCTGAATTGGAAGGTCCGAAAAATCATTGTTTTTTAATTGCTTAAATCGATAGATAAACTATCTAAGAATATATTTACGAAGTTACGGAGGCCAATTGTAAATATTTTCGAAGATACAAGGCCAAAAGCAGAGAAGCTATTGATATTTGATATTGATCTTTCCTCCTATTGAAAACCTTGAAGCACGTTTTCTCTAGTTTTCATATTCACGTTGTTTCCAAATTGGCGGACGCGATAGCAAAAAAACTAAACGTCCTATTGAACCAAACCAAAGTTTATTTTCTTCAGTATGAAAATCTCTTCTAAGTGAATTAAAAAAGTCGTTGAAAAAGTATTTTTAAATAATTTTTATAGCACGTTGAAGTGTTTTTTTTTATACATTTTTTTCAAACCTGAGAAAAGTTATAATTTTACGATTTTTTCAGCTTTTTCTTACTTTACCCAGAAGAAAAATATATGACAATTGAATATTTCATTGGAGTATTTAGTTCAGTCAACAATTACGAGCTGCATATTTCCCGGCGATTAGGGACTGCAAGACGCACATGGAATAGGCTGATAAATCTGCAGTCATTTATTGTTTAATGTTAACATTTTTTATACAGCTCCATTCTTTTTTCCCTTCTAAAAAAATTCCCGATAAAACGCTTTTTTGGACCTTCTAATTGAGGCTCCCGTTTTAAGAGTTTTTCCCTACCAATTCATGGTTCATTCTTAGAATGTACTTTTGAAGAACGAACAGGAGTTTTTCCGATATTGTTATTTTTAATATATTTTTTTTAAGAAATATCAAGCAATGCGCGGCAAAAATGGGTTTTTTTATTTTTTGGCCGGGCAGATTTGACCCCCCTTCATGGATTGAGGGTTAATATTAAGGGACACAGACAAAGCAACCATGGAATAAAAATAGTTTCGACCTCAGATTGGTAGCCAGGTATACATATTGGGCCACTTACGATCTCACGTTATTTCTCTAGGGATTTCGCATTTCAGCTGCTTTATTTATCTACGATTAAATCTCTCATACATTCTCAGCGCAGTAGATTTTCGTAAGCTTTTTTGCGATCTCGCTGAAACGACCTACATCGGACGCAATGTGCACGCGCACGCGCGAGGAGAGAGACTCGACTGCTTGAATGGAAAACTCGGCCAGCAAACAGGCTAAAGTATTATGGAGTATAGACGTGCGCGCGCGCGTGCTTTCGTTGGTAATTTTATGTGCGAGGCTCTTTCAAAGTCGAGTTTAAACCACAACTTGGCATACGAGTTGTGTACGAGTGTTTCGTACTTTTTTCGTTTGCATACAGAGTCAAGGAAACGTCGGTTTTCCATTTGCGAGTCTCCCTTTCTTTCTTTGACGACTCTCGCGGGCAGCCTACTTTCATGCGCGTGTATGTAGCTCAACGGGAGCACTGCACTCGCGAATCCAATAGCTCATTCGAACACGCGCGGTGTGCACCAAACGGTACAGCGGCGTTCATCTACCTTTTTTTTTATCGAACGGGTTACACCCAACTCATGGCGGGGAAAAAAAGAGGAATTTTCGTAATTTTTTTCTCGGAAAACGTGGGCAATCATTTTTTTTTTTTGTATTTAAGGGGTTAAGCCACAGTAACGGGTATAAAATCATGTGCGAATTTAACAATTTATTTTCATATGATAAAGTGATTCACTCATAAAATTAATTACACATCTATTTAGTATGAATGTCAAGCTGTTAGAAAATGTATATTTTTTTTCGATGTACTAAATGGCCGACTTCTAATATTTTCTTTTGTTCTTTTTTTTTAGGCGCTCCGCGGCGTGACATTTAGCATCCACAATTTTTTACCTAGAACAAAAAACAAAAATTCTCGTCAATTTACATTAGAATACACAGAGAAGTAAGTACGGAATTTAAAAATATCGTTTTATTCGAAAGTTGTAGGTATTTGAATTGAGTTGTAGGTACTTGAATGAATTTTCAGTGAAAAATTTCGTATAAAACAGCTCATAAAATGAAAAGTTGTCGATTAATCGGAAATTCCGTACGTACTTCTCTGCGAAATGCAATTAAGAACATAACTTTTTAATTTAAAGTAAATCGAGTGAAAATTGTTGAAGTTATTTGTCACGCCAATTGCAAAAAAGCTGTTTCGAGAAAATCGCGTTTAAAGTTTTAGGTACTCTATGGCCGTGCCAGAGGTGAGCTTACGCTATACGCTCAAATTCGGCGACAAAAAATGTTCTTGCTATAAATCGAATAGTAACTTATTTTTATGATGATAAAGCACCGTTTTAATGTCAAAAAATAGTTTTTTTGAAAATTCTACTGTGGCCTTACCCCTTAACAAGCCGAAATTGTCTCAATGGCTCTTTCTCGTAACGATTCTGCATATGCACAGCGTGCGAGAGACCTCGAATCGACAAAAACATTATATTCTCACAGATGGCGCTTTATGCACGGAGAAACGTCAAGAAAGTGTATCATACAATTTTTAATGTATACCTTTTATTCCAACGTACTGTGTTCATCTTCCGGGAAACGTGATCTTCTATGCCAACGGATATCGCTCCAACTCACGTAGCTTATTATTATTGACCGACGTCTTTCATGGACGATCACTTTTCTCAAGAAGAGGCAAGGAAGGAGAGAGAGAGAGAGGGCGACCGAGATGCACAAAATATACACAGCAACATTGTGTGTCCGGTGCGAGACGTCGGTCGCTCAACTATCGCGTGGGCTCACGACATTGAACTTGCATCCCGAGAAAAAGGGAGGAAAAACAGTTTACGCTATCATCTTTCGAAGAGTTTTTAAAAAATGTCGGCCTTAGGTTTAACGGGCTACATCTACTTAGGTGGGGCCAAAAATTCCATTTTCCGAAAATATTTTTATTCGATAGTAAGGTAAATGTCCCAATTATTGAACAGCTAAGGATCTGGGGGATTGAATTCGGTGAGAAAAAAAATATAAAATCAAGAAAAAACCATCGCTCAAATGATACTTTGATATTTTTACTTTCGAAAAATCACCCTCTAAATTATTATTAAATGATTTCAAATAAAAAAAAAAGAATAAAAATGTGAAGCATGCAAATGTCCCAATTATTGAACACTGGAAGTGCCTATGTCCCTAATATTGATCAGACATGTCCCAGTTATTGAACACTCTCGAGAATTCTTTTTCCGTTCTGAAAATATTATTTTGGGTACAATATTAAGAAATAAAAGCAAAATCAAATACTTAAATAATCTTTTATTAATTATGTAAAAATACAAAAATATATATTTAGTCTGTTTGACAGATTTTTGGTTCATTTGCATTTTGTTTATTTTTGCTTTTCAACTCGAACTTTATTTTATATTTCTTTTCAGCTTCCTCGTTTTTATGTTCTGTTTTTGTTTGATTTTGTCACAGCTTGGCTCCCTGAAATATCGGAGAGAAAAAATATTGATCATTACATTCGTATTTTTAGGTTACATTTAGGTTATATTTTCTTTTTACTTTTCTTTTTATGTTTATTGCACGAAAATGCAAATAAAAAATATATATGACGATCTTAGAGTTATTACTGAAAGAATAAAGGTAAGTTTATTCAGGAACTTGCAATTTTTGTTTGAATAAATCCGATTCACATGATCTGTCACACGTTAACTGTTTCGATGTTTTGATGGGTTTAAGGAGGTACGGTGATGACCACGCTAGTAAACTAAGAGTCTATTTTTCGCCATAATACCGCTACGTTTTAGACATATGTGTGTGGCCTATATTTCGAGAAATATTTTTTAAGTATTGAATTTCAAGCTACTTATTATTTTTATAATATGAAAACAAACGTAATAATCTACTACTCGACTTCAGTAGTACGCCATATCGTCGACGTTTAGCATCGTTGCATTTTCGATAGCTGTCATCGGTCCCACGCGCTCGGCTTATTATTTTTGGTAGCCGGTAAACATGGAGAATGAAAATAACTACTGTAGAAGTTTATCAAGAGAGTAACAGGATTGTACCTGAAGTCCAGTTTAGAGACAAAGGTAGATTCTGTCGGACAAGAATTAGAAAATGAAAAGATGATATTGCGAATGCAAATGAAAAACGTCGCGTTGACGTTAACCTCAATATCCAATGTAAAATCTGTCCGAAGTCAAAACATATTTCATCGATTGTTATGTTATTTTTCCCTTTCCTAATTTTCACAATATTTGCAGATATAAAAACGAACGTTCATTTTATATGACGGTTTGTCCATGCTGAATTTACATATAAATGCGTTGTATGCATGTCGCCAGAAAGATTGAGATGCCTTAGCTATACATAAAAGAACTTTGAGTAAATATCGACGAAAGGCCTTTTATAATCGATTAAAAAACGTACGGCTTCACACAACCATATTTTTAATTCGCGTTGAAAATATCCGATAGAAGACTCAAATTTGCGCGGGTATCCGGCGTTGCCACACTTCGAGCAAGATGGCTGCGGTTACGTCACGAGACGTCTCTCTCGCCGAATACTTCGGTTTTTCGCGACTTTATTTCTAAATTTATTGCTTATTTCTGCGGTGAGCTTTCCAATTCAAGTTGCCTTATTGATCACAACGAACCAACGAACGCAACCGTCAGTTTTTTTTACGCGTGTCTTGGCTCCAAGTAGCACAAAAAAATCGATATATGAGAGGACAGGCACATTTTGTCGTCTACGTGTGACTAATTGACCAACTTTAACAATTAATAACTCGGAAACTGTACGGTAAATCTCGTGGAAACTCCGCATACGCATGGACGAAGCTCTCGACAATGTTATTTAAAAAATCGGGCTTTTATCTTGGACTCGCTCCAATCACCGTACCTCCTTAATGACGCCAGCTTGGAGAATTCGAGTGTTCAATAATTGGGACACACTGCATTTTCTATGTCCCAATGATCGAACACCGTATTTTTTAACAAATAATTAATTGAAAAAAAAATAATTGTTATTTGTAAGAAATTTTCTGAGGAACCTGAAACGCCTTTACTTTTTGAGATGCGACAGTTTTTGAATTTTTTATGCCCTTACGCATGAAGCGGCGCGTCTTAGCAAAAACGATAAGAAGTTATCACGAGACGTCAAATCGGGTCACCGTTGCTGATTAAATAATTACTTAATAAGTAAATGCATGCAGGTGAATGAGAAATAATAAAAATACAAGATAGTGTTCAATAATTGGGACCTGTTCAATAATTGGTACATTTACCTTATCATCTTTTAGCTATGGTAAATGATGAACCACCGAATTCAATCCCCCAGATCCTTACCTGTTCAATAATTGGGACATTTACCTTACGTTCCCTGAATTTTTTTTGTAATATTCCTAAAATGGAATGAGCTACAGCTTCCAACAGTCGGCCGAGCGAGCGGTGGCAGCACCATACTTCAAACTTTGAACGAGCTTTTCTCGAAACACTGTTTTCAAAGTCGGTGGACATGATATCTCGAGAACCACTTGATGGATTGTTTCCAAATTTACAGAAAATACGATGAGACCCATTTAAAGGTCATTGACGATCTCACTTTTTTCAAATCGACCTTTATTTTTTAATAGTTACGTAAAAATGACGACGGTTTTCCTAGATTTTGGATGTCCGAGTTTAAATTCGTCGCCACTTTGTTAAAAAAAAAAAGATTTTATGAATCGACGATCGACAATGACTCGTAGTTATTATTAACTTAACTAACCCGCTTGGTTTTGGGATTTCGGATGGACTGTTTAAGCTGGAGAGTGTCCACCGCCAAACGTCACGAAAAAAATTTCATCATCTGCCGGTGGCCATGTTCTTGTTGTCTTTCTGTATCTTTTGGTGATTTTTTTAGGCTCTCAATATATGTACCTTCGTGATAAGAAAAGTGCGTTTCTTTTGCACCAACCGTTTCCCAAAAAAAATCGGAATTTAGCCATTTTTGGGCATCTAGGTAGATGTAGCCCTTTAAAGCGGGATATACATTTAGACAGGAAAAAATAAGCAATGTTGAGGGATTTTTACAACTAAGAAATAATTATTCTACAATTATCAAATTTTTTCTTTAAATTAATTCATCATCAAAAGTAGATCTTCGTAGACTTTGATTTGCAAAAAAGTTCAAACATTTTTTCAGTTAGAACATGTATAGTTTCTATGTGACGGTAATTAAAATAAAAAAAGCTAATATAAGAAAATGGAACGCATTTACAAAAAAATCAACATTCCACGCAACATTTCTGTAAAATGTAGATGAAAAAAGTCGTTTTTTTTTTCAATTTTTCAAAAACAATTCTCGTCAAGTAGAAGGTAGAATTATTATCAATATTTCTACCAAGTTTCAACTCAATCGGCTCAATAGTTTTTTTAGTAATCCTGCACGCCAATTTCGATAATGCCGTTTTGAGAAAAACGCGTTTGAAGTTCACGCCCGCTCCAAATCCGAGCGGTGAGGCACAGCGTTGACGGGCTGTAACGTTTGAAGCTTTTTTAATTTCGCTTTGAAACTTTCGGAAGATATTCTACATATATAGTTCATCGTTTAAAAAAAAATCGATTGTTTGATCGTTGTAAATGTATATCCCGCCTCAATGATTTCCGATGAGCTGTACGAGAGACATGTTTGACAGTAGGCAAAAGACAGAAAATTAACCGTTGGCGAAATCGCCGTTGCCTTCTTTGTCATCTTTGATTACTACGACGGCTGTTCAATCGCGCTTTCGTGAAGGTTGTTTCGAGATAATGGATAGTGGCTGTTCACCGGGTGAGCCAACATTTATCAGCGGTACAAACATTGTCTAACCTATCAGACTTAGGAGAAAACTTTTCCTACCAAAGACGTATAGTTCGCAGTCCCCTGCGAGTGGTGGCTGCGAGGCTCATTCAGGTGGAAGTGCTTCGAAGATTTCAAGGTCACCTTGATTTTTCAAAATTATATCACTAGTTTTTTTTAGAATTTTATGAAAGAACTAGAAAAAAGTCCACACGCTAAATTTCAAGATGATCGATCAGGATTTAGTACAAAAAATGTATAAAATATCAATTGTAATGTTTTTAGCCTAAAATCGGTCGAATAAGGGATGCAAACATTTTCGAATTTGAAACATGCTAAAAACATTGAGATTTCCCTTTTATTGAATTGATATACTTTATCTTGGTCGTTTTGTCAAAAACATGTTAAAAAAGTTGTGCAACTAAGACTCGATTTGATTGTCTTAATCTTAATCGATCATCTTGAAGTTTGGTGTGTGAACTTATTTTTGGTTCCTTAATTAAATTTTCAAAAAAAAAAATGATTTTTTGAGAATTTTAAAGAGTGAAGGTGGCCTCGAAATCTGGATAAACCACGCAGCCATCATTCGATGGCCCCCTTCGAACTATGCAACTTTTGTGGGAAAAGTTTTCCGCTAAGTCTGATAGGTTAGAAATTATTTCTACTGCTAATAGTCGTTGCCTCACCCGGTACATACATATACACTTTTTCATATTAGCGAGACATCTGTGGATTATTCTCTTGAGAGGCTTCTCAATATTCTCGGAGTATTTTTCATCGGTTTCTTGCGATCTGCTCCCTCGTATGAATATATTCGCTTGTGTCAGTTTTATTATCCGCGAACGAGTTTTCTGTATAGAGAAACGTCAGAGAGGTATAAATAAATAAATGAGGCAAGAGCCGCACGTATCCGACACGTTTCTATGGTCGCTAATGACGAGGAGATGGAATAACGAAAAGAAAACAAACGCTAACGGGTTTGGCTCTTGCATTCGTGTCTTCCAACGTCACGTTGCCTAGAAAGTGGGGAAACGCGATTAGCGATCGTGGTGGAGAGTTTTAGTACTACGCGCGTCTGTAAGCGAGAGCCTGTCGACCGCGAATACTGAATGCATCATAAATTACACGCAAGCCTGCTATCGATCGCAATAATTTTTCAAATATATTCCATTGCCACTGCCGCTTACCAAACAAAATTGTCGTCTCAAGATTTATCCACTATTTTATAAATCTGGAAACATGTTTTACTGACACTACAAATACGGTAGCGACGAACGTGTCGAAATCACCGCTGAGTGGCGCTACTTGACGCCACGCACGGACCTTGTTAGGCGAACTTACATTCGGAGCTCAAATTTCTGAGTTTGTAAATTATTGCAAAACAAAGCATCAAGCTCTGCAAAATTTACCGACACACAGCTTCGTGATTTTCTTGTGCTCTTAATCTCTGTTTCAAAATTACAGCCATCCCTATGCACTCATGTGTCACGTGGTACATCGCATACTTTCGCGAAATGACACGCCGAGAAATTTCGACGCCGGCGTCTGTTGCTATTTACCGGCTTAAGGCCACAGTAACGGGTATAAAATCATGTGCGAATTTAACCATTTTTTTCGTATGAAAAAGTGATTCACTCGTAAAATTAATTACACATCTATTTAGTAGGAATATCAAGCTGTTAGAAAATATATATATATTTTCCGATGTGCAAAATGGCCGACTACTCGAAACTTCTCGAAACAGCTTTTTTCCAATTGGCGTGACAAATAACTTCAACAATTTTCACTCGATTTACTTCAAACTAAAAAGTTATGTTCCTAATTGCATTTCGCAGAGAAGTACGGACAGAATTTCTGATTAATCGAAAACTTTTCATTTTATGAGCAGTTTATGAGCAGTTATAAGGGAATTTTTAACTGAAAATTCATTTATTAAGTTCAAATACCTACAACTTTTGAATAAAACAATATTTTTGAAATTCGGTACATACTTCTCTAGGTATTCTAATGTAGATTGCCGAGAATTTTTGTTTTTCGTTCTAGGTTAAAAATGTTGGATGCTAAATGTCACGCCGCGGAACGCCCAAAAAAAATACATACTCGGCCATTTTGTACATCGAAAAAAAATATACTTTTTCTAACAGCTTGATATTCATACTAAATAGATGTGTAATTAATTTTATGAGTGAATCACTTATTCATACGAAAAAAATGGTTAAATTCGCACATGATTTTATACCCGTTACTGTGGCCTAAGGCCTTAAGGGGGAAGATTTTGGTGGTGTTCATTATTTTTATTTAAAAAGAAAGCTTTCTTCGCCATTGTTGACACATAGGCAATGTTTTATTACTATTTTTGGCTGTTACATGCTTTGTTATTTTTATTCATCCTTTGGCTTAATCTTATAACTTAATACAGTCGAAAAACCGACAAAAAAAATTACAGTGCACCTTCAGGCTTGTGAAATAACTAGAGCGATTGAAAATTAGAGAAACTTCCAGTATCTCCGCCATGAAGCAATGCAGAAAGTTAATTGAAATTCGACGCCAGTGAGCGGTTTTCTTGAGGCAGTACTTTTTGCGAGTGGCTTCCGTCTAATTCGCTCAGCATGAACCCACTTGGTTAGGAATTGACGATAATCATGACGTCTCGTCTCGATGACAACGTTTCGTCACTTTTACTGCGTGGACTTATTACTATGCTGGTGGAATATTTGCATCGAAGCGACGCTAGTAGTTGAATTTAACGTTTGAGAACTATTAAGGGGTCAAGCTTCTGTGAAAATTTAAAAAAAATTGAAAGATCTAACATTTGGTGTAGCAATTGCAGATTGAAAGTAAACTTATAATAACAACGATAGAACTGCTAGTCAACTTTTTTTTTTCAAAACTATGTTTTCAAAACGGTGTACACGACTTCTCGACATCTAAGGAACGGATTTATTTGAAATTTCGTACACTTATTCAGTGTAACAGTGATTTCGTTTTAACCGACGTTTTTCCTCTGATCTTTTTTTCGTTAGTTATTAACAATATTGATGTCATTTTTCCTTGAAAAATCGGAAAAAAGCAAACATTATTTTTTATGATTGATACACGATAACAGAAAAAGGCTCGGTCAAATCTCAGCCAATATTGTCGATTTTAAGAAGAAAAAAAACGCGTTTTTTTGTTTCAGATCAACCGGGTGGCCAAAATCAGTTACACCGTTGAGCCCCTCACGTTCAAAGGTCCTTCACGAAATTGTTTATAAATTCTTTAATGATTAATATATTTTCATACAACTTGGTATTTAACTTTGTTGATGTACATCCAAATAAATTACCAAACGATTTTTCAATCATCTTACTTATTCCTTAAAAATTAATGCTTTTCCAATAACTCTGAATTTCGGGTCGTCACAGTAGCCTAATCCCTTAAAAGCAAAATCATAGAAATATTTTCACCTGGTTTTTGGTTAAGCAGATTTTCATTCGTAGGGGCCGTCTGTAAATTACGCCATTTGAAGGGTAGCGTCCCCATGGGAAAATATTAAATGAATAATAAAAAATAACAATTCTAGGTTTTTATTGTCCAAGTACACCACTCCATAAATTAAGTAGTAAATGATGTCATTTTCTGACGAAAAGGAGCGGGGGTCTGTGGATTATGAGGATAAGATAATTTCAGGGGGAAGGGGGTAAAAAAATCAGCAAAAAATCGGTGACGTACCGGAAAACTTACTTTGAACAGGTTATGAAAGTTTTTTTTTTATGAAATCGATGACGTACCGTAAAGCTTACTTTGAACAGGTTAGGAATGTTTTTTGTAGGTAACTTTTTTTTAACATTCTAGATACCAACTTTTCTTTCTCCAATAGAACAGTATGTCCTTTGGCTATCAAATATATAAGAAAGTCAAACTCCACCACCCTCTCACAATTTGATATATACATTTTTTAAAGTGTCAAAGTAGTAGAAGAAGAAGTGTAGGGCTTCTTTGACAGGGCATTGAAACGCAACTTATGTCAAAGATTAAGGGTTACTTTGGAATCATTTTGATAAAAAATGTAATATTTTATGCGTTATACATAGAATTAAATGAAAAACAATGATTTTTTATAACCAAATTGCCATCGTTATTAAGTCAGCAGAGCTCGAACAATTTTCATCCAGTCGGCTTGAAATTTTAACTGTAGCTTCTTAGATTGCTTTAAGGGGTAAGGCCACTGTAAACTTTTTGAAAAATCGATTTTTTTTTACTGGCTTAAAAAATAGTTTAAACCCTCTAGAATAAGAAAAAAAAGTCATGTGCGTCTTCTTTTTTTAATTTTTTCCAATAAAAAACTATTCGCAAAACTTTAAACGCGTTTTTCTCGAAACATGGTTTTTCAAAATGGCACGCAGCATAACTCGAACAATTTTCATTTTTTTTACTTGAAATTTTAACCAGATGTGAACATTTACATTATCTTGAGAATGTCGATCGGAATTTTCAAGAACTTTATTTATTGATTTTTTATTAACAAAAAAATTGCCGTTTTTTTCGTCAAAAATCAATTTTTTTTTTCAAACGCACGCCAAATCCACAAAAATTGATACTTTTTAAAATCCGATCGACATTCTCTAGCTATAGCCCTCTAGATTAATGGTTTTTTTTTTGTTCTAGATTCAAAAGTGCACCAGTGGTGCTGCGTGCCGCGGAGCCCTGGAAGCAAAACATGTCCCGGGAAGATAGCTGTGGAACCGCCATTTTGTTTTTTTTTACTGTAAAAAAATTTTATAATAAAGTTTAATGTATGCCCGATAACACCATTAAAAGTTTTTTTTTCAAATACCTTCAATTTCGGGAGCAAAAAATTAGTGAAAAAACCTTTTTTTTTGGGCCGTTACAGTGGCCTTACCCCTTAACAGTCAAGTACAAACGCTTTTTTCGTTTAATCGAAAATGGTAAAAAATATATCACCTTTGAGATCAAAATTATGGTCGAAAAAACGAACTTTTTTTCAAACTCGTCTCTATTTTTCTTTTAATTATTTTCTAATTTCCCCCGTACATGACCGCCAAAAATAATATAATTAACGAAAATATTTCACTCTTAGTTCCGGGCCTAAATATACGACAGTTCTACTGCGTGCCGCGGAGAGGGTTGGCTGAAAAACAGTAGTGCTATAGTGACTTGTGCGCCGCCATTTTGTACACTTTTGACAAATAATTTTTTTTACATACTTCAATATATACTTTATAAAATCTAAAGGCTTTTTTGACCATGTATTTTATTGCTTTCTTTAAAAAAAATCCAAAGAAAACGGTCGAAAGTGGATAGTTACAGTGGTGCCCTCCCTTAAGGAAACATTTTACATAAAAATATCAAGTACCTGGGGTGCTATTATAGGCACTTAATGAGTCTTATAATTGTTATTGAGATTAAAATCAACTTGAGCAACATTACAATCAACTTCAGCAACATTATAATAAACTTGAACAACAAATTGTTGTTCAAGTTTATTCCCCGCACCCGCCGACTGCCACAGAAGGTCAAGCGGGCTCGCTGCGCACACGTTTAAAACGTATTTTGGCGCTCTGTCAAAGTAGCCCCAAAAACTGTCAAAGTTACCCTGAATGTCAAAGTTTCACGGTAATGTTTGGACGGCCCCGTACCAATATGACGTTTCGGCGCTGGAATGTCGAGAACCTCTACATTCTCGCGTCTTATAGAGGACCAGTGTTGATGACGCCTAAGAATGCTGATTGGCCGCGAGTCCAAAAGAGGGCGCTCTGTCTCCGACGTTTCGAGAGTCTGATTGATACTTCATTTAGAACACTCGTCCACTTGTCTCCGCACGCAGTAAGGCGTAAAGCTCTCTCGCGAGTTATGATGAAAAAGATACGCATTTTTGTAATCAAGAGACGCTAGGCCCAACGCAAACTCGTCAGCAATATGCTTCACGATATCCGTTACATATTTTTTTTGGTAGCCCCGATAATCCGAAAACCGGTATAAGGCAAATGTCCGGCACCGAACCCGATCATTTGTGGTACAATAACGGTGAATTGCGCCATATATCGATACGGCTGTTCGAGCACGTATATATCAGGACAATCGGAGAAGACGGTCAGCCAGTTTTGCCTCTCGGAATTTGGCAAAATGCGGAGTGGCTTGATCGGCATAAAAAAATGTTTACATTTTTGTAACTGTGTAGTTCAGTACGTTTAGGGGTTCGAAAATGATAGTTGTAAGGCAAATGTCCCAATTATTGAACAGCTAAGGATCTGGGGGATTGAATTCGGTGAGAAAAAAATATAAAATCAAGAAAAAACCATCGCTTTCAGGTTCAAATGATACTTTGATATTTTTACTTTCGAAAAATCACCCTTTAAAGTATTTTTAAATTATTTGAAATGAAAAAAAAGAATAACAATGTGAAGCATGCAAATGTCCCAATTATTGAACACTGGAAGTGCCTGTGTCCCTAATATTGAACAGGCATGTCCCAGTTATTGAACACTCTCGAGAATTCTCTTTTCGTTCTGGAAATATTATTTCGGGTACAATATTAAGAGATAAAAGCAAAATGAAACACTTAAATAATCTTTTGTTGATCATGTAAAAATACAAAAATATATATATAGACTCTTTTGACAGGTTTTTGGTTCATTCGCATTTGGTTTATTTTTGCTTTTCGACTCGAACTTCATTTTATTTTTATTTTCAGCTTCCTCGTTTTTATGTTCTGTGTTTGTTTGATTTTGTCGCAGTTTGGCTCCCTGAAATATCGGAGAGCAAAAAATAATGAACAGTACATTCGTATTGTTAAGTTACATTTAGGTTATATTCTCTTTTTACTTTTCTTTTTATGTTTATTGCACGAAAATACAAATAAAAAATATATTTGACGATCTTAGAGTTATTATTAAAAGAATAAAGGTAAGTTTATTCAGGAACTTACACTTTTTTTTGAATAAATCCGATTCACACAATCTGTCACATGTTAACTGTCTCGATGTTTTGATGGGTTTAATGACGCCATCTTGGAGAATTTGAGTGTTCAATAATTGGGACACACTGCATTTTCTATGTCCCAATGATCGAACACCGTATTTTTTAACAAATAATTAAATAAAAAAATTCACAAAAATTGTTATTTGTAAGAAATTTTCTGAGGAACCTGAAACGCCTTTACTTTTTGAGATGCGACAGTTTTTGAATTTTGTATGCCCTTACGCATGAAGCGGCGCGTCTTAGCAAAAACGATAAGCAGTTACCACGATACGTCAAATCGGGTCACCGTTGCTGATTAAATAATTTTTGCTCTATCAATTAAAGCTTTTTTTGCACAAGTAAGGTAACATTTCGATAGCTAAAAGTTCCATATATGTAATGAAATTTTTATAAATACGTAAATGCATGCAGGTCAATGAGAAATAATAAAAATACAAGATAGTGTTCAATAATTGGGACCTGTTCAATAATTGGGACATTTACCTTACACGTGGGCCCATTCAAAAGCAAACGTCGTTTCACGTTTTTGTATAAGCCATCATTTTGAAAAGTAATGAATTTACCTACTTTCAAACTACGTGCGTAAAATATCTTACTGTTTTCTTACACGAAACTTGAATTGCTTACTTAAAACTTAAAACTCGACTTGCTTATTGAAAACTTAAAACTTGAATTGCTTAAAACTTAAAACTCGGATTGCTTATTTAAAACTTGAAACTTGAAATGCTTACTTCAAATTTGAAACTTGAATTGAATCTTACTTAAAACTTGAAAAAATGACATAGTAAATTAATTGACAATAAGTTTTGGGTTGATTTTCTTGTCTGTGGTAGCAAACTTTTAGCAGGGCTTGCTCGGGGCATAAGCCAACATTTGAAGGTTGCGTATACGCATGCATACTACCATTCGAACATACGGTTCGTGCATGTGGCAACGTTGCTAGCGGACGCAATTAAGGGGCTATACCAGTGTGACACTTTCAAAAAATCGTTTTTTTTGCCTTTTCGACAGTTTATACTTTCAAGAATATCCTGTAAAAATTTCAACGCCGGATCTCTAATAATTTTATCTTGCAAAAATCGACAGTTAAATTTTTAATCGCGTTTTTCTCAAAATGAGATTTTTCAAATGTGCTGACATTGTAACTCAAAGAGCAATTATCCGATTGACTTGAAATTTGAACTGAGTACTCTTGGATATATTGGGTTGGTACAAAAATCTTGCAACACACAACACGAGTAAGAAAGAAAAATATTTTATTTTAACAATAAACGATTATTCAGTAACGTAGGCTCCCTCTGCATCTACAACTATTGCCCAACGCTCTGGTAGAGTTTGCACGCCCGCAGACCAGAATTCTTTTGGTCGTGAATTAAGAAAGTCGTCCAATGTATTTTTGAGATCCGACAGATGATCAAATTTTTTACCCCGTAAATAGTTCTTCGAAGCTCGAAACAGGTCATAGTCGGTAAGTGTTAAGTCTGGTGAACACGGTGGGTGTGGTAGAATTTCCCATCCTAGCTGCGAAATAGTTTATTGTGTCATCTTAGCGACGTGGGGTCGAGCATTGTCATGGAGAAGCCGAACTTGAAGACGTTTACGCCTTTTCTGTTTCATAATTTTAGCCACCTTTTGCAGTTGTGCAGAATGAATCTCTGCCTGTATTGTGGTATTGGTTGGCAGAAATTCGTAATAGAGCAGGCCCTCAGAATCTCACCAGCAGAGTGAAACTTTCTTCATTTCACGGGGCCGTTTAGGGGTCGGTTCTGGTTTTTCCCCTTTCGGTGGCCACTGACGCTTGCGCGTGTGATTAACATACAACACCCAGCTTTCATCCCCAGTGATTATTTCTTGAAGAAAATCCTTTCTCTGCATACGATGCAGGAGTGAAAGACAGATTGACATGCGTGTTGCTTTGTTTGATTCGCTGAGATTGTGCGGTATCCAAGACGAAACAACTTTCGTATATCCCATCTCTTGTAAATGTCGAAGGAACGTAGGATGACTGAAGTTGAGTTTCTTGGCTAATTCTCGTGACGACATATTAGGCTTTGCCTTTATAAGTGCTCGCAGTTCTTCATCGTCCACAATCGATTCCCTGCCGGACCTAGGTTTTTCTTCAAAAGACGTATCGCCAGAATGAAAACGCTGATACCAGCGGGAGACCGTTGAATAATTAACTACATTGGCCTTGAAAGCACTGCACATATTACGGGCTGCGGCTCTTGCAGAATGTCCTTGCAAGAATTCGTAATATGCGATTGCTCGAAGTGCACGTTGATCCGTCTTTGCTCATACTGACTCCGCGGAACATCTGACTCGCTTATGTATCCTGCGGCATGGAAGGTTCTAGACCATTCTTGTATTTCCCATTCTCGAATGTTCTCGAACTTTATTATTAGGAAAAATATTTTAACTGAAAAAAAAAAGTGTTGCAAGATTTTTGTACCAACCGAATATTTACTCTACAATGACGTAGGATATTTTTGATTGGATGAAAATTGACGATTTGGCATTTAAAAAAACGACCATTTTATAGGTAAGAAAATAGACTTTTTCATAACTACGCCATTTTGTTAGATTTTGATATTTTTTCGGAAACCCTACGTCATTGTACAGGAAATACCTTCCAGTTGAACGACATTTTTTCCTTTTTCAGTTTCAGCTACTCAATCGGCCGGTATCGTGTCAGCAGTGGAGGAACTTTTTTTTTTTGGCGCCTCCAAAGGCAGCGCATAAGTCGCTTGGATCTCAATATTTTTCTATGAAAAAATTATGTAATATAGGTGAAATATAGATAAATATATTCTTATTTTTCCGAAACATTTAATTGAGTACTTTTCTTCCAAAAAATTCCCGAAAATCACCCAAATCTTCAGCGTTCACACTGGGATAGCCCCTTAATCCCTTACCCTAACTTTATTTATTAGCCTTGTTGGCAGTGCAGTCTGTGCAACTCGTGGAGTGTACAAATCAGAAATTTGATAAAATGAAAAATCGACTTCGCTGGACAACATTAGTATCAAATTACAAAACTTTCTGTACCACACCATTTTTTGCACGCATTACCTTAAACGACCTTTCACGACGTAATGAAGGCGCACTCGTGATACCGAAATTTTAAACACGATAAAGAAGCCAAAAGGGAATTCCGCGAAGATGCCGGCACACCGCTGTGTTTGGTAAAGAAGGAAAAAATGTTATTTTTTTTTTTCGGCGAGGCGAAGTGCGCGACCGTGTACCGAATCCTTGACACGGACGCGCAAATAATATGTATATAGGCGCTTTCACATGAGCGCACATGTCCGCGGAGAAACGAAGTCAAGATCGCACTTAATGTACATAACCGGTAAAGATGTGCGGACGATCCTTGTTTTTATCTACAGGACGATTCAGTGAGCGAAGAGTTCGCTCATTATTATAAGTTATATATTATGTTATATTATATTATATATCACATACAGGGCGTCCCTCTTATCTCTGCCACCAGAAATAACTCGGTAATTCTCGACGTCACAAAAAAATGTTACAGACAAAAGTTGTACGGTGTGAAGGGGGCCATGAAATGCGACCAATTTTTTTTATTTCGCTGCAGGCGCTGACGAAACATTAAGGTCTCCTCCACTTTTTAAAATGGAATGGTACATTTTTTCAACCATCTTTTGAAGCACCCCAAGCCGCATAAAACACATTAGGGGTCAAAGTCGTTCAAGGTCATTCAAGGTCACCTATTAAAATTAAATACAAATCTAAATATCTCGGATCACAATCAAATATTTGGTAGTGATCCGAGATATTTGGATTTGTATCATCGACACTGACCTTGAATGACCTTGAACGACTTCGACCCCCTAATGTTTTTATGCGGCTTGAGGTGCTCCACAAGATGTTTGAAAAAAGTATCATACCATTTAAAAAAGTGGAGGTGATCTTCACGGTGCGTCAGCGCCTCCACCGAAATAAAAAAAAAAATTGGTCGCATTTGATGGCCCCCTTTACACCGTACAACTTTTGTCTGGAACATTTTTTTGTGGCGTCGATAATTACCGAGGTATTTCGGGTGGCAGAGATAAGAGGGACACCCTGTATATACATATACAGGGTGTGCCTCTTCTCTCCCTGTATATGTTTATACAGGGTATCCTGTTATGAATAGATAATCCTGCAACTGTAGATAGGTCAGATTATGTCCTATTATACAAGTATGCTGAAATTCCAGTTTAATAAAAGTCCCACGGTTTTCGAGACAAAAATCATCTGCTTTTGGTTTTTTGCTTGCCATTTCTACAAATGACAACATTTTTTGACCCGTTTTTTAAAAATATTCTTGGTTATTTGTTTTATCTAGGAAAGTCTTCTTTCCAACCTTAAATGTTAAGGGGTTAGGCCACAGTAACGGGTATAAAATCATGTGCGAATTTAACATTATTTTTGTCGTATCAAAAAGTGATTCACTCATAAAATTAATTACAAATCTATTCAGTATGAATATCTAGCTGTTAGAATATATATATATATATATCTTTTTCGATGTACAAAATGGCCGACTACTAATATTTTCTTTTGTTATCTTTGTTTAGGCGCTCCGCGGCGTGACTTTTAACATCCACATTTTTTTCTACCTAGAACAGAAGACGAAAATTCTCGTCAATCTACATTAGAATACCTATAGAGAAGTACGTACGGAATTTAAAAAATACTGTTTTATTCAAAAGTTGTAGGTATTTAAACTTAAAAAATGAATTTCTAGTGAAAAATTTCGTTACAACTGCTCATAAAATGAAGTTTTCGATTAATCAGAAATTCCATACGTACTTCTCTGCGAAATGCAATTAGGAGCATAACTTTTAAATTTGAAGTAAATCGAGTACACGGTCTTACATACAGGTCTGGAAACGACCGTGGTGGGGGTAGGCACCGTTAACGAACCCACGTTTGTTTCCAATTTTCGCCACTACGTGGCATTGCTATCGGCGTGTACGTGTGCGACAAGGCAGAACAGCTTCCGTCCGTCTCTCTCACTCTTCTCGATGATCCGAAATGCACATTACCTTTTTCGTAGGGAGCGAAGGGGGAATAGAGATAGATGAGAAAGAATTGTGGAATAAGGACGGGGGATTGTGGAAGAGAATAGAAGTGGGGCTTGTAAAAAGGGGAAGATCCTGTATGGCTGGAAGAAGACCAATATAAAAATTTAAAAAATAAATAAAAATACTTACCTTTTTCGAGTGAAATGGATTTTTATTCGAATTTTATTCCGAGTTTCTTTCGATGACGAAAGTAAAAAAATACGCAACACATGAAATGTTGAATATACAAATACATTTATTGGTTCGTCAGTTTAGAAAGCCCTGAAACAACGGTCCACCTTCGCCAGCTTTATGAATATTTTTCAAACTACAAATGCTCGTTGACGCAAACAGAGGTTATCGAGAACGTTGTCATAAAAAAATGGAGTAATAAATGGCACGGGGCACGGTCTAAGACAAGGCAAGGGGCAAAGGGAGAGATCACAGAAGACCGTGAGTGGGAGGTACTCGCCGATAGTAGCGACGGCGGTGACGGCGAGCGGAATGAAAAGTGAAGCTCATAACGGTGCCTCGCGACTCCATTAAAATCTGGCTTCGTTTCCAGACCTGTATGTAAGACCGTGATCGAGTGAGAATTGTTCAAGTCACGCTAATTGGAAAAAAGCTGTTTCGAGAAGTTTCGAGTAATCGGCCATTTTGTACATCGAAAAAAAATATATATATACATTTTCTAACAGCTTGATAATCATACTAAATGGATGTGTAAATAATTTTATGAGTGAATCACTTTTTCAAACAAAAATAAAATTGTGAAATTTGCACATGATTTTATACCCGTTACTGTGACCTAACCTCTTAAGAAAAATTATTATAGTTGGAAAATATTCGTTCCCGACTAAAGTAACGAACAAAAATGATAAGAGATATTTTTTCATCGCTAAATTGGTCGATCATTACTGCAAATTGATTCTGAAACAGTCGGTACACCTCATATATTTGCTGTATCCGTGTTGGGTCAAAAGGCATAAGGGACGAGTCCGAGTAATCTTGACCTCGTAACCATAGCTGCCAAAAAAAATCAGACTCGACGTATATGATATTCAGCGTCTCTTGAGTCACGATCGTCATAATCTTCCTAAGGGGTCGGAATAAGCTTGAAATTTCACGAATGCGACTTTGTTATTGCATCATTTTATGCAAAAAACAAAGTCTGAACATCAATTTGCAAATTGGTCTTGACTTTGAATTGTAACAACTTTGGTCTTAACTGTAATTTGCAACTTTGGTCGTAACTTTAATTTGCAACTTCGGTCTTAACTTTAATTTGCAACTTCGGTCTAAATGTAATTTTCAACTTTGGTCTTAACTTTAGTTTGCAACTTCGGTCTTAAATTTGATTTGCAACTTTGGTCTTAACTTTAATGTGCAACTTTAGTCTTAAATTTAATTTGCAGCTTTAGTCTTAACTTTAAATTGCAACTGTGGTCTTAACATTAATTTGCAAATTCGGTTTTAACTTTAATTTGTAACCTTGGTCTCAACTTTAATTTGCAACTTTGGTATTAACTCTAATTTGTAACTTAACTTTAATTTGCAACTTCGGTCTTAACTTTAATTTGCAACTTCGGTCTAAATGTAATTTTCAACGTTGGTCTTAACCTTAGTTTGCAACTTCGGTCTTAAATTTGATTTGCAACTTTGGTCTTAACTTTAATGTCCAACTTTAGTCTTAAATTTAATTTGCAGCTTTAGTCTTAACTTTAAATTGCAACTGTGGTCTTAACATTAATTTGCAAATTCGGTTTTAACTTTAATTTGTAACCTTGGTCTCAACTTTAATTTGCAACTTTGGTATTAACTCTAATTTGTAACTTAACATTAATTTGCAACTTTGGTCTCAACTTTAATTTCCAACTCTGGTCTCAACTTTAATTTGCAACTTCGGTCTTAACTTCAATTTGCAACTTTGGTCTGAACTTTAATTTGCAGCTTTGGCCTTAACTTTAATTTGTAACTTTGGTATTAACGTTACTTTGCAACTTTAGTCACAACTTTAATTTGCACGTTTGGTCTCAGCTTTAATTTGCAACTTCGGTCTTAATTTTAATTAGCAACTGTGGTGTTAACTTTAATTTGCAACTTCGGTCTTAATTTTAATTTGCAACTTTGGTCTCAACTTTAATTTGCAACTTTAGTCTTAATTTTAATTTGCATTTGTGGTCTTAACATTAATTTTTAACTTCGGTCTTAGCTGTAATTCGTAACGTTAGTCTCAACTTTAATTTGCAACTTTGGTCCTAACTTTAATTTGCAACAAAGATTTTGTAAAAATGCCAAAAATTGACCGAGTAATGACGACTATTGTGAAGGGTCGTTTTGTCTTTGTCGATTTTCTGGAAACTGCTTTATGCAACGGTGCAAGTCGTATCTGAAAATCTATTCGTCCGATTCACATGAAATTCTGACAAACCATAGTTTATAACAATTTTCCATCATATCACCGGATGATTTCTTATATGTTCATTCATTTGTTAATAACAAATGATAAAAGTCGTTTTTTCTCAAAAAATAAATTTTTGTTCTACAGCTTGAAATTTCCGTAATTTTCAGTTTCGAGAACGTATCCGGTCAACTTAGTCCAATAACACTAAGTTTCATTGTTACACTAAAACTACATTTCTTAATTTTTCATTTCAGATCATTTCAGTTGCGGGAGCCACCTACGATTGACCACCCAACGATGGCGGTACTTTTTTAAAAATAATTACAACAGCATTGTTAATCGATATATTTTTATCTGAAAAAAAACGCAAACTTGGCCAGACTATTTATCAATTGTGCGTAAAATCCCTACCTCCCAACCCCGATACGCTCATCACAAAAAATATTGCCAATCCAATGTGTTATTCTGGGTCCCAAGTTTACGCAGGCCCGTTGAAGGCGCACGGACGTAGCTCAAGGAACGTAGATGTGTGTTCTCTCGGCGGATGCTTCGCGGTGACGTCGACAACGTGCAACCGCGAGCAGGCGACACACCCAAAAGAACCGGATTTTGGTCGTGGAAATTTGCGTCCGAGCAGGAAGTGAGAAAAACAGCGGGCGATAAGGCCGGACGAGTAACTATTCCGACAACCGGTCGTTTCTTCCATTCGTGTCCGAGGCACGCATGAATCGTCCGTAAAAAGGCTGAATATTTCTCGAAATAAAATTAAATAGAAACCCCATGAAATGTAGTTAAAATAATTTCATCTCGAGGAATAGGAGAACGAAAAAAGAATCCGGGGAATCGAAGAACCACGAAGAAACGTGAGGCAAAACGAGAGTAAAATATCCATCGACTATAGCGAAGAAACCCTACAAGTTTCGTTCTTTCTATTGGCGATCCACAATACGCCTCTGAGGTTGCTTTCGTGGTGGCGCCGCGCAACGGCTGCCGGCGGCAAAACTTTGTTGGCGCATGGCGGTTGAGGTAGCTCTGTAGGTACACGTAAGGTAAATGTCCCAATTATTGAACAGCTAAGGATCTGGGGGATTGAATTTGGTGAGAAAAAAATATAAACTCAAGAAAAAACCATCGCTTTCATGTTCAAATGATACTTTGATATTTTTACTTTCGAAAAATTACCCTTTAAATTATTTTAAAATGATTTTAAATGAAAAATAAAGAATAACAATGTGAAGCATGCAAATGTCCCAATTATTGAACACTAGAAGTGCCTATGTCCCTAATATTGAACAGGCATGTCCCAGTTATTGAACACTCTCGAGAATTCTTTTTTCCGTTCCGAAAATATTATTTTGCGTACAATATTAAGAAATAAAAGCAAATCAAACACTTAAATAATCTTTTATTAATCATGTAAAAATACAAAAATATATATTCAGTCTCTTTTGACAGGTTTTTGGTTAGTTCGCATTGGGTTTATTTTTGCTTTTCAACTCGAACTTTATTTTATATTTCTTTTCAACTTCCTCGTTTTTATGTTCTGTTTTTGTTTGATTTTGTCGCAGCTTGGCTGCCTGAAATATCGGAGATCAAAAAATATTGATCATTCCATTCGTATTTTTAGGTTACATTTAGGTTATATTTTCTTTTTACTTTTCTTTTTATGTTTATTGCACGAAAATACAAATAAAAAATATATATGACGTTCTTAGAGTTATTATTAAAAGAATAAAGGTAAGTTTATTCAGGAACTTACAGTTTTTGTTTGAATAAATCCGATTCACACGATCTGTCACACGTTAACTGTCTCGATGTTTTGATGGGTTTAATGACGCCATCTTGGAGAATTCGCGTGTTCAATAATTGGGACACACTGCATTTTCTATGTCCCAATGATCGAACACCGTATTTTTTAACAAATAATTAATTTAAAAAAAATGTTTGTTATTTGTAAGAAATTTTCTGAGGAACCTGAAACGCTTTTACTTTTTGACATGCGACAGTTTTTGAATTTGTTATGCCCTTACGCATGAACCGGCGCGTCTTAGCAAAAACGATAAGCAGTTACCACGAGACGTCAAATCGGGTCACCATTGCTGATTAAATAATTTTTTTCTCTATTAATTAAAGCTTTTTTTTGCACAAGTAAGGTAACATTTCGATAGCTAAAAGTTCCATAGATGTAATGAAATTTTTATAAATAAGTCAATACATTGAAGTGAATGAGAGATAATAAAAATACAAGATAGGGTTCAATAATTGGGACCTGTTCAATAATTGGGACATTTACCTTATGAGCCAAAAGTTTCGGTCGAAACGTATAGTAACATCCAATGCCTATACGATGATGTTGGTTGTAAATTTTTGGCAGAGCTTGTACCCTCTATATGTCCCACACATTCGCACCTCATGCATAGATAGGTTTCATACTCGCATAGAGAGCGGCGCTGTAATCGTGGCAACAGCGCGATTTTCCTGCAGTCATAGCATTGAGCTTCCTGCGATCGTTCTTTCGCGAAATATTTTATATAAATTTTAAAAAAGCGTGAAAATGTCAACCCAAATGCAATACAAAGGAAACTTTACAAGAAAAAGGCGCTTGCTAAAAGACTGAAAGCTGTGGCAGCCATGAGTGAAGCAAATGCAGCTAAACGCGATGAGAATAACGATCAGCAATAAAAATTCGCTGTCGAAAGGCGTCGGATCGTGGATTTACAACATATTGCCGACAGTTTAAATTGTATTCGTTGTAACAGACGTTTTTATTTTAGGAAAACAGTGAAGGACTCCGATCAGCTGAACGATTCGATACTTTCGTTTCGTGCTGTTATCGTTATTGCGATAACAGCACGTACTGTTACAGCGATAACAGGATCCATCATACACGCGAATAATGGTTTTCGTAAAGTTATCTACACTAGACTTTTATTCATGTCAAATATTCGAAACATTGGTGCAACGTACATATATATGCATGCCTGTCACACGACTACTAGCGCCACAATGCGGACATTTTGCGAACAGCATTTATCTAGCAGTCAGCCCCCTGTCCCGAGACACGAATCGCTTTGTTCGAGACTCGACGCGTGCCGCGGTAAAAGATTGCGCGCCACGCTGCCTGGTGGCCACTCCCGAAAGCGCGGTGTCATCAAAACGCGATAATACCGCGCTTTTTTCCATGTGTACAAAAGTAACGCTATCCCGTGTGTATAAAACGATCCTCGATGTCGATGGATTTCGCCTCAACGAGAGGGAATAAATGTTTCCATCAGTACGATACGAATGCCTCGTGCAATTTTTTCATTGGCAACTGTCATTTCATGGCTTCGGACGCCGTTCACTCGGTTATGTTCCATCTAACGCGTGTACGCGAATGTTTCTCAAGGCTCGCGATACGCGCAGTGACCTCACTGAGTGACGAAAGACGATCGAGAAATTCTTCGCGTGTACGAGGCACACGCGTCGAACGATCGAAGAAAAAAAATACAACACTTACAGTGGAAGAATTATTGACACGTTGAATCATCGATTTGTGACGCGGAATTCTCGCGATAGTGCCCAACCGACCGATCGTGCTCGAGGCATGGGGGAAAAAAGAACGAGTTATCGTCGTCCGTGTTTGCTCCTCGGCGATGCTCGCAGAGCGTCACGTTCACAGCGCATGCGCCCAAAACTCGCAGTTCAGCACTAAATATAGCTACGTCGGTGGATTGTTGTCGAATTCCGTTAGATTTTCATGAAAAAAAACAACCGCTTTCAGTCGCGCACACCCTCGAATGCTATCGATCGATTTGGCCGTTACATCTCCCAATCGCAACGATTGTGAGAAATCGAGATAAGTGGATTATAAGCACGAGGTCTTCGATCCAGTGACTCATCGCGTATATATGCGCTCGTAGAATGTGAAGATTATTCTTGAAATCGATGTTAACCATGGGGGATAAAGTTACGAAGAGTCCATACCGCCGATTAATTTGGAATTCTGTGTACCCATATATTTTGACTCCCTGATTACGTATATGCTGGTGAAAATACCCGCAAATTTCATTTTTAAGGTCAAAACTTCCAAAAACTGATGTTTTAAAAGTTTCTCTATTTTATTTTAATAAATGTTGATCATAGAGAAAAATATTTCCTACGCAAGTTGTAGCCTATAAAAAGATTGATCTTTTATGTTCCATACAGTTTTTGTCTAACACCATTCTGTTTCGAGAAAAATATGATAATGCTCCAATGCTCCATTTTGCTGAACTTCATTAGTTTCGACATGATCTACTTACGCACTTTACCACGGGAAGGTTGAAGTCTTTAAAGTGCAGTTTAGTCTTGAAATCCAAACAAACCCAAAGCCAAACAATAAAAAAGAACCAAATAAAATAAAATACAAAAAAGCAAAAAAAAATTAAATACAGAAAAAGCAAAAAAATAAACTACAAAAAAAACAAAAAAAAACATGCACTTTAAAGACTAAACTCCAACCTTCCCGCGGTACAGTGCGTAAGTAGATAATATCGAATCTGATGGAGTTTAGCAAAATGTACTTATGGGTACATTATCCCATTTTTCTCGAAACAGCACGGTGCTAGACAAAAACTGTATATAACATAAAAGATCAATTTTTTTATAGGCTACAACTTTTACAGGAAACTTTTTTTCTAAGATCAACATTTATTAAAATAAAATATAAAAACGTTTTTAAAATCAGTTTTTGTGAGTTTCGACCTTGAAAATAAAATTTGCGGGTATTTTCACTATGCTATTCGTGATCAGCAAGTCAAAATACATTTTCTCGTAGTTTTTCAGTTTTTTTTATGGATAAAATAAATGTTTTATGTAATTTGATGCTGTTTCGGTTATTTTTACGGACTTTTATCTCAAAAACAAAACTTTTGTTGTACTTTTGGTTTATAAGTACGTTATTTTTCCATATTTTTATAGAAAATAAAGTTTTGCTATATTATTTCTTGCTTTCTTTACTTTCTTGCTTATCCGGTTTTTATTATTAGTCCAAGCTTTTTACCGAAATAAGTTTTTTGTTCTAACAGTTTTTGAAGACGGCTGAAAGGAGTGCCTTTCAGGTTATCTACAATTTACGCGACCGTCGTTCTGACGTGTTTTACGACAAAGAAAGTTGAAATGAAGCCGATGGAGAAGAACTTCATGAAGAAAACAAAACAAAAAAAAACAATTTATTCTTGTGCATAGTGCGAAACGCCGGTTTGCGATTATCATCGAACGCACTTTTGCCACAATTGCGCACTGTAAATTCCTTTTTTGTCACTAATTATTATTAATATTTCATAATTTTTGTATTTGCAACAATAAAAACTTATTTTGTGCCAAATAATTACCGTTCCGTTTATTATGACGTGCCTGAATCCGTAAAATATTCCCCACTTTCAGGCGCTTAAATAATTTCACTTTTCGGAGCCCACGCCAAAGGCACCATATTCTTTTGAAAGCTCATAGTCTAAGCTACAAAAGCCTATAAACGTTTTTTTAAATTTCATTATTGTAGCGTAACGATTTTTTAGAAGAGCATTCGGTTTTTTTCGCTGCTTCGACTATTCTTCAATTTTTGTAGTAGACACTTCAAGAAGTAACCCAGAATTTTTTCAGATTTTTGGAAAGCCTAGAAAACTTTGAAAACCCGACTGTGCCCTAAAAAGGGAACATTCGGGTTTTCAAAGTTTTATAGATTTTCAGAAAATCTGAAAAAATTCTGGTCTACTTCTTGAAGTGTCTACATAGCCCAGAACTTGCCAAAGTAAAAAGTACAAGTAACCCAGTAAGCCAAAGTCAAAAGCACAAGTAACCAAGAATTTTTTCAAAGTTTTCTAGGTTTTCAAAAAATCTGAAAAAAATTCTGGGTTACTTCACACCGTGTTTCGAAAAATATAATGTACACACGCCGGGATAAATAGTCACAATTATAAGTGACTCAAAATTTCATTCTGAGTCGTACAAAACATTCGCTGACGGAGTTTTTCTGTACTGATTCTGGGTCGCGACAAAAAAAAAGATTTTTTTCAAAATTCGATGGATGCCTAAGAATGACCTGAGCTTTTTTTCAATATGCAGAAGAAAGCTAAAAGTTTTTATCCAGCCCCGGTCCTTTTTGAACCGTGGCTCTTCAGCGGTTTATAAATCATTACCGAATATTGTTTGCTGATCCGAAGTAACTGCCAATCGAAGCAAAGATTCTTTCAGACCGTTACGCGGCGAAGCTGTGCCGTTCACGTGTGGAAAAAAAAATCTTCCATACTCGTTACGCCGATAGACGTCAATCCAAATAAAGTATATATGTGACTAGTATTAATCACGAGGTATAGATACATCCAGACGTATGTTGTGCCTGACTGACTGTCTCTCCCGGCTGCAATCAACCTGTTCAGAAAACCCAATGGCCCGCGTGACTGACTGAGAAACGGAGATAGAGCGGGAGAAAGAGAAAGAAAGAGTGACGGCGACATACGAAGCGAGAAAATACAGCCGAGTATATAGAGGAGCTCGCCTCGACCTTGACGACCGAATAAGGACTCCTCAAGGTCTTGGCGGCCTTGCGTAAGGCCCTCCTTGATCGTGCCATTGGCATAACGATTAAACGATCACATGTTCGATAATCCCTCACATCTATAACACCTTATAGGTGCCTGTCGTGTGGGGGGTGGCGTTGGGGAACGTGTGCGCGCGGATAATACCGAATATTGAAATTGATGTGTCTTCCTTCACTTCTGTCAAAAAATTTACTCGATATACAACGTGGAAAAAATAAATCCCATTACAATGGCAATGCAGCGTCTTTGAATTTTTTCGTATTGTTTTGTATCCAACAATTGCCATTAGGGGGTCTAACTATAAGCGTGAACTTGTAATTTCAAAAATTCTTTTTTTTTAATGAATAGTTTATGCCTCGGCTCTTAAGGGGTTACCCCCACTTGCGACTTTGAAAAAATCGATTTTTTTAATTGCATTTTTTTGAAGTATAAGTATCTGAGAATATGTCCTGAAAATTTCAAGTCGATCCGAACAAAATTGACTGAGATATGAGCGTTGAAAGAGAAGAATCCGTTGTGTAAACGACCGGAAATTGAAACTTTAAACGCTTTTTTCTCAAAATGGCATTTCTGAAGTCGGTGACCAAGATTACTCGAACACTAATGAACCGATCTTCTTGAAATTTGGCAGGCTTATTTAATACATAAAAATGTAGTCTTTAATCGTTCGATTTTTTTTTCGAAAAAATGGCCGTTTTATAGCCAAAAAACGGCCGTTTTTTTCGTTAAAATCGAACCATTAATTTTGACTGTTCGCCATTTTGTGAAAAATGAATATTTTTTAAAATCCTTCGATTAAAGACTAGTTTATACTTATATTTAACTAAATCCAACCGCATTTTTTTTTCAGATGATCCACTTCGCCGCCATGTTGGTCACCGCAAACCGTGTATATAAAAACATTATTTCATTGACGGCCATTTGCCACTAGACAATGTAATATTTTTCAATAAAAAAATTACTGAAAGTTTTTCAAGATGTGTTCTTTAAGATGGTATATTGATCGATTAAAAAAGTTTTGTAGTTTTCTTTAAAAAAATTCATGAAAAAGGCCTTTTTTTGCGCTACAAGTGGGGGTAACGCCTTAAGGGGTTTGGCTACTGTGAAA
Organism: Ophion obscuratus; assembly: GCA_964007375.1. Classification (NCBI taxonomy): domain Eukaryota; kingdom Metazoa; phylum Arthropoda; class Insecta; order Hymenoptera; family Ichneumonidae; genus Ophion; species Ophion obscuratus. The sequence goes on along the minus strand of OZ023316.1, from coordinate 35,600,907 downwards.
ATGTAAAAAAATCGATATTTGCTTGAGGCAACTCAAATTGAAGACGAAAGGTCCAAAATACGGTTCAGGAATCGCAGATTGAAGGTAAACGCTGATTGAAGGTAAATTGAAGGTGAAATTATGATTACAACGATCGAACTGCTAGTAAAACTTCACGGTGTACACGATTTTTTTCAATAGTTATTAACACTAATGATGTGATTTTTCTTCTAAAAAATCGAATTTCTTTTTTTTTTTTTGATGATTGAAACACGTTAACAAAAAAAAAATCGGTGAAGTCTTAGCCAATATTATCTGTTTTAAGAGAAAAAGCAGAAAAAACGTTTTCTTTGTTCCTGATCCAAATCAGGTTGCCAAAATCAAGTGCACGGTTGAGGACCTCACGTTCGAAGGCTCTACACGAGATTGGTTATCGCTTCGTTAATTATTAATATTTACAAATGAAATTTGGTACAGAAATTCGTTAATGTATATACAAATAAATGTCCAAACGATTTTTCAATCATCTTGCTCATTCCTTCGAAATTATTATTTTTTAATTACCCTGATCTTCGGGTCGTCACAGTAGCCTAATCCATTAACTTTAATTTGCGACGAAGTTTTTATACAAATTTCAAAATTTGTCCGGTTTTTGCGAGGGGTTGGATGGCCCTACGGCGATGTACCCTTTTTCTTTTTTCTCGAAACTATGTTTTATCAAACGATGTAAGTCGTATGACAAAATCCATTCGTCCGCTTTACTTTAAATTCGTACAGAGCATAGTTTGTAACATTTTCTACCGTATGGCCGGATGATTTTTCTATGTTTATCCATTTGTTGACAACAAATGATGAAGGCGGTATATGCAGTTGCAAGGCCAAAAATGTCGTTTTTCACGAAAAGTGAAAAATGTCGTTTTTTCTGGAAAAGGATTTCATTTGGGCAAAACGAAAAGTGTTAGGCAGTGTAGTGGCATCTTTTAGCTTCAGATTGGCATTTTTTATTTTAAAAAATATTCATTAACATTGCTCCTGTAGGAAGTCTCCTGGAGGTCCTCGAAAAAAAGTGTCCGGCGGTGATCAAAGTATCTCCGGTTTGGATCATCCAAAATGAAAAAACCAAAAAGATTCTTCGAGGGGATAGATGAATCCAGGTATTGATCGAAGGAATAGTCGAAATTTTATTTTTTGACAAAATTGTGGCTCCGGAAAGGAACAATTTCGATTTTCGACCAAATTTTGTTCGTTAAATCGTTGAAAAAAAATATAAATAATTATCGGAAATCTTATTCCTTCGAACAATACCTGACGAACATATCTGACAAGGTTGTGTTAAAATTGCAGACCGATCGGTTGAGCCGTTTTTGAGAAATCGTGCTCGCCGACTTTGAAAACACCGTTTTGAGAAAAACGCGTTTGAAGATTCTCGGACGCTCGGAGACGCGCTCCGAGCGTCCTTACAAATATATGTGTATTTCCGAGAATATTCGCTGGATCGATTTGAAATTTTCAGGGAATATACTCACATATTTGCACATTCCGAAAATGCATTTAAAAAATCGATTTTTTGACATTTCTAACTGCGTATAACTCGTTAAAGTGGTTTTTTTTTCTGGACACCGAAAATTTTACACCATTTTTGCTACAGCTTGCCATTTTCATCATTGTCAAAATTTTAAAAAAATACACGATCATACCGAAGTTTTGTTAATATACTAAAAGTAAATTTTGCATTTTTTATCTCAGATCACTTTACTGCCATGATCACCTACACATATTGGCCATGCACCACCGGCGGCACTTTGTTTTAACAATAATAACTTCAATCCTTATGAATAAATTCGATTTAAAAAAAAACTCAAACTCGGCAAGACTGTGTATGAATTGTGTGCAAAGTCCCAACCCCGTCATCACAATACTCTTATCAGAAAAAAAGGTATGGTAAATCGACCTGTTTCTTTCGGCCCGAAACTTATGCAGTCGGGTTTATTGACTCCGGCGAAGGGCGTGTCCATTCGTCAATCTCGAGAAAGGGTTGGAACAATATATGTATATATTTGAGGACCCTCGACTTTGAGGACCATCCGGGCAGTAGTCGACTGTCCCCATACTCAACATAACTCAAACCTCAATGTTTTTTCAATATCGCGTTTAGAATAATGTAAGCATATTTATATGAAGATCACTTTGAAAATGAATGATTAAGGGACCACTCCAGTGTGACTGGCTTGAAAATGACTGATTTCCATAATTTTCTAAAAAATAAAATTCGATTATCAGTCCGATTTCCTTTTCGTTTATTCAAATGACTTTTATTGTACATACAAATATTTTTAAATGTTGCAGTTTTAATTTTTATATAATTCTTTGGCCACTGCAAAATGATGCCTAAAAAAGTGCCTGACGGTGGAAAGTCCTACTCCTCCATAAATTGTCTGAAAGTAAAAAAAAAGACGGGAAAGATTATTAACCAGTATTAAATACCGTAGAGGCGTGCGGAGGAATTTTTTACGATGAAAATTAACAAAATGGTGGCCATTTCGAACTTAAATGTCAAATTGGGCCCTTTTCGACAGGTTTTCGTTCAAAAAAATGCGAAATTTTCAACAACAACAAAAACGCTCCCGTACGACGTTAAGGAGTGACGTGAATAGCTTGAAAACTATTCGTTTAAAATCTTGCACCGTTTTAAAAAACGACGTTTCGAGAGAAACGCGCACCGTCCGAGCCAGGTCTCACGCAGCTGGTCGAAACCCTTTTTCTAAGAAAGGCCGTAGCGACCGGAATCATTCGAATTTCGCGACCAAAATTTAAGAGATCATCACAATGTAACGGCTCGAAAAATAGCTGATTTTCGCGATTTTTTTTCGATGGTTAAGATACGCTTATCAGTCTGATTTTTTTTCTGTCAGATCATAGCACTCATGACCAACAGAAAATACATTTTTAAACGGTTACTTTGATTTATTTTTTACATTTTTTAACGGTTAAAACTGTCTTCGAAAAAAGAAGTCACCACGGTGTACACGGTTGCGGCCGTAAATATTATCTGAAACAAAATTTGTAAAAAGATTATAAATCAGTATGAAAGCTGCTAGCCTGCTATGGATGTTTTCGAAAATAAAAATTGACAAAATGGCGGTGTTTTGAAAAAAAAAGTATCGAATTTAGCCTATTTTTTTCGACGATTTTTCGTTAAAAAAAAATGAAGATTTCGAAAAAAGTTTCCATAGCAAGATAAAGAATGGCGTGAAAAACGTTGTGTCAAAATTTGAGACGGATAGCTCGAAAACTCTTCCTTTGGGAGTGTACGCCGTTTTTAAAAACGACATTTCGACATTGCTGAATCTTCATATAAATTGTCTACTTACGATCAATCGGTGATGCCAGGTCCATGTTTATAACCGTCTATACTATCGGATACACTCTGATGAACCTTTAGCAGCATGTTTATGTAACCTTATTTTTGAGTAAGGAAAATGTCCCAATTATTGAACACCTAAGGATCTGGGGGATTGAATTCGGTGAGAAAAAAATATAACATCAAGAAAAAACCATCGCTTTCACGTTCAAATGATACTTTGATATTTTTACTTTCGAAAAATCACCCTTTAAATTACTTTTAAATTATTTCAAATGAAAAAAAAAAGAATAACAATGTGAAGCATGCAAATGTCCCAATTACTGAACACTGGAAGTGCCTATGTCCCTAATATTGAACAGGCATGTCCCAGTTATTGAACACTCTCGAGAATTCTTTTTCCGTTCTGAAAATATTATTTTGGGTACAATATTGAGAAATAAAAGAAAAATCAAACACTTAAATAATATTTTATTAATCATGTAAAAATACGAAAATATATATTTAGTCGCTTTTGACAGGTTTTTGGTTCATTCGCATTTTGTTTATTTTTGCTTTTCATCTCGAACTTTATTTTATATTTCTTTTCAGCTTCCTCGTTTTCACGTTCTGTTTTTGTTTGATTTTGTCACAGCTTCGCTCCCTGAAATATCGGAGAGCAACAAATATTCATCATTGCATTCGTATTTTTAGGTTACATTTAGATTATATTTTCTTTTTACTTTTCTTTTTATGTTTATTGCACGAAAATACAAATAAAAAATATATACGACAATCGTAGAGTTATTATTAAAAGAATAAAGGTAAGTTTATTCAGGAACTTACAGTTTTTGTTTGAATAAATCCGATTCACACGATCTGTGACACGTTAACTGTCTGGACGTTTTGATGGGTTTAATGACGTCATCTTGGAGAATTCGAGTGTTCAATAATTGGGACACACTGCATTTCCTATGTCCCAATGATCGAACACCGTATTTTTTAACAAATGATTAATTAAAAGAAAAAATATTATTGTTATTTGTAAGACATTTTCTGAGCAACCTGAAACGCCTTTACTTTTTCAGATGCGTCAGTTTTTGAATTTGTTATGCCCTTACGCATGTAGCGGCGCGTCTTAGCAAAAACGATAAGCAGTTTCGACGAGACGTTAAATCGGGTCACCGTTGCTGATTAAATAATTTTTTTCTCTATTAATGAAAGCTTTTTTTGCACAAGTAAGGTAATATTTCGATAGCTAAAAGTTCCATATATGTAATGAAATTTTTATAAATAAGTAAATGCATGCAGGTGAATGATAAATAATAAAAATACAAGATAGTGTTCAATAATTGGGACTTGTTCAATAATTGGAACATTTACCTTAATGCGACAAAAACGATTTTCAAAAAAATTTACACTGGAACGGTCCCTTAAGAGCGGAAAAAAATTGAAAGACCGTCGATAAAAAACGCCGGATGTACTGATAGCCAACATTGCGTAGACACAATGGATTGAAAATGACCTTTCCGCGCACTTTCGCTTACTTTGTGCGGCATTGCTATGAAGGAATATGCTATACATGTTAGTTTTGTCTGGGCTCCTTGCTTCTGCTGCAATTCTCTCTCTCTCTCTCTCTCTCTCTCTCTCTCTCTCTCTCTCTCTCTCTCTCCCTCTCTTTCTCTCGGTCTCTCGCTGTCTCCCTGGCGAAAGGCGAGCTATATATGCGGTTGAAATCAATACGGAATACGCGAGGCGCAAGTTCAACGCACCGATGGCAACCGCGGCTGGAAACTAGAGATACAGAGAGACCTGGGCGAAAAAGGAAGACAGAGAGGTGAGACGGAGAGAAAGAGAGAGAGCGAGAAAAAGATCGGGAACTTCGTCTGGGAAAAGTCCGATACTCAGGAGACCCTGCGGCACATATAGCCAACTATACAGCGAAAAAAGCGACGAGTGTGGGAGAAAGAAAAATTCAATGGTAATAACGAGACTCGAAGACGACACGAAGAGAAATGCTCGTGAGCCAAGTTTTGCGTAGTTGATTTTTCTTATTTCAAGGTTTCAATGGAGATGCGTTCGGAATGTTCCAAAACGTCGTAAAAATAATTCTGTAAAATGTTCCTACTTATGGGCGTGCGGGAATGATTTTTTTGTCCACACCCTAACTTTAACACATTTTGAGCTATCAGGATGAACATTCTTACTCGCGGAGGGTATGGCGGGGAAGCACACGCTCGGCTGTTCTGAATGCATAATGATAATAATAACAACAACAATAATAATAAATTAAGGGATCTTTTCACTTCAGATGCTAAAAAAAGACTTTTCATTAATTTTTTTTATAGGTATACGTTATAGATATTGATATAAAAGTTGTTACACTTAATAAATACACTTTCGAAATACATTTAAAAAAATGATTATGTATTCATGTAACCCAAACAAACTTTAAGGGGGGATTGTCTTTTTTTTCGCAAAATTTACCGCTTTTTGGGAATTTTTTTGTGAAGAAAGTATACAACGGAAAACTTGTGAAACTTGGCATATAGTTTTATTGATCTGTTTACTACGTACAAAAAATTTTTTAAACAATTTCATCAAAAAATCCGCCTCCCACCCCCCTCGACGCGCGATGGTCCTTTTTTGATGGTGTGCACGATTTCTCAAAAACTATTCAACCGATTGCCTTCAAATTTGGACAGAATGCTCAGCTGACATCGTTTTATCGTTTGATGAAGCAAAAAAGCAATACGTTTAATAGTTTTTTATTTATAACAAAAAATCGATCAATTTTTTTCGAAAAATCGATACTTCAAGTTCAAAACGTCACCAAATCGTCAATTTTTTTTTCCCTTCATCGAACGATAGCTATATGTGTCTAAAGTAAAATGCTTTTTGGGTTTTTGTTGCAGGATGAACGTGAAGGCTGTAATCGTGCACACCATCAAAAAAGGACCATCGCGCGTCGAGGGGGGTGGGAGGCGGATTTTTTGATGAAATTGTTTAAAAATTTTTTTGTATGTAGTAAACAGATCAATAAAACTATATGCCAAGTTTCACAAGTTTTCCGTTGTATACTTTCTTCACAAAAAAATTCCCAAAAAGCGGTAAATTTTGCGAAAAAAAAGACAATCCCCCCCTTAAACGCGTTTTTCTCGAAACTACGTTTGTCGACGGCTTATTGCTAAAATCTTCGAAACTATTGAACCGATCCTTATGAAATTTTAACCACACATTCTTTACAACTATTGCTATAGCGCATATCAAGGTTTTTTTAAAATTTTGATATTTATTAATTTTTTTGCCAAAGACCGTGAAAAAGTAGTTTTTGTTTGTTTTTCCGAAAAATGTCCGCCATTTTGTTATTTATGCATATGTAAAAAATCGTATTATATGCGCTATAGCCATTAACATACTGAATATAAAACCGTTTGATTTTTTTGTTTCGGATGAACCGTCTCCGAGATTTCATCAACAGCGCAGACCAACAATTTTTTTAAGACATTTTATTAACTACCATTTTCGTCTATAAATAGTGACATGAATAAATTTAAAAATAAATTTATTGTATTTAGAAAGTGTATTTATTAAGTGTAACAACTTTTATATCATTATCTATAATATAAACCTATCAAAAAAATCACGAAAATATCCTTTTTTAACGTGAAAAGTGAGAAGACTCCTTCATTTATTTTACCATTTTCCGATTACTTTTATTTTCATTATATTGTCCGATTTATTAATTTGATTCCAATTTCAAAAAATTCCGTAACAATAGCAATAGTAACTATCACGTCATTTTTGTGATTTCTACTACTTGTGCTAGTAATGTTACCATTATTATTCCAGTATCGACTTCCAGTATCCAGTATCTATATTTGGCGTTACTATAAGTAAATAAATTAAGTAAACTATTTTAATAAAGTAAACATTAATTTAAAAATACATAACTTCGATAAATAATTAAAATTGATTTATAATTACTGAATGCTGGATATATACTTCCAGCATATTTCAATTCCAGTATCCAGTATCAAATTGTATCGACAATTAATAACAGTTGCAATATTAATAATAGCAATAATATAAATAATAAGTGGAACATGGCGGGGAAGGATCCTGTACAAATGGAAGCTACAATAATAATAAAAATGAATAGAAATAATAATAATAATAATCTGCCTTCAGAATAATGGATAAGAAATTGCCTGCCGGACAAATTAACCTTGATGAAATTGTGCGCATTGCTAAATTAAGCTTGTAAATGAAGAAATAAGAATGAAACCGTGTTGATTTTTAATTGTGCCGTTCGCAAATTTTTTTTATTCCACATGAAATTGAACGTTCGTCCAGTTAAATTTTAACGAGAATCGATGTATTTGTCTAACTTTTGTAAGTTTGAATTTTTCGAAAGATTCCGAAAACGCTTTAACCTTGCCAAATTTCGAAATATCAGGATAGAATTTGTTATACAAGAATTGCAGCGCTGGAGGACGGATAGCATCGAATATTGCAAAAATCGGCAATACGGTTCAAATTCCATAAAATCTTGACTTTCTCAAATGAATGCAAAAAAAGAAAAGATTCAATTTACTAAAAAGTTTTTTTTTACATCAATAGACTGTCACCGATCGCTGTTTGACATTTAGTTTGTCTGCCAGCACTCGGATGGCACGGGTCTATGGAAACTTCGAAGTGATAGAAAACAACGCGAACGGTGTATCATTCTCCAATCATCAGATATCGAATGATTTTTGTTTGCATGCATAGAACCGTGCGAGTCAGCAAAAAACTTGAAAATCGCTTCCTGTACGAGGTCAATGTCGAAACGACTCGTCCGCAGGAGAAACATTGCGAGCGGAATCAAATGATGAGCAAGCAAAGTGCAATTTTGTTACTTTTACGATTTTGTATATTATCGCCATTTATTTATAATTTTTAGCATAATCAATTATTGAAATGTATATAGTTATTATTTTTATCATAATGAAACGTTAAAATGTATTTGTTTCTTATTTTTACCATAATAAATAATTGAAATTTATTTATTTAATATTTTTCCATAATGAATAATTGAAATGTATTTATTTATTATTTTCAGCATAATATATTATTACAATTTATTTGTTTATTATTTTTATCATAATGAATAATTAACATTTATTTATTTATTATTTTTACCATAATAAATCATTAACATTTAATTATTTACTATTTTCAGCATAATAGATCATTAAAATTTATTTTTTATTTGTTTATGATAATTATAACTTATCTTCACGAGAAATACTCGTGCATAATATAAATAACCTAATAATCTATTTTTTCAGTGTTATTATTAATTCTATTATAATTGTTTTTCAATTATTATGTCGTCGTTTTAGTTATTTATTCTACTAGTGCTAGTAATATTGCCATAAATATCCCACTATCAATCGATACGCATCGAACTCTTGAGCTGACAACTGAATTTTCCGTTATTGTGAAAACAAAAATATTCCAAAGAAAGTCGAAAATAGCAAATTGACGAAAAACAAGAGGCTCAGTCGAAGTCTTCAGACGACTTTTTTTGGTATCGTGAAGGCGAGACGCTCCGAGATCAATCGTGTGTAAATCGTCGTTATAGTTGCATGACTCATTTGTGCGAACATGCATGCATCTGCGGAAGTATTGAGCCATCGTAATTTTCGAGCTCCCGCGTTCTTGCATCATTATTTTCTTTTTTCGGGCACTGTCAATTTTAAACACTCGTTCAGTCTCGTACGAATAAATTTCACAATCGCAATTCTTGCGACAGAACTTTTTTTCAACGCTTCCGCAAAAACAAGCTTCATCGTCGCGTTTAAACATCGTTGGGTAACGAATTTGCGAAAATCGAGCGAGGCGTGGGGGTCTTTAAAAAGCTTGACGTTTCCGTGGCGGAAGCGATCGTGAAAATTAATTTTCGGATGAAAGTTACTTGGAATCGACGAGACGCTTTTGCGAATGTGATCAAAGCTGACAATCGTGTGGCAATAATTCTCCGATGCACGTATATTTTTTTGGTGCCGGATTAAAACAAAAAACAATGAACGGCAGTGTGCAAATTTGTTTTTACGATAATTTCCGGTTGTAACGGTAGACCGAGGCGTGTTTAACGGTAAGGAGGAAATTGGAGACGGCCGACATAGCGAAGGCTACGTCGCGATATAGATATCGCCAACGAGACAGAAGAGACTCGATATCTGGTAATATTGATCGTTGGGTTACGAGAGCCCGAGCTCTGCTCGTCCTCGCAGCACAGTGAACGCCCTTTAAAAGCGCCGCGTGACTCGTCGTGCCACGCCAAACCGTTGTTCAGTGTTTGCCGTTTCCCCCGCTAGCTATATACACGATGAATTCTACGAGGAAACGTTATAGCTCGATGTTGGTCCAGCGTGAGTCGTGCCGAAAAAAAGAATCGTTTGCACGGTGCTGCCCTCGGTCGCGGGATTTGTTTTATTTTATTTCAAACTTCAACGATCGACGTTTTGACGTGGAAAATGTCGGATATCATGCATATGGAGACTAAAGTACAGCAGTTCGATTATGTAATTTAGTTTTTGGGCTTTTGGTTGGTTCAAGCACCCTGATTTGTTGATCAAACTTTGAGCACCAATCAGAATGCTCGGGTGAAGAAAAAGGTGGATAACGAAACATCGTAATCGACCATGATTGGTGATGCAAAACCGTAAGTTCAAGGTTTGGTCGCTAGGTTCGTTGTAATCTACCGGATGAGTGAGATAAGCTCAGAATTAGGCTGGGAATACACGTCCGATTTTTTCTTTCCGACAATCCGATCCGACAGTCGGATCCGACCATCGGAAGGCGCTCGTGCCATACATTTGTTTGAGCATGCAATACACATCCGATCCGACTATCGGAACTCGGATCCGACTATCGGATCGGATGTGTATTGCATGCTCAAGCAAATGTATGGCACGAGCGCCTTCCGATAGTCGGATCCGACTGTCGGATCGGATTGTCGGAAAGAAAAAATCGGACGTGTATTCCCAGCCTTAGCTCGATGTTGGTCCAGCGTGAGTCCTGCTGGAAAAAAGAATCGATTGTCCTCGGTCACGGGATTTTTTGTTGTTGTTTTATTTCAAACTTCAACGATCGACGTGTTGACGTGGAAAATCGATATCACGCACATGGAGACTAAAGTACAGCAGTTCGATTATGTATTTTAGTTTTTGGGCTTTTACCCGGTTCGAGCACCCTGATTCGTTGATCAAACTTTGAGCACCAATCAGAATGCTTGGGTGAAGAAAAAAGTGGACAATGAAACACCGTAATCGACCATGATTGGTGAAGCAAATGCGTAAGTTCAAGGTTTGGTCGCTAGGTTCGTTGTAATCTACCGCATGAGTGGGATAAACTCAGAATTAGATCCTGGGACGCGATTTTTAAATTTAATCTAATAATTAAAGGATCACAACAGTGTAAAATTTTCAAAAAATCGATTTTTTTTCATTATCCGATTGTATACTTATGTACTATCGGATAAACATGGACATGTACGCTCTATGTAAACCTAAAAAATCAAAAGAGAAGAGAAAATCTAAAAAATTGTACGTGTTTGACAAAGTATTCTAATGTTCATGAAATTTTTACTATGGTATTTGTTGTTGGAAAAGTAGCTTTTTAAAATAATATGCAAAAAACTTTAGGCTCGCGTAGACGGTAATTATGTTATGCGAAAGTGCGCAAAATTTAAAAATGATCAATCAGATCGTTTTTGGGGTATGTTGTACGAGGTTCACCAAGGGAAGAGGCGTTTTCAGGAAAACAAATTTAAAGTTTCAAGACTCAAACATTTTGTAACTCAATGACCTACCGAACACTGCGATTCTGGGGTCATAAAGTAGTCCCTCAGCTTTTTCGTGAACTTCATTTCCGGCCATAATTTCTTCTTCGCGTTATCCCCCCTTCAACGCTCAAGGTATTTGTCAAACACAATTTTTTTGCAATTTATACGGTTGTGTGTGCTGGAATAAAACTGATAGATAATTCAGGTTAGGTGCAACGTAGGTTAGACGGAGATCGAAAGTTTATCTGACGCACACGTGAAAAAAACCGGTAGATGGCAGCGACGCTGGTTTCATAACGGAAACTGTTCAAATTTACTTCACCAAACAAGTCTGCCCCCACGATGCAACTTTCCTGACCTGTATGCAAGACCGTGTAATTGACCCACTGGAATCCGATGTTATTCGTTTCCGTCCGCCGAAATGATCGAAATAAAGGTTCCAACGAAGCGGCGCTGTTGTCGATCTGAGCCGACATACTATACATATTCGTACATCGTTGAAGTTAACAGCTGATCCTGCCAGATCTAATTTATCGAGGTTAGAATGCCTTAACACGGGAATTTCTTCCATTATATCAGCGGATTAAAATTATGAAAAATTATGAAAAAATTATTCAATGAAAAATGAAACGTGTACGATTCAATGCGATATGTGCAGCGCTCGATCGCCATTGGGACGTTCATTTGTTAGTGAACTAGCCTATTGATACATTAACAATGTCAGCATGGTCGCAGCGACACTGGTGGCAAAACTTAGCATTGTTAAGGGGCTACGTCTACCTGGAGGCCCGAAAAAAAAACCGCGAAATTCCGATTTTCTGTTTTGGGAAACGGTTAGTGAAAAAGAAACGCATTTTTTAAACATAACACTACATATATTCAAAGCCTATACAAAAATCACCAAAAAATACAGAAAAGGCACAAAAGCATGGCCGCCGGAAAATGATGAAATTTTTCCGCGGGGTTTTGCGGTGGACACTCTCCAGCTTAAATAGTCCATCTGAAATCTAAAAACCAAACGGGTTATTCAAGTTAACGATAAATACGAGTCGTTGACGATCGTTGATTTTTAAACTAATGTTTTTTTTTAACAAAGTGGCGATGAATTGAAATTCGAGCACACAAAATCTATGAAAAAAGTCGTCATTTTTACCTAACTATTAAAAAATGAAGATTGATTTTAAAAAAGTGAGATCGTCGACGATCTTACATGTTTCTCGTTGTACCGTAAAACGGGGTTAAATTGACATTAAGGGTAACTTTGACAGTTTTGGGGCTACTTCAACAAAGTGCCGGACTCTTTTTTTCATTGTTGCTCAAGTTTGTTGTTCAAGTTTATTATAATGTTGCTAAAGTTGATTGTAATGTTGCTCAAGTTGATTTTTATCTCAATGATAATTATAAGCCTGATTAAGCGCCTACAATAGTACTGTAGTTACTTGCTATTTTACACAAAAATTTTCCTTAGAAAAAATGACAAATTCATTGTAAAAATTCGTTGTTTTTCATTTAATTCCATGTATAATGCATAAAATATATTTTTTTTTAAATCTAAATGATATCAAAGTAACCCTTAATCTTTGACATAAGCTGCATTTCAATGCCTCGTCAAAGAAACCCCACACTCGAGGTTACTTTGACACTTCAAAAAATATATATATAATTGTGGGAGGTGGTGGGGCTTGACTTTCTTATACATTTGATAGCCAATGGGCACATTGCTCTATTGGAGCAAAAAAGTTGGAATTTAGGATTATAGAATTACAGGATAGGAATATAGGATTTCAATAAAATTTTCAGGGCATGTAGCTAAAAGGTGATGCTATAGAATAAAAATATTTTTGGAAAATGCAATTTTTGACCCACCTAGGTAGATGTAGCCCCTTAAGAGTCACAATTCCACGGGCGTTTTTTTTCTGCCATTTTCGCATTTGAGTTTCGACTCTTGTACTCTAGTCTCCATAATGGAGGCAGTGAAATGTCGATTTCCAAACATTCTCGTTACTATTTCCTAACAAACAACGCCACCAGCGTCAAATCCGCGAACGCCCACTGATTCGCGCGAGTTTCGGCCCTTCATGACGTATGAGCTTAGTAGCCTAGTGGCACTTTTGCAGCGTTGCCCTTGAATTCTATTTTTAGACGTTCTAGTGCGGGAACTGAGACGCTCGAAGTCCTCGGACTCTGGCTAACACACTCTCGATGCAAAAGTCAAGTGATGCTTTCTTAAGCCACTTATCAACCGTATCAAGATTGCATACGCCACACCATCCTATCTATTTACTTTTTTTAAATCAATGGGCGCTTCTATGTGGCTGTCAATTCCACTCCCGAATATGTCAATCGCTTTTCGGTGCCTTATATTCGGCTTTTTCTTTAATACGAGATCGTTGATTCAACTTTTCGTAGTATTTGGTCGTGCAAAAAAGGTAACTTTGCCGATCGGGACGTATAGTTACGGTCTTGGCCACAAGGTGGCGCGAACGTATGTTTGAGGTGGGCCTCGAAACGCAAAGGACAAGCTCTATTGTGCTTTTCTTTTTTTTTTCTACTGCTCTTTTAAGTATTAGGTGACCTTGAACATTTTCTTTCTGCGTTTTTCTCGTTCTCAAGAAATCACATATCATTTTTTGGAAAATGGGAATAGGAATTTCTACGTATCGTTGGAGGGATCTGGAAGGATCGCGATTTATCCCCAATTTGTCTTTGAAAAATGCTTTTTCCGCAAGCTGATTTAGCTTTTTGTAAAGCGATATGGTGTACAAACATGCGCAGAAACTTGATAACTTTGGGGTTTAATATAAAATATTTTTAGAAAAAAGTTCGATTAAAAAAAATTGAAAGAAATTAGAGTTAAAAAAACCTTTCAAAATAGTCGTTTTTATGATAGCTATGGGTTGAAAAACCGGGAGAAAACCGCATTTAGGGTTAACTTTTAGACAATAAAGTGAGAAATATTTATACCCAATTTCATCAGAATCGGTCGATTAGTTTTTCAGCTATGAGGGGAAGTCCCCCAGCGGCGGACACCTGAAGTTTTCAGACAATAAAAAAAGAAATGTAACCTTATTTACGAAATAACTAGGTCAACGAAGTTTAAAACCAAAATAAATTAACAAAAATTCAATCTCTGCCTAAACATACTCAAAAACTGTAATCGAACTTTGGTAAAACGTTGCGGCTTGCCAAGATAGTACGAGTGTTCGACGCTAGGTGCCGTCCGGCGTTACAGGACTTCCTCCTACGTTACCCCAGCTTTGAAAATACAGCTTAGAAGACCGTGCCTTACATCCGCCATTTTGGAAGATTAATTTAAAAAATACCACGTAACAGCCACAAGTAGTAATAAAACATACCCTAAATCTAAAAAATGGTGAAATCTTTATCTTAAAAATGAATCATGTAAGTCCGCAATTCATCCTCGCTTAAGGCCTTAGGCCACAGTAACGGGTACTTTTTTTCGTATGAATAAGTGATTCACTCATAAGATTAATTACACATCTATTTAGTATGAATATCAAGCTGTTAAAAGATATATTTTTTTTTTCGATGTACAAAATGGTCGACTACTCGAAACTTCTCGAAACAGCTTTTTTCCAATTGTCGTGACAAATAACTTTAATTTTCACTCGATTTACTTCAAATTTAAAAGTTACGTTCCTAATTGCATTTCGCAGAGAAGTACGTACGAAATTTCTGATTAATCGAAAACTTTTCATTTTACGAGCAGTTTATGAGCAGTTGTAACGAAAAATTTTAACTAAAAATTCATTTCTTAAGTTCAAATACCTACAACTTTTGAATAAAACAATATTTTTTTAAATTCCGTACGTACTTCTATAGGTATTCTAATGTAGATTGACGAGAATTTATGTTTTTTTTGTTCTAAGTAAAAAATTGTGGATGCTAAATGTCACGCCGCGGAGCGCCCAAAAAAAGATAAAAGAAAATATTAGTAGTCGGCCATTTTGTACATCGAAAAAAATGTATATATTTTCTAACCGCTTACTGTTCATACTAAATAGATGTGTAATTAATTTTATGAGTGAATCACTTTTTCATACGAAAAAAAATTGTTAAACTCACACATGATTTTTTACCCGGCAATGTGGCCTAAGGCCTCAAACGTACCTCCCCTCTCAAGATTCAGAGTCGTTTTCATTTCCAGACACGTGGTTTTCGTATTGACGACGTTGAAGTTTGCGTCGCTGGGATGCAACGATTTCTTCTTCATCATCTGTCATTTCGTTATTTTTATCATCATCCAAAGCCTTTTTTTGCAAATTAAGATCGTCAATCTCTGATAAGAATATGTAGAAACGTTTGAGTGATTTTCACAGTCTGAATCGTCCAGACAGAATTTGTGCGATCGAAAAAAAATCGTTGCGTTCCAACAATGCAAACTTTCACGTCATTCCGTGCCGTAACTAGCGTAAACATGAAGATGTCGAGACTATACAGTGTGTCGAGTGCGTTGATGTTTTCATTTTCTCAAAAGAATCCAAAATGCCAGATTTTTTATTTTTGGTAATGCGAGTCGGGTGAGCTTCGTCAGCTGGTACGTCCTTGGGCTCTCACGCCCTCTGTAATGTCGGTTTCCGAAGCAATTTTTTGTGGACTATGCTGCGCTGTACTTTAGCGCTACGTTTACTGAAAGGGGCTCGTGATGCGCGACAGCAGTGGCACACGAAGCGTCGTTAAAAGTATGCTTTAGGTTATATCCTCTTGAAGCCTCGACAAGTTTTTTTCTTCTTCTCTTTATGTTCGGTCGCTCTCCCTCTCTCGAATGTGGATCTCGGAAGGCCCGCACTCGGGGTGCCCGTAGTTCGAGTTCATTTGCCTCGTATATATGTGCTACGGAGCCAAAAGGGAGAGAGGATCGCGGGCACGTGAAGCTCTTTCTCTTCGATCCTCTACGGGTCTCTCACAGGCTCCGAGGTAAGAGTAGACGAAATTCCGAGAACGATTTCACAGCCTCGCGTCGCCAGCACAAAACGCTTCGCGCTAACAATCGTCTCCCGTTTTATAGCCAAAGTACCGCGTATCTAAATCTCCTAAAGGTTCAAAGTCGTCCGCGTGAAAGATTTAACCGTACGGCGTCGTCAAGACGCGCGGGTAATTGTGCAATTTTTGGCGCTCCTGTCGTTTCGTGACGCCCGTTATCCCTTCCTGTACCAAAATTTCGATTTTTCGCGTCACTGCTCCTCGGAAACTATAGATATGTTACAGGGGGACGATTGTATGGTGGCTATGTAATTTAAAGGGCCTGGCGCGGGATTTTACGGCTGAAAAAAATATGTGTAATGGTTTTTCAATTACTCTTCGGGGGAAGATACAGCGTGCTTTTGTTATTAGTATTTGCCAGCAGAAATTGAGCATTCTGGTGAAAAAAAATCAAAATTCCATTTCGGTTTCGGCGGAGTTAAGGGGTTATATACAGTTAGAATTGTCGAAAAATCGATTTTTTAATTTTTTTTTCGTAATGTACATATAGTTAGGTACACATACAGAAAATTTCTTGCCAATCCGGCGAATATTCTCGAAGTTACACGCACATTTTTGTAATGACGTGACAGAGCGTTCGAAAGTGCTTTTGAAACTTCAAACGCGTTTTTCTCAAAACTGCGTTTTTAAAGTCGGTGAGCACGATTTCTCGGAAACGACTGAACCGATCAGTCTCAAATTTTAACACAATCTTTTCAAGTATACTTTTTAGTAATTAATCGAAGGTTTTTTCCCACCGATAAATATTTTCCATTTTATAAACAATTTAAGGCCTAAATTTTTGTCGAAAATCGATTTTTTCTGTTGAGAATCCGCCATTTGGTCAAAAATAATTATTTTGCTTATACCTTCGATCAATTAACAAGGTAATCCATTGTATTAACGAAATATTTTAGGTTTTTTCATTTTAGATGATCCAGTCCAGAGATAACGTGCTCACCGCAAGACGCCTTTTTTAGAGGTGCTCCCGGACATCAGATATAGCAGCTTTCAAAATAATTATTTTGAATTTTTGATATAATATATATTATTATATAATATATAATATATTATATAATATATTATATAAAATAATAATTTCATATAATATAATTGAAATTTTTACGTTAATAGATTTAAAGGTCTTCTCAAGCAAAAATTCTTGAAAAATCGATCTTTTTGGACCTCCTGATTGTATATAAGTCCGTAAGACAAGTAAATTCCTAATACGAAGTAATCCTAAAAAAAAACTTTTTTAACGGGTTACACAGACCGAAAAATGGGGCTACTTCGAACAGGTTTTGGAAGTTTTTTGTACATAACTTTTTTAACATCCTTAAGGAGGTTGGAGCGCTTCAGTTGAGTCAAATGACGGTTTATTAATTTTTTTTTTTTCAATGAACTTCAAAAAATGCATACGAGGTACAGATTCATTGTGTATATGCTATTTTTTTAAATATATCATTAAAGGGCAAAATTATGCCTTTTAATATTTTTATTACGTAAAGTAGAAAAACTTTTGTGTTACTACCAACTTGAAAAAGTATAACATTATCGAGGATTATTATGAAAAAACTACGACGACGAATGTTTTATACAATTCACAATGAAATTTTGAGCAATTTATAATTATGCCTGTTTATATCTACGTCACGAGCTTATTGGCCCATGGTTTACGATGGGCAAGATGAGGATTTTTTTTCTAAATGTTTACAAAGGTTCATTTTGCGTTAATCCGTTGTTAGAAATGGTTTATATTGGTGCTAAATGATAAAAAAAAATTACATAACCTTTAGTGTGAAAGTCTTGCCCATCTAACCGCACGTTACATGACAAACATTACACTATTTTTTATCTCTGGTGTTTAGTGGTGGAAAAAGTTCAAAAAATCCGTAGAGACTCAGTATAGTCTAAACAATAAAATGTATTTTTTATTCAATTTAACCTTGGATTGCGGCTAACGCTCCAACCCCTTTAAGGGGCTATACCAGTGTGAACGCTGAAAATTTGGGTGATTTTCGGGAATTTTTTTTTTAAGAAAAGTACTTAAATAGTTTAATTAAATGTTTCGGACAATTAAGGAATATATTTGGCTATATTTGACCTATATTACATAATTTTTCACAGCAAAATTATTGAGATCCAAGCGACTTATGCATTGCCTTCAGAGGCGCAAAAAAAAGTTTCTCCACCGCTGACATGATTCCGGCCGATTGACTAGATGAAACCGAAAAAGGAAAAAATGTCGTTAAACTGGAAGGTATATCCTGTACAATGACGTAGGATTTTCGAAAAATATCAAAATCTAAAAAAATGGCGTAGTTATGAAAAAAATGTCTGTTTTCTTGCCTATAAAATGGTCGTTTTTTTTCAATCCCAAATCGTCAATTTTCATCAAATCAAAAATACCCTACGTCATTATAGAGTAAATATATTCAAGAGTACTCAATTCAAATTTCAAGTCAATCGGATAATTGCTCTTTGAGTTACAATGTCAGCAAATTTGAAAAATCTCATTTCGAGAAAAACGCGTTTAGATTTAACTGTCGATTTTTGCAACTTAAAATGATATTGATATAAATGATATAAAAGATAATGCAATTCTTGAAAGTATAAACTGTCGAAAAGCCAACAAAAAATCGATTTTTTAAAAGTGTCACACTGGTATAGCCCCTTAATGCCAAATTGTATTGCTCCAATAAAACGATTTGGCCTTTGGCTATCAAATGTATGAGAGAGTCAAGCCCCACCACTAGTCACATTTTTTTTAAGTGACAAAGTAACCTCGAGTGTGAGGTTTCTTTGACAAGGCATTGAAATACAACTGATGTCAAAGATTAAGGCTTACTTTGACGTGATTTGGATTTTTAAAAATTATATTTTATGCATTATACATAGAATTGAATGGGAGACAACGATTTTTTACAATCAAATTGCCATCTTTATTGATGAAACGTTTTACATAAAAATATCAATTACCTAGGTTACTATTATAGGCACTTAATCAGTCTTATAATTATCATTGAGATCAATTATCATTGAGATCAGAAAATCAACTTGAGCAACATCATAATAAACTTGAACAACGAATTTAAACAACAATTGGAAAAAGTGTGCTGCGCACACATTTAAACCGTATTTTGGCGCTCTGTTGAAGTAGCCCCAAAAACTGTCAAAGTTACGGTTAATGTCAATTTAACCCCATTTCACGGTAGCCCGTAGACGGAAACAATGGAATTTTCGTGAATCCTTAATTTTTTAAAAGAATTTTTTAACGACTACGAAACATAAAAGATCGTAGCAAGACGAAATATAGTAGGGCGCATACGCATTCGTTCCTCGAAAACACAGGCAATTTTTAGAATTTCGCTTTAAAAAATGGACCCGATATTCTTAAGACATTGAACTATCGATTTATAGAAAGAAAAAAAATCGATTTTTTTCCTCCAAATTTGTAAATGGTCTTGCCCCCTTAATAGATACACGGTTACATTATAATTGTCGACGTATGTATATAGCAACGGGCAAAAGGTATACGGTACGAAAAAATATTTTTCGCGAACGAAACTGTACAATATTCGAAAGTAACCGAATTCGCGTGTACGAGTCTTTTCGGAAGCACGTTACAATCTCGTGTCACCATCGAGAATATTACGCGTGCTATGCGAATTCAGAAACGTCATGGGAATTGCTCAACCGCGATATTTCGTTGTAAGAAAATTCAAAGCCGTTCATACATTCCTCGCACGGTCATTGCATGATGCACGAATGTATCGCGCAATAGTTTTTGCCTACTCTCGTCTTTCCATTTGCAGGAACGCTTTTTAGAAGAGCTTTTCGAGAGACCAGCGAGACGATAACGTCCGGCTTTCTATACTTTCTACATGCAATATCACATACGTGCATAACTTTTTACGCTGAGATACGAATAAATTAATTTCAACGCTGACGAGTTGTAATTGTAATCTCTGGTTTAAAAGTTGATTAAAAGGAGCCGAGCGTTCCACTAACTGATGTGTGGTAAAGTATAAAGAGCGTACCCAGGCTCTAAGCTGGGGTGGGGGCAGCTCATATTAGTTTCGTAGAAGCGGGGCGGGGGGGGGGGGGGGGGCTACAGATAATAGACAATATTTTCTTCTAGGGGGGGGAGCAGCCCTCCTCTGCCCTTGTAAAGTATTAGGTGTACAAATGAATAATCCAAATTATTTTAAGCAGTTAGCGATTTTTTAAAAAATAAATTGATAATCCCGTCTTTTGCGCTTATATAGTGTTGACATGTAGTTATTTAAAATGACAGGTGGTATGCCGGAAAGCCTAACATAACCTTCAAAACTATTCAGTCGAGTACAGTCAAAAATGGCAACAGATAAGGTGCATATCCAACACTGCATTTTTTTACGAATTCCAACAAGGAAAAAATGCTGCAGGAGCGTGCAAATCGATTTATTCCGTTCGCGGCGAAGGTGTTGTATCGTACGATGTGTGTGCATTGTGGGTTAAGGGGCTATACCGGTGTGACACTTCCAAAAAATCGGTTTTTTTGCCTTTTTCGACAGTTTACACTTTCAAGAATTTCATTATCATTTATATCATTTATATCAATATCATTTTATCTTGCAAAAATCGTTAGTTCAATCTTTAAAAGCGTTTTTCTCAAAATGAGATTTTTCAGATTCGCTGACATTGTAACTCAAAGAGCAATTATCCGATTGACTTGAAATTTAAACTGAGTACTCTTGAATATATTTACTCTACAATGACGTAAGATATTTTCGATTGGATGTAAATTGACGATTTGGCATTGAAAAAAACGACCATTTCATCGGCAAGAAAACAGACTTTTTTCATAACTACGCCATTTTGTTAGATTATGATATTTTTCGAAAATCCTACGTTATTGTACAGGAAATACCTTCCAGTTTAACGACATTTTTCCTTTTTCGGTTTCAGCTACTCAATCGGCCGGAATCGTGTCAGCAGTGGAGGAACTTTTTTTTGCGCCTCCGAAGGCAGCGCATAAGTCGCTTGGATCTCAATATTTTTCTATGAAACAATTATGTAATATAGGTCAAATATAGCCAAATATATTCTTAATTTTCCAAAACATTCAATTGAGTACTTTTCTTCCAAAAAAATCCCGAAAATCACCCAAATTTTCAGTGTTCACACTGGTATAGCCCCTTAAGCGGTTTAAAAGCGGTGATTTCTGTGTGAATGACAAACAACGCCCTGGAGGCCATAATGATTTTGAATCATGCACGGTGAAACAGTTACTGCGGACCGCTACCAACGTCAATTGATCTGCTTGAGTCAAGAATTGGAACGAAAACGCCCGTTTACTGGCAAACGAGAACGTCCAGTGAAATTGTTGCATGCCAACGCCAGGTCACACATTGCTTCCAATACAAAAGACATCATAATGAGTCTTGGCTGGGACGTCTTGCAACACCCGGCATATTCACCAGACATCGCTCCATACGACTACCACTTGTTCCGGTCGATGCAACACGCCTTGTCCGATATGCATTTCCAATCAGTGGATGAGATCCGAAAATGGCTTGACGACTGTATCGTGTTCAAAGACGTAACATTTTTTTCGAGATGGAATTCATCAGCTGCCTGAACGATGGCTTAAAGTTATAGAAAGCAACGGCGAATACTTTGATTGAACAATTTAATTCACTTTCTTTTAAAATAAACCTCGAATGTAGATAAAAAAAAAATGGATTTTTCAGTTGTACACCCAATATACTGATTTTGTCGACGCATATACTTATAAATGAGATCCTTATGAATGGTTAACTTCGAGGACTCCTTGAGGAGTCTTCATGAGCTTGAAGTTTTGTTAAATACGATTTTTTATCGCATAGTTTTATAGCGTAGGGTCTTTACTTCAATTTGTAATAAATACTATAAATTTTTTAAAAATTTACCGAGCTATCACGATCTATGTGAATGATGTTGAAGTTTGCATAGCTGTAACGCAACGGAAATTCATTCTTCGCAATTTATAAAACTCCTTTTGGTTCGATTCAGCCTATGAAAATCACTCGTCCATTTTGATGTATCCTCGTTGGAGACTTAAGATTTTTATTTAAAAAATTAGAATTTCAATGATAACAAAGGAATAGCCGTTTTTTAATCGTTGCATTCTAACGGTGCAAACTTGCACGTCATTTTTGTGAAGGGTCAGTTCGCCCACTGCGCTCCAGCAAACTCGTCTCTTTTGCGTTTTTCTAGAGCGTAGCTTACAATATTTTCTATCGCATGACCATGATTTTTTACCAATATTTATCGACTTGACGAAAGCAAATTATTAAAGTAGTTTTTTTAAATTGAAAATCCAACTTTTTTCTACTGCTTGTCATTTTCGTAAATGTCATAATTTCAAAACGAGTATCCAATCATACGAAAGTTTTATTATTATACTAAAAGTACATTTTGTCTCTTTCATTTCAGACCATCCTAGCTGCCGGAACCACCTACACCACGATTGGTCATGCAGCCACGGCGACAACTTGTTTAAATAATAACTTCATTGTTTACCAATATTTTTCAATATAAAAAAAACTCAAACTTGGAAAGACCATGTATTAATTGTGCGTAAAATTTCGAGTTCACGATCTCAATACTCATGTCAGAATAAAAATATTGAAAATCGACCTGTTTTTTGGGACCCAAGTGTATGCAGATCCGTAAGGTAAATGTGCCAATTATTGAACAGCTAAGGTTCTGGGGGATTGAATTCGGTGAGAAAAAAATATAAAATCAAGAAAAAACCATCACTTTCAGGTTCAAATGATACTTTGATATTTTTACTTTCGAAAAATCACCCTTTAAAGTATTTTTAAATTATTTGAAATGAAAAAAAAGAATAACAATGTGAAGCATGCAAATGTCCCAATTATTGAACACTGGAAGTGCCTGTGTCCCTAATATTGAACAGGCATGTCCCAGTTATTGAACACTCTCGAGAATTCTCTTTTCGTTCTGAAAATATTATTTCGGGTACAATATTAAGAGATAAAAGCAAAATGAAACACTTAAATAATCTTTTGTTGATCATGTAAAAATACAAAAATATATATATAGACTCTTCGGACAGGTTTTTGGTTCATTCGCATTTGGTTTATTTTTGCTTTTCGACTCGAACTTCATTTTATTTTTATTTTCAGCTTCCTCGTTTTTATGTTCTGTGTTTGTTTGATTTTGTCGCAGTTTGGCTCCCTGAAATATCGGAGAGCAAAAAATAATGAACAGTACATTCGTATTGTTAAGTTACATTTAGGTTATATTCTGTTTTTACTTTCCTTTTTATGTTTATTGCACGAAAATACAAATAAAAAATATATTTGACGATCTTAGAGTTATTATTAAAAGGATAAAGGTAAGTTTATTCAGGAACTTACACTTTTTTTTGAACAAATCCGATTCACACGATCTGTCACATGTTAACTGTCTCGATGTTTTGATGGGTTTAATGACGCCATCTTGGAGAATTTGTGTGTTCAATAATTGGGACACACTGCATTTTCTATGTCCCAATGATTGAACACCGTATTTTTTAACAAATAATTAAATAAAAAAAATTCACAAAAATTGTTATTTGTAAGAAATTTTTTGAGGAACCTGAAACGCCTTTACTTTTTGAGATGCGACAGTTTTTGAATTTTGTATGCCCTTACGCATGAAGCGGCGCGTCTTAGCAAAAACGATAAGCAGTTACCACGATACGTCAAATCGGGTCACCGTTGCTGATTAAATAATTTTTGCTCTATCAATCAAAGCTTTTTTTGCACAAGTAAGGTAACATTTCGATAGCTAAAAGTTCCATATATGTAATGAAATTTTTATAAATACGTAAATGCATGCAGGTCAATGAGAAATAATAAAAATACAAGATAGTGTTCAATAATTGGGACCTGTTCAATAATTGGGACATTTACCTTAGGGGCCTCTGCACACGGCGTACCGTAAAACGGGGGCTACGTTGACAATTTTTGGGGCTACTTTGACAGAGCGCCAAATCATGTTTTTTATGTGTGTGCAGCGAGCCTGCTTGACCTTCTGTGGCGGGCGGCGGGTGCGGGGAATAAACTTGAACGACAATTTGTTCGTCAAGTTTATTATAATGTTGCTAAAGTTGATTGTAATGTTGTTCAAGTTGATTTTGATGTCAACGACAATTATAAGACTCATTAGGTACCTATAATAGTACCAAAGGTACTTGATACTTTCATATAAAATGTTTCTTTAAGGGGAGGGTAGGGGTTTCAGCGTGAAAAAAAAAACACTTTTTTCGTTTTTTTTTTATCTATATGGATAGAGTAAATTTATTGAAACCTTTTGTACATTGTTAAGTGTCATTTCGAGAAAATTCCGTGAAATTTGTACGCGAAAATATCCACAAACAAGCCGGTGACAAAGCTTTGCCAAGAACCCCTTTGGAAAAACACGATTTGCGGTGTTCACTGTATCTCAGCTAGAAATTATCTGAAATCAAGTACCATTAAAATTTAGTCAAAGTATCATCAAATCCTCACCCCAACGATCTTTAATAATTTTTTTTTCGTTTCTAATCTTTTGGTGGTCATGCAAAGTCAAAAGTGCTATTTTCACGAAAAATTGCGCCATTTTGGGGGTGGAAAACGCCCTCAATGTAAAAAAATCTCATACTAACCGTTGGGGGGAGGTATTTTATATGTAGAAAGTGTGTACCAAGTTTGAAATAAATCGGTCATGTAGTTTTCAATTGGCAGTGAAGACAGACTTTGAAAAAGTGGTTTCGCGAAAAAACGCGGCACCGGCTTGTTTGTGGATATTTTCACATGCAAATTTCACGGAATATTCTTAAAATGACACTTAACAATGTAGAAAAGGTTTCAATAAATTTACTCTATCCATATAGATGATAAAAAACTCGTAAAAAAGTGTTTTTATTATCACGCTAAAACCCCTACCCTCCCCTTAAGGGAGGGCACCACTGTAACTGCCCATTTACGACCGTTTTCTTCGGATTTTTTTAAAGAAAATAATAAAATACATGGTCAAAAGAGCTTTTAGGTTTTATAAGGTATATATTGAAGTATGCAAAAAAAATTATTTGTCAAAAGTATACAAAACAGCGGCGCACAAGTCACTATAGCACTACTGTTTTTCAGCCAACCCTCTCCGCGGCATTAATTAAAGAAAAATAGAGACGAGTTTGAAAAAAAGTTCGCTTTTCGATCATAATTTTCATCTCAAAAGTGATATATTTTTTATAATTTTCGATTCATCGAAAAAAGCGCACGTACTTGATTGTTAAAGCAATCTAAGAAGCTACAGTTAAGATTTCAAGTCAATTGGACGAAAATTGTTCGAGTTCTGCTGCCTTGAATAACGACGACAATTTAGTTATAAAAAATCGTAATTTATCATTTAATTCCGTGTATAATGCATAAAATATTACATTTTTTGTCAAAATGATTCCAAAGGCACCCTTAATCTTTGACATAAGTTGCATTTCAATGCCCTGTCTAAGAGGCCCCACACTCAGGGCTACTTTGACACTTAAAAAAATATATATATATATATGTAATTGTGAGGCGGTGGTGGAGCTCGACTTTCTTATACATTTGATAGCCAAAGGATACACTGTTCTAATGGAGCAAGATAAGTTGGTATCTAGGACGTTAAAAAAAAGTTACCTACAAAAAACTTCCAAAACCTGTTCAAAGTAGCCCCTAGAATACCGTTAAAAAAGTTTTACGGTATTCGTCCTACGTGCAGAAAACGCGCGTTTTTCAGTCCTAAAAACGTGTGGATCAAGTGTGTATCGCGTTTGCATGGCGTCATCTGCGCGAAGAAAATACGCTGTGTGCAGAGGCCCCAAGTTCCACTCCATTGTTTTCAAGAAAACAAAAAGACACCAAACTGGACAATTCAGCCCAATTATGAAGAATCGCCAATCACGCTGGTACTTTATGTACAACGATTACAGTGAATATCTTTTTTTTTTGTCTCCAAATCGACGTGTTGGAATTGAAACTTCGAATTAAAAATTCATTGGCCGTATCATCGTTTAAAAAAAAGCAGACTTCAAAATTAATCGGCGAAACGCTGAACCCTCAATTCTAGCCTACCATTGAATTTTTTCTTCACCATCGAATTAGCCTTCGCAAAAAATTCGGTCGCGTCTCTGCTAACACTGACGCGTTACGCCACATTTTTCAAGTGTCTCACATCGTTGCACGAGTGTGAAGTTTCGACCATCTCACGGGCCGGGCGTTTCTCAATTTTTGACGACCCCTCAAAGATCGAGAGCGCGCGAATGACTCACGAGGTAATTGGGATGCTGCGGAAATTAAGATTGCCAAAGTGGGCCAGCAGTTTTGTTAAGGAGGTTCGAGCCGTCCAGTCGAGTTAAATGACGGTTAATGCATTTTTTTTCTCCAATGAACCTCACAAAATTCACACGAGATGTAGATTTATCCTGTAGATGCTAATTTAAAAAAAAAAGTACAATCAAAGAGCAAAATTATGCATTTTTGTATTTTTATTCCATGAATAAGAAAAACTTTTGTGTTACTACCAACTAGGAAAAGTATAACATTATCGATCATTGTTATGAAAAAACTTCGTTATTGAATTTTTTCGTACATCCCAGAATAAAATTTTGAGCTATTCATAATTATGCCTATTTGTCACGAGATTTTTTATTATTGCCATTAATTCACATTAAACGCAATGCTCTGTCGCCAGTCAAGATCCGTAATTTTACGTCAAACTTTGATGGTTCAATGTTGAGTATATATGATTTACGATGGGCAAGATGGTTTTTTTTTCTTCTAAATGTTTACAAAAGTTCAGTTTGCGTTAACGGGTTATATACAGTCAGGAGGCCCAAAAAGATCGATTTTTCAAGAATTTTTCTTGAGAAGACCTTTAAATCTATTAACGTAAAAAAATTGTACACATATTATGGTAACTTTTAACTGTATTTTAATATTTTTTATTTGTAAAAATAATTATTTTGAAAACTGCTATAGCTGATGTCCCGGAGCACCTTTAAAAAAGGGCGTCTTGCGGTGAGCACGATATCTCTGGACTGGATCATCTGAAATGAAAAAAACCTAAAAAATTTCGTTAATACAATGGATTATCTTGTAAAAAAAAATTTCTCGGACAAATTGCAAAAAAAGTGCGCCGATTATATGGACCTGGATAACAGGCTAATAGCTAGTCAACATTTTTTTTTTGTGTAAATCGTATTTGCACTTTTAAATGCGTTTTTCTCAAAACTGTGTTTTTCAAATTGGCTTCCATGATATCTCAGAAACTATTGAACGGATTTCGTTTTAATTTTTTGGCTATAGTCAGCACATCTATAGTGTTCACCCGAACTAGAATATGCCTGATATCTGTCATACGTTATTTTTAAAGCTGAAAAAGTTGAAAAAAATGACGAACCTTGGAACTTAACTTTCAAAACGGTGCCAAAAATTTAATTTCCGAATTTTTTACTTGGCTTTAGCTCGGGCGATAGCCTCAAGTCTAGAAATTAAAATACCGTTTGATTTTATTTTTCTCAGATAAGTAACACCTCCGGAATCATGGCAGCCGTCAACCAACCTTTTTTACACATTGTCATTGTCTTCCGAACGGTGTAAATTCGATTCAACTCGTTATTTTTGTTTGATAAAACCCTGAGGGACTGTAAAAATGTTAATAAATGTGTGGTAAAACTTTAAAGACAGTGTGTTTTAATAGTTCATACAAAAAAAACCCAAAAACAGTGAAAAATAATTGCTGTCACATAGGATGACCCCGTTAAGGCGTCTTCTCACTTAACAATTTTCAAAAAGACAATTTTTTTATTACATTTTTCGAAAGTATACATATCTGAAAGTATAATACTAAAATTTTATTTATATTTGAGGAATCTAACGGTATTTTTGTGTGACCTTTACTTTACTACTTTCATACGATGTCATTTAAAAAAAAATTTAAACGCGTTTTTATCGAAACAACGTTTTACGACGGCTTGTTGATAAAATCTTCAAAACTACTGAACCGATCCTTATGAAATTTTAACCACATATTGTTTACAAAGATAGCTATAGCGCATATCAAGGATTTTTTTAAATTTTGATATTTACTATTTTTGTTGCCAAAACGGTGAAAAACACGTTTTCTGTTGTTTTTTTTTTTTTTTTTTCGAAAAAAATGTCCGCCATTTTGTTATTTTTGCATATATAAAAAATCGTACAATATGCGGTATAGCAATTAACATACTGAATCTAAAACCGTTTGATTTGTTTGTTTCGGATGATCCGGCTACGAGATTTCATCAACAGCGCAGACCTACAATTTTTTTAAGACATTTTTTTAATTACCATTTTCGTCTGTAAATAGTGACTTAAAAAAATAAATAAATTTTTTAAAATCTATTTCGAAAGTCTGTTTATCAAGTGTATTTAACCAGTGTATTTAACAACTTTTATATCAATATCTATAATATAAAGCTATCAAACAGAATCATGAAAATAGCCCTTTTTAGCGTCTAAAGTGAGAAGACGCCTTAATCCGTTAGAAATGGTTTATCTTGGTGCTAAATAGCCAAAAAAAATTACGTCGCCCGTGGCGTGAACGTCTAGCCTTTCTAATTGCGCTTAAAATTACATATGTGGTCAAATGTGGTGAATTTTTTTTTTAAATCGTAAAGACTCGTAAATCGTAAATATATTTTTATTTATTTTTACAAGCTTTTATGTAACTTGCTTCGTTCGTATGACTGTCTTTCCGGTTCAAAACTTGTAATCCGTTCGTCAAGCATTTGCTGGCGTCCGATTGAGCTGATATTTGGCATACCTATGTAAATTCGGTGACAATGCAATAATATGGTACCATGGAGCTTGCCTGACGATGGAGGTGGGAGGTGGGCAATGCAACTCCTAATATCATATACTAGGACAGTCGAGTTTGTGATTATTTATTTTGTTATCATGGGCACTTTTCATTACACATCATAACGAGTCTGATAATGGTGGTGGGAGGTGGGAACTGAAATTTCCCAATGGAAAACGGTAAGACAATCGAGTTTGGGCTCATTAACTTTGTTCACTTGAGCACTATTTATAATTACACTATTATAAAGTTTCTCGCGAAACCTTTATAACCTAAGGCAAGCTTTTTTTTATTACGCCGATGTCTGAATGGCATGGGGGTCTGGCATGTCAAATAAATAAACAAATTCTGATACTAAAAAGTATAAAATAAAACAAACGTTAAAAAACTTTTTTTAATCAAGCTTTTATATCAAAGGTACTCTACTAAAAAGTAAAAAATAATGTTCAGTAAATCTGAAAATCAAAACAGTATAACCACCAAAAAGTCTCTTTCTTGGTCACTCATCCTAGGTCCAAGTACCTAAAAGGTACATAAACGTAGATATTTTAAAAATATGAAACATACATTTTAAAAGCTTGAAGCGTCAAACGTCGTAAGTACTAATACTACTTGAAAATTTCTGGGAAAAAAGCGTCAAGCTTTAAAAATATATATTTCATATTTTTAAAATATCCACGTTTATGTACCATTTAAGGCGGGATATACATTTAGACAGGAAAAGAATACGCAGTATAGAGGGATTTTTTAAACTAAGAAATAATTAATCTACAATTATCAAACTTTAGGTGTACTTTAATAGTATATTTAAGACTACGAAACAATTTTTTTTAAATTCAATTCATCATCAAAATGGCGGGGCTGTGGCAGAGTGTTACAGCAAGGTCGCCACGGGAGTCGCGAATCGGCGTGCAGTGTAGCATCCCGTAGACTTTGATTTGCGAAAAAGTTCAAACATTTTTTTAGTTAGAACATGTATAGTTTTTGTATGACGGTAATTAAAATTAAGAAAATGCAAATTTGAGAAAATGGCACGCATTTACAAAAAAAAAATCAACATTTCTGTAAAATGTGGATTAAAAAGTCGTTTTTTTTTTTTCAATTTTTCAAAAACAATTTTCGTCAATTAGAAGGTACCAATAGTATCAATATTTCTACCAAGTTTCAACTCAATCGGCTTAATAGTTTTTTAGTAATCCTGCACGTCAATTTTGATAATACACGTTTGAAGTTCACGCCCGCTCCGATTCCGAGCGGTGAGGCACAGCGTTGACGCGCTGTGACGTTTGAAGTTTTTCGAATTTCGCTTTGAAACTTTAGGAAAATATTCTACATATGTAGTTCTATCGTTTAAAGAAAAAAAGAAATCGATTTTTTGATCGTTGTAAATTTATGTCCCGTCTTAAGTGCGAATTTAACCAAAAAAATTTCGTATGAAAAAGTGATTCACTCATAAAATTAATGACACATCTATTTAGTATGAATATCAAGCTATTAGAATTTTTTTTCGATGTACAAAATGGCCGACTACTCGAAACTTCTCGAAACAGCTGTTTTCCAATTGACGTGACAAATAACATCAACAATTTTCACTCGATTTACTTCAAATTTAAAAATTATGTTCCCAATTGCCTTTCCGCAAAGAAGTACGTACGGAATTTCTGATTAATCGAAAACTTTTCATTTTATGAGCAGTTTATGAGCAGTTATAACGAAATTTTTCACTGAAAATTAATTTCTTAAGTTCAAATACCTACAACTTTTGAATAAAACAATATTTTCTAAATTCCGTACGTACTTCTCTAGGTATTCTAATGTATATTGACGAGAATTTTTGTTTTTTGTTTTAGGTAAAAAAATGTGGATGCTAAATGTCACGCCGCGGAGCGCCTAAAAAAAGATTAAAAATTAGTAGTCGGCCATTTTGTACATCGAAAAAAAAATATATATTTTTTCTAACAGCTTGATATTTATACTAAATAGATGTGTTATAATCTTATAAGTGACTCACTTTTTCATACAAAAAAATTAATTCGCACATGATTTTATACCCGTTACTATGGACTAAGGCCTTACGTACTTGCACACATGAGTGTCCAAAGGGACTTTTTTGTAGTTACACAGTTTTTACATTCAATTTCACTGAAAATTATTTTTTTCTTTTTAGTACTTTTTTTCAATTTAGAAAAAAAAACATAAAATTTTATTCCGCAAAAATGTAACTTCCTCAAAACCGTGCTGTGTTCAACCGCGTAACACATGCGTCTGCACATGGTTCACAAGGACACGAGGGTATCCCGCAGACGTCTCGAACGATGCGGGTTTACGCCCCTGTGTCTCTCAACCGTACCGTGATCGATTACTGGCATCTAGAGCCTTGCGTCAACGCTTACAGCCGAAATTTACGTCTTTTCGGATCGAATCTATTGTCGTACGAGGTCCAAACGAGCCTAAGAACCGATCCGTATAGTCTTCGCCGTTGATTAGTTCGACTTACGCCCTCGCGCGTCATAGCGCCCGAAATACACGCGTCAATTTGTAAGAAAAAGGCGTTGGTTCAACTCTTGCGAACAATCGTTACGTTCTTTTAGTTGCGAGTCGGCGTTAAGCGCGCGCGCGCGCGTACGTTTATGTGTGGTTGTGTAGTACGAAGCCGCTGGTGACTGGTGTCTCACGGCTCGAATATTCGTATCGGCGTGTTTGCGTTAGTAAAACCGGGTTCCCATGCACGCTTTCGAGGCAGAGTCCTCACAGACACATTCTCGAACGAGCTCCGACGGTTAGTCAGGACTCCCCTCGACAACGCGACGCGTATACTATCCAGGAGTGCGCATTATGATTTGCTCTCGCTCACTATCTCTGTCTCTCTCTCTCTCTCTCTCTCTCTCTCTCTTGTGCTTCGTCACGATGGATTCGTCCCTCTCGTCTGGTCTCCCTCGCACTCTGGTAAGCGTACAGTTTGAAGCGGCATTTGGAGAATCTAGCCGGCAGCCGGCCGCTCGACCAATCGGAGCGCCGCTCACGTTTTATGCCCATATATGGCAAGAGAGACGTGGTGGGGTCGCCTGGTGGGGGTAGCCGACCGGCCCGGACGATTCCATTCGCAATCATCGAAGGGGTGTCCGCCCGAGACTCCACGAATATTATATCTACAACGATGATTTTGTATTTTTTTTTCAACATATTGTTTCGTCATACATGTTTAACAATTTGATATATTTCCCGATGCTTTGTTCCCGCTGATCCGCAGGCTAAGTTTCTTTCTCGAGGTGTAGTTTCGTCGTGAAAATAGCGCCGAGGTTGAAACTGACGGTGGATATTCCTACCATACCCACGGGCAAGTCCACTGGTCACGGTGCCGGCCTGCGATTTCGCTCACAGTGCTCGCAGCTCGCGTCGCATCTCGACTCACGCGAGAGTTCTCTTCACCTCGTACAACGGCTTCGTTGGCACGATTCTTACACGGAGGACTCGCAAGCAGCTTCGAGAATTCGCGTGCTAATTAACTCACACGAGTCTTCTCCATTTGCATCGAATTTGAAGAGGAAACAGAGGGGAAAGAAAGCAACGAACTCGCGCGTCAGTCGAGCCCGAGAGATCTTTTTCGTCGTTTCGTGAAGAGGTGAGTACGAACATAAAGAATTTCTCGTGCCGAACGGTGGTTATTTTTCGCTCTCGGTGTTGAGCTGAGGGAGCTTCGCGGATATGGAAAAGATATTTGACCGTCGAGAGATGCGGGGCCTCGAGCGTGACAGAGGGCAAGGGACATTTTGGTAGTCGAACGCGTCTGTAATGACGGCGAGAGGAATAACGCCGGGCTAACCTGAATGCCGGCTATGGCAGCCATGATGGCAGGGCGTTGCTTCAGCCCTCGTGGCTTTCGCTTAAACTCTTTGTCTACATCCGAACGTTCCATCATTTTGATGTCGCGAAATCCTCGGGATGACTTTTTCGTGCGAAATTACGAATTTCGCCACGAACTTTTCGTACAATTTGCGCGGCCGATGGAATTCTCGCGCGAGCCAATCGCGTCGCGAGTATCGAGTCCGTCAAAACGGGCGATCTTTGACGAAAAATGATAAAAGCGATTTTGCAAAATTCTTGATATCCGCATACCAGTCTGCTCTCACGCCGGAAATCGAGCCGGCTTTTGAACGCCGCCGCCATTACGACAGGGGCGTTGCTCTGACAACTTAAGGGGATACTTGTACCTAGAGGCCTGAAGTTGAGTCACCAAATTTCCGATTCTTTTTCTGGAAAACAGTGAAAACAAAACGCATTTTTTTAACACAACATTTAAAAAAAAATCATTCGTGGCGACGAATCGAAACTCGAACATACAAAATTTACGAAAGGTCATTTTTACGTAAATATTTAAAAAAATGAAGATCGATTTACAAAAGTGAGATCGTCAACGACCTTTAGAGATATGTCCACCGACTTCGAAAACAGTGTTTCGAGAAAAACGCGTTTGAAGTTCGAAGCTGGTCCGCTCGCCCGACCGACTGTTAGAAGCTGCAGCTCATTCAGTTTTGGGAATATTTTAATGAAATTTTCAGCGAATATAGCTAAAAGGTGACACTAAAGGGTAGAAAATCATGTGCGAATTTAACATTTTTTTCGTATGGAAAAGTGAATCACTCGTAAAATTAATTACACATCTATTTAGTATGAATATCAATCTGTTGGAAAAAAAAATATATATTTTCGATGTACAAAATGGCCGACTACTAATATTTTCGTCTTTTTTTTCGGCGCTCCGCGGCGTGACATTGAGCATCAATTTTTTTACCTAGAACAGAAAACAAAAGTTCTCGTCAATCTACATTAGAATACCTAGAGAAGTACGTACGGAATTAAAAAAATATCGTTTTATTCGAAAGTTGTAGGTATTTGAACTTGAGAAATGAATTGTCAGTGAAACATTTCGTTATGACTGCTCATAAAATGAAAAGTTTTCGATTAATCAGAAATTCCGTACGTACTTCTCTGCGAAATGCAATTAGGAACAAGCCATTTTGTACATCGAAAAAAATA
Source organism: Ophion obscuratus (assembly GCA_964007375.1). Classification (NCBI taxonomy): domain Eukaryota; kingdom Metazoa; phylum Arthropoda; class Insecta; order Hymenoptera; family Ichneumonidae; genus Ophion; species Ophion obscuratus. The sequence goes on along the minus strand of OZ023316.1, from coordinate 35,566,846 downwards.
TTTTCTGACAGCTTCATATTCATACTAAATAGATGTGTCATTGACTTTATGAGTGAATCACTTTTTCATACGAAAAAAATGATTACATTCGCACATGATTTTATACCCGTTACTGTAGCCCAACGCCTTAAGTCACCTAGATAGATGTAACCTGTAAAGCTCGGGGGTAACTCGCAATTCTATACAATGCATGTGGAAAAGTCAAGTTTTGGATCTTTGTCTTTTCTCTCGTGGCTTCCACGCTTCGCGGCCTGACGGACGGGAGGTTAGCAGGTGGCCAGTAGCACGAGAGAGATCGAGCTCCGTGGTCGCAAGGTGGTCGAAGACGTGGCGGAACTATTATTAGAAACATTTCGTCCCTCTCTTCCTCTTTCTCTCGTCCTCTTTGCACGCTACTCGTGCACGTAACCAACACTAACCTACCGTCTCGTGCACAAGTGTTCCATTTATAAATGAGAGAGAGAGAGAGAGAGAGAGAGAGAGAGAGAGAGAGAGCAAAAAAGCGATGCCACGTCCCTGACTCCATGCACTTGAGATTTTGAGGTTAGGGACAAAATTAGTTCTCATTCAGTCCCGTTGCTCACAGCGAGATTGCCCCTCCCCATGTCGCCGGGGTTTTTTTTATCTCTAGCCGTTCACGCGTACGTAACGTCTGGATCTTTGCCCGACTCTCGGGAACGGCGGAATGTCAGGAATTTTACGAAAGGTCGACGTTCCGTTAGATTATTTTTGGACGAATAACTTGAATAACGTAAATTCTTCGGATCGAACAATGGATGAGAAAAAAAAAGATCGACTCGTACAATTGTCTTATCGCGCAATTTTTCTCAACCGATTTTTCTACGTAGAAAAAAATGCTCCTCGTTTTTGTCTCAATTGTTTTTCTGTATATTTTTGTCTTTATGGCTGCGTTATCATTTTTTAGAAGATATTTTGATGCTCGGATATGAATTTATTTCACTCGATTGATAAATCGACAATCACGTGGATAGTCAGTAGCTAACGTTTATAGTTATGATTACAGGGGCAAAAGAAATAACTTAAAGTGTTATCATCTTATGGACTGGAAAATGAAAAACTAAGAGTTACGTTCTTATGGGTTGGAAAATGAAAAATTAAAAAAACTTACGATCCTACAGGCCGAAAAGTTAAAAACCCGAAATAAACGTAGCATTCGAAATGTTATTATGCTATCATGAAGATTACATTTCGTTATTTTCCGTCTAAGCCCGTTATCCTTGAGATTGTCACACGCACCCATACGTGGCACGTGTTTGTCTCGTACGCGATGCAGTCGGCCATTATGCAGTACGAATCTTACTCGTGATTTTTTTCAACGATATCGGTATACAAAATGTTACTCGCGTCGCACAGTCGTCGGATTGAAAAAAAAAAACGGTCCCAATTTCTTTATTAAACACCCCGTTGGTTTGTAATTTCGAAACTACCAAATGTACGTCCCTAGTTGTAAAAAAAAGTCTACAATGTTCGAGTACGGCGAAGAAAAACAAACCCGAGCATTAAACTGACTAAACGAATGAAGTTTAAGTTCGCGTCGTTGGAATGCAACGAAAATGAATTGGGTTGAAGTTCGCATCGTTGAAACGCAACAAAAATTCTTTTCAACTTTTCTTTTTGATTATTACCCAAAATAATGTTTTGCAGATTTGTTGTAAATCGCTAAATAAAAAAGCCCAAAAATGTTCACTTCATTTTCGTAGCTCAAATCGGTCGAAGAAAAATTGGGAAAGTTAAAAATCATTGTCATTGGAAACTACGTCGTGAAAATTATCACATTTTTTTTCTTCATATTTCCAAATTCGACGAGTTTAAGCTACGATAATCACGCTAACATTTTCTTCGGATCCTTATTTCGTGCTCTACAACCTAAATTTGCAACAATTGATTTTCGATCGTCTAACTAAGAAATTAAGAACCTTCGTTGCACTCCGATGCAAGCTTTAACCCCTTAAAAACGATATTTTGTCTGTCGTATTTTTCGGCAAACGCCTCATTCCATGATATTGAACTTTGCATTGTTTTAAAGCAACGAAAGTTTCGTAGCCAAAATTTTTTGTCCTAATTTTGGGCTACGAAAATAATTTTAACGTTTTTGGTAACTTTGATAATAGAGATCTACGTCTTAAATTCGCAATGAACTATTTTGGACAACGAAGGAAATTAACAAATAAAAGAAAGAGAATTTTCGTTGCATTCCAACAATGCAAACTTCAGCATCGCGATATTGTACTTCCTACACACAGTAAGTACAATAATCTTCCTGCTGCCCGCAAAGATACAATGATGTTGCAGTTTGCATCCCTGGAATGCAACGATACCTTTTTCCGTGTTTCATTTTCTCAATTTTATATCGTCTTGAAGTTTCCATCGTGGGCACGCAACGAAAACGAATTTTCTTGCATTGATTAAATTTCTTTGCCCATTCAGGCTATAAGAATCGTTCCAACGTTTTTACGTATTTTTATTACTGATTTACGACCTCAAGTTGCAAAAAAAATTTCATATAATAATAAAAATGACGGGATAAGAAAAAATCGTTGCATTCCAACGATGCAAAGTTCAACGCCACATTTTTTATCATACAAGGCCTTTTTTGCAAATTAAAGTCGTAAATTTCTATTAACATTACGTAGAAACGTTTGGACGATTTTCACAGCCTAAACGCGTTTGGCCACAGTAACGGGTAATCATGTGCGAATATAACAATTTTTTTCGTATGAAAAAGTTATTCGCTCATAAAATTAATCGCACATCTATTTAGCATGAATACCAAGCTGTTAGAAGAAAAATATATATATATATATATTTCGATGTACAAAATGGTCGACTACTAATATTTTCTTTTGTTATTTTTTTAGGCACTCCGCGGCGTGACATTTAGCATCGACAATTTTTGACCTAGAACAAAAAAAACAAAAATTCTCGTCAATCTAAATTAGAATACCCAGAAAAGTACGTACGGAATTTAAAAAATATCGAGTGAAAATTGTTGGTTATTTGTCACGCCAATTGGAAAAAAGCTGTTTCGAGAAGTTTCGAGTAGTCGGCCATTTTGCACATCGAATTTTTTTTTTCTAACAGCTTGATCTCCATACTAAATAGATGTGTAATTAATTTTATGAGTGAATCACTTTTTCATACGAAAAAATGGTTAAATTCTCAAATGATTTTATAGCCGTTACTGTGACCTAATCCCTTAATATTACGTAAAAACGTTTGGATGATTTTCGTAGCCTAAATCTAGCAAAGAAAATTTCGGTTAAAAGAAAGAATTAATTTTCGTCGGATTCCAACTATGCAAACTCGTCATAAGATACGAGGCTCCAATGTGAAAAAAGCATAAATAAACCAACTCATTGATACTGTCAATCGGTGTTGCGGTCCGAGACGGGGGGTTCGGTAAATTCGCGATGCACTCGCAACTACGGTGACGTTAGCGCGGCCGCAGCGCGGGGGGGGGGGGGGGGGGGGCTCGGGAAAACTACAAGCGTACGCAGTCTATCATTTGGCGGGGCGGGGGAGTCACCACTTGGTGGGATATCTTCCGTCCCTCTCCTCGCCGCTCCCCCACCAGCAAAACCGCGCTACCATATATGGTAAAGAAAGACGGTATTGGTCGAGGCCGTCTTGCCCTTATTGGCCGAATGCGCGTAATCTCGTGGTGGGGATGCGGGGCACCAAAAACCGCGGCGCTACCATACTCTTTTCCGTATAATAGACTGCTCGCCGGCTCGAAACGCTACACTCTGTGTTCGGTGCTAACCAAAGCTCCTACTGTGTGCGCGCGACAGTCTGTAGTGTTACGTCCGTCTAATATTGTACATAACTTTTTTTACGCTCCAAAGCAAAACGTAAGTTCCTTTTCCTCCATAAAGAAACAAAAGAAATACAATTTGAGGCATGCGAGAATGGAAAAAAAGTTTTATCGCGAGTTTCCGAAGTGTTGCGAAATTTTATGTCGTCAATGATTGAAATATCGTTTTGCAACGTGTCGAGAGTGAACGCGAGGATTCTTGTGCGTGGGCGAGACTTCCCGTCACGCTACTCGTTCGCGCGAATCTTCGAATTAAGTCAGCTAGTGTGGCTGGCTGAGAAAATAAAAAGGAAATTGACCGTTTGATCCGTTTGGTCGATCGTGAATTTTTCTTTTTCGTTCTGGAAGGATTAACGTAGAAATGTATAATGCGGTGTGTTTAACGCGGAGTGTTTTAATGCATCCGTGAACGGTTCAGTTTGCTCACCGGCCGCGCGAGGCGTGGCAAACTCGAGGACCGAACTCGCGGCTGGATCTATAAATTGTATTTGTGTTAATCGAGAAAACAACGCGAGATTCTACGAGTGGGATTTTTGGGCGCTCCTATTAATCGCGTGAGGTCCACGCACACATCTCATGTATATCGGATTATAGTACCGCGAGGGAGGGGGGGGGGGGGTAGAATATCGACCGTTGAACGCGCCGGGCTGGGCGGGGCAGGGTGCGGTCGCGGCGACGTTCGCCGATTTTACAATCGATAACTCTGTTGGGCAATCTTCCGGAATCTCGTATAGTGAGGTTTTACCCCTTTTTGCAACATTTGTCGGTTGCTCGCTTGGCTAATATTCCGCGATCGAAAAAACGAGGCGTTTGAGGCCGCCATTTTGAACGAACCGAAGCCTCACGTGGATCGCACGATGATCGGCCTCTGAGGTCACGATCCAACGAACTTTTCAATATCAAAATTTGCAGAGAATAATTCTCGATTTAATTTTGCGGTTCATTTTTTGGGTTCAAGCCAAATGTTCATCAAAGGCGTTCAATAGCTCTGTAGAAAATACCGCGAGAAAGAAAAATGCTCGGACTTTTCGGCAGATCACTTTAGCCTGTACTTAACTGCACGAGTCGTAAAATACAAAATCCTCGTTAAATTTGAAGTTGCACAATTTTTACTCCGAATTCTACAAATTTGTTTTTATCCAACAAAAATCGATTTTTGAAAAGTATTCGGAGCAAACACCGAAGCTCAAATTTGCAGCTCGCTAGTTACTTTAGTTTCGCTAAATTCGCTCGGTATTTGCAAAACATCGGGTCAATTTTTCCTGGCGTCGATAGTGAAAAAATTGTCATCCAGCTAGTAATAAACCATGGCGTTGAAGTTCGCATTATCGCAACTGAAATGAATCTTTTTTCATCCCAAATTTTCCGTGGCAGATTTAATCTACGGAAGTCATGATTTTTTTTTAGGATTCTTACTCGACTGCGTTCAAACTAAATCTGCTAAATATGATTTTGGATAATGTTCGAAGTAACAAGTAGAAAATAATGCTCGTTGCGTTCCAACGATGAAAGATTCAACCGCATAATATTAGATGTAGTAAAAAGGTTCATTATTTTTCCATTATTGACTAATAGGCGGGGCCCATTTATTTACTAAAATCCATTTGGATTTTTTACTAATTTTTTTACCAAAATTTATTTACTAAAATCCATTTGGATTTTTTACTAACTTTGTTTTACCAAAATTTATTTACTAAAATCCAAATAATGGATTTTAGTAAATAAAAAATGGTAAAACAATTAGTAAAAAATTCAAATGGATTTTAGTAAATAAGTAGGCCCTAAATTTAGTAAATTAAATTTTATTTCCATTATTTGGATTTTTTTACCAAATTTTGGTAAAAAGTGTAGTAAAAAATTCAAATAATGGATTAACAATCCAAATAATGGAAATAAAATTATTTTTGCATGGAATTGCAATAATATTAGGTGTAGTAAATAATGCAAAAACTAATGGATTTTATTGAAAATCCATTATTTTTGCATTATTTACTACACCCAATATTATTGCAAATTTCATGCAAAAATAATGCATTTCTTTTTTACTACACCTAAAATTATGTCGTTGAATTTTTCATCGTACTAAAAAGTCATTCATTCATCCATTAAAACGAAATCCATTATCTTTGCATGAAATTTTCTCAAAAATAATGGATTTCTTTTTACTGCGCCTAATATATCAAGAGATTGTCAAAAAAAAAAAGAGCTCTATGGAGGCAAACCCGACTAAACGATGACTCCATTTTCGTTTTGTTTCCAGCTAAAATCACCACAGACGCAAAATGTGTGACGAAGAAGTTGCCGCACTCGTCGTTGACAATGGTTCCGGTATGTGCAAGGCCGGTTTCGCGGGTGACGACGCCCCGCGTGCGGTGTTCCCATCGATCGTTGGAAGGCCGCGTCATCAGGGTGTGATGGTCGGTATGGGTCAGAAGGACAGTTACGTCGGTGACGAGGCTCAGTCGAAGAGAGGAATATTGACGCTGAAGTATCCGATCGAGCACGGTATCGTGACCAACTGGGACGACATGGAGAAGATTTGGCATCACACTTTCTACAACGAGCTCCGCGTCGCCCCCGAGGAGCATCCGGTACTGTTGACCGAGGCGCCCTTGAATCCAAAGGCCAATCGCGAGAAGATGACCCAAATAATGTTCGAGACGTTCAACACGCCAGCTATGTACGTCGCCATTCAGGCGGTTCTGTCGCTTTACGCATCCGGTCGTACGACCGGTATCGTTCTCGACTCGGGCGACGGCGTTTCCCACACGGTCCCGATCTACGAGGGTTACGCTCTACCTCACGCGATTCTCCGTCTCGATCTCGCCGGTCGCGATCTCACCGACTATCTCATGAAGATCCTCACCGAGAGGGGATACTCGTTCACGACCACCGCCGAGCGCGAGATCGTACGTGACATCAAGGAAAAATTGTGCTACGTGGCGCTTGACTTTGAGCAAGAAATGGCCACGGCCGCGTCCTCGTCGAGCCTCGAGAAGAGCTACGAACTCCCGGACGGTCAAGTCATCACCATCGGTAACGAGAGATTCCGCTGCCCCGAGGCCCTCTTCCAACCTTCGTTCCTGGGAATGGAAGCATGCGGCATCCACGAGACCACCTACAACTCCATCATGAAGTGCGACGTCGACATACGTAAAGATCTGTACGCCAATACCGTATTGTCCGGTGGTACGACCATGTACCCTGGTATCGCCGACAGAATGCAGAAGGAAATCACCGCGCTCGCTCCGTCGACCATGAAGATCAAGATTATCGCGCCGCCCGAGAGAAAGTACTCCGTATGGATCGGAGGATCGATCCTCGCGTCTCTATCGACCTTCCAACAGATGTGGATCTCCAAGCAGGAGTACGACGAGTCCGGCCCATCAATCGTGCACAGGAAGTGCTTCTAAGCACCTTTCACACACACCCCCCCACATCCCCTCCATCTTTTTTTTTCTACTCCGATATCTCTATTTTCTCGATCTTATTTCATCCTCGTACGCGATACGCGAGAACAACCCGATATTGGCACACTTCGCTGAACGGAGAGGCAATGCGACATCTCGCGGGAAATTTTGTAACTAACCAAACACATTCCGTACTCGCGATTCGTCCGTATGCTTGTCGGAGATTCAGCTTATGGCCGCCACATTGCCCTCTACCGGACATAATTCGCGGCGTGATTCAACCCTGCGTGCGATTTTCGAGGATTTTACGCGTCTTCGTCGAAATTTTAGAGAGATGTGGAGAAAGGGAGAAAGAAAATTTTACGCTATTCCAAGGCGGACGTCAACTTCCGCGTTCCCGGTCGCGTCGCACGAAAAATGACATCCTACTCGAACAAGTTGAATTCCAATCGTAATAAATGAAAAAAAAAAAAAAAAAAAAAAACAAACAAGTAAACCGGGACAAACCTCGCGCATCCTCATTCTCTTCATCGTTCATCAAGAACACGCGCCATTTTCTTTCTTTTTTTTCTAAGAACAACCCGAATATCAAGCCTCACGGCGAAAACCGCGCGGTTCTTTCATCGTATTAATATTATTATATACTTTATGAATTCCAAAAAAGACGAAATGCATTACAAGATGGAAAGAAAAAAAAAATAATTGGAACAACGGAATGATTATCTTCGATTTGTGTCCTCGCGGAACACGAGAGCCAGTTTGTATTATATACTGTAATTGGAACAACAATGCCAGTTCACAATGTGAACTAATTTCTACGAATTGTGCTTTCTTTTTTCATTTTTTTCGACTCGGTCTTGCGACAATTACGAGCGCGCCTCCAGCCCTGCCCTGCTCCATTTACTCGTTTCCACACAGGATAATTGAACTTCGATCCAAACGTATTTCGGTGGCTCCCGCTGTGTTCGAAACTTTTTTTTTGTTTCGTGGATCATTTCGAGGCACGCGAAGTTTGGAGATTCTAATTGATTTATTGTTTGGGCTCGATCCAAATGCATTCCAATGTCACTCGTGAATCCGAGGAATTCTCGAGTCTACGGTTTTTTTTTCGCGTCCAGTGTCGGGACGCGATAAGAGTTGGGGGAAAAAAAGATGGCGTGCAGCATTCGAAGCCCTCCCTGTCGGTGCGATGCGTTATCTTTACTTTTCATTGTCCTTTGTATTTTGTATAACGTTGCCGAAAGACGTCGAAGAATAAATAAGCTAAGAAAAAAAGCAGGAATACTACACTACTCTTTGTAATAACGTGAAAAAAAAAGGATTCCAAACGCTGTTGGGGAAGTATTTTGTTCGTAAACTTCGACGTGAGACGAGTTTGTAACGTCAGCGCGGGATTTAACGAGAACGCTCGCTCAAACGATTATTAAGGAAATGCCGGCGTGAGGCGGGAAGGAAAAGGAGGATATGTGAAGATGCATTGAAGGTTCGACTCCGCAAGCGTAGCCAAAGTATTATAATTTATTCCCATTGTATCGAGCAAAATCTTTCACGTACACAATCTTAAAGACTACTCTAGAATTATGGGATTAATAAAATAAACATCTTTGAAAACAACAACAATATTAACTAATTATCGATATACACGAACTGATCGCGATTAGAGTTTACTTTTGACCTTTTACGATTCGTCTTCGAGATACATCGAATCTAGGATCTCGCGGACCCCATTAAATCCACGCTAAAATCTCCCCGCGGCAGTGTGATTATTTTTCGAAGACGTCATTGGAAAAAAAAAAGAAATACGAGGTTCTCTCTCTGGTATCGATTATTTCGCGTTTCTCGATCGCAAATTTGAAGGAAAATAAGAGACACCCGTAGCTTTTGTACCGGTTCAATGGCATTGAATATTGTAACCTAAGATTTGTGGTAATCACTTACGAATAATTATTCTAAGTACTTAGGTTTATATTTTCAATTCAATAAAAATTATTTTCAATGAACGAATAATATTCGTCCGCGAAGTCTACGTGTGCCTTCCGTAATCTTTTTTCTTCTCTATTTCGGTATCGTGTGTGCGTACGTACATTTCTAGACACGTACGCGGAGTCGCGAATGCACTGTTCGGTGAATGGAAAAGCCAAATTTGTCGAAAAAGTTTTGAGATCATGTAAAAAATGAGGATTCTCGGTTTGTTTTGGCTCTACTTGTGATAGCAACATTTTTACGAATAATTGCGGTAGCGGAAACGAAAATGTTCACTGTTTAAGTTTTTAACTATTTTTCAACAGAATGTATTTTTGAAAAATCGTAAATTTGAACGCAGAAGGGTTTTTGAGGGGTGAGGATTCGTATGAGCCGTACATTTTGTCTTCTCTAGTGTTAGAAATCGACACAATTCTCATAGACGTTCATTAAACGTTTACGAGTTATCGATTTTCTAGATAGGTTCACATATATCGATGGAATATTTCCGAATTGAAAAAAGCTACGGCGAACTGACTCGATTGTCTATTTTTTCGTCTTACATTTTGATGCTTCTTTGCGTTCAATCTTCGGTAAGCGTCAATCGAGAGGCACCTCGCCGAAATTGGACGCTTCGTGCGGACGGTAGCGCCACGCGGTGGAAAGCGAAACTACCATATTTTAGTAGAGCTATGTGTTGCACCGACCGAGCTACTATGAGTTGCGAGGGTGCTAGCTGATTTTGAGATTCCAAGTGTTCCCCAAGATGGCTGATATTTCGGGAAGACAAAAAATGAAACATCTTTCGTTCAGATGAAAGAGTAACAAGATCTCTTCGCTTGGTGGAAATGTACTCTGCTAGGAGAAATCCCGGCTGTAGGGTTTTTACCGACCGGACGGGAGACAGGTCCTCAAAGGCATGTATCACACGCTGCGAAAAGTCGACGAAGTCACGGTGGTCACGACGGTGGATTGCCGAACTCGTAGTCTTTGGACAACGAGCCGCTGAAAAGTGTCGCCAGATGTCGCAACAACCGTCTGCTGTGGTGGTACTGACACCTTGAGCATCGAGGTATTTACCGACGGAGCAAAGCAACAAGCCGCACGGTGGCGACAATCACCACCGGCGAAAACAGAAACTAACTCCCAGGGAAGGCTTTACGACTAAGCGCGAAGCGCGTATGTATTAAGACGGAATGGCACCTCATCGCGGTCGGTATAGTAGAACAATTATAGATACCCAAAAATCTCTAAAACGGCTATTCAGATCCCGTCGAAACTTTGCCAAACGACGCCAAATAGAAAGACGAACAGCCGTCTGCCCCTCAAATTTTCTGAATTTGAGAAAAAAAACGTAGATTGGCTTATGATAAGAAAATCTACGTTTTTTTCCCTCATATTCAGAAAATTTGAAGGGCAGACGCTGTTCGTTTATCTATTTGACGTCGTTTGGCAAAATTTCGACGGGATCTGAAGAGCCGTTTAAGAGATTTTTGGGCATCTATAATTGTTCTACCATACCGATCGCGATGAGATGTTATTCCGTCTTAAATATATATGTAATTAATTTTATGAGTGAATCACTTGTCCATACGAAAAAATGGTTAAATTCGCACATGATTTTATACCCGTTACCGTGGCCTAACCCCTTGAGACCGACCGTTTTTTAGAAAAGTTCCGCAAACCTTTCATTGATTTTTTTACCGATGGAATTGTGTGTTCTAGGTGTCATGATAGATTCGTTTTGAATATGTAAATATCACAAGACAAAGCAATTTTCTACGTGCGTGATCATCCAATCTAAAGAATCCTTTCATTTTCATCCTCACATTCGTCCCGCTGCAAAGGCTTGCCATCAGGGAAAAAGATCAAATCAGCAACTATTCCCAATGACAAAACTCATTACCGTCCTAAGGTACATTTTTCACATAGAATTTTTGGTCGAACTATTTAAATTGCCTCTGCGGCGTTGGTATTTTAATGAACTCTATACTTGCACATAATAACGAATTAATTGAACATTCGTTTCAAAAATACCCTATGAGTTGCGAAAAATTACAAGCTTGCGGAGAATTTCAACATTTTAATTAAAATTTCCAACGGTGATTAAGCGGATGTTCAGAAATATTTTAGACATCATCCGGGCCACGCGGGTCTCCAGCAGAACATTTTTTATTTTATTTTCATTTCTTTTCTTGTTGACTGTGTTTATTAAATTTATTTAATTTTTACTCACATTCATTCAATTAACATTTCTTTTATTTCTTTCTTAGTGTTTCTCATTCATTTAATTTATTTCTTTTATTTTTCAAAGTTATTTATTATTTCACAAGTTTCATTAAACTGTCGGTTCTACCGGTTCTACCATAATGCATTGACGGAAAGGAAGATTCCGAGATTGCCACGTCGAAAGCACGCTCGTGTTCACGAAAAAGTGCGCGAAAGTCCATTCGAGCGCTTTCGCGCACGACGCCACCGAACGTAACGAACCGTTTGAGGATAATAATCATAATAACGAGTTTTTTTTGGTGTTGCAAAGTTTTCATGACATCTGTGGGCTCTCAATGATTTACGGATGAGACACGCGTCGATTGCGTTTCCCGGAGCTTCGGCTCTCATGATCGCGCGACAGTGTTTTCTTTCCGATTCGTCGATTTAAATATCCAGGGAGACGAAACAATATGCCCGAACAAAATTCAGCTGATCAGTACTCGACGTCGGTGAGTGTTACGTTCGATGCAACTTCAGAATTGACAGATGTGCGACATAACCTCGAAGTAAAGATAAACAAAGGAATTCGCGCAGCAAATATCAGCATGATTAGTCACTTGTGCACTCTGTTCTCTCGCATTCGTAAAATCGTGCCTGCAACAGTTGCCATTTTCTCTAGCATCGTGTTTGTCGGATTTTTTCTAGGTCGGACTTATTTATATCTTTAATCTAATCGTTGGAACCGGAGCTCTCACGCTTCCAGCTGTATTCAGCAGAGCAGGATGGGTCCTGGGACTTGTGGTTATTTTGATCCTGGCTTTTATAAGGTTCGATGCAAGTTCATCCTCGTTGTCGGGCGCCGACCGTTCGCGTTTTTTAAACTATATTTTTTTTTCAGCTTCGTGACCGTGACGTTTGTCATCGAAGCGATGGCGTCGGCTAACGCTATTCTCACGTGGCGCAACATACAGAACAAAAAAAGAGTAAGTTCGCCACAGAATTAATGAGAAAAAAGTCTGTAGATCGATCTAACGTGTGCAATTATTGAACTTTTTTTTTTATATCGATTACGGGGTTTAGCGAATGTTTGTACATTTTCTGTGATTGATAAGACTTTTTGTGAGAGGTGGGGTTGAACTATCCTCGTGCTCTGATTATGTTGACCTAACATACGTTCACTTGTCATACGATGAACAAATATCAGTCGATTCACAGGCCTGCATAAGCTTGGGATCCGAAACAATGGTTGATTTTTGACCCTGCACGGATCATATGGTTTTTGCTGGCACCCTGGATCATATGAGTCATTTTTGTTCTGCAGCTCACGTATTTAGATTTAGGTGTTGAAGTTTTATTATTTAGGCATAATTATTTAGGTAAACGTATTATTATTTAGGTCTTGAAGTTTGTATTGTTGGAACGCAATGAAAATGGTTTGTTTTTAGTGTGTCAAAGCATTTTTTTAACGTAGTTGGGCTAGAAAAATCGCTGAAACGTTTTTCAGGATCCTTAATAAAAACGTACAACTTGAATTGGCAAGAAAATATTTTCGATCACAATGAAAATTTAGTCGGACCTCCGAATAAGAAACCAACAGCCCCCAAGGGGAAGAGTTTTTCTTATATATCACATACCCCCACCAGGCGCTCCACGCTCGATACCTCTGTCTGTCTCTCACTCTTTTCCACATGCGATCCTCTCAACAAGAAACTCCCTCGAACGAGTTGCAACTTAGTATTCACATCGCCCATGAATAAACATTTTCGACTGCGCGTGCACATTTATTTAGCGAATTTTTGTTTCACGTTAATATACATACTATTGAATATTATTGTGTGCTACTGTATCTGGATTACTATTAACTGTTATAAAATGACCGAAACTGTAAAGACGCATAAGAGATCAGACTGTAGTATACAAGTCGAAGAAAATATTACAGAATCTGCGCCACAAGGTGATAATTTAAACAAAGAGCTTTATGTCCATATTGTTTTATCCCATTTATATAAAAGAAGAAGTCAATATCTCTGAGGATTCATCTTCAATGGCAGAGTTGGACTCTCTGAAAAATATTCCATGGCCAGTTGAGTGCGTTGCGGATCAAAATAATACGCAACAAGACGAAAACGCTTTTCTTTACGTCTCGGAAACTTTTGCTGTTTTATATGAAAATCTTTAAACGCCCTTATCTTTGTTTTTATTTTATATGAATTTTAATTAATACAAACAATTTCTAATAAACTTGTAGATTTTTTGTTACATTCACACAGGCACACACACAAACTCACGCACGCATGCACACATCAATTTACACTACACGTTCACTCTATTTTGCCCGAATAATCTCTCCCAGGCTGGTTTCTTAACCAGAGGATTCGCGCACAAAATTCTCGAGCTCGGAGTTCGAGTCGGAGTGGAGGAGGCGCTCGAGTGAGGAACTGGGGAAAGTTTCTTATTGCCGGGTTTCTTATTCGGAGGTCGGACTGTTGTTCCGTGTATTTAGAGAGAAAAATATCTGAAAAAATTCTGGCATACTCTTTATCGATTCTACATTAAGTTCTGATAGTTTTTATAGCTGTTGCATTTTTGAGAGGAAAACCCTGTCCTTCAAGGATTCGGGAGATATTTAACACGTAGTAACCACACCTTGATTGAGGACATATACAAATCACACTAGCACGATTTGGGATCTTGCATTTTCAAGGTACTATTTACTTTTGTATAAATAATCCAAAATAAGTAAAAAATCCAAAGTATTCTATAACCGGTGTTTCTTGAGGTAAACATTTCCCAGCAAAATCTAACGGTAATTGTTTCGAATGCGAAAGATAATATGTATTTGGTGAAGTTACGTGAGAATCAAAACAAAAACTTACAGAGAGCCTTGAATAAGACATTTTTGGTGGTGAAAATTTGGACCTGTGTGGTACCTACGGATTAAGAGGGAAAATTCGCTTAGGTCAAAAATGACCCATATGATCCGCGCAGGGTTGATATTTCTTTCTGATGAGAGTATGATGATAGAGTTCAGAATAATCCATACAATTAAGGTGTTCTTCGCACGAACCCGAATATTTAACAATTAACTGATTTTCGTCTATGAATAAATAAAAATACATCCCAGTACACTGATCACATTTCGAGCCAAGTTACTGAACACATTACTATCTAATAATTTATACACTAAATAACTCTAGATGTCTGATATAAAGTGCTCTATGCGTGTAAGAAATTCTAAAAAATCCATCACGACAATAATAACAGGGGGTCACCGAATGTCTAAAGAATATAGTAATGATAAAACTTGGAATAATGTGACTAGCAGAAGAATTTTCGCAGCCGCGACTTCTTTACCAATGATGCAGAAGGGCTCTGCTTAGGCCCCACTAAATACTAAAAGTAGAGAGAGGAATTCGTAGTCAATCCAGGTTTGAGTTTTTTTAAATTGAAGAATATCAATAGACAATGAAGTTATTTTTTAAGCAATATCTTGGCATCTAGGGCGGTCTAGAATGGAAAATAAAAAAATCTACTTTTAACATATCAGTGAAAGTTTCGTATAACCGGATACTTTTGTAATATTGAAAATTACGAAAACGGCAAGCTTTAGAAAAAATTAGGATTTTCGAAAAGAACAAAAAACTTGAATAGTTTTTTCATTACAAATGGTAATATGAGAAAATATGAGAAATGTGAGAATATATGAGAAAATCATCTGGTCGTAGGATGGAAAATGTTATAAACTGTGCTCTGTCCGAATTTGAAGTAAATCGGACGAATAGATTTTGCGATGCAATACACGGTTTCATAAAACGTAGTTTCGAAAAAAAAACGCCAAACAATAATTATTGCGGAGGTTGGAGCATTAGCCACAATCCAAGATTAATTTCGAAATAAATTTATGTAATTGTCTAGACTATACTGAGTATTTACGAATTTTTGGAAAAATGTTCGCCTCAAAACACCAGAGATAAAAAATAATTTAATGTACGTAATTTTACGTGCGGTTAGATGGGCATGACGTTCACGCTACGGGTGATGTAATTTTTTTGGCTATTTTGCACCAGTATAAACCATTTCTAACAACCGATTAACGCAAACTAAAACTTGGTAAACATTAGAAAAAGAAACTCCCATCTTGTCCATCGTGAATAATATATATTCAGTATTTGAATATATATGATTTCAAATATGATATGATGATATATATATAAATATTTCAAACCATCAAGGTTTAATGAAAGATATGCAATGAAAATATGAAAATGCCTAATTTTGCCCTTTCATAATATATTTTATGAAACATTAGCATCTACAGAATAAATCTACACCTCGTATGAATTTTTCTGAGGTTCATTAAAAAAAAAAAATCATAAACCATCATTTGACTCAACTGGACCGCTCCAACCTCCGTCAGGTCTGTTTGGCACATGTATTCGTTTATTTATTGGTAAAAAGGTAGCTGCCTATTGATAATTTCATCGTGTCAACGGTTTTCAAAAAAATCGACGAGACTTCGTTTGAATTTATTTTCTCCTGATTTCGCGTCGATAAAGTTTAGTTAGGCCTAACGTGCCTCCAGAATGTACAGTCTATGGAATGGCGACTAAAAATTTAGACAATGTTTTTAAGATCTTTTAGAATGAGAATATGAACAAAAAATATCGATTTTCTACAAACTATTTATGGGACCACTTAACCCTTCGACTGCACACTTCCGTCACGATTCTCTGACAGCGTTTGGGGTCAATCGGACCCCAGACGTTTTCTAGGTTCGAGCGCCGCACTGCGGCCGAATAGATTACCCCGTTTTGCGATACAGTCAGTTGGAAAAAATTGGGTCAAAATGACCCAGTGTGAAGTCGAATGGTTAAGGGGAGGTACCTGAGTAAACGGCAAGAAAAACAGGTAAACTTCGGGAATTTTTATCTCAAAAACTAATGTTTCGATTGGATCCAGATTTTTTTTTATTGGAAAATATGTACATTGAGGTACGATGATGAATTTTTAAAAATAAATTCGTTGACTGGAAGCGATTCAAACGCGATTATCTCGAAACATAGTTTTTTAAAGTCGGTGTCAGATTTATCTTGAAAACGGCTTGTCCGATTTTGTCCAAATTTGGATACAATATTCTTCGATAGTTTTTCTCGTTCGCCACGTAGGGGTTTTTCATTTGATTGAACCATTGCTTTTTTATGCAATGTGTATGCAATCCAAAATCGTCGAGAATTGCGAACGAAAAACGTATGTTAAATTAAAACGGTCGCAATTCCGTCAAAAATGAAAATTTCAAAAAAATCCTACGTGGCGAACGAGAAAAACTATCGAAGAATATTGTATCCAAATTTGGACAAAATCGGACAAGCCGTTTTCGAGATACATCTGGCGCCGACTTTGAAAAACGATATTTCGAGATAATCGCGTTTGAATCGCTTCCAGTCAAAGAATTTATTTTAAAAAAATCCTAAACATACCTCAATGTTCATACTTTCCAATAAAAAAATCCCGAATCAAATCGGAACATTAGTTTTTGACATAAAAATTCCCGAAGTTTACCTGTTTTTCTCGCCGCTTACTCAGGTACCTGCCCTAAAAATAATCTAAAATTGGCGAAACAAGTCTTTGTCGAGTATACTCGATATCGAGTACAACCTTCCTTTGCTTCCAATAGTTTAAATACTCTCTACGTGTTTCACAGGCTTCAGGCGAGACTTGCGCTTCGAATTCGGACTCCGAGGACACTCCACTGGTATCGCAGGTTGCGGGAAGTCCCGAGAGAGCCGACACCGTCTACCGATACTACGTGATACACGATAAAATCGAACTGGGCGAGATGGCAGCTATATTTTTCGATAAAATCGGCGTGACACTCTTCTACGTCTGCCTCGTTATTTATTTGTACGGTGATTTGAGCATCTATGGTGCTGCCGTGGCGAAATCCCTCGCCGACGTTGCTTGCACTTATCAAGCGCCAAATTTTACGTGTAACGATACGATACCGGACACGGAACCCTGCTGGGAAGGCTCGGAGCTAAATCGTCTGGACGCCTACAGATTATTTCTCGTAAATACACATTGCATCCCACTATCAGGAAACGTTCCTTTCTTCACTTCTCTCACATGAGGAATTTTTTTTGTCACAGAACGAAAGATTTTGTCGTTATTGTTTTTGTCGCGCACAGAAAAAGTGAGTTTGGGTTATAAAATTTTGTGTTACTGGACGGCGCATGAAAAAATCGGATAAAATTATTCCACTGCCGCGAAACTTTCGCTAGCTGAAAAAACTACATATACATAACAAAACACTGAAATGATGACAATGGTACGAAATTGAAATTACCTTTTTTTTTTTTAATCAAAGGATTCAAATTCTACAAATTGTAATCTCTTGGGAAACGGTGATTTTTCTTATGATTGAAATATTACGAGCGAAAACTTTTGTATTTAACGGAAATAGTCTCGAAGAAGTTACAGATTTGTAGCGAGTACGAATTCGTTTAGAAAAGACCCTCAATGTTTTTCTCAAGCCACGTTTTTATTTGTTGCAGACTACTTTCGTTCTGTCTTTAGGCCCATTCGTCTTCTTTAACATCCAAAAGACGAAATATCTTCAGGTTTTGACGTCGACGATGCGCTGGCTCGCATTCGCGATAATGATCGTGTATGCATCAAGAATTCTCATAGTCGAGGGTCCGCAAGGTGCGCCTCCTGCTGCTAATGTTACAGGTACGTCAAAAGTACATCGCAGCGAAATGAGAGCCCGCACAATTTTAATCACTGAAGAAAGATCGAGATCGAGATGGAATAATATTGACACGTGAAAACTATCTCAAAAAGTGGCGAAAACAAAGTTTTTACTTCATCTACATATTATACCAATTACGACGAATTTTATGAAGTTGAATAAGTTCTCGCGGTTTTCCAACAGATGGCGTTACCGGAACTGCGTGCGTGTAGTTTCAGGCGGGATATACATTTAGACGGGAAGCAATAAAGCAGTTTTGAGGGATTTTTTTAACTGCGAAATAATTATTCTACATTTATCAAACTGTAGGTATACTTTAATAGTATATTTGAGTATAGAAAACATTTTTTTTTTAATTCTCCGCTCAAAATGGCGGAGCTGTGGCAGAGTGTTACAGCAAGATTTCTGAGGGAGTTGCGAATCGGCGTGCAGTCGAGCTGCCCGTAAACTTTGATTTGCAATAAAATTCCAAAATTTGTTCAGTCGTAACATGTATAATTTCTATTTGACAGTAATTTGAATTAAAAAATGGTCAACTTGAGGGGTAAGGCCACAGTAACGGGTATAAAATCATGTGCGAATTTAACAATTTTTTTTCGTATGAAAAAGTGATTCACTCATAAAATTAATTACACAACTAGTATGAATATCAAGATGTTCGAAAATATATATATATTTTTTTCGATGTACAAAATGGCTGACTACTAATATTTGCTTTTGTTATCTTTTTTTAGGCGCTCCGCGGCGTGACATTTGGCATCAACAATTTTTTACCTAGAACAAAAAACGAAAATTCTCGTCAGTCTACATTAGAATATCTAGGGAAGTACGTACGGAATTTAAGAAATATTGTTTTATTCAAAAGTTGTAGGTATTTGAATTGAGTTGTAGGTATTTGGATGAATTTTCAGTGAAAAATTTCGTATAAAACTGCTCGTAAAATGAAAAGTTTTCAATGAATTAGAAATTCCGTACATACTTATCTGCAAAATGCAATTAGGAACATAACTTAAATTTGAAGTAAATCGAGTGAAAATTGTTGAAGTTATTTGACACGCCAATTGGAATAACGCTGTTTCGAGAAGTTTCGAGTAGTCTGCCATTTTGTACATCGAAAAAAAATATATATATATATTTTCTAACAGCTTGATATTCATACTAAATAGATGTGCAATTAATTTTATGAGTGAATCACTTTTTCATACGAAAAAAAAATTGTTAAATTCGCACATTAGTTTATACCCGTTACTGTGTATAAAATCACGCCAATTGGTCACGCCAATTGGTCACGCTAATTGGAAAAAAACAGTTTCGAGAAGAACGCGTTAAAAGTTTTAGGTACTCTATGGCCATGCCAGAGGTGGGCTTACGTTATACGCTCAAAGTCGGCGAAAAAAAATGTCTTGCTATAAATCGAATAGTAACTTATTCTTATGATGATAAAGCACCGTTTTGGTGAAAAAAATCGATGTTTTGAAAATTCTACTGTGGCCCTACCCCTTAAGAGAATGGCATGCATTTACACAGAAAAATCAAAACTTCGCCCTAAATTACCGTAAAATTTGGATTAAAAACGTAGTTTTTTTTGTCTAATTTTTCAAAAACAATTCTCGTCAAGCAGAAGGTAGCAATGTTAATTTTTGTTGAGACTCACGGCGATCATGCTCTGTCGAAAACAACATGCAGAGATTGGTTTAAACGCTTTAAAAATAATGATTCTGATGTGTTGAATTCGAGGCATTACTTCATGAAGACTCATGTCAGACGCTAGCTGAACTTCCAGAATCATAAGGAGTCGATCACATAATAGTTTCGAAACGTTTGAAAGCATTAGGAATGATTTTCCAAAACAAAGCATGAATTTTCACGAAATAACAGCGAGAACTTTTTCGACATCCCAATACTTTATATCTTGTATATATATTTGAGAATTTTTTGATTCGCTTACTTTTGTCCTGGGATTGTGCTCCTCGTACATCCTCAGAGACGGATTCAGGTCCAAATCGACTATACAAAAAAGCCAAAGAGTCCCAAAATAATCACATCCCCCTCCCTGTCCAGAAAAAAAAATCCAGATCCGCTTTTGCACATCCTCAATTGATTTGGCTTTCTTGACACGACATTAATATTGATATTTTTTCGTTTGACAGGAATTCCAGCGCTGTTCGGTGCATGTGTCTATTCGTTCATGTGCCATCACTCGCTGCCCGCTCTCGTAGCTCCGATCGCCAACAAAACGACGCTGAATCGTTCTCTCTCGTTCGATTACCTTCTCATAGCTGTTTTCTACCTTCTTCTCGCTCTGACCGGTGCATTCGCTTTTCAACACTTGGACGATCTCTACACCCTCGATTTCGGACCCCGCGGAGCGGGCGATTGTACGGGAAGCACAAATTATCTCATAGTGCTAACGGAATACTTTTTAGCGCTATTCCCGGTATTCACGTTGTCAACGAGCTTTCCAATAATCGCGATAACGCTGAGGAACAATTTGCAATCGTTGTTTCTCGACAAGGACAAGCCGTACAACATTTGCCTGCGCAAACTCTTCTTTCCGTTACTCGCCGTCCTTCCGCCTTACGCGATCGCCATGATAACGACGGATTTGTCATTTTTGGTCGGTATTACGGGATCTTACGCGGGCGCCGGCATACAATATATCATTCCGACATGCCTCGTTTATTACGCGAGAAAAAAGACCGATCGCGTGATCGGGCTTGGCGTCACGAACAAATTTGCAAGTCCATTTTCCGGCAACTGTTGGCTCGTCTTCGTAATCGTATGGGCTATCGCTTGCATGGTTCTCGTGTCGGTCAATTTTGTCGAGATGCACTTTCGCGATCGGCTCTTGTGACGATCGCGCGATTTATGAATTTCCCATTTGCCGATAGAGTGTTTACGAAATTGCTCGCAAGTAGCGCCACCGTCACGTCTGCCAGAGCTATTCATATCTTTGTACTTCGAAGTTACCAATTATTTTTTTTTACCTAGCCAGTGTGATTAGCGAGGCTCTCGATTAGGCTGGATCATTCCGAAAAATCATCCTCGAAGCCCAATCGTACAATTTAACTATTATACTCGCAATGTCAATATTCAATGGACGCAAATTTGTTTTATACGTTTTTTTCTCGGATAAACGCGTTCAAATGTAATTTTGAATTTATCGCGTTCGGGTGCTTAGGAGCTTGATGCTTTCAATGGTTCTCATTGGTCCTTTTGGTCGTCCAGTTCGCGACTGCCAAACCTTCAAACAAGTTTTTCTCTGGTACACGATTTTTGCCTGCAGAATTTACTACTCTCTCTCTTCCTTGATTTAATCGTGAACGAACGGCGAATTGGGCTAAAGGAACGCGTGACGTTCATTCGCTGCGAAGACTGAACAAACTCGTTGGAAAAAGAAGTCAGTATTTCCCCTACCGAAAAAGAAATTACTTTTTTTTCGCTTGATGGGAGGAAGAATCTTTATCCAGTAGCAGGATGAAAAACTCGTGATCGACAATATATGTGGATGCAGTATATTACAAACTGTACAGTGAATGTTAGCATCTCGCGTTTGCAGAATTTAGCGCTTTTTTTTGTGATTTCCAAGAGTGTCGTTTCGATATCTCTCCAGATCCGTGGGATGTCGATACTTTTTGTTTTCCATGCAATCGAGTTGCGTTAGCGATCAATGGCCAGCTAACGTCTTTTCGATCTTAGAATTAAGTCTTTCGAAGCCAAATTCTATCGCGCAAGTGATACAATTTTTATATCTCGTGCACTCGTTTCAGTAGCGGGAAAATGAAACATAATTTACCACGTTTGAGTGTATTCGTGGAAACCCGTGAAGATAAATCTGACCGCGATATGTCGAAGGTATCTGCATTTTTACCTCGTTGGTAATTTGGCCCGTTAAAAAGCAGGAAATAATTAAACGAAGGCGTTGATAATACATATGGGATGTGCGTAAGTCTGATGTATAAAATTGTACAACAAAAAATGTCGAAGATATGTATATATATCTATATGTGTCTCATGTATACTGTGAGAAGAGTATAATAAAATGTATATTTTCCAGAGGATATTTGCATATATTTATGGCGAGTAATGTGGTTCCGGGAGAGGGGTGCATATAAATTTTCGAGGAAAATCATTAGTACAGTCGTGCTGTAAAATTAGAAGGCTAGTTTTTTGTAAGGTGATTTTGCCAATGGTGATCCAAGTTTGCCTAAAAACCGGGGTGTAGGGTTTTTTTAGGGGATGGGGGTGGATTACTGCCAAACTACAATCCCCACGAGGTCGGCGCCGGGAGACAAAATGTTCAGAAAAATCCGGGTTCTATTTCTGTCCACAGCGCCGAAGTCGTAGATGTTCATTTTGGGGGTGAAAAAGTGGTGTGAAATTTTGAAAAATCACTTTTAATTCGATAACTCTGCGGGAAAAATTCATACAATTTTTGTTCAAATGGGAACGTTGTTGCCCTTGAAAAGACGCGTCGATCGAGCATTTTATCATCCCTATCCGATCATAACTTCACCCCTAAAAAAATTGTTGAAGTATAAACAAAAATGGTTTATTGAATAACTCAGAAACAATCGATTTTTCGGGGATGTTTTAAATATACGAAATGGAGAGAATAATTTTCTCGATATTTTCGTTTCCATGGGCCACCCTTGAATTTTGCTTTTTCGAAGCCCTCGCGGGGTCTGAAGATTCAAAATGGTATTCTGGGAAAACTATTGACGGAAAATCAAGAGACACGAGTTTGGCGCTGTTGACAAAAATGTAGCTGAGGATCCAAGCTACAAATTGTTCCGCGGCGGCGAATTCGCGCGGTCAATAGTTTTCCCAGAATTTCATTTTGAATTTTCAATCCCCGAGAGGGGTTGGAAAATTCCGAAAATTCCAAACCCGCAAAATCGATTTTTTTAGTTATTCAATAAACAATTTTTTTTGTATTCTCAACAATTTTTTTGGTAGTCTCAACAATTTTTTTGGGCGTGAAGATATTGTCGGAGAGTGATGATCAAATGCTCGATCAACGCGTCTTTCAAGGGCTACAATGTTCCCATTTGAACAAAAAGTGTACGAATTTTTCCTAAAGAGTTATTGAATTAGAACTGATTTTTCAAAATTTCACCCCAAAATGAATTCCCACGACTTCGGCGATGTGGACAAAACTAAAGACCGGATTTTTCTGGACATTTTGTCTCACGGCGCCGACCTCGTAGGGGTTGTAGTTTGGCATCAATCCACTCCCATCCCCCTTCATTCTCTAAAAAAACCCTGCACCCGGATTTTTAGGCAAACTTGGATATAGCACCCACGGCATCTACAGAATCACATGTCAAAAATTTGGCCTTTTGATTTTCTCCGATTGCGGGGTTTTTCAGCGACAGCACGACTGTACTACATTCGGAGTAACTGCTTTCGAAAATCGTATTTCTTAAAATACATTTTTTAGCCTGCTGGTAATTTATGACAATTTTTCAACACAGCTGACTAAGAAAGAACATGTTGCTCGTTTCAGAAAAAGCCACAAACAAATTCTATTAGTATACACAAATTGTGTATAATCATTTTTTAAAAGCGAAAAATATACGTTTTTTTAAATAGTACTTTTATAACGTCTTGGTACATTTATTTTTATTTTCGAAGGCAGAGCATTCCATCAAAATCAAAAACTCACGATATTTTTTTTTTTTTTTTTCGAGGTCTTATTCTCCTGAAGTTTTGATCCAGATATGCTCTTGTGCCCTCGCTCGTCCGTTTCTTAACATACATACCCCCTTTGCGTTGCTTGAATGCATTTCCCTTTATTCTCGTTATGATGACTACTAAGATGTATACTATTTAGAGGAAAATCGCATCGATTAGTTCGTCATATTCATTTTATTTTCGGTATCTATTTACGTGTATATATATATATATATATATATTTATAGATCTATATACTCTTATATAATTTGTTAGTTCTTAGGTTGATAGACTCGAGGCGTGAAAGGTCTCAACACGAATAGATTTCTCTCCAAGATTTTAACAACTGAAGGTAGCACAGTAAAAGCGCCGGTCTCTTGCAAGTAACATCGCTTTGGTATCTGCCTTCGACTTTGTTAAAACTCATGTATATAGTAGGGCATGAAAAACCATTAGACACTTATTTATTTTATCGGTGGGAAAAGTGATTTAAAGGATAAAAATACCCTTTAGAGTGAAGCATGTCAAAAGTTGATTTTGTTGTTTCACATGCAAGCAGCCCACCGATTTCAGTGAAAAAAAAAACGAAAATTCTTCTTATGCAGAACGATCAGAAATCCATTATGAGTACAAGAAAAACATGAAAATTGGGGGATGAACCACCCCCTTTTTTTGTTTTTCTTACCCCACATTAAAAAGAGGTGCATTAAGGCGAGAAATTCCTTTAGAATTTTCAAAAAATCGATTTTTTTTACATATTTCGTAAGTATGATACCCAAAGAATATACTGACCAAAGGAAAACTCGACATATTGAATATTTGCGGAGTTATCGCATATAGTCTAGAGCGCGGGGACAGCATGCGGTCAGGTAGCGAGTCACATGTTGAAACTTTAAACGCGATTATCTCGAAACTACTTTTTCAAAAGCTGCTCGTGTTGTAGCTCAAAAAGTTATCGACCGATGTGAATGAAATTTTGGGAGATTACTCTCAGTCATATTATCGGAAGGAAATACATAAAGTTTGAAAGGTAGCATGTAAATAAATCATGTTTTTGGAGTCAAATATGTCGAAAAAATGGTCGAAAATTCGAACTTTGGAGTAAAAAGGCTCCCAAATATTAAATCTTTTTCAGATCCACAGAAAAAGAGTGACAACTGCACCCTTCGATATTACGGAAAACAGGCGTCCGAAGACCCTCAATAACGCCGCCGTTTTCTTGGACATCCCAAAAAATTTTTTTTTTTGAAACTTGACAGTTATACTAAACTCATGTCCAAATTTGAAAATGATCAGATTATTTTATCCCGGCTAAAAAAAATTTCCGAAAAATACCTATTTTTCACGCTCCTAAAGGGATTTCTCGCCTTAATAGTCCAGTCGAAATAGGATTTCACCTAGAATTAATTTCGGGCTTCGATTTTCTTTTTTTATACTGGGGGGGGGGGGGGGGGGGTGGTTGGTAGTGTAAATCTCGATTTTCGGGAAAATCCCCCTGGTGCGTTTGTCGCCATCTTGATTTGAAGAGGGATGTTTTTTTGTTTTTCGAATAACTCACTTATTTTCAACCTTAGAGTGAAAATGATTGTATTCAAAGTTGTGGGAAATATAATTCTCCACAAGTTTGATGATTATAATTTTTACCCTAGGATCGATATTTATAGAGTTAGATTGCTAAAAGGGGTAAAAAACGTTTTTTTAAAACTTATCTCGTTTATTATCAAGTTTATTGTAAAAATGGTAATAAATAATCACATAGGAAATTTTATTTCCTCCAACTTTGGTTATTAGCATTTTTACCCTCGGATCAATATTTTCGGACTTATACTTAATTTAGGGGTGAACTTTTTTTTATGTTCAGTTCTTTCGTTTATTATCAAGTTTATCGTAAAAATGTTAAGAAGTAATCGGGTAGGAAATTTTATTTTCTTCAACTTTGGTCAGTACCATTTTTACCCTAGGATCAATATTTTCGGACTTATACTTAATTTAGGGGTGAACTTTTTACCCCTATTTGCAGTGTAACTCTATAAATATCGTTCCTAGGGTAAAGACTATAATCACCAAACTTGTGGGGAATTACATTTCCCACAACTTTTGATATGATCATTTTCACTCTAAGGTTGATACTAAGCGAGTTATTCGAAAAACAAAAAATCCCTCTTCAAATCAAGATGGCGGCAAACGCATCAGGGGGATTATCCCGAAAATCGGGATTTACACTACCAACAACCCCCCCTAAGTATAAAAAAAGAAAATCGAAGCCCGGAATTAATTCCAGGTTAATCGAATTTTAGACCTATCTCGACTGGACGCAACGGGTAGCACTTTACAGGGGGAGGGGGGGGGGTGGTAAAATTGATGTTTACGTTTTTTTGCATTGTTGCCCGATAGCAAGCTTAAGGGGACGAACCACCCCTTACTTCAAGATTTTTATCGAAGTTTTTTTTCTGCATTAAAAATGTGTATCCTGATTAACAATATTTTTACAAACTCTGCTTTAATGTTTAGAGTATGGAGAAATTCGCGACAGTAGATGGTCCGATTTAGAAATTCTGCCAAAAATCGAAACATAATCGGAGTCCGACTAATCACGCGGCAGGTTTTAGAACAAACGGTTGCGAAAAGAGTGCGCGTAGAGTTTTAAATCGAAACGGAAAAGAAATGGTCGGCGATTCAGTAAAGGAATTGTTTTTTGGCCTTGGTGCGAAAAAAAAATTGAATTAACATTTCTTATAAGTCCCTATCGATGTATTTTCATCCCCTGGGTACGAATTCACCATTCATTTTCCCCAAAACCTTCAATTTTCATTTACAAATCGTCGAAAATGTACGGAATGTGGTTTACCCCCTTAAAGTTGCGCTCCGGCAACATTGCAAAAATACGTAAACTTTAGTTTTGTCTTCCCATCGAAGTGTTGAACGTTAAGTTCAATTTAATGCACCTCTTTCAATTGTGGGGTGAGGGAAAGAAAAATAAGCTGTGGTTCACCCCCTTTTTTTTCAATCCACATATAGTGAATGTCTGATCGTTTTGCATGAGAAGAACTTTCGTTTCTGTCACTGAGATCGATGGACTTCATGTTTTTTAAACTGCAAAATGAGCCCTTGGCATGCTCTACCAGATAAATAAGTTTCAACAAAATCGACGGCAGACACCAAAGTGATCCTCTCGTTAGTTTTTCCATTTCTATTTTTTTTTTTCTTTTTCGTTCTATTATCACATCTCCTTTCGTTCTTGCTCCGCAAACTATATACTTCGCTGTTGATGCGGAGGATTCAAGCGTATTCCAATAAGCACAATTCACTCGTAAAAAAGCGAAACTTAGACCGTATTCTAGGGAAAAAAGACAATATCGAAGACAGTGTATTGGCTGAGACTCAAGCGAGTGAAATCTAGGATAAGATGCTTTTTCTCTTTTTTGTCGTGTCTACAGAAAATTCAATTGACTAAAGCTCTATTTAACCGCATTACATCGCGATTATGCAGCAAAGTTTTTCTTTTTCGGCGAATTTCATAGCGACTTGTGCTCTTTGCTTTTGCGTATTCATTCCAGTGTAATTATTGACAGGCACGTGTGCAGAGATATCGTGAAACAAACGAAAAATCTCTCGATTTATTCGCAGTGTTGCTTCTTTTTTTGGTTTCGTTATTGTTACAATTTCGTTCTTTCGTCATGGAGAACATAAGTTTCGTTAATTGACGAAAGCGACTTTATATAATTGATTCATTAATCGGTAGCGTTTTGTTTTCTTTCCAAATTTTTGTTTGATTTTACTTCAATCTCCATACATTTGTTTCATACCTACTTGTCCTAGACTTATTGTTCTTATCTCGTAATTACATTTTAATAGGTCCTGGTGATTGGTGGGAACTCAGTGCCAAACCAGCATTGGCACTTTGCGTCGAGCGAATTTCTTTCACTCTTGCACAATAAAAAATGTTTTTTTTCTGTTTCATGATCCGAATTATATCTCGTTACTTTGACAATCTTTCGTATCGTAGATCGAGGGATTTTTTTTCGACATAGCAAGATCCCATTCGTCAATTGTAATTGGAAAAAAGTGTATTTTCTGCAAACAGATTGTCATTGTCTTTAAGGTGGAATTTAGCACTTCTACTTTTAATAGTTTAAAATAGAGATAAGTAAAAAGGCGATTGGTGGATGAAAAAAAAATCCCACGAACAAAAAAGAGTCAATGGCTCGAAGAACCATTTCCATTGGGCGTGCATGAGAGATTTTGGTTAGTTATACTTTCTTCGGATCACAAATGTACAGAAAACATTTGAAAGTTTGAATAACTTAATTTACGTAGCAATTCACCGCTTTATTATAAGTGCGCAGAGGATGAAATTCAACGGAAATTTACTTTGCTACATCGGGAAATAAATTCATCTTTAATTCCACACTTTTTTCGGAAAAATGTTCCTTAAATCTTCGGATAAAGTTCCGAAAACCCCCCACCTCCGATTGCGCTGAAATTTTGTGAAGACCTTCATTTTAGTGTTATAAAAGAACCCCTAAAGGGATTTTTCGCGCATTGAAGTAGTTTTCGGGATATCGATTTTTGAAATTGTAAAAAAATATTTTCTTTCGCTGATATCTCAAAAAATAGTGGTAAATATGCAGTTTTCGAAAAAAAAAATGATAAGATATACTTTTTGTAGGAAATTAAATGTGCCACAAAAAAGGTCGCATGCAAAATTTTCATAAACTGCATATTTTAGCCTGAAAATTAAAAAAAACATGTTTCATTGACAATGGGCAAGTTTTCAGTTAGCTGACCACGGTGAACCGAACGTTCATGAATTTTTTAATTTTTAATCAATTTTTAATCACATAAAAAGTAGTTTTAGTGTCATTGGCGAGGCTCCCCCTTGATCGTGCCGGGGGGGGGGGGGGGGGGGGGGCGCGGACCCCCCATGGTCCAGTAGCAACTCATTCCAGTTGTCACTCACTCCAGTAGCCAGCACACCCTTAAAATTAGCCAAAAACTCGCCCATTGTCAATTAAACGCATTTTTAAAATTTTCAAGCAAAAGTGTTTCAAGCAGTTTTTGAAAACTTTGTATAGGATCTTTTTTGTAGCAAATTTAATTCCCTACAAAAAGTGTCTCTTACTATTTTTTAAAAAGCTGCATATTTACCGAGTTTTCAGCGAGCGAAAAAAAAATTGAACAATTTCAAAAATCGATATTTCGAAAACTACTTCGATGCGCCAAAAATCCCTTCAGGGATTCTTTTGTAACACTAAAATGAAGGTCTTCACAAAATTTTAGCTCAATCGGAGGTGAGGGGTTTTCGGAACTGCACCCAAATCTTCCAGCTGTTCCGTTAAACTAACCTTGTTCACGTTAAAATGTATGCAAATCGCGGTCTTTCGTCAAAAATCACGGGGACGCAGTTATAATTTTCTAAAATGACGAGTGTATTGAACAAAATGCAAACCTGTCAATGACAGATTTTTCAACAAATGAAAAGTAAACCGATATTCATCCTCTGCAAAGAAATACTGTAAATGTAGCTGTTTCAAGAAGAATCTTTTTATAAAACACGACGTTTTTTTTTACACAAACGTACGTT
This sequence comes from Ophion obscuratus, assembly GCA_964007375.1. NCBI lineage: Eukaryota > Metazoa > Arthropoda > Insecta > Hymenoptera > Ichneumonidae > Ophion > Ophion obscuratus. The sequence continues at coordinate 35,537,420 of OZ023316.1, read as the reverse complement.
CGTATGAGTAATTAACGAATAAGATTTTGCAAATCTCGTCACGGGGTCTTTGGTCACTTCAGTCTTATCTCGTACTGGATAAATTGTTTTTCTTTCTTTCGGGTCTCGATCGACTTTCAATTTCATGAACCACTGCGGCATTTTTTCGTACGTTTGTCTCCTCTCGCGGCTGGTTATATTACTAGCAAGGTACGAAATCGGCTAGTGCGATATGTGTTTGATGGCTCTTCGTTGCTAAACGATCGTACGATTTCTTAAAGTTTTTCTTTCACGATGCAGCATCGATCGAACGATTCTTGCGATAAAATTTCAATCCCATTTCCAGTGTCACGTATGATTATGCTTATGTATTGTTCTTTTGTTTTACGCAGTTTGTATTCTTAGTATTTAGACGATTGGTAATTGTCGACATAGGGACAGGGCGAATCCTCGTGGCCGATGCACTCGACAACGGGATCGTGGCTGCTGTCCCACATACCGGGACCACACTGACGACAGAGGCCCGCGAGAGTGCACGGTAGTCTGTCCAAAAGTCGAAAATGGTAGAGCAAACCGCGAGCTTTTCTTATTATCACGTTCCCGTCCATGTACATCGCCAGTGAGCTGAAGTGCAACAACATCTCGTCGGTTCGCAAATCTTGGGCCATAACGTCGTCCGCGTAGACGCACATTATCGCCAGACAGAGAAACAGGTGAAAGTAATCCGTGAGGTAATTTACCCAGCATGCCTCCCACATTATCAGCGCTACTTCCGTCGGAAATTCGCGCTTCAGGCATCTGAAAAGATTTTTATAATAAATTCAGTGCAGTCGGTGAATTTCATACAACGAATACAAATTTCGAGGAGAAAAATAAATCTATGCATGAGGCGATCCGTGTCACTTCAGCCAGTAAAAAAAATATTCACAAATAATTTTGAAAAATCGAGTTACTTTATTGAAACATATTCACCGAGTGTCGAAATTTTTAAAGAAATTTCTGACGTTTTTTTCTCTCGTTGATTACCGTTTTTTTACAATTTTCCATTAACATCGCTGTATCTTTAGCAGAATTTGACGTATTTTGCATTCGTAAAAAAACGAAAATGTGCGTCTTTTTGTGGCCTTCCAGAAAAAAATTAATTTAGATTTTATTGAGCAAGTCGAACGTCCTTTTCAGGGCAAAATATGCAAAAACATTTTCTTTTCTCAACGAAAGACACTCGTTATTTTTTTTTTTAATTTCCCCGAATTGTGAATACGAAAAGCGGATTTTTGGTATTTTTTATATTATGGGATTCCTAAACACCGTGAAGTAACAGCTATTTTTTTAAAATTAATATTCGATTGAAGAGTGTGGAGCACTCGCTGTATGTTTACCAGGTTTTTGAAATATATATGACATATATGTTTATATATATATATATATATATATATATATATATATATATATATATATATATATATATATATATATAGTCATATGTATTTCAAAAACCTGGTAAACATACAGCGAGTGCTTCACACTCTTCAATCGAATATTAATTTTTAAGAATAGTTCTTACTTCACGGTGTTTAGGAATCCCATAATATAAAAAATACCAAAAATCCGTTTTTCGTATTCACAATTCGGGGAAATCTAAAAAATAAAATAACGAGAGTCTTTCCTTGAGAAAAAAAAAATTTTTTGCATATTTTGCCCTGAAACGGACGTTCGACTTGCTCAATAAAATCTAAATTAATTTTTTTATGGAAGACCATAATAAGACGCACATTTTCGTTTTTTACGAATGTAAATACGTCAAATTCTGCCAAAGATACAGCCATTTGAATGGAAAAATGTTAAAAAATAGTAATCAACGAGGAAAAACGTCCGATTTTTTTTTTTAATTTTGACACTCGTTGAATATTTTGCAATAAAGGAACTCGATTTTTCAAAATTATTTGTTGATTTTTTTTTCCTGGCTGAAGTGACATGGATCGCCTCACATATAAACGAACATGTCTTGACTAATTCATCAACGCCGAGCCGGAACCGCTGAAACTAGTTACACGAATTTTGGACAGTTGCTTTTGTAACGTAAGCACCCACTAAGAAGAGATTTTTCGAAATTCAACCCTTAAGGGGAGAAAAGGTGCGGCAAAGATTTTATAGAAATGAAATAAATCTGGTCGGATTCACTTGAAATTTGGTATTCGTGTCTCTTGACACAATGAATGAAACACGTATTCCAGCGTTTTTACAAATTCAACACCTAAAAGAAAAGAGGTGGCAAAGTTTGTACGGAAAATTTAAAAAATCGGGTCAAATTTACTCGAAACTTTCTATTACGGCTACTAGACACAATTAATGAAATTTCAGCATTTTTGGAAATTCAATCTTTGAGGGGAAAAGGGGTTAGCAAAGTTTGTATGGTAAAAGAAATATCTGTTGAGATTTACTTGAAACTTAGTATAAAGGGGCTATACCAGTCTGACACTTATAAAAAAATTGTTTTTTTTTCCTTTTTCGACCGTTTATACTTTCAAGAATATCATTATCATTTATATCATTTATATCAATATAATTTTATCTTGCAAAAATCGATAGTTGAATCTTTAAACGCGTTTTTCTCGAAATAAGATTTTTCAAATTTGCTGACATTGTAACTCAAAGAGCAATTATCCGATTGACTTGAAATTTGAATTAAGTACTATTGAATATATTTACTCTACAATGACGTAGGATATTTTTGATTGGATGAAAATTGACGATTTGGCATCGAAAAAAACGACCATTTTATGGGCAAGAAAACAGACTTTCCTTCATAACTACGCCATTTTGTTAGATTTTGATATTTTTCGAAAATCCTACGTCATTGTACAGGAAATACCTTCCACTTTAACGACATTTTTTCCTTTTTCGGTTTCAGCTACTCAATCGGCCGGAATCATGTCAGCAGTGGAGGAACTTTTTTTTTGGCGCCTGCGAAGGCAGCGCATAAGTCGCTTGGTTCTCAAAATTTTTCTATGAAAAAATTCTGTAATATAGGTCAAATATAGCCAAATATATTCTTAATTTCCCGAAACACTTAATTGAGTACTTTTCTTCCAAAAAATTCCCGAAAATCCCCCAAATTTTCAGCGTTCACACTGGTATAGCCCCTTAATGCTCTCCAACACAATTCTACATGTCCCTCAATGGAACATCTCAGGCGGACATTTCATCAACGAGCATTCAACACAAGTCTACACGAGCGAAGGTGCGGGCGGAAAGCTAGCAAGTCATATATGGAATCTAATAACTCTTATTTTGGAGAATAATTTATGACAATAAAAAGCATCATTTATTTTTGCGTAATTGAAAATCGATATTTTTTATTTTAGATAAAAGCGCAAACGATTTTACCTCGAAACGAAAAATACTAAAATTGGAATGGAATTTAGCGCTGGCGAGTTGTTAATGTGGCGTAATGTAAAGCTCGGAGCAATATATTTGTAATTTAAAGCGACAAAATCTATGCTATGAAATTGCTGAGAACTACGATCTCAAATGCTCACAAAAGTATCCAACGATGACAGAACAACAGTTCAAGAGCGTCCGCGTGTTTCTCGAGATGCGAATAAAAGTCTGGCACCATGACTCGTATCAGTTCTCGAAGATAGCACAAGTTGCGATCCATATCGGTATCGGTTGGTGTGCAAACGGCCACGGACCTCTGCATCAGCCCAGCGAAACACCAAAAAGCGTCAATCTCGGAATTCAATTCAGCCAAGAGTGGAGCAAGGAGATCGGACATCCCTTGAGTATATCCGAGGCGACAATTGTACACCGCGTAATTGAGCAGTATGTTCCTTTGTGAGAGATTGAAAACGTCATTAAAACACATACAAAATGATTCAACAATTTATACGGCTTTAGGCAGTACTATCCAAGTAAAGAGCAATTTTCAAGCAGCATCAAGAAGCTGTTCAGAAGTTGAACATTGAACATTGCGAAAATGAACGATAATAAACGATTGTATACGTAGACACGATTCAGAAATGAAATTGAGAATTTATAGTTCGGCCAACAGCCGACGGCCAACCACAGCGCTCCTGGCGTCAGCAATAGCCAATCGCAGGGTCTGACATATCAGTTACATCGATTGCCGCGCTGCTGACGTCGAGAGCAGCCAATCGCAGTGTCCATGGACGCAAGTTTGCGTTTTTGCCGCTGTGAGCGCTGGCTATAATAGAATATACGAAAGTTAGCTCATACAATTTGAGATTCAATCTCAAAACCACTTGAATTGATTTGGCACAACAAATTGCTAATTCTGTTCATGTTCTTTTTAGACGGAATGACACACGATTCCTCGGTTAAATAAATCCAGTAAAAGCTTTCAGTACTTTTCTGTGAACAAAATGTGAAGTGGAATGTAACAAGGGGAAGGACCCTGTACAAACGGAAGCTACAATAATAATAACAATAATAATAATACTTTTCTGTACAACGGCTAAAGCCAATGAATTGAAGTTTTTACTGTTAACGATTTGTTACCGGATGAAAATCCCATACCTCCCGTATATTGGCGAATACAAAGAGAAAAAAATAACAGATTTATTTATCATCGGAAATGGTTAAGAAATTAACGTTTGTTTGAGCTAATCGTAAATCGAAGAGAAGCTCAGTTAGCCACAACATAAACACGTATTTTGACTCTCGAGCCATTATGTTTTGTGATGAATGGCTGATAAAAGTTCCGAGAATTATCGTGTAGGTAATTGTCGATGATTGTTACAAAATGCGGGTTTTGCTCGCTTACAGAGAGTGTATATCACACACAGATACGTCGCAGGGATGTTATCATGCGGTAGGCAGCAGAGTTATGTCGAAATTTCGACATTTCGAAATATCCGCGTATGTCATTTTGTTGCAAAAATCCTCCATAAATGGTTTAAGGGGCGGGGCTGCTGTAGAAATGACAAACACTCGTTCGTCGCTTGGCGATTCAGGCGACTCAAATTGAAGAGGAAGGAAATCTGGTGCAAGAATCGCAGGTTGAAAATAAATTCATGGTTATGATAGAACTGCTAGTTAAACTTTTAACGCGTTTGTCTCGAAACTATGTTTTTCGAAACGGTGTTTAAAATGATTTCTCGACATCTAATAAACGGATTGACTTGAAATTTGGTACACTTATTCAGTGTAATAGTAGATTAATCTTAACAGACGGTTTTCTTCCAAACGATGGTTTTTCATTAGTTATTAATTTTTCCAGAATTGACTGCTTGCAAGAGTTACGAAAAATGAAACTGACTTGAAAAAAAAAACTGGAAAGTATAGTAATCAATACTTTCGTATATTTTTTATATTTACATTATTCTTCATTATACACAAATAAAAGTGATGTCAGTGCCAAACATTGAAAATTTCAATAATCAAAAACTAATTTACTTTAAAGCTCTATACATTTGCATTCGATTTGTCGATACACAACCATATAATTATTGTTGTAGAAAAGTGTCTGTACTTATTTTTTATTTATTGGCACCGACATAAAGAATTCTATTTATAATAAAGAACCGGTTCTATATTTGCTTTTAATGTATTTCTTTTTCTCTAGTGTTTAAATTATCTTTCAAATTTCAGTTTCGTTTGAAATTTTATTTTAATCAACATTTTAGTATATTTGATCTTAAAATAATATGATTTTCTTCATTTGACCTCAATCTCCCTGGAATATTTGCAAAACCTTTGTGGAAAACTTGGAAAACTCAGGGAATTTCTGAGTCAACAATGCGTAACAACCATGAACAATAATAACATTTTTCCTCGAAAAATAAATTTATAAATTGAATTTTTTTCCCCATGATTGAAACACGATAAAAAAAGCTCGGTCTAGTCTTAGCCAATATTATTTGTTTTAAGAGCTGGTTTTTTTTGTTTTAGATCAACCGGGTGGCCAAAATCGGGTACACTGTTGAGCCATTCACATTCAAGGGTCCTTCACGCGATTGTTTATGACTTCTTTAAATATGAACATTTTTTTACAACGTGTGGTCCACAACGTTCCCACTCTGGTGACTTAAAAAAATCATTTTTTTTGCATATTGTTATAGTTATTGTTAAAGTAATAGTTATAGTTATTGTTATAGTTATTGTTAAAGTAATAGTTATAGTTATTGTTATAGTTATTGTTAAAGTAATAGTTATAGTTATTGTTATAGTTATTGTTAAAGTTAAACTTTGAAGAATATTTTTTGACCAACCGGACCCTGAAATTCTAAAAATTGACGAAGTTACACCCATTTTAGTGGAACAGTGTACGTCGGGTTTACCTCGACGCGTCGAGTTTGAACGCGATTATCTCGAAACTACATATCTTGACACGGCGGGATTGATATCTTGAGTAACTTTCACACTATTTACTTGAATTTGCACAGTTGGCGTTCAAACAGTAGTTATTTTCAGTTCACGATCGCATTTTTTAATTGGACGACCATTTGTTAATAACAATGACTTCAGCATGCTGTTTTTCAAGAGAAAAATGAAGTTTTCTTCGGAGAAGCTGTCATTTTTCGTATTTTTCGAAATTTCGAAAAGTGAATCGTGAACCCATAGCCAGTTGGATATATTTGAAGAAAAAATGTTGTGTTTTCGTTTCAAATTACATTCGAGCCTGGTAAAGATCCCGCCGTTTCGGGCCTCGCCGCTGAAGGACTGCAACGCCAACTGCAGCACCATGAACACTTTGAAAGATTTTCTTCCAAGAAAATTACATTGTAACAACAAACATGCCCCGATGGAAATCCGCTTATTGGAATTCGTCAGATTTTAACAAAAAATGTCAGATTTGATAATATTCCGTCAACTTTCAATGAGAAATAATGTCAGAATATGTCATTTATACGACAGAATCTGTCATATTATTTCGAGATTTGACATTTTCTGTGAGAAGTTCATGATTTCTGACCGGAAATTGGAACATGCTTTACAGAATCTGTCATATTTTATCAGAAAAGTAATGTTATAATTCAGTAATTTCTGTCAGAATCTTACATAATATGTCATATAATGTCGTAAGAGTTTTCTATTTTATGTGAGATTTACGTCATTTAATGTCATTTTTTGATGGAATAAAATGGAATTTTTCAACATTCATGAAATATTATGACCGAATCTGTCGAATTATATCATTCTTTCTTATTTTGTGTGAGATTTTCGTCATTAAATGTCATTATTTAATGGAATGAAATGGAATTCTTTAACATTCATGAAATATTATGACCGAATCTGTCAAATTATATCATTCTTTTTTATTTTTTGTCATATAATGACCGAACTTGTTAACTTTTGACATTTTGCATTATAAATATATGATATATTCTGATGAATTTTGACATTTAATTATCGATTCTGATAATAAATTGTCAGAATTCGTCAATATTTGATGGAATTTACATATAATTTTCTAAATTTTAATGGAAATGCTGAAAGAAAGAAATTTGGGACTTTATATTCAATAATACTTTTATTTGGTGACACATGTTTGGCAACTGTTGAGATCAACAGCCAACGATGGTGTGAAAACTGTGGTCTTACTTTTTAAAATAGTAATAAAAAAGAATTCCTCCTTGAGCGATTTGCAAGTTGAAATAAACCATCTCCAGGAATGTAAATGTACTGAAAAATTGATTGTGTGTGAACCTAAAGATATAAAAAGTCCGTGTGTTTTAATGTACATCGACGAAAAAAAATATATAGCGACTATACCATAGAGATGTACAATCGACAATTAGAATAAATATTGAATAAAATAAATATTCCATACAAATGTAGTTTATGCTATTTCTGACTTTATTCACAATAAAGCTCCTTTTCACTAACAGCTGAAATCTGTCAGAATTCACGAAAAATGTAACAACAAATTATGATAAAAATGATCGTTTTCTTGCATTTTTTGTCATTTTTTTCGATGTAACAATATGTCAAAAAATGGAAAACTGATTTATCATTTTTTGTTAAAAGATGACATTTTTCGACACAATGATGACAGAAAGTATCAAATTCTGTGGTTTAATGACAGCTGAAATCTGTCAAAATTCAATAAAAATGTGACAACAAATTATGATAAAAATGATCGTTTTCTATCATTTTTTGACATTTTCTGTCATTTTTTTCGATGCAACAATATGTCAAAAAATGGAAAACTGATTTATCATTTTTTGTTAAAAGATGACATTTTCCGACATAAAGATGACAGAAAGTATCAAATTCTGTAATTTAATGACAGCTGAAATCTGTCAGAATTCAACAAAAATGTGACAACAAATTATGATAAAAATTATCGTTTTCTATCATTTTTTGACATTTTCTTTCATTTTTTTCGATGCAACAATATGTCAAAAAATGGAAAACTTATTTATCCTTTTTTGTTAAAAGATGACATTTTCCGACATAAAGATGACAGAAAGTATCAAACTCTGTGATATAATGACAGCTGAAATCTGTCAGAATTCAACAAAAATGTGACAACAAATTATGATAAAAATTATCGTTTTCTACACTTCGCACAAAAATTTAGGGAGCAAGAAAAAAATCCAAATTTTTGGGGGATTTTCAACAGGCTGTAACTCATACAAAAATGGTCGTACAGCAAAAATAAAAAAAGCAAATTGTAGCTCTAAGTGTCTAGTTTTCGGATCTGAGTTTGAAAATTTTTTTTTGAAATTTTTTTTCGAGTAATCATAAGAAAACCACCGAAAAAAAAATATTCGAAATTTTTTGGGTTTTTTTTTTAAATCTACGGACGTGGAAATTTTTTTTTCGACTTAACCTCTATATGGATCGGATAGCTTGTTTATTCAGCTTTAATTTGGTTTTTTAAAAATCTCGATACGAGCATTTCTCGCTGAGATATCGGTGTTTGAATGGAAAAAGATCATTTTGTCTTTGATTACCAATATCTCAGCAACCAATGATCGCACAGAAATTTTGAGGTTGGTTTCAAAAACTTGAATAAATTCTCTACAAGGATTGGTAATTGAATTTTGAAAAAAAAATTTTTTTTCAATCATTACATGAATTTGAAAAAGGGACCAAAAAAGGGCTTTTTGTGGTTTTTTGGAAAATCAAGCGCCCAATCAAAAATATTGCGGAAACCACTAATGTTAAGTGTGCCTTTTACTGTTCAATATACCCACAAAAACCCTACGAAGTTTCAATTTAATCCAGCCAACCGTTTTTTTTTCCACTTGATCGAATTTTTGAAAAAATTAAAGGAGCAAGAATTTCGCTCTAAAAATGTCACAATTTTTATCAAAAATGAAAAAAAAAAAAAAAAAAATCATTTTTCTCTCAATTCTGTATTAGTGACTTGGAAAATTTAAGAAAAAAAAAAAAATCGAAAATTTTTGAAAAAAAAACTTGCCTTGGGGGTCAACTTTTAATTTATTCAATTAATTTGTGACTAGGAAAATTAAAGTGCGGAAGAGGAAAATCGGTGAGAAAGTGAGTCGCTACATTTCTTTAATTTAGGGCCAATTGAAAAAAAAAAAATTTTTTTTTTAAATTTTTTTTCAAAAATTTTGGAACTTTTTTTTCAAAAATTTTCGATTTTTTTTTTTTCTTAAATTTTCCAAGTCACTAATACAGAATTGAGAGAAAAATGAAAAAAAATTTTTTTTTTTCATTTTTGACAAAAATTATGACATTTTCAGAGCGAAATTCTTGCTCCTTTAATTTTTTCAAAAATTCGATCAAGTGGGAAAAAAAAACGGTTGGCTGGATTAAATTGAAACTTCGTAGGGTTTTTGTGGGTATATTAAACAGTAAAAGGCACACTTAACATTAGTGGTTTCCGCAATATTTTTGATTGGGCGCTTGATTTTCCAAAAAACCACAAAAAGCCCTTTTTTGGTCCCTTTTTCAAATTCATGTAATGATTGAAAATTTTTTTTTTTTTCAAAATTCAATTACCAATCCTTGTAGAGAATTTATTCAAGTTTTTGAAACCAACCTCAAAATTTCTGTGCGATCATTGGTTGCTGAGATATTGGTAATCAAAGACAAAATGATCTTTTTCCATTCAAACACCGATATCTCAGCGAGAAATGCTCGTATCGAGATTTTTAAAAAACCAAATTAAAGCTGAATAAACAAGCTATCCGATCCATATAGAGGTTAAGTCGAAAAAAAAAATTCCACGTCCGTAGATTTAAAAAAAAAAACCCAAAAAATTTCGAATATTTTTTTTTCGGTGGTTTTCTTATGATTACTCGAAAAAAAATTTCAAAAAAAAATTTTCAAACTCAGATCCGAAAACTAGACACTTAGAGCTACAATTTGCTTTTTTTATTTTTGCTGTACGACCATTTTTGTATGAGTTACAGCCTGTTGAAAATCCCCCAAAAATTTGGATTTTTTTCTTGCTCCCTAAATTTTTGTGCGAAGTGTATCATTTTTTGTCATTTTCTGTCATTCTTTTCGATGCAACAATATGTCAAAAAATGGAAAATTAATTTTATCATTTTTTGTTAAAAGATGACATTTTCTGACAAAAAGATGACAGAAAGTATCGAATTCTGTGATTTTATGACATTCCGTAAAGTTAACATAATATGTGAGGTTCTGTCCGATTTTCATAGATTATTTCCGACAGAATCTATTAAAATATGTACGATTCCATCAAATTATGTTAGAATCTATTCATTTTCACAGTTTCTGACATTTTTTAACAGATTTCAACATTATTTGTCGAATTCCAATAAGCGGATTTCCATCAGGGTGCGTACAACATGCTGGGAAAAAAAATTATTCCAACCAATGTGTTACTAGAAAAAAGTTCATCATTCGAACCCTTTAAATTGAGCTTCCAGAGAGGGATATCCCGTTAAGGGGTTATACCAGTGTGACACTTTCAAAAAATCGATTTTTTTTGCCTTTTTCGACAGCTTGTACTTTCAAGAATATCATTATCATTTATATCAATATCATTTTATCTTGCAAAAATCGATAGTTAAATCTTTAAACACGTTTTTCTCGAAATGAGATTTTTCAAATTTGCTGACATTGTAACTCAAAGAGCAATTATCCGATTAACTTGAAATTTGAACTGAATACTCTTGAATATATTTACTCTACAATAACGTAGAATATTTTCGATTGCATGAAAATTGACGATTTAGCATTGAAAAAAACCACCATTTAATAGGCAAGAAAACAGACTTTTTTTATAACTACGCCATTTTGTTAGATTTTGAGATTTTTCGAAAATCCTACGTCATTGTACAGGAAATACCGTCCAGTTTAACGATTTTTTTTCCTTTTTTGGTTTCAGCTACTCAATCGGCCGGAATCATGTCAGCAATGGAGGCACTTTTTTTTTGGCACCTCCGAAGGCAGCGCGTAAGTGGCTTGGGTCTCAATATTTTGCTATGAAAAAAATGCGTAATATCGGGTAAATATAGCCAAATATATTCTTAATTTTTCGAAACATCTAAGTGAGTACTTTTATTCCAAAAAATTCCCGAAAATCACCCAAATTTTTCGCGTTCACACTGGTATAGCCCCTTATTGTACATGCACATAAATATCCAAACGATTTTTCAATCGTCTTACTTGTTCCCTCAAAATTGTTTTTTTCAAATAACCCTTAATTTCGGGTCGCCACAGTAGCCTAACCCCTTAAAGCATGAAGTCTCGGTTAGGGGCCGTCCATATATTACGTCATTCTAAATTTGGGGGGGGGGGGAGGTTCGTCTGCGGATGACGGTAAATGATGGATGAGGGGGGCGTTTCGAAATTGACGTCATTCTTGTGATACCAGTTACTTCAAAATGTACAATAGTATATTGTACAACTAGAGTGGTTTCCCCGCATGAGTGATGAAAAATATTTTGCAAGTACCTAATGGTATTAATTATTGAACTCATTATTTATTTATTTATTACATAAGGTTTGTCTACATTATATTCGAGAACTTCAAATAACAGCGTACCTATGAAAATAGTTCGTTCGAGCCAAAATGAATATGGGGAGGATACGGAGATATTACCCGTGATCCAGGATTTGCAAGAATGGGTGAAAACTCCGTGGGAGCTATCCAAAGAAAACTAAAGAATAGGGAAGAATAATATTATTATATTAATAAACATTGCCAAAGTACAAAATAATAAAAGATGATTCTATAACAAAATGTTTTAATGTTACCCAATTTTTCTCAAATCCGCAAATGTTTTAATTTTGCCAAACTGGTAATGACGTCAGTTTTGCGAGAGGGGGGGGGGGGTCATTAGGAAATGACGATAGGATGATTGTAGGGGGGGGGGGGGTCGAAAATCAGCAAAAATCGATGACGTAATATATGGACGGCCCCTTATCCGTGAAATAACGAAGCTCGTGATAGTACTGCCTTAATATGCACGTGGCTTTTGTTCTTGTAACAAAATTACTTCATTATTTCGATGTTCGGATTGTCCTCTCCGGCGTAATAAGGATTTCCTCGATCCGTACGAACGACGTCTTTCTCAACGATGCACACGACGTTGCGCCAAAAGCGTTCGGCCTCTTCGGGGCTCATGCCGTATCTCTGTCTCTCGATCTCGTCGTACTCCTGTCGCCTTATCGCGTCAATCTGCTCACGATCGTCGTACGTGCTCTGATACGAGTAACAGTGGAGCAAAAAGGGCCAAACGATCTTTCTCAAGGCCGGCTCGAGACCACCGAAAAATATGCCCTTCCGGAGAGCAAGATCATCCTCTATTTGGCCACGCTCGTTCAATAAATCTTTCCAAGCGAGCGACGTTATCATCGGCACTTGACCCTCTTCCGGATGTAGCTCGTCTCTGCTCACTTCCGGTCTGCAGACCATAAAGTGCCTTGGGGGAAATTAATAAAGACTTCGTTTGAAATTTGTTCGTTGATTTTGCAAAAGTCATATAACGAGCGATATAATTCGACTGGAGGAAAATTCAAAATGGCGGACTGTAGGTAGCCGATCGCGATGCAATAAATTGAGCACTTGCAATGCAAATATCTTGTCGCAAGAAAATAGTTGTGAGTTTTTGAGTTCTCCGTGTAAAAAAAATTGAGCTACTTGAGATTTTGAGCAGTTCCGAAGGGTTATTTTTTTGCTGCAGATTTTAACGGGCTACATCGGCCTAGGTGGGTAAAAAATTGCGTTTTTCAAAAGTATTTTTATACGATAGTATCACCTCTTAGGTATATTCCCGGAAAATTTCATTGAAATAGTCGTCACATTGAATGGGTTACAGCTTCGTTAGCTTAAATTGTAATTTAAGGCGGGATATACATTTTCAACGATCAAAAAATCGTTTCCTTTTTTTTTTTTTCTTTAAACGATAGAACTATATATGAAGCATTCCACACCAAGTGAAACACTAAAAAATCATGTAATTTTTAAATGGGCTCATAATTTGTTTTTAATTTCGTTCGAGCGTAAAAAGCAACTACAATTTTTTTAGATTTTTAAATTGGATTTTACACTCGAATTTGGATACCGGGAAGTTTTTCTCGATTCTTTTTCGGTTCAGTATACTCAAAATGTGGTGCATTGTAAAAAAAAAACGTCAAAGAAGAAAATTTAGGTTTTCAAATGTACTTTTCAATCATATATGTTTCGTAACTGTTACAAATTCTGCTAATGTATTTTTCAACGAAATAAGGTAAAAATATTTTTTTTCCCCAAGTTCGCCCACTTTTATTTTTCTATAAATTCGATAGAACTTTCGTTGATGTCATAACAAACCACAGAAAAATTGGCATGATGGAGAATTCATATCTTCCAATCAATTTTTAAGGTTAACTGATGAAGAATTTTATCGAACCATGGATATTGAAAATCGACCATTGTTTTAGGCACAACAGTGGATTGCGACGAATATTTGGTGTTATCTAGAACCTTTTTGTCCTCCTCCTTTCAATTCAATTATGGTTTTGTTTGGCTACCTCGAAATTTTTCCTTTCGATAATGCAGCGTCTTCTTTCGATAATGCAGAACTTCAAACGTGTTTTTCTCAAAACTGCTCAGAAATTTCGTACGTACTTCTCTGCGAAATGCAATTAGGAACATAACTTTTAAATTTAAAGTAAATCGAGTGAAAATTTTTGAAGTCATTTGTCACGCCAATTGGAAAAAAGCTGTTTCGAGAGGTTTCGAGTAGTCGGCCATTTTGTACATCGAAAAAAAAAACATATATATTTTTGAACAGCTTGTGTATAGATGTGCACTTAATGTGTTGTAAATATGTTTTATGTAGATGTAGATGTGTTGCAAATAGATGTGTAATTAATTTTATGAGTGAATCACTTTTTCATACGAAAAAAATTGGTAAATTCACACATGATTTTATACCCGTTACTGTGGCCTAAGGCCTCAAATATACTATTAAAGTATACCTAAAATTTGATAATTGTAGAATAATTATTTCTTAGTTTAAAAAATCCTTCAATATTTCTCATTTGTCCCTGTCTAAATGTATATCCCGCCTCAACCGCGTTTTCATCGAAACACTGTTTTCAAAGTCGGTGGACATGATATCTCGAGAACCGCTCGATGGATTGTTTCCAAATTTACAGGAGATATGACGAGAAACATATAAAGGTCGTTGACGATCTGACTTTTTAAAAAATCTATCTTCATTTTTTTATAGTTACGAAAAAAACACTCCTTTTTTCAGAGATTTCGTATGCTCGAGTTTCAATTGGCCGCCACGTTGTTAAAACGAATGATCTGAAAAGTCGATGATCGTCAACGACTCGTATTTATTGTTAACTTGAATAACCCGTTTGGTTTTCAAATTTCAGATGGACCGTTTAAGCTGGAGAGTGTCCACCGCCAAACGTCGCGCAAAAAATTCATCATCTGCCGGCAGCCATGTTTTTGTGGTTTTTCGGTATTTTTTGGTGATTTTTTTAAAGGCTCTGAATATTTGTACCTTTTTGTATAAAAAATGCGTTTCTTTTTCACCAACCGTTTCACAGAAAAAAAAATCGGAATTTGGCCATTTTCTTTCGGCCCTCTAGGTAGATGTAGCCCCAGGGGTAACTGTGGAGTTTAAAAAAAATTGATTTTTTTTTCTAAATGGCTAAAGAGACGTTTTAAGGGGGGAAATCACAGTAGCACACAAAAAAATAGGCATATTTTCGGGAATTAATTTTGGCTGAATGAAAGTGTCAATCGAAAATCTGTAAAGTAGGTTTTATAGCAATACTAAAAAAGTACAAAATGTAATTTTTTCAATAAAAAATATTTAAAAATGGCGGCTGCGCAGCATATGCCCCAAGGCGCCTTTTTTGAGCTCGCCGAAGACATAACTCGAGCAAATGTTTACCGATCGACTTGAAATTTTGACCGTAGCTTCGAAACATCTTTCTCCACGGAGCCTACGTAGGATTTTTTATTTTATATGGCTTACTTTTTTTTTATCGACGATTTTATGGCGCTTTTTTTTTGTTAAAAATTTAACTTTATTTTCAAACATGCACCATTTTGCGAAAAATCAATATATCGAAAAAATCCTACGTAGCTCCGTGGAGAAAGATGTTTCGAAGCTACTGTCAAAATTTCAAGTCGATCGGTAAAAATTTGCTCGAATTATGTCTTCGGCGAGCTCAAAAAAGGCGCCTTGGGGCATATGCTGCGCAGTCGCCATTTTTAAATATTTTTTATTGAAAAAATTACATTTTGTACTTTTTTAGTATTGCTATAAAACCTACTTTACAGATTTTCGATTGATACTTTTATTCAGCCAAAATTAATTCCCGAAAATATGCCTATTTTTTTGTGTGCTACTGTGATTTCTCCCCTTAAACCATCTGGAATAAGGGGGGGAAAGTTTGGCACCTGTGAAAAAGGCCCGCAGACCCTTGCGATGTTGCGGAAATAGAACGTTTCTTTTTAATTATTCTTTTTCGTCAAATATACCCATGATTTCAATAAGAAACGTTTTACCTACTATGTTTTAAAATTGCATTCATTTTGTTCCAGATGCATCAAATCATAAAATGTTCACAAAGATTCTATTCTATAAATACTATTCAACTCCTTCGTCCTCCAGGATCTGGAGTGACTTTACTAGAAGAAAACGAAAGTACATTGGACGAGGAAGGTTCGAAAGATGAATATAGTGATAATGATAGTGATGAATAAAGATTGTTTTGTTAACCTTTAATGAATGTGTCAGTTTATATTCATTTTGTCAATCGACTTTAATGGTAATTTCGCTAAGAAAAGTTTGAAAAAAAAGTTTTGGCCACATTTTAGTATCAAATAACTATAGAGTTATTTGATACTAAAATGTATCAAATAACTATACAATTATACAAAAAAAAATTATATTTAATTGTTAATATAATTATTAAATTAAATTAAAAATAAAATAAATAAAAGAAAAAATAAAATAAAACAAATTAAAAATATAAATAAATTAATATAAAATTTTTAATATAATTATTAAAATTATATTTATAAAAAATTATATTTAGTATCAAATAACTATACAATTATACACTTTTTTTTGTCCATTTGAAGAGATGACAAATAACATCCTTGAAAATTATTATCGTCTCGCGAAATCGCGAAAAATCGCTTACTTTTAGACGTTCATAGTGGTGTAAGCCCTTAAAAAAATGTCGATTCGACCTCAATGAACATTGTTGTCCGAAATTCGACGTGGCAATTTTTGCAAAAGAACGTTTAGTTTTGCGTATAAGTAGATTGTAAAGTCAAACCGGTATGGTAAAGTTTCTTCGTGATCGGTGTTTTGTCGTGGATAGAGAAGTTGATGCCATTGATGCAGGGTCGTTGCGAGTCTGTCCAGTCCACCGTGATGAAAGTGAAGGATTTTGTACTGGCTTTCGCGGCTCGCAACGACCAATTGTCCGCTGGTGCAGGCCGGATCGGCGAAGAACAATCTCAACGATCGCATTTGACTAAGATCGACGGAGAAACGACGACATCGATGAGCACGACGAAGCGTTACCGGAGATGCCGTTGCGCTCTCGGGAAACGTGAGATTGTGCTGAAGCGCCAACAGCTCCGGCGATCTCATCCACGTGGGAAATTCCTCGGCTAAGAGCCAAAATTGTGTGAAAATACAAACAGTGGAATAAAAAAAGAACGAGCAACGATCCGACTCGGATATTAGGATGGTACTGAAGTTCGCATCGTTGGAAGGCAACGAAATTATATTTTTCCCCCATTTGGGCTACTGGAACCACGAAAACATTTTTGAGGATCCTTATTGAAAATTTGTAACCAAAAACTGCGAAAAAAGATTTTAAAAAGTAACTAAAATAAAGATTAAAAACCAGAAAAAAATTTCGTTGCGCGTCAACGATGCTAACTTCAGTACCACATTAGGGTTCCTTATAGTGACTAACAAGAAACATCACCTGAGAAATCTATTAGGCATGTATTTTTTTTATCTGCGAGAAAACGGCTTTAAGGGGGGAAAACATCCCTCAAAGTAAAGCGTGTCGAGGGGTGGTTTTGATGGGGTTGAAGTTTGCATCGTTGGAATGCAACGAAAATTTCATTTCAATTTCTGATCTCCATTATTCACCAAAATCATATTTTGCCGATTGAGGTTGTAGATCACTAAATGGGAATTCAAATGAATGTGTGCGTGATTTTCGGAGCTTAAATCTGCCAAAGGAAATTGAGGAAATTAAAGAAAAAAAATCGTTTTCGTTGCATTGAAACGATGACAACTTCAACGGCATGTGGTTTTGCAGTTTCACCTACAAGCAGTCCACCGGATCTGAACGAAACGAAAACCAAAATCTTTCTAATGGACACCGATGAAAAATCCACGACAAAATAATTGAACAAAAATGAAATTGAGGGTTGACACGCTTGTCTTTGAGGGGTCGTTTTCCCTCTTAAAAACGTTTTTCCGCAGACAAAAAAATATGCGTCAAATTGTTTTCAATTCTGTATCACATACATGAGTTTGAACAAAATCGAAGGCGGACACTTAAGTGATGTTCCTTGTAAGAATGTATCATTTTCTGATGGACGACGGTGAAGTTTGTATCGTCGGAATGCAACGATTTTTTTCGTTAACTTTTCATTTCCTTATTTTTATCAATATCCAAAGCTTTTTTTTACAAATTGCTGTTGTAAATCTCTAATAAGAATACGTACAAATGTTTTTCTGTTTTTCACAACCTGAATCAGCCATAAAAAATTGAACAATTAAAAAGAATTCATTCTCGTTGCATCCCAACGATGCAAACTTCAGCATCATCCTGGTGGCTGATAGTAGATCACAGCAACGCCCCCCCCCCCCCCCCCGATCTTGTACCATCATGAAGTTGGAGTTTGCATCTTTGGAATACAAGGTCAGTTTAGGCTATGAAAATTGCGTGAACGTTTTCTGCACTGAGAAAAAAGAATCGTTGAATGTGCAAAATGCATTTTGTTGTCTCGAAATTTTGTTGTTTTAACAGTTGCTCAGACATGCTAAATAAACAGATAGTTTAAATGTATCTTTGGTTACTGCCCAACTATACGGTTTTATTCTGCCAATCAAAAATCAAGTTAAACGTATTTAAAGATACAATTTTGTTAAACCAACTGAATTTTGGATCGATGAACGAATTTTTTTTTCCAGTGTGCGGATCCATATTGAAGATTTCTTACTTCAATGGGCAAAAAAAACTCTCGTATAATAATAATAATAAAGCAACTAAAAAGTTAATGAAAAAAAAATTGGCGCGTTCCAATGATGCAAATTTCGCCGTCATGTAGCATAGTGGTTGAAAAATCGGGAGTAATTCACGAAAACAGCATTTTGCGGGTACATTCAAGAAATATTGTTACAAATACTCTAGAATAGTCAGTTTCGGAAAAAACGAAAGAAGTTTTCAAAATTGACATATTGCATTATTTGTTTCCACCATATTGTTCTATTGACCATTGTGCCGTTCCATTAAATTCATAAATGGAATAATTTATTTTCACCATATTGTTGACACTATCGGAAAATTTTAGATTTCAAATAGTACCATAGGATCCATGTGCGCAGAATCCAATTGTTTAATATACAAGCGGTTAATCCGCGGACTTTTGAAAAGTAATTTTGACTTGACATGTACATATGTATATTTTAGTTCATCTGCACTTGTGTACCTAACAAGCTACAGAACTTCATCTGCTTTAAGGGGGATCGGGCGTTTTGCTGATATTATCATTCATCGGATAGGCATTTTTTTGTCGGAGTACACTACCGGCCAAAAGTTTACGGACACTTCCGAAAAATGCAAAACTTTCGATCACTGGATAATTGCCAAATAATGTTAGAATAATATAGCTTATTTAATTTATTATTTTACGAAGATATTACATAGCTCTGTATAATGAATTATATTATTCTAATATAATTTTGCAAATATCCAAAGTGATGGTAAGTGTTGCAATTATCTGAAGTGTCCGGAAACTTTTGGCCGGTAGTGTTCATACTACCAATTAAAGTTCAACTTCGAGGTTTCGATAAGCTTCGCTAAACCGATTTCGAGGAAAATAATCAAAAGCTAAGCAACTTAGCGCAGTTTCTTGTGAAAAATTGTGAAAACTTTGCTGCAGTTGATATTTCTTGTCAACAGGTTTAAAGCTCTCATTTTAATTTGAATATTGTTTTTTGAATTTTTTTTTTTCAAAAACGAGTACTTGTCCTGGCGTATACTTCGAGGCTAAACTTTAATTGGACGTATCTACGTCTAGATAACAATTATGATATTCATTGATGAATATACGCGCGAGCCCCCTTAAGGCGTTACACCTATCTCGTGGCCGAAAAAGAGGCATTTTTTACTGGGCGGTAAATGTTTTTCTTCTTTTAGATTAAAGGGTAGGGTTTTATGTATCTTTTAAAATGTTTGTACTAAAAAATATTTATAACTGTGGTAGATACAACGATGTTGACGTTTGCAACGTTGGAGTGCAACGAAAATTCTTTCATCATTTTTATCTCTCCATTGTCTTCACCATGCAAAATCTTATCTTGCAAATTTGGGCTGTAGATTTCCATTCAGGACCCTAAAAATCATTTGTGTGTTTTTTGTAGCCCAAAGTAGCTCCGACTCTTAAACTTTCGTTGCGTTCCAATGATGCAAACCTCAAACTCATTAGACACAATGGCGTGTGTAGACGCGCTGACCACTGCTGCTCGAAAACAAATAATGCAAAATAAATAATGGAACGCATTTATTTTTTGGCATGAAATTATCTGGGACTGAGACGAAGGATTGAGAAAAATATTGATCTTCGAAAAAATGGCTGCAGTCCAAAGTGAAAGTATCCATTTTGAGCGAAAAATTCTCTATTTTCATTGATAAAAAAACTATGCGTGGAAAAAAATGCCTCCGTTCAAGCACTGCTTTTTAATGTGTAAAAGAAACTCGTAAAATTTGAAGTTGTTCGGTGCAGTGATTTTCGAGATATCATGGTCACCGATGGCGAAAAAGTCATTTTGAGAAAAACGTTTTTAAAGTTGACCGATTCGCGGAACCTACCTATAAACGCCCAAAACTACCTCAACTTTGAAAGGATGGACTTGAAATTGACAGAAAATATTTTTGAATTGTCATATTTCGAGAATCCGTCTAAATAAACCAAAAAACAATGTTTGCCAAAATTTCAACTAGGTATAAGCTTTCAACGCATGGTCTGAAAATCATTAAGGCCTTAGGCCGCAGTAACGGGTATAAAATTATGTGCGAATTTAACAATTTTTTTTGCATATGAAAAAGTAATTCACTCACAAAGTTAATTACACATCTATTTAGTATGAATGTCAAGCTGTTAGAAAATATATACATTTTTTTCAATGTACAAAATGACCGGCTACTCGAAACTTCTGGAAACAGTTTTATTCCAATTGGCATGACAAATAACTTCAACAATTTTCACTCAATTTACTTCAAATTTAAACGTTATGTACCTAATAGCATTTCGCAGAGGAGCACGTACGGAATTTCTGATTAATCGAAAACTTTTCATTTTATGACCAGTTTATGAGCAGTTATAACGAAATTTTTCACTAAAAATTCATCTCTTAAGGGAAGTACGTACTTCTCTAGGTATTCTAATGTATATTGATGAGAATTTTTGTTTTTTGTTCTAGGTAACAAATTGTGGATGCTGAAGGTCACGCCGCGGAGCGCCTAAAAAAAGATAACGAAAGAAAATATTAGCAGTCGGCCATTTTGTACATCGAAAAAAAAAACTTTCTAACAGCTTGATATTCATACTAAATAGATATGTAATTAATTTTATGAGTGAATCACTTTTTCATCCGAAAAAAAATGGTTAAATTCGCACATGATTTTATACCCGTTACTGTGACCTGAGGCCTTAAGAGGACGATTTTACGATAACAATAAAAAGATAACATAAAATCGAACAGAGCAAACACCATTTACAACGATTACCATCCGTCGATGATCCTCCGATCGACAAGCTGCAAGTGGACGTCAGCGACATGCTGCGACTCCTGACACTAACGTCATCGCGTAACGACACATTTTTCGTATCTCCATGATCGCCATTGCGACGTTCCGTCCAGGTTCCGTTCTCGACGATTCGCGAATCGAGTGAATCCGATCGCAGACGATTCAGTCTAGTAAATTTAAATTTTTCATCGTTTTCACATTTACCGCGTGACGTTTCGATATTTTTTCCACATTTTTTCGCATCGATTCTCGTTGAGGCGCCATCTACTTCCGGTGTTCCGATCACTTCCGCTTTCTCGGTGTAATCAGCTTCGTCGTCCCTTCTGTCGCAGAACGGGCCAATCGCCGCGCCACTGGCCGTAGTCAAGTTTCTCGATTTCCCTCCCGAGCAAACTCGCTCGCAATCGCTGCAGCTTATCGGCTCTTTCACCTCGAGACATACGTCCACGCGTTCCTCGTCATTGTCGAATTTCCCGCTGCTCGTTTCTTCCGGTATTTTGCCGTGGGCGTTGTTGGCCAACTTCTTGGGTGTGTGATTTTCCAACGTCGTCGGATGCTTCCTCAGCGTGCTGTTCGGTATCCAGCTCAAATGGAGGGTCGGTATGTTCGTATTTTTGTCGAGCTTACACGCGAGCGTCATGTAGCCGGGATGATGCACGACGTCACAGTGTTGTCTCAACAACGTCGGTGGATGCACGCAAACGTTGTTTTTACAAAAAAGTGCCTCACCGTCCTGATACATCGAACGACGATTGTCCTGATTACCCTCACCCAATATATAGCTGCTGGCTTTCTTCAAAATACTCGGAAGCGACATCTTCGTCGATTTTTCCTTCCTTCGTCGCGAGATGCTACAAGATTCTTCCAGCCAATAATGCCGATCAAATCATCTTGCCTCGTCGACTCTGTATTTGTGTTGTACTTTCGAAAAGGTACACTTTGTTCGGCGTTCAAATATTTCTCTAAAAATAATTACGCTCTGTTCGCATATTTTTCCACACGAAGGAATAACCATTAAGGGGCTATACCAGTGTGACACTTTTTAAAAAATCGATTTTTTTGCCTTTTTTGACAGTTTATACTTTCAAGAATATCCTGTAAAAATGTCAAGGCCGTATCTCTAATAATTTTATCTTGCAAACATCGATAGTTAAATCTTCAAACGCGTTTTTCTCGAAATGAGATTTTTCAATTTGCTGACATTGTAACTCAAAGAGCAATTATCCGAATGACGTGAAATTTGAATTGAGTACTCTTGAATATATTTACTCTGCAATGACGTAGGATATTTTCGATCGGATGAAAATTGACGATTTGGCATTGAAAAAAACGACCATTTTATAGGCAAGAAAACCGACTTTTTTATAACTACGCCATTTTGTTATATTTTGATATTTTTCGAAAATCCTACGTCATTGTACAGGAAATACCTTCTAGTTTAACGACATTTTTTCCTTTTTCGGTTTCAGCTACTCAATCGGCCGGAATCGTGTCAGCAGTGGAGGAACTTTATTTTTTGGCGCCTCCGAAGGCAGCGCATAAGTTGCTTGGATCTCAATACTCTTCCATGAAAAAATTATGTAATATATGTCAAATATAGCCAAATATATTCTTAATTTTCCGAAACATTTAATTGAGTATTGTTCTTCCAAAAAAATCCCGAAAATCACCCAAATTTTCGGTATTCACACTGGTATAGCCCCTTAAATTCGTCGAAACAAAATTTGCGATTTCGAAGCATGACCACGGGCTAGTATTTTTTATCGAAAATCTCTCGAACTTCGGAACATTTTCCGCGCTCACGTGAAGATTCACCAGTGTCCCGACGCGTTCAACTAAATATTCTCGTAGTTTCTCGATAACAATTCGTTTCGTTAAAAATCTTTAGGCAACGATTGAACATTCCAACAGTTACTCTCGTCAATCGAATATTTTCTCAGGAATTCCGGCGAAACGTCCTTTGTTCCCCGAGTTCACAGCATGCTTGTATTTGGTCAAACTCCGCGAGAAACTGCGGCGAATTATCAACGCCTAAGTCCGGTCAAATGTTTTTTTTTTACCGAACATCTGTGAGGGAAAAACGCTTCTGTACTGAAGCTAGACGTCACGATTCCCTCTGTACGTGTGTGAATGACGTACACTGAAAACCGTCTCGTATGCGGATCCATCCGTGTGTCGGTACATTGGTACCATATGTTCGTGCGCTATCAGTGTCTATTAGCCCCGTTGCATATGCATGTACGACTGATACAGTCGTAGCCTACGAGTAGAAAGATTCGTTGGCGACATCTGGTCCAATCTTTGGCACACGTTTTTCGGCCAAGCGTTATCGTGTTACGTTACCAAATCACGATAAGAAACTCTCAACCGTACAATTCGCCACCGTAGGTGCGAGGGAGCCTGCCGGAAGCGGAAACTACCGAAAGGCCCCGCGATTCTTCAGTTTTACGATCGCGCGCGACAAAAGCCGAAAAACAAGGTGAAAATTTAAGTAGCCGGAACTTGCGTTAGTTCCGTCGTGGGAATAAAAGACCACGGATCACGTTGAATCGCACACCGCATGCTTCGATAAGCAGACGAGTCGGTAGGGTTGCCGGAAACGCGGGACATACAACGCGATATTCAAGTCGTGTATACTCGACGTTTTATCTAACCTCACGACGATAATGTTTCGTTCGTTCAACATTACGATTTAGTTTCGTGCATAAAACTCGCATCATCGTTGTTGCGGAAGGCCTAACTCGTTTGTTTCAACGCTGCAATAGTTTTCTCTCTCTCGTTATTTACATATTTGTTAGTTGAGCCAAGAACACGGATTGTTTACGTCGCCCGAAGAGACTTTTCTTGGCCAATGGTCGTGAGGACACTGACGCTCGTTGCTGCGCGTTTGACAACATACGAATGAGCCAGAAACACGTAAACGCGTACACAGAGACGCGGCAGTTGGCCACACGCTATCCAGGATCAATATTTCTATCTGATTCCGTAGGGTTCTACGGTTACGTGTCTCCTACTACCCGAACCGACTACCTTTCTCACATTGCGCGCACACAAACGCGAGAAACCGCCACATCCTCCTCTTTTCTATTGATCCGTTTCTCGCGGATTTCTCGCTACTTTCTTCCACGATCGCCTTCTCTCATTCATGAAATCTGCCGTCCGACCGGTTACTACCCATGCGCCGAATCGTAAACTTGTCCAATCTCACTATGCGTTTGCCCTTTCTCGGGAAAGAATCCCGCGAAGAACTCGCTACGACGTTCGAGCGAGCAGGCTCTGCTGTTCGCATTAACAATGTAAGAGGCGCCGTTAAGGGGTTACATCCACCTAGAGGCCCGAAAAAAATTACCGCATTACGAAAAAAAAAAAAATTGGTTGGTGAAAAAGAAACGCATTTTTTGACACAAAGGTACGTGTATTGAGCCTTTAAAAAAATCACTAAATACAGCAAAACATGGCCGCCGGGCAGATGATGAAATTTTTCACGCGACGTTTGGCGGTGGACACTCTCCAGCATAAACGGCCTATCTGAAATGTAAAAATTAAACGAGTTATTCAAGGTGAGAATAAAGACGAGTCGTTGACGATTGTCGATTTTGAAAACAATTTTTTTAAACAACGTGGCGTCGAATTGAACTTCGAGCGTACAAAAACTATTAAGAAAGTCGTCATTTTTACGTAACTATTCAAAAATGAAGATTGATTTTTAAATAGTGAGACCGCCATCGACCTTAAAATGTTTCTCGTCGTATCTCCTGTAAATTTGGAAATAATCCATCAAGTGGTTCTCGAGATAACATGTCCACCGACTTGGAAAACAGTGTTTTGAGAAAAACGCGTTTCAAGTTTGAAGTATGCTGCTGCTACTGCAATTTTAGGAATGTTTGGACGGTTAGGGAGGTGCAATTTTAGGAATATTGGAAGGTGCAATTTTAGGAATATTGGAAGGTTAGGAATGTGGAATTTTAGGAATATTGGAAGATTAGGAAGGTGCAATTTTAGGAATATTGGAAGGTTAGGAATGCGCAATTTTAGGAATATTGAAAGGTTAGGAATATTGGAAGGCTAGGAAGGTGCACTTTTAGGAATATTAGACGCTTAGTAAGGTGCAAATTTAGGAATATTGGAAGGTTAGGGAGGTGAAATTCAAGGAATATTTCAATTGAAGTATGGTGCTGCTACTGCAATTTTAGGAGTGTTTGGAAGGTTGGGAATGTGCAATTTTAGGAATATCGGAAGGTTAAGAAGGTGCAATTTTAGGAATATTGGAAGGTTGGGAATGTGCCATTTTAGGAATATTGAAAGGTTGGGAATGTGCAATTTTAGGAATATCGGAAGGTTAAGAAGGTGCAATTTTAGGAATATTTCCATGAAAGTATGGTGCTGCTACTGCAGTTTCAGGAATGTTTGGAAGGTGAGGAAGGTGGAATTTTAGGAATATTTCAATGAAATTTTTACGGTATACAGCTATAAGTTGATACTATCGAATAAAAATGCTTTTGGAAACTGCAATTTTTTACCCACCTGAGTAAAAGTAGCCCGTTAATCCAGCTGCAAACAGTTCAGCGATGTTTTTTTGCTTCCGGCGGCGGCGTCGCGTGATAATTCACCATAACTACCAGAGGGTTTGGGGTTGCGAACGTGCAATCGCGTTAGCCGCTGATGGAGTATCAGCGCGTGTCGTTTCGTATTAGATTTAGTTCGGAGGCTGGTGGGGCATATGCTCCAGCGGCCAACGAGTCTTTGAATATTTGAATAATTTAATTCTACTACGGAGAATTTTTTTATTTTCTCGGCACTTTCCACATTGACTGGACGATTTAGCGTCTCGTATTTTCCACCTCGAATACGAAAGTAATCGACTGGAAAATAACCTGTTCATTTTTTCATCTGTCTTATTGATTCGGGTTTTTTTAACATCTTGTTTCTAGGAAAATTTTGTTTACGATCTTTGAAATATTAAGCAAAATAGTTTTTTAACATTTTTTTATATTTAAAAATGGCGGCTGTACGACACTTGCTTCAAAGACGGTTGCCGCCTGAGTTGCTCCACGGCGTACAACCTTGCGTCCGGTGCATTGACCTGAGACATCAGAGCCAAGAAGTTTTACGTTTCTAAGATCCACACGCTCTATATGAACCTCAAAAATCCAAAGTAAAGTGAAAATTCGGAAGGTGGTGCGTGTTTGAAAAAAATGTTCTTTTCATGGAATCTTTACTATAGTATTTGTGAATGAAGAAGTAGTTTGAAAAAATAATTTGCACGATACTTTAGGATTGCATAGACGGGAATTATGGGATCTAAAAGTGTGCGAAATTTCGAAATGATCGAACAGATCGTTTTTGAGCTATCTTGTACGAAGTTCACGGAAAAGTGTCTTTCAGGAAAACGCGTTTAAAGTTTCAAGATCCAAAAATGTTGTGATTAAGGGACGTAACCCCTTAATCACAACATTTTTGGGTCTTGAAACTGAATATCCCAAATTTTCGAAGAATTTTTTTTTACATTTTGTTGAAATGTGCTTAACATTTTTAATAAAATATTTTATATATTATATTTTTTTTTAATAGAAAAATATGCCTTTTTTGCTTCGAAACCCACGTAACCCCTTTAAATGAACTACCGACTATTCTGCGATTTCGGGGTCATAAAGTAGTCCCTGAGCTTCCTCGTGAAGTTAATTTGCGCCCATAAGCTCTTTTTACGTTATAGAGGGTCTGCCCCCTTAAGGTGTCATGCAATGCGCCCCCTCCACTTTTTCAACCGTGGACTTGAAAAAACTGAAAAATTTCTAGGTACTAGCATTTCCTTAGAAATTTCGATAAAAATTACTCCGGTTAAATTAAATCGACAAATACGGTATTCAAGTTGGCATCATTGGAATGCAACGAAGTTATTTCTTTTTTTCGTATTGCCCTATTTTTTGCGCATTTAGGCTACAAATATCACTGAAATATTTTTGAAGATCTTCATTAGGGACCCATAAACAACAACAGCAGAAAAAGAGTTTAGGTAGTAATAAAAATAATGCAATGAAAAAATAAAGGATTTCTGTTGCATTCCAACGATGCGAAGTTCAGCACCATCAACGTATTCCGAGAATATGAATAACTGAGTTATCGTTAAGTTGACTGCACAGCAACTCCATTAGAGGACTTTACAAATTACTTCCTCGCATGTTGTTCCAAGTCTCGTTAATAAAATAATAAATATCATACAGAGCCTTCTCTTATCAATAATAAATATCATATACCCTTTTTACCCCGTCCGTAACATTAGGTTACTAAAGTAGCGGATTATTAAATAAAATCGAAATTAGTAAGCGTAGAATAATTTTGGTACGACATACACTAAATATGAGTTACAGATTGATTCTCAAAATGATAGCACCGGAAAATTGCTCCTGTATTCATCAAATTGGCAAATAAACCGAATAAAACTGAACAAGTTCACGGTCTTGAGGCCAGAGCCTGAATTAGAAGGTCCGAAAAATCTTTTTTTTTATTGCTTAAATCGATAGATAAAACATCCAAGAATATATTTACAAAATTACAGAGGCCAATTGTAAATATTTCCGAAGTTACAAGGCCAAAAGCAGAGAAGCGAGTGATATTTGATATTGATATTCCCTCGTATTGAAAACGTTGACACGCGCAAAAAAACTAAACGACCTATTGAATCAAACCAAAGTTTATTTTCTTCACTATGAAAAACTCTTCTAAGTGAATTAAAAAAGTCGTCGAAAAGGTATTTTCAAATAACTTTTGAAGCACGTTAAAGTGTTTTTTTTACACATTTTTTTTCAAACCTGAGAAAAGTTATAATTTCACGATTTTTTCACCTTTTTCTTAATTTATTCAGAAGAAAAATATATGACAATTGAACATTTTATTGGTTTTCTTGTTCCAGTAAAAAATTACAAGGTGCATTTTTCCCACCGATTTGGGACTGCAGTGGCAAGATGCAGATGGAAGAAGCTGATAAATCTGCAGCAATTTATTGTTTCATGTTGAAAATTTTTTTAATACATTTTAACTATAAATAAAAATATGCCTTAATGTTAACTAGGCTCACATGATTTTTTCCCTTCTAAAAAAATTCCCGAAAAAAAGCTTTTTTGGATCTTCTAATTCAGGCTTCCCCCTTAAGGGGCTACATCTACCTAGAGGCCCGAAAAAATGGCCAAATTCCGATTTTTTTTTCTGGGAGACGGTTAGTCAAAAAGGAACGCATTTTTATAAACTCAAAGGTACAAAGTACCTTTATTTTCAAAGTCGGTGGACGTGATATCTCGCGAACCACTTGATGGAATGTTTCCAATTTTACAGCAGACACGACAAGAAACATTTTAAAGTCGTTGATGATCTCACTTTTTTAAAAATCGATCTTCATTTTTTAATAGTTACGTAAAAATGATGACTTTTTTTTCATAGATTTCGGTGCTCGAATTTCAATTCGTGGCCACTTTGATAAAAAAGATTATTTTAACAATCGACGATCGTGAACGACTCGTATTTATTGTTAACTTGAACAATCCGTTTTGTTTTTAGATTTCAGATGGACCGTTTAAGCTCGAGAGTGTCCACCGCCAAACGTCGTGAAAAAATGTCATCATATGCCGGCGGCCATGTCTTTGTTGTTTTTTTGTATTTTTTGGTGATATTTTTTAAAGGTTTCCAATATACGTTTGCGTTATCAAAAAATGCGTTTCTTTTTCACCAACCATTTCCCACAAAAAAAATCGGAATATAGCCATTTTTTTCGAGCTCTAGGAAGATGTAGCCCCTTAATGACCCTCCTATAAGAAACGCGTGCTAAATCTGCCGACTTCGAATCTATTTATTCAGGTTAAACAGCCGGCAATCTTGCTCAAGTTGTCAAAGAACGCGCACCTGCATGCATTATCTGTAAAGTAGAAAAAAGAAACTTTTTTCAGCCGCGATATGATAATCAAGTACGTGCCCATAGTACGTGAGCAACGACGGAACAATTCTAAAAGAAAATAAATACATTATAGCAGTTTTAAAATAAATACACTATAGCAGTTTGTGCGGCCACAGAGGCCATTGCGATTTTTTTGTTTCCCCATGACTTTATAGACATAAAGCTGAAATAAATGTACTGGCTAACAGGAAAAAATCCAACTTATCGCTTGCAAACAAATTGCTAAGCTAAAAAGCAATTTTAAAACCAGTCTGGGTATACAGCATCCAACTTTGGGGAACAGCAAACGTCACCAAAGTCAACATTTTACAGAGATTCCAATCTGACAAGGGGACAGTACGGCAGTCGGATTTTTGTAATTTTTCGTACTCATGGTACGCGAAGTTCAGAGCTCGAATATTAATATCACAAAGCAGTTCGACGCCATGTTCAGAAATTTTCGAGAAAATTGACTTTGAAGTTTTCGAGCGCACTCTTATCCCACAAAGATGCAACGATATTCGAACCGGGCTCGTGGCGTACCCGGCAGCGCTCGAGTCTAGTAATCGCGGGGTCGCTGGTTCGAGTCTTACTTCGATTTTTTTTTTTTTTTTTTTTTTTTTCATTTTTTTTTAATGAAAAAACGCAAGTCATATTTTTAATTATCTCTTGATTATAAACATACATTTTCAAGTATCAATATTTATAATCAACAACATTTTTAGGATGAAAATGAAAAACGTCGGGTAAGGAATTGAATACTTCGAATACGCTTCGCAGGTAGTTGATCAGGTAGGAATTGAATACTTTTGAATACGCTTCACAGGTAGTTGATCAGGACAAAGGCAAACGATGTACGCAGAACTTTTATTCACAATATCGACGGTTGCCAAAGCAAGCGTTATATTCACATATTTCAACATTTATTCTTCTATTTATATTCCTATTAATCTACAAGGGAGTTTATGTAAATATTATTACTGGATATTTTTACGTCGCCTATTCGCAATTTCAAGCAAGAGATAATCAAAAATAAGACTTGCATTTATCATTGACAATTATAATTACATATATGTGAATTAGCATAGATTTTATGATTTTTATCCCGGGATTATTTATTTATTTTTTTATAAATAATCACCTATTGTTATATATAAATAATATGTGATCATATATGAGAAAATATATAATTATGTATAACTATAATGAATTTTGTACATAAATAACTATATATGGATTTTGTCCATATATAAACATATATAGATATATTATATTAATTATATATAATAATATGTGATTATATACAACAAAAATTTATCGGGATATTTAAATGACGGAGGTATGCGAATTAAAAAAAAATTTCGAAGTGAGACTCGACCAGCGACCTCGCGATTACTAGACTCGAGCGCTACCGGGTACGCCACGAGCCCGGTTCGAGTATCGTTGCATCTTTGTGAGATAAGAGTGCGCTCGAAAACTTCAAAGTCAATTTTCTCGAAAATTTCTGAATATGGCGTCGAACTGCTTTGGGATATTAATATTCGAGCTCTGAACTTCGCGTACCATGAGTACGAAAAATAACAAACATCCGACTGCCGTACTGTCCCCTTGTGAGACACTAAACTCGGATTCATAGACGTTCCTTAAGAAATGAGGCCTTCTTGTTCTTCGTTCTGAACAAAGAACAAGGAATAAGGATTCCTCAAAGTACATCTATGAGTACGGGTGTAAGGATTGTTGCAAAGGCTTCGTGGTATGTCCCCGACAAAATAATACAAAACGACCTACGAATGAACTCTGTTAACCCTTAGTAGTCACACTTAGCTAGGATCACGTTATAGTGATACTGGGTCCATGCGACCCAGGCGTTTTTAAATTGTTATAAATAATGAAATAATGCATTGAGCGATATGAACAAAAATAATGAGGTATAATTCAAACCTTGTTTAATACAAGGATATTGGTTAGAAATCAAAAATTAAATTTTAAATATGCAAGAAAAATTATGCAAAAAAACGTGAGAAATGACTTTTTTTACAAAAATTACTGTAACTCTTGTAATTATTGACAAAAAAAATGTATAATCTGGAAACAATGTACTTTGAAATAGACATAGCGGTTTCTGTGAACTTTTCAAAAAGTATATTTATTTCATCCAACGCAGGTGCGATTTAGAAGGAAAGAATTAAACGCTTACGCATATAAAAAAATGTATGTTTTATTGGGAAAAAAAAGTTGTACGGCAACAAAATAATTTGTTTGGGTCCGGTGGGCCCAGTGTGACTATGAAAGGTCAAGCAAAAGGCCCAACTTCACAACGAAAAATACATAAGAAAATCGACGTACCACTCTAACACTCTAGCTCGCGGACTTCTAGACCGCCGTGGCGAAATAAAAAGGCTAAAACGATTCAAACCTTTAGACTTAATAAGACGATTTAATCACTAACAACGAACATCGCTGAAGTGTCCACGGTCGATTTTGTTGAAACTCATATTTGTGATAAAGTATTGAAAACTATTATTTATTAGTATTATTATTATTGGCGAAAAAAGCTGTTTTAAGAGGGGGATACCATCCCTCGAAGAAGGATGTGTCAACCCCATTTTTTTCCTTCAATACATCTATAGTTGATTTTTTATCGCTTTACATTAGAAGAATTTTGGTTTTGTATCATTCGGATTGAAGTGGACTTTCTTTGAGGGGTGGTTTCCCCCTTAAACCGGTTTTTCCGCCGGTAAAAAGAAGATTCTCATAGGTTCGAATGCTTTATTACATATATGAGTTTCCACAAAATCGAAGGCGGACACTTAAGGAGGTTGGAGCGATTCAGTTGAGTCAAATGACGGTTTATTCATTTTTTTTTTTCAATGAATCTCAAAATAATGCATCCGAGGTACAGATTTATTCTATATATGCTAATTTTTTACAATATATAATGAAAGGGCAAAATTATGCATTTTAACATTTTTATTACGTAAAGAAGAAAAACTTTTGTGTTACTACCAACTTGAAAAAGCATAACATTATCGATGATTATTATGAAAAAACTACGACAACGAATGTTTTATACAATTCACAATGAAATATTGAGTAATTCATAATTAGGGGGCATCCATTAATTACGTGAGGTGATTTTGGCGATTTTTCGACCCCCCCTCTCCTCCTGATGAGATGTGAGATTTAGCTCGACCCCCTCCCCCCTCCCCTAATCTCACGTGAGATTTTTCAAAATGCATACGTTCACGGAAAATAAATTATAGTAGAAGTAACTGCGGTTGTAGTACCATTTACTCCACCATATAAAGTAGTAGGGAGACTCTCTCTACGTGATAAAAATTACGTCATTACTAAAATTACTAAAACTAATAAAATTACGTGATATTTGCCGAAGCCCCCCTCTCCCCCACGTGAGATTTCGCTCGACCCCCTCCCTAAACGCGTCACGTAATTAATGGACGCCCCCTTATGCCTATTCATATTTACGTCACGAGATTGTTGGCCCATGGTTTACGATGGGCAAGACGAGGATTTTTTTTTCTAAATGTTTACAAAGGTTCAGTTTGCGTTAATCCGTTGTTAGAAATGGTTTATCTTGGTGCTAAATAACAAAAAAGTTACATAACCTTTAGTGTGAAAGTCTTGCCCATCTAACCGCACGTTAAATTACATACATTAAGCTGTTTTTTATCTGTGGTGTTTGGTGGTGAAAAAAGTTAAAAAAATTCGTAAAGACTCAGTATAGTATAAACAATAAAATGTATTTTTATTTAATTTAACCCTGGATTGTGGCTAACGCTCCAACCTCCTTAAGTGATGTTCCTTGTAAGAGAAAATGGATGCCATTTTTTTGGTGGCTTTCCTTAGGCGCCAAATAATTATAACACAAATAAAAAACTGAGAATGTCTTTATCGCCGGAAATACGGTTTTCATTAAACCTTCACCCCCCGGTAAGGGTGGGTTTTGGAAGTTCAAAATCGTTGCCAATTTTTTTTGGCTTCCTTTAAGCGCCAAGTATTTATAACGCAAATAAAAAATTGAGAATGTCTTCCGCGCCGGAGATACGATTTTTTCCAACTTTCACCCCTTCCCCCCCCCCCCCCCGGAGAATTGTAGGTTCTGGAATTCGAAAATCGTTGCCAATTTTTTTGTGGCTTTCCCTAGGCACTAGAAAAATACGGCCGCAAATAAAAAAATTGAAGATGTCTTCCGCGCCGGAGATACGATTTTTTTCAACTTTCACCCCCCGATAAAGATGGGTTCCGGAAGCTTAAAATCATTACCAATTTTTTTGCCGCTTTCCTTAAGCGCCAAGTAATTATAGCACAAAGATAGAAATGAGAATGTCCGTCCCGCTAGAGATATTAATTTTTTTCATATTCAACCCCTCAACAAGGGTGGATACTGGCCCACCAATTGTTTTAAAACATTTTGTCGGGCCTCTACAGATATACTAGTCGCAATGGACATAAAAAAAATAACTGGACAAAAAAAAATTCGTTCGAATCCAACGATGCAAATTTAAAGCCCATAGAAAAGCGAACAAAATTATTGAATATTCCTACGGGATAGCTTATAGTTTAAAAAAATATAGTGAAGAAACGACTTCGAAAACACTCTACTGCGAATTTCCAATTAAAAAAAAACCACGTACGTTCCGTTTCGCTAAACCATATTGACTCAGTCATATTAAATTGAGGGTCCATTTATCGCTTCTATTGGGGCTATTTCTAGTTTCAAATATCTGTTTGTATTACTAATTGGGAAACGTCATTAGCGGATAACGCGACGCTGATCCGATTACTAATTACTCCTTCTGTTTGATTGTTTATCACGTTTGAGCTCTAGCGTCATTGATATTGTTGGCCCAACTTCGTCAGTTTGTATTTGGCCGCATGATGCCAAAGTTCCCGCATAGGCTGTTTCCGGTGCAAGGACATTATTCATTGAACTATATTCTCACTTCAATTATTCAATTATTCAAGAAGGGTGATGATTTGAAAAAAAAACACTATACAGGGTGTCTTGTAATTAATGGATAATCCTGAAACTGTCGATAGGTCAGATCATGCCCTACTATATACTAGAATTTCAGTTTAGTAAAAGTCCCACGGTTTTCAATATTTTGGGCTTTATGTTATTTTTTTAATCATCTGCTTTTGGTTTTTCGTATGCCATTTTTACAAATGATAACTTTTTTTACTCGGGTAAAAAAATACCCTTGGTTATTTGTTTTATGTAGAAAAGTATTCTTTTTAACCTTAATTGATAAGAGGTTTTCTCACTTTAGACACTAAGAAAAGGCTATTTTCATGAATTTTTTTTATAGGTTTATTTTATAGATATTGATATAAAAGTTGTTACACTTAGTAAATACACTTTGGCAGTGAAAAAAACGACCATTATATAGGCAAGAAAACATACTTTTTTTCATAACTACGCCATTTTGTTAGATTTTGATATTTTTTTCGAAAACCCTACGTCATTGTACAGGAAATACCTTCCAGTTTAACGACATTTTTTCCTTTTTTGGTTTCAGCTACTCAATGGGCCGGAATCATGTCAGCAGTGGAGGAACTTTTGTTTTTGGCGCCTCCGGAGGCAGCGCATAAGTCGCTTGGATCTCAATGTTTTTCTATGGAAAAATTATGTAGGTAAAATATAGCCAAATATATTTTTAATTTTCCGAAACATTTAATTAAGTACTTTTCTTCCCAAAAATTCCCGAAAATCACCCAAATTTTCAGCGTTCACACTAGTATAGCCCCTTAAGGAACCTGTGTTCGACGTAATGAAACCTCAATATACCGAACTTCGCTAGAGATTCGTTATATCGAGGTTCGACCGTACACTGAGAAAAAAATCATTGATCCAATATCATTGGTGTTATTAAATGAAATTTCGTTGATTCAAACGTAAAATTGTTGGTGTAAATAGTCGGATTTATTAGTCTGAACAAACCCTATTGACTTCAATAACATGATAAAATTGAAAGTTTTTTTCATTCAAAAGATATATAGTTTTGAATGCAATTTCTGCAACGAACGAAAAAAGCGTTTCAATTCATAACATGAATATTGTTGATTCAAGTACTCAAGAATAATTGAATTTCGCTCGTGTGATTTAAATAAAATTTCTAGTGAGTAAATATGTTATTTTATTGTTTTCACCATATCCGATATTGATTTTAAGAACATTATTCGTTAAAATATTAATATTTTATTTTGATTGAAAAATATTAAGCAAATGTCTGAATTGGTTAAAAAACTATGCGAAAGTAAAACTTGTTTCTTGCACATTTGGTTGAAAAAATTCAACCAAATCATGGCCGAGCGCCACCGAAATTATAGGTGTGAGGAAACCCGTAGTTCTCGGCGTAACCACTAGAGGCCGCAGGCGCGCTCGTTTCTCGTAAGCGTAACGCGAACCGAATATCTACTTAAACGCTGGAGAAACTCTAAATAGTATCGTTTCATGGCCTGTGGCTAAGATCAAAGTGTAGTATCTGTTCTAATCAGTTGAATATCTGATATTCTCTCCATAGATATTCCATTGGATATCTGATACTCTCTCCACTACTATCGTGGATGATCATTCTAATGCTCACTTTTTATTTAAGATTTAAGATAAATTGAAAAACTTACGTCCCATGGCATATTCGTTTCGATGTAGTAAAGAAATAATTAATTCTATTAATTATATTTTTGTACGAAATAAAAAATGTTTGTAGCAACCGCTTAAGGGCGGGGTGTATTAATTTTTTTTTTCATTTTTTTTAAATTTTTTAAATGAACGCATAATATATCAAGAATATTGTATTAAAATTTCAAGTCGATCGGAGTAAAATTGACGAAGTTATGAGTATTTGAGCGTCTATTGGTCTATGCCGACCAAACTCTTCTGCGTTTTTCAAACCGTTTTTCTGAGACTTGTCATATTTGAAGTCCGTATGCACGATAACTCAAAATCTACTGGACCAATCGCTTTGAAATTTTGCACAGTACTTCTTCACATAATTCACCAGGTATTGTCGAGAGTTTTTTTGATTTTTTTAATAATTACTAATTTTTCAACAACAAATTAGCCGATTTTTTTTAGCGAAAATCGGGTTTTTGGCTCCCAAGTGCTACGAAAAATCGAAAAATCGAAAAAAAAAATCCTCCCGTCATTGCCTCGAGAAACATCTCCTTTAACAAATGCATTTTGATTTTTTTGTTTCAGATGATTCTGTTGCGAGTTATGGTGCACACCGCAAACCAACTTTTTTTCAAGGCGCCTCCGGGGTTTAATTTTCACTCGCTCAATTTTGAATATTTTGCAATGCAAATTTAGGAGAATGTTGTTCAAATGTTACTTTATTATATGTAAATTTTTCAATAAACGTACACTATTCGTTACGCCAAAAAAAAATCTTAAAAACATGCCTTTTTTTCGCCGAATTAACTTTGCTCCGCCCTTAATTATTTCATCCAATACATCTACGGATTGTATATAGAATGACTTCAGTGGAAGATAAATTTATTTGAAGGATAATGTAGATATTCAGAGAAGAGCTTTTTCAAATAAAATAATATGTTATTTAAATCAATCACATTTTCCAATATTTTATACTATTGAAACAATCTCATATATCGGTGGCACTCCGCAGCAGCACATTTATTTGGATCAACCAATATATTTTTTTGATTCAATTGGTTTTTTTTTCTCAGTTTAGTAGGACATGATCTGACCTATCGACAGTTACAGTATTATCCATTCATTACTAATCACCAAGAGTATTTTTTTCAAACCGGGTCAAAAAGAGTTATCATCTGTAGAAATGGCATGCATAAAACCAAAATCAGATTTAAAAAGAAAATAACGTAACGCTGAAAATATCGAAAACCGTAGGACTTTTACTAAACCGAAATTCCAGCATATAGCAGGACATGATCTAAGCTATGGACAGTTGCAGGATTATCCATTAATTACAGGACACCCTGAATATACAATAACTTATAATACTGAGTCATTGTATGTACAACATTCGCTCTTCTCCCCCTCGAAGAGCAAAAAAAGCTGAGCCTGCCCATCACAGTTTCACACTCTCGTCGCAATCGAACATAATCACGTGACCCTTGTCGAGTGCGAGTCCAGACTTGGCTCCCCGTTTGAGATAAGTTATAGTCGAGTAGGCTGAAAAGTGAAAATCTTCCTGAAGATATCCGTGAATAAGTAGATGTCCGACGATCGATTCGCCAGTTTCCCTGGAAAACTTGGGCACCGGAACTGTCGAAACTCGTAAATTCGAGGCTCCTTTGCCGTACCAAGCGTCGATGAGTTTAAGGGGTGTCAATCGCGTGTCACTTTGCACCGCTTTGGTCATTATCGTATACAATTGTCGACATTGGGGTCCAACGTCGACGGACTTTTTTTTGCAGCTGTTTCTGCAATGATCGCACATTTGTGCGCAATCGCTGGAGGACCATTTCTCCTCGAAGTGGGTGGCGATGAGGCTTCTCCGGCAGGCAACAGGATCGAGACAATACTCGAGTACCTTGTAGAGATTTTGAAGGCCGACTTTGTCCTGGAAGACCATTGTGCTGAGACGAAAGATGTCGGGCAATCGATAGAGTACGATGCACGCGGCTTTTCTTCCGTCGCGACCGGCACGTCCGCTCTCTTGATAAAAATTTTCCATCGACTTGGAGACGCAATGATGAATGACGAAGCGAACGTCCGGCTTGTCGATGCCGAGGCCGAACGCGATAGTCGCTACGATCGCTTGGTAATCACCGTTTATCCACTTGTTGTAGACTTTCGTTCTAACGTCGGCTTCCAAAATGGCGTGATAACAGCCCAACTTCAATCCCTTGCCGCGTAAATCCGACGTCAATTGTTCAGCCTCCTTTATCGTCGTGGTGTAAATGATGCCGGATTTAGACGCGAAACGAGTTTTGAGGAGATTCTCGATCATCGAGAGACAGTTGGCCTTGTCGGTGGGCTTGCGTCTCACCTCGTAATACAAATTGGGCCTGTTGAACGAGGCGCGGAGCACGAGGCAGCCCTGAATGTCCAGCATCTTTTGCACGTCGACGATTATTTTGGCAGGCGCTGTCGCCGTTAGACCGAGGATCGGAACGCCCTGGAACATGGATTTCAAAATACCGAGGAATTTGTAATCGGGACGAAAATCGTGACCCCATTGGCTGCAACAGTGCACCTCGTCAATGGCGAATCTTTCGAGTCTACCGAGCTCGTATGCTTTTTGCAATTTGCTCATGAAACGATTGGATTTTGCCATGTACTCGGGCGTCACGTAAACCAACTTCAAGGATGAATTTTTGTCGACCAGACCGTTCATGACCGTACGAACGACTTCCTTGTCCGCTTTCGCGCTCAGCATCGATGCGTTCACGTTGCAACGATGCAAACCTCGAAGCTGATCCTCCATTAGTGCCACGAGGGGCGACACGACTATCGTCACGCCTTTACCGATCACCGCTGGCAATTGATAACACAGAGACTTTCCACCTCCTGTTGGCATCACGAGAATCACATCCTCTCCCGACATTGTCGCGTTCATCGTTGGTACTTGGAGCTCACGAAAATCCTTTATCTTGAAGACATCGGTGAGACTCTTTTGCAGATTCTTCGACCATGGGAAATCGGATTTCTCCCAATTTTTCTTGGACACGGAGAGACTTTTCTTCAGCAATGCGTCGTCGCGGAGCTTTTCCTTGCGCTGAATCAAAACGCTCTTGCGATCTTCCAGCTTCTGCAGATCGCGCTCGATCTGGCGGAGCTCAAAGTCTATGGCGTTTATCTCGTCCTCTGCGGTGGCTGTTGAGAAGAAACTGGCGGTTAGATTCGATACGTATATTGGAATGGAGTTTTGACATGTTTTACGAGCGATGGAGTGTAATTGAAGATTTGAGAGGAAGAAGGAAGTAGAGTTCTTGAAAGCCAACTGAATGCTCCTGAAATGTTTAATTATGGCCACAGTAACGGGTATAGAATCATGTGCAAAATTAACTATTTTTTTTCGTATGAATAAGTAATCCATGAAATGAATTACACATCTATTTAGTATGAATATCAAGCGGTTAGAATTTTTTTTTTTCGATTTACAAAATGGCCGACTATTAATATTTTCCTTTGTTATCTTTTTTTAGGCACTCGGCGGCGTGAGTGCCTAAAAAAAAGATACTCACATGCCTAAAAAAGGTGCCTAAAGAAAAGGTACTCACATTCTAGGCATTCACAATTTTCTACCTAGAAAAAAAAAAAAAATTCTCATCAATCTACATTAGAATACCTAGGAAAGTACGTACGGAATTAAAAAAATTTGTTTTATTCAAAAGTTGTATGTATTTGAACTTAAGAAAAGAATTTTCAGTGAAAAATTTCGTTATAACTGCTCATAAAATGAAAAGTTTTCGATTAATCATAAATTCCGTACGTACTTCTCTGCGAAATGCAATCAGGAACATAACTTTTAAATTTGAAGTAAATCGAGTGAAAATGGTTGAAGTTATTTGCCACGCCAATTGGAAAAAAGCTGTTTAAAGAAGTTTCGAGTAAACGGCCATTTTGTACATCGAAAAAAAATCTAACAGCTTGATATTCATATTAAATAGATGTGTAATTAATTTGATGAGTGAATCACTTTTTCATACGAAAGAAAATTGTTAAATACGCACATGATTTCATACCCGTTGCTGCGGCCTAAGGCCTTAAGGAACACGTAGAATTGTGTTGAGGAGCATTAATATTAGGTTTGAAGTCAATCTAAACAGATATTTCTTTTATCCTAGAAACTATGCTACTCCCTTTTCCCCTTAAGGATTGAATTTCCAAAATCGCTGATATTTCATTAAGGCCTTAGGCCACTCTAGAGGCCGAAAAAATAGGCTTTTTGGGGATTTTTTTTTTTTTTCAGAAAAACTACAAAATCGAGATTACAAAAAAGGGCGTTTATCATACATATCAGTGACTGTATACAATAATTTTCTTCAAGCGATTTATTTCAAAATGGCGGCTGGGCAGTCTTTATCCCAAAACTGCATTTTAACAATTAATAACAAATGAACTATGCAATATTAAAAAAATCCTACTTACTTCCATAGACAATGTTTTTTTGCAAGATATATTCAACATTTCAAGTGAATCGGTTTAAAATTGTCTGAGTTATGTTTCCGGCCAACTTAAAAAATGCAGTTTTGAGATAAAGGCTGCCCAGCCGCCATTTTGAAATTAATCGCTTTAAAAAATTATTGTATACAGTCACTGATATGTATGATAAACACCCTTTTATGCAATCTTGATTTATTTTGTAGTTTTTCTGAAAAAAAACTCCAAAAAGCCTATTTTTTCGGCCTCTAGAGTGGCCTAACCCCTTAATTGTGTCTAGGAGTAGTAATACAAGATTTCAAGTAAATTTTGCCCGATTTTTTTATTTTTCCGTACAAACTTTGCCACCTCCTTTCGTTTAGGGAGTGAATTTTGAAAAACGCTATAATACGTACTTTATTAATTATGTTGAAGAGCTTTAATAGTAAGTTTCAAATAAATCTTCTGACCAGATTTTTTTATTTCTAGATACAAACTTTGCCACCTGCTTGCTCCCCTTAGGGATTGATTTGTGTCAAGAAGCACTAATACCAAATTTCAAGTAAATCCAACCAGATTTACTTCTATTTCCATCCCTGGCATATCAGGTTAGGTTTAAGTATGAAGCTCTTCATTTTATTCGCATAAAACTTTAATCTAATTTTAAACACGTTTTTCACGAAACCACGTTTTCCAAGTTTGCGCAAGTGCTCCTATACATCCTAGACGAGCAATAGTCATGAAGTTTGGCAGGCATGTGTAGAACAAATGTTTTCATTAGTTGAACTAGAATTATCTAAAAATATTCAAACGTTTTTATTTTATAAACAAAATTGCAGAAAGCATTGGTGAAAAACTGAACTTTTCCTTTGATTGTTCACTATTTTTGATTTTTCAATTTTTCTTCTTGATCCTTATTCGCCTTATATGCAATAATATTGTACAAAGTAAAAATATGTTTGATTTTTTTCCTTCAGATCATCTCTTCAGCACTTTGACTTCCGCAAGCGAAGAATATCTTCATCGGTGCACAGACATAAGTCCGTCCTCCCGCTCCCTGTACCATGTTTTGTCAAACTTAAAAAATATTATCCTGTTCAATAAAGACCGCTTAGTAAACATACCAAATTTAAACATTCTATACTTAATATTTGACGCATAAAATATTGGTGAAAAATCGACCATTTTTTGGCACAATAAAGAAGAAATCTTCCTTAAATTCTATCGAGGGAAAATTTACTAGATTTTTTGTTTCCTCAAATGCAAAAATAGAACTACAAACCATGGTATGTGTCATCTTCGTCAATAATCATCACGTCCTTCGATGAGCTCGACATTTTGCGGCAAAACTCAACCCTGTGAACGAACGAAGCAAAACTAACCTAAAATGCCTTGGTTGTAATCGCCCTACACGTGCACTCGTTGCAAAACAAAAGAAAACACAAGACTACGATTATTTGTGCGCGTATTATGGATCTTCGGTCATTCGGTACTAGAGAAAATAGTACACAAAGCAGGGAAAACAAATAAACCGAGACATTCAACTACCTCTTTTCAGCTTTATTTACACATCGAGTACACGTATGTTTTCCTTTTTACTCCAACCTATAAATCAATTTTGTTCCAATCTACACGATTTTTAACGCTAAAGTGTAAATTGAAAGAAAAAACAGAAGATCCAGCACACCGCAATGTTTCAAAACTTTTTCACCGGACCGGCATCGTCTTGATCAGCTGATCGTATATTTTGATGACAAGCGACGCCATGACGACTGACGTATAAATTATACGATTGGTTTACAATCGTGCATTATACACCGCAAAATATTCGCTGTGCTATTGAACTCATCTCAAGTTTTTTCAACGATTTCTCCCTGAAAAATATTCAACAATAGTGATGAATTCGCCATTCGTGATGCTTTAAAAGTATCACTGGAGCCGCCATTTTTCCCTCGCGTATTGCGATCTCCTTTTATTCTGGTTCCATTACGCGCTGGTGCACCAAAGGTCAGTGTTTCATTATCAAGCAGTCTTTATCCAGCAGCAGGCAAGTAAACGCTACCGAGGAAATTTTCCACCGTAGATTCCTCGTGCAAAAGATCACTTTAGTTTCTTTATCACGACGCACAATCATCCGTGACATACTCGCGATAACACACTCGCAACGGAAGACAAACTCGTTCGCGCCTTGTAGGGAGTAGCGTTAGCGAAATAGAACGAACATGTTTAACGCTGCGTTACGCGCTTGTCCAACTTGGCTCGAGAAA
Source organism: Ophion obscuratus (assembly GCA_964007375.1). Classification (NCBI taxonomy): domain Eukaryota; kingdom Metazoa; phylum Arthropoda; class Insecta; order Hymenoptera; family Ichneumonidae; genus Ophion; species Ophion obscuratus. The sequence continues at coordinate 35,494,717 of OZ023316.1, read as the reverse complement.
CAACTCACTTGTGCATATTTTAAGGGTACACGCATTGTCCACCTTATTCGCCCAGTTTCGAAGCACTTATTGTATCTCTACCGGCGGTGTGTCTGTGTGCGTTGATTCATTGTTACAGCGAAGAGTATCAGCTCCAACGGCTTCAACAGAATGCACAGTCAAGCCAAGCAAATCGAATCCAAGGACGCTACCATTCACGTTCTTTCCGCGCTGCAGGACAATTTTATGTATTTGGTACGTAAATTTCGACCAAGAGAAATTTCTTGCATTCACGCGATCACAACTTCAATATGACGCTATCTGGTGGCATAGTTTTTAGCCTCGTCCTTCATGATGAAGTTGAAGTTTGCATCGTTGGGACGCAATGATTTTTTTTCAATCTTCCATTTCTTTACTGTTATACTTTCTTTTTGTGCAAATTAAGGTCGAAAATCTCTAATAAGAATACGTAAAAACGTTTAATGACTTTCTCAGCTTAAGAAAAATTTGAACTAAAAAAGAATCGATTTTCGTTGCGTTCCAATGATGCAAACTTCAACATCATCCTTCATTTTCCGCTACTTCTGTTTCTACGAAAACTCTCAAATTGGGAATTATCGGTAAAAATGGAAAAAAATTGTGGATATATTTGCAAGATATTGCTTGTGCTTTGTAGAAAACATTTGGGGAATTGTGAATTATACAAAAGTCAACTTGGTTTTTTTATTGTAAGTTTGAACTCCCGATAAAAGTTAGCGATGATTCTGAAAGATGGGGATGTTGTAGATTACTGTTGCAATTTTATAATCAGCATTCGCCTAATTGCTCGATGCTTGTTCATAACAGAAATTTAAACAGCTTGCGGTATATAGATGTGAATTTCTGTGCTGTTTCTCGTGCGGTTATTCAAAGACGAACATTCTTTTGTATAAAATGTTTTTCAGAACTAGAAGATTATAGTAGAAAGTATTCGTACAATTGACAGTAAATTAAATAACTTTATTCCATTATGGAATAAACGGTAATAATATTAGAAAGCAGTTTGAGCAACCCTCGAATGAAGAACTACTTGAATTATAATTCATTATCAACAATCAATGTTAGTATACATTATTAATGTATAGGAATATTGTAACAGATATTGAGGAAAAAATCTGGTTTTCCCAAAAAAAAACTTCGATATTTTGTTAACAACTATTAATAATAATGTTGCCAGAACGATAAGTTTCAATGACGTTGAAGTTTGCATCGTTGGAATGCAACGAAAATGATTTTTTTTCTCGCGAATTCGCTCTGACAGAGTTAAGGCGAGGTACCTGAGTAAACGGCGAGAAAAACAGGTAAACTTCGGAAATTTTTATCTCAAAAAGTAATGTTTCGATTGGATTCGGGTTTTTTTTAAATTGGAAAAATGTACACTGAGGTATGTTTAGGAATTAAAAAAGAAAATTCGTTGACTGGAAGCGATTCAAACGTGATTATCTCGAAACATAGTTTTCAAAGCCGGTGCCAGATGTATCTCGAAAACGACTTGTCCGATTTAGTTCAAATTTGGATACAATATTCTTCGATAGTTTTTCTCGTTCGCCACGTAGGGTTTTTTCATTTGATTGAACCATTGCTTTTTTATGCAATGTGTATGCAATCCAAAATCGTCGGAAATTGCGAACGAAAAACGAATGTTAGATTAAAACGGTCGCAATTCCGTCAAAAATGAAAATTTCAAAAAAATTCTACGTGGCGAACGAGAAACACTATCGAAGAATATTGTATCGAAATTTGGACAAAATCGGACAAGCCGTTTTCGAGATACATCTGGCACCGACTTTGAAAACTATGTTTCGAGATAATCGCGACCAGTCAACGAATTTATTTTCAAAAAATTCTTAAACATACCTCAATGTACATATTTTCCAATAAAAAAAAAACCCGGAACCAATCGAAACATTAGTTTTTGAGATAAAAATTCCCGAAGTTTACCTGTTTTTCTCGCCGTTTACTCAGGTACCTCCCCTTAAGCTACGAAAATTAGCCAAACACTTTTTTGAAATTCTACTTAAGCAATCTACGAAAAATCTGCAAACCATGATTTTGAATAATAATGAAAATGAGAAATTGAAAAGAATTTTCGTTGTGTTGCAACGATGCAAACTTAATCCCATAAGTTTCATTCAAATGAATGAGATTGCAGTTTGCATTGCTGGCATCAATTTTTGTTTCAAATATCTCTAATTTTTTCCGCCGCACTCAACCTACGGAAATTACTCGAACATTTTTATACATTTTTTACATTCAGACATTTACAACTTTAAACTGCAAAAAAATTTTGGACAACAATGAAAATAAGGAGATAAAAATATAAAAAGAATTTTCCTAGCATTACAACGACGCAAACTTCATCACCATCTTCACAAATTACATTCGTATGCAGGAATTGTCATCATCAGGATGTTTATGAATACACACTGAAAAAAAAAAATACGTTCAACTTGATTTTGAGATTGGCATAACAAAACAGTATAGTTGGGCAGTAACCAAAGATACATTTAAACTATCTGCTTATTTAGCATGTGTGAGCAACTGTTAAAACAACAAAATTTCGAGACAACAAAATGCATTTTGCACATTCAACGATTCTTTTTTCTCAGTGCACACATGAGTTTCGCCCGTAACTTTCTTACAGATTATCGATCCGAAAACGAACGAAGCTGCCGTGGTGGATCCGGTCGATCCGAACGTGGTCGATGCGGCGGTGAAAGAGCACAACGTTAATCTGACTAAAATTCTCACCACCCATCATCATTGGGACCATGCCGGTGGCAATGTGAATATGTGCAAAAAATTCAAGAACTTGAACGTCTACGGTGGCGATGATAGAATCGAAGCTATGAATTGCAAAGTCAAGCACGGTGACGTAATAAACGTGGGAGAATTGACGGTGGAGTGTCTGGAGACACCTTGTCACACGACGGGTCATATATGTTACTATGTCACCGGACCGGAGAAAGATACACCTTTTGTCTTCACTGGTATGGATTTTTGAAAACAGACTACAGTAAAACCCCCATTAACCGGACTGCTCGGGACCGAACGTTCCACCGATAACTGAAACCACGGTTAAGGGGAGATATACACCTAGGAGCCGGAAAAAAGGTCATTTTTGTGAATTTTTTCAAGGAAAACTATTAAAAATTTCGGATTCGGGTTTTAACTATCCAAAAGTATATACATTCAAAAATATGTTGAATTTTTGTTATTTAAAAATATCAAAAATATACAAGGATATTGTATGATCCTTGGAGCGTCGTAAAAAATCTGCGTATACGGTACCCACTGGCGTTTCTTCAAAAATCATCTGAACAAAAAAACCAAAAAGATTATTAAATCAGATACTATAATCTAGTACTTGTCATAGCCGATTTTGAAAATATCCATTTATGACAAAATGGCGGACGTTTGAACATAAATAGTGATTTTTGGGCCAAAAATTAGTTATCATTTTGCCTATAAAACAGAAACTAAGTAACGGAAAAAAAATCCTATGACAAGTACTAGATAATGGTGTATAGAACAACCACAAAAAAACCTCAAGGCAATCGGTTCATTGGTTTTCGAGACATTTTTGCTACCGATTTGAAAAACGTGGTTTTGAGAAAAATGCGTTTAAAAATTTGGGAATGAATAAATCATGAAATTTGTCAAATTACATGGAATCATCGATACCAGGCCCATAGTGTAGGTCTTCTACGGTCGAAGGAATGTTCATAGCTTCTAAATCGATTTTCTCGACCATCTAGGTGTATATCTCCCCTTAATCCGAAATAAAATTGTATACAACTTTTTATAATTATTAAGCCGATCTCAATTTTATTGCAGTGCACACGTGGCTTCTTATATTTAATGACTAGCTTTCCGCCCGCGACTTCGTTCGCGTGGTTATCTGAATAAATACAATTTGATTAAAAATGCAAATAGAAATAAGTAAGCTGATCCTTAGCCTAAGTTTAAAAGCTTAAATGAGCTAACAAAAATCGATAGGAAAAAATAACATTTAATTGGAAAAATGTCATTACATTTGCGATTCTTCGCCGCGTTTTCGCGCAATGAAGATTCTAAATTAAAAAGTCATCTGCTAAAGCCCATCTTACTGTGTAGAGTCGCGGCGTGTCGTCAGTTGGACGATGGCGTCGATTTTTAAATTTTATTGGCGTTAAGACGCTGCTGCGTTTCTTAATACCAAGTTTCATACTTCTAGCTTCAATATGAAAAGACTTCGATAAAACCTCTCTCCCCTATTTTATTCTCTTAGGGAATGAATTTTGAAAAATCCTGAAACACGTGTTTCTTTATTATTAACTAAAAGGATAAATACCAATTTTCAAGGTTTTGACTTGAAGAAAAAACTAAACTCCCATACAAACTTGAACCCTCTATTTAACCCTCTTAGGGGATGAATTTAGAAAAATCCTGAAGTATGCATTTCTTTATTTTCAACCCAAAGGAAAAATATCGATTTTCATGCATTTAATTTTAAAAATTACGGATTTTCATACAAACAAACATGATCTATTTCACCCCTTTGGGGCACGAATTTCATAAAAATCCCTTCTTAGTGGATGGTTACGTCACAAAAGCAACCTACTGTTCAAATTTCATGTAATTAGCTTCGGCGGTTTTGGCTCGGCGTTGAAGAATCAGACAGGATGTGTTTTTTTATATGTATGGGACATTCCATGCCATTCCACCCAGCCTGTGAACCGAGCCAAATAAACCGTTTCAGGCCTGACGAAGCCGGATTGGAAATCACAAAATTATTAATAGCATTATTGGAGATTAAAATGATAAAAATCGTGTCAAAAAATATGATTAATACGAAAAAATAAAAGGATAAATGGGGTCAAATTGAGACTAGTCTTAAAAATCATAGAATGGGTCACTCTAGTTTAGAGAATTTTTTTAATAAAAATTAAAATGTCAATCATCTTTTTTTTAATTTTTTTCACTTTAGAAGCAACCAAAAACGTTGACATTGATAATTGATCATTTTGAAATATTTTTTCACGAAAGTATGCTTCAAAATGAAAAAAAATATATGGTGACATTTGTCGATATCTCAATTAGTTCAGGAGTTATCAGAGTTTAAACGTTTCCAAAACTTCCGAACTCGACATTGTTAGAAAATTATAACTCGTAATAGAGAAGGGATAAAAATCTAAAAATCGGTGCGTCTATTTTTTTCATGGAGTACAATTTTACAACAAAAAATCATAAAAACAGGTATAGATTATCATGTACGCTACATTGCGTAATATTTTACTCGTGGTTCTCAAAAAGCTGCCTAATTGCGTTTGTTTTTGGTTTCGCGCTTCACGCGAGCGGCCGTGCATGGTCGCACGTGCAAGGCGCTTGGGAGGCGCTTGGTCGGACGATCAATTCGCTCCACGGATGACCCGACCCCGGTTAATCGAGGTTTTACTGTATATCGTTTTTTTTTATAGCGGACATGCTCCTTAAAAGTATTTATGAGTCAGTTTGCTATAGCAAGAAAATTCCGTAATCGAACATTTTTCAAGGTGACACTCTCTTCATCGGCGGTTGCGGCAGATTTTTCGAGGGCACTCCCGAGCAGATGTACAAAGCGCTCAACGATGTTCTCGGGTCGTTGCCCAGTGAAACGGTAAGAGGACCACTTTCATCCTTGTCAGTGTTACGCTGATGCTTCATCTTTTTATTCCTACAGGTGTTTACTTTCAGCACTTTTTATCTCATAATATATTGTGTGAATTTGACGAAAACACTCGAAAAATAGTGTACGAAAATCAATAGAGAAAAGTTTTTCTGCATGCCTGTTCAACTGGAGTAAAAAAAATCTATAATTTTACACTGATAATATGCACTCTGGGCTGCGTGTCTGTGAAATCTAAACATTTGGATGTTGCACCTAGGAATTTGGACACGACATTCTTTAAATGTGGGAGGAAAAAATGGCAAAAAAATCGATAGGCGAGTACAGTTGATGGGTTACACTTAAGGAGGTTGGAGCGATTCAGTTGAGTCAAATGACGGTTTATTCATTTTTTTTCAACAAACCTCAAAAAATGCATACCAGGTACAGATTTATTCTGTATATGCTAATTTGTTAAAATACATAATTAAAGGGCAAAATTATGCATTTTAATATTTTCATTACGTAAATTAGAAAAACTTTTGTGTTACTAACAACTTGAAAAAGTATGACATTAACGATGATTATTATTTTAAAAAACTACGACAACGAATGTTTTATACAATTCACAATGAAATTTTGAGTAATTTATAATTATGCATATTCATATTTACGTCACGAGGTTATTGGCCCATGGTTTACGATGGGCAAGATAGGGATTTTTTTCAAAATGTTTATAAAGGTTTAGTTTGCGTTAATCCGTTGTTAGAAATGGTTTATCTTGGTGCTAAATAACCAAAAAAAATGACATAACCTTTAATTTGAAAGTGTTGCTCATCTAACCGCACGTTAAATTACACACATTAAACTATTTTTCATCTCTGGTGTTAGGTGCCGAAAAAATTTCAAAAAATTTGTAAAGACTCAGTATAGTCTGAACAACATGTATTTATTTTAAATTAAATTTAACCTCCGATTGTGGCTAACGCTCCAACCTCCTTAAGGGTGGGGGTAAAAATGTCGAATGACCAAATATAGAACGACAAAGATTTCGAAACGACAGAATTATGAACTTTCAAAATGACGAAGGTTAAATCATTCGAAATTTTATCTTTCGACTGATAAAAAAATCGAATGACTATAAATCGAACCATTATTTATTGGAGAGGTAATTTATTCGAAAACGAATATTCAGATTGTCTGCAATTCGGAACATAAAAATACAGAATCGAAAAATGTAAAACACCCATATGTCCGAAACAGAAAATAGTGAGTACCTAATATGCGTAATACCGTCTACGGCGAAAAGCAATATATCGAAACGCAAAATGTCGATGGCCCGAAATGTCGAACGCCGAAAGGTCGAACGGCCAAAATGGCGAACGTGGTGGGGCCCGTCACGTGGGATGACTGTCTTACGATATTTTAGCCTACAGACCGCCAGCGCCATCTTGCAGCTTCACTCTGAGGCGCAAGTGACGTATTGCTCGATTCGCCATTCGGGCCGTTCTACATTTTGACCCTCCGCGATTTCAACCACTCGACTTTTCGGTCGTTCGCTTTAATGATTTTCTGCATTGTGAACCATCGCCATTTTTTTAATTCGGAGAATTGTCGTCTCAAATTATTTAGTGTTATGCATACAGGCCCATCGATTTTATGTTTTTCGATATTTTATTAAATCTGATTTTTGTTTTTCGCTACATATCAACTTCCGAGATGTTCATATTCGTAATTGTTATTTTCGACTTCACAGACTCTAGTAAGATTGATCTATCTATATTGGAACATTCGTCATTTTCGAATTCGACATTTTGGCCCATCTACATATCGATCGTTCGACATTTGTTCCCCCACCCCCTCCTTAATGGCCGGAAAAAAGAGGAAATTTTGTCATTTTGTTTCTGGGAAAACGTGGGCAGGTTTTCATTTTTATTTACTTTGAAGAGTATCGGTTGAAGTATACTTTTACACTTTTTGTATCGGAAAAAATTTATGAACGGGGTAGACACGATGGTTTGTGCGGATCGCTGTTTGAAAAACATGGTACTGAAGTTTACATCGTTGGAATGCCACGGAAATTGTCCTTTTTCATTGATCAATTTCTTTTTGACCGATTTAGGCTATGAAAATCATGCGAACGTTTTTACGTATTTTTATTACAGATTTACGACCTCAAGTTGTAAAAAAAAATTCCAAAAAAAGTTGTTTCGAATAATAATAAAAATGAAGAAATAAGCGAAAAAAATCGTTGCATTTCCACGATGCAAACTTCAACATCATTGAAAAACGTCCTTCGCAGTGACCACTGCTGATCGGAAACAAATCATCCGAAATTAAAAAAAAAATCAAACGTACTTAGTTTTTCCACGAAATTAATTTCTGCTTGGACAAAGAATTCGATAAAATATTGATGTTTTAAAAATGGCCGCGTCCCGAAAAGAAACATATCGATTTTCGGTGAAGAAAATACTGTATTTCCGTTGACAACAAAAAACTATGCATTGAAAAAAGATCCTTCGTTCAAACACTGCATCTCGATATGTAAAAAAAGCTCGTAAAATTAAATAAAAAATAAATAACAAAAGTAATTTTGACCAAACGCGTTTTAAGTTGGCAAAACATCCTCCATTATCTCTCGGTGTAAGCCTTCAATGAAAAGAAGAAAAAACCTAAAACTTCTTAATACCACATTTTTCATGGAGTTGCCGAAATTCTCCGTTTTGCGTAAAAAGTTCCGGCAACAGTGACGAAAGAAACTAGAAAAAAAGGAGGCACATTTCGAATATCTGTTCTTGATTACAGAGGGTCTTTTGCGGTCACGAGTACACGTGTGCAAATCTCAAGTACGGTCTGGCGGTCGAGCCGAAAAACGAGGAAATTCAAAAGAAGCTCGAGTGGGCGCAAAAAGAACGGGAGTCTCAAACGCCAACGGTGCCGAGCACCATAGCCGAAGAAAAGCTCACGAATCCGTTTATGCGTGTCAACGAGACTAGTGTAATGGAACACGCAGAGGCGTCAGGTCCAATCGAAACTATGAGGTCTCTGCGGAAAGAGAAGGATAATTTCAAGGCGTAATGAAATTCACCCCCCCCCCCCGACGATTCGAAATTCCGGAGTTTTCCTTCGCTTATCCGAAAAATGCCCAACGTCGAGAGACTAATAAATCATTTCCAGATTTAAAAACAGTTATATCGATCCGTGCGAATGTTATATCGGTTCATCCAAATCGGCAAATCAATCGAAAACCAGTTATTACCATTTAAGTTATTCAATTTCGTATTTACATATGTATATATATCTACTATGTTATATTTAGCGTCGGCTGAGGAGGCGCATCTTCGATCTTTTTATTGTATATTTGCATCTCGGCCACGTACTTCTCCTTGGAGCGCTCGTACATGTCGTAATAGACCTGAAACACACAAAACTTGTCAGTCGCAAGGAAAGTCGGGCAATGTTCATCGCGTTGTAGAAAATGCAAGATAATTCGTGAGATTAAAGTTGGCATCGTTGAAATGTGACGAAAATGATTCGGTTTTTACTCGCTCACATTTCTGTTGGCATATCTTACAAGGAACATCACTGGAGTGTTCGCCGTCGATTTTTTTGAAACTCATATACGTGATGGAGCATTGAAAAGTATTAAGTCACTAGCTCGTAAACGGAATGAGTTACAGACCTGAAACTTGGATAGTTTGTGTAGAATGTTGACCCAAAACCGAATTTTGGATTGAAAATTAAATTCAATTATTTTTATCCCCATACATGGAGAATTTTTTTTCTTACCCTGGCAGATGGGGTGTCATTTTTTAAAGCTCACTGAGTCGTGTAAATTTCTTTTCTTTTATATTTTTAATAATAAGGAAATGGCGAGCCGTCAAAGTTGTCAGTTTTCGACTATTTTTGTTACGGGATATATCTCAAAAACTAAACTAGTTAGGAACTTCTGGATATTGTGTCCCATATACTGTACTTAAGGCCTTAGGCCACAGTAAAGGGTATAAAATCATGTGCGAATTTAACTATTTTTTCGTATGAAAAAGTGATTCATTCATAAAACTAATTACACATTTAGTATGAATATCAAACTGTTAGAATATATATATATATATTCGATGTACAAAATGGCCGACTAGTCGAAATTTCTCGAAACAGCTTTTTTCCAGTTGGCGTGACAAATAACTTCAACAATTTCCACTCGATTTACTTCAAATTTAAAAGTTACGCTCCTAATTGCATTTCGCAGAGACGTACGGAATTTCCGGTTAATCGACAACTTTTCATTTTATGAGCAGTTATAACGAAATTTTTCACTGAAAATTCATTTCTTAAGTTCAAATACCTACAACTTTTGAAAAAAACAATATTTTTTTAATTCCGTATGTACTTCTCTGGGTATTCTAATGCAGATTGACGAGAATTTTTATTTTTCGTTCTAGGTAAAAAATTGTGGATGCTAAATGTTACGCCGCGGAGTGTCTAGAAAAAAAGATAAAAGAAAATATTAGTAGTCGGCCATTTTGTACATCGAACAAAATTATATATATATATAGAAAAAAATTATATATATATTTATATTATATATATATTATATAACAGCTTGATATTCATACTAAATAGATGTGTAATTAATTTTATGAGGGAATCACTTTTTCATACGAAAAAAATTGTTAAATTCGCACATGGTTTTATACCCGTTACTGTGGCCTAAGGCATTAAACAAAAAATACTGAAAACGCCGATTCATAATGTAGTATAATAATTTCCTGTATACATAATACAATAAATTTATAATAAAAATATATAAAATTATTGTTATTTAAATATTTACAATACCAAATGACTTATTTGTGGATTCGGTGCCAGCGAAGAACGAGAGATTGACGTCACGAAAGAAACGAGATTGCAAATTTAAAAAAATACTTTAGATCGTATATTTCATTAATTTTTCTTCGCCTCCTCTTTTTCTGCGAAAAATGTGACAATATTGGCAATGGGCTGGTGCTGACTCCAAAAATAAGTCATTTGGTATTGTAAATATTAAAATAACAATAATTTTATATAATTTTATTATTAGCTTACAGCAGGAGTATGCAAAGCTTTTTTTAGCTATCATCACCCCATATGGTTTCAGTTTAGTACTACCTAAGAACTAAGACAGAAAAAAGCATTACCTAATTAAGTATACAGTTAAAAAAAAGTTATTTAGTCATATGTATTGAACACTAATAGAGCGAGGCCCAACTCGCACTTGTTATCTGTGGAAAAATGATTTTAAGGGGGGCAAACCACCCCTTAAAGAAAGGCGTGTCGAGGGGTAGTTTTGCAGTTTCACCCACAACCGGTCCACCGATCTGAATAAAACAAAACCCAAAATTCTTGTAATGTGAATCAATAAAAAAATCACTACAGAATAATTGAAAAAAAATTAATTAAGGGATGAAGCGTCTTTCTGTGAGGGGTCGTTTCCCATTTTAAAAACGTTTTTCCGCAGATAAAAAAAAACGTGTCGAATAGTTTTCAATGCTTTATCACATATATGAGTTTGAACGTAATCGGAAGCGGACACTTAAGTGATGTTCCTTCTTAGCGACGAAAACCCTTCAACAACTTTTTTCATCGCTTATTTAGAAATGCATGATCTGTATTTGCAAAGAAAGACCCACAATGACGAAAACGGAGAAATGAAAATATGAAGAATTTTCGGTGCATTTCAATGATGCAAAGTTAAACACTAGATAATTCGTGAGTAACGATTTGTGCAATTCGTTTGATCTACCAATTAGATATCGATAGAAATACAAACTTTCTTGTCCTCGGAGGTCAGCGATTTCCACGTGGTGGCTAATTGTCTCGTCAGCTCTTGTTTACTAGGTTCCGGCTCTCCGGCGAGTCTCTCCATAACGCGTGGCCTCTGTTCTTGGCAGAATTGAAAGAACGGATTGGCCGGCCTCTTGGGAGCATTTGGATCCGCCTTGGCGCCTTTTCTCTTAGTTCCTTTCTTCGGTTTTTCTTCCTTGACGCACAGTAGACCCGATTTACTTCCCTTCTCAGGCTTCAAGGTCGTCTGAAAGACACTGTTCTCCTCGAGCACTCCGATGGGCGCTTCACGCCAACGATCACCGTGCCGGTCCAAACGATCGATAAGGAATCTGCCGAAAAGTAATGTTCGTGACTCCGATGACACGTAAACGGTGTAAACATAACCTCAAACGAATATCTCCGAACATAACCAACAAAACGTTACTTTTTTTCTTTTCTCGTCCGCTTCAACAGTTTTCTGACTCTTTGAATTCGATAAACCAGTCTCTCGTTGTCCTGCGATGGACACAATACGTTCGATTAAGAATTATTGGATGTTCGATTGAGCGACGAGGGATAAACTTTCTGATACCCATTGGAGACATGGCTAACCTGCTGCAAAACTTCGCATCTGTCGAGCAGAAGTTGATACTTTTTCTTGTAAACGTTCAATTCCTCGGGCTCGGCGTCGTATTCGGACTCGTCCGAAATTTCACTTTTTATCTGCGGCGATATGTAAATATTGTTTTCCGTCATGTCGACGATTATTTGTTCTTTTGTGTACGTGCGTTGGATTTAAGGAGGTTGAAGCGATCCAGTGGAGTCAAATGACGACTTGTAATTTTTTTTTTCAACGGACGTGCAAAAAATGCATACAAGGTGTAGATTTATTCTGTAGATGCTAATTTTTGATAAAATATATAATTAAAGGGCAAAATGATGCATTTTTATGTTTTTATTACGTAAATAAGAAAAACTTTTGTGTTACTACCAATTTGAAAAAGGATAAGATTATCGATAATTATTGTGAAAAATCTGCGTCAGCGAATGTCTTATACAACTCAGAATAAAAATTTGAGTTCTTTATAATTATGCGTATTTATATATTTATGCCACGAGATTATTTATTATTTCCATGAATTTATATTAAGTATTGCCGAAATATGGAACCTTCGACAACTTCATGAACTTGAGGTTGGCAGCAATGCTCTTCATTCGGCAGCCAAGATTCGAATGTTGAACGACTTGAACTTCTTGTGGCCTCTGCACACTGCGCGCGATGAGCGACGAGAGATGAGCGATATCCAATGGGAACTTCACTCTCCTAGGGCGTTTCCGGAATACCTGAGCTCCCATTGGATATCGCTCATCGCAAATCACGCGCAGTGTGTAAAGGCCATCGGGGTTATTATTTTTGTAATCGTTTGGTGGTCGTTTGGTGGTTATTGGTATCCGAATAAACAGGTTCGGCGGTCCACCGTTGTCTTATAATTAAATGATCTTTTTTTTTCGTAAAGTTGGCAGGACTTTTTTCAATTCATCATGCAATCAATAAAATGCCCAGCTAAATCGATGCAGAATCGTTTAGTGGCCACAAATTTGCTAATACCGATGTTTGGTAATTAGTTCCTGAATTACGCCAATTAAAAAACCATTTATGTCTAGGTGCACGCGATCGAGGGTCGTAAGGTAGTCTCCATGGGAAGGACGTACAACTCTCCGACATGCGACATTTTGAAAAAAATGAATACCCTGCTTAGTATACCCATAGCCGTATTGAGGTGAAGAGAAGCTGTATCGCGTGACTTACGAGTGCAAGAAAGATAGCTGAACTTTTTCGAATAGAGGTTTGTGAAACAAGCATATTTAGGGCAAAAAGATCAAGCTCTGCGTCCGTGAATCTTAAAAGTCCGATGCTTTGTTTTCCCTAAAAAAAACTTGACGATCTATGAGAAAACGCGATTCGAAAAGTTGTGAGGTTATGTACTCGTACTTGCATTACTTATTGGTACCCTGCTATGGGGAGATAGTAAATAAAGTGTACCCGAAAATGCGAATAATAAGGATGGCGCGTCGATCGAACAGACCCACGTATATAGTAATGTATCGGCCGGCGAGGTGAAAGTAATCGGACGAGGTTCTAACCTCACAACAATCTTGAGAGTTTGCCTCCAACGATTTTATTCCTTGTTTTCTTAATTTCCACATGAGAATTTTGAGAGGAAAACTATTTCCTAAGCAAAAAGGTCAGCCTCTTTAGAAATTCAATCATATTTTCCGACTCATGTTTTCTAATACATACTCGTTTTTGTACTCCGATAAATTACGTACGAGAACAAAAAAAATTATGCATTTGCGTTCAGTTACTGAGAAAATTATAGTTTTCATCAATACTGTATTCGTACCAATGAGCGTATCACTTAATCCTAAATTTGATTATAACATTGACATTTAATTATGTTTAGATAGGTTAGTCATCTGTTCTACAATCGGAGCCGATATTTTATATACATACGACATATATACGGTGTCTCACAATGACCTGATATTTAAATTTATTAATAAAAACGTATTGATAATTTCAAAATATTTTGATTTTAATATAAGGTACAAACATGGAGGTTGTGTGTAGAACACAATATCCGATAAATGGCCGCCGCCTTCCTGTTTGCAGACGTTCACTCTTTGGATGAGATTTTCAATAACTTTTTGGCATAATTGCGGATTAATTTCATCAATGCTGTGTCCAATGGCTTTCTTGAGCACCGGAATGGTCGGTGGATCATTGGCACACACTTTTCCTTTCAGAAAAACCCAATGAAAGAAGCTCAATGGCGTCGAACCGCCGCGGCGTAAAATACACGACCATGAAACTACGTCTGCAATAACTATACAGTAACAATGCAGCAAATAACAATTTCTATGCGTTGCTCGATCGTGTAACTTTCCATGACTAAACCTCAATACTTTCTTATGCCTGTTGTCAAAGATTAGTTCTCTATGTTAGTCACCAAAAAATGGCGCGCAATTTAAAATGTCAGGTAATTTTGAGATTACCTCTAGGTAGCATATTACCTTCGAAAGACCGCAGCGCCACCTTTTATATTCGTTATGTTGAGAACGAGTTGAAATGCCGAGTTTAAACTGCTCCTGTATCTAGTCTCCATGGATACAAGAGAGAACCAAAGAAAGAGAGAAGGAAGAATGGAAGAGAGATGACGAACACGAGTGGCCACGTGTCTTGTCCAAACTTCGGAGTGACGTACGTCGGGACATCGAATGATAAGAGGCTCGGCACCAAATTGCTTGCACGCCATTTTCTCGTTATTTTAAATTATCTTGTTCCTTAATAACAGGAAGGGTCCTGGCTACTGGAAGCCCGGAGAGTAAGATGGAAATTCTTTAGCGCAAGCATGCAACAATTTTGCGTATAACCTACAGTCCTAATTGAGGAAACGGCTCGTTATTATAATTGTTATATCGATCCTCGTGGAGTAGTCGATGGGACGTTGAGTGTGCGTTGAATTAATAATTGTTTCCTAATTGCGTCTGATGTCTAAGGATTTGCAACACAGCCTCGTTCGGTCTAAGACAAGCAGATTTATCACCTGGCGTATTTTACCGGATTTCAAGATTAATTTGCTATATGTAATTCGTTTATCATGCGACATAAATTATTGGCAACAATGACGAGTCGAATTCTTGAAAATAATGTCATATCAATAATAGTTTGCTTGGAGTATCGTCCAATTGTCGATTATAACCTCAAAGGGCTCGTCGAAACATTAGAATTTATGCATTTTCTTCCTAATGGTGACGAACTCGCGAAGTGTGTTACCGACCGTCGGCAAAAAAAATTAACAACGAACATTCGGTTTCGCGTAAGCTGTCGCACTTATCTATTTGTGCAAGCAATTTTTGCAGCTGGTATTGAAAAACCAAGATTGATGAATATGTCACGTTATTTCGGCGATCGAAATACCGTAAATCGCTCAAAGTGGAAGAAAAAAACGCATAATTAGAAAAAATAGCTCGATGTTGTATTTTCTATTTGTAGAAACTTAGGAATGAAAACTTGGTGGTTGAATTTACGTTTAGGTCGAAGTTTTTCCATTTTTACTCCTTTCAAGGGACTTTCAAATTTTCTGAAGAAATCCACAATCGGAACGGGACGATAAAAAACATCGGATTATTGACGAAATAATCTAGTACATTTTCATTGAACGAATTATGATTAGTTATGTAAACAAAATAATTTTAAGGACTCGGAAAGTTAATTCAAAAATGGTTTAGACATTTATCTTTTAAAACGAGTTTTTCTTTATAAAATAAATAATATTGACTAAGACTTGACCGAGTTTTTTTATATCGCTTTTCAATCATGACAAAAAAGTTGATTTTTTTTTCAATTTTTCGTACATAATAAACATTATTGTGCAAGACTAACGACAAAAAATGTTAAAAATAAAAGCGTCTGTCAAAACTAAACTACTATTGCACTGCATAAGAGTACCAAATTTCAAGTCAATCCGTTCATTAGATGTCAAGAAATCGTGTACACCGTTTAAAAAAACAGTTTCGAGAAAAACGCTTTTTACTAGCAGTTCTATCATTGTAATTATAGTTTTGCCGTAAAACTGCTATTCCTGCACCATATATTGGACCTTCTTCTTCAATTTGAGTTGCCTCTAGCTGCGAACGATTTTTTTATCATCACAGTAGCCTAACCCCTTAAATCGCTTTTCGGACGGTAGATTCACACGTTGCTCTACCTTACAAATGTCCAGACGCCAATTCGAGACTTCTACTAGCTGATGACTTCAGAATTCTAATAAGTCTGATCAATGAGGGCAATCTTCACAAGATAACAATGCGAGATAAAAATTTCAGTTTAATAATTTGCGGCGTAGGTGATTAAGCCTGGGAATTAACGATTACTAAGAGTGTGCACATCCGGGCAGGTTGATGTTTACTTCAAAGGCCTGTATACCGAGTCTCACATAAGACGATAAAAAGACGAAACGTTCCCTGAATCACAAAAAACCGAATGAAAAAACATATGCTCGAGCAAATTTCAAAATTACCCGCCGAGAAATGTTTCATCAGCGAAAATTCCCATAGAGGGCGTTTGGGCGTCCGACGAGGGTTGCTAAAGCGGCGCATGCGCACAGCCCGAAAAATCACCCCCTGATTGTTTCGGCCGCTCGTGTAGTACCAAAAAAAAGCGTTCGTGTGTATTCATTTAGCAGAGCTCGATCTCGCCTGTCGTGCCACGTTCGTCGCGCATTTTGTTTCCTCGTTCGCGTCCATCGAAAATCCCTTTTCGGATTACTTTATTTTTTCTGGTCAACGGCCATCCGTGATTTTACCCGGTAGCTGTTTCTCTCCTGGAACACGAGTCGTTCGTAGAAGAATTTCATCGTTGTCGAACCCGCAGTGAAAACAGTGTCACGATCTCCTTAACGATACCTAACAAAACGTCAAGAAAACACGCGTGCGTCGAAGAATCGTCGAACGCGGATCAAGTTTTTTTCCATTCTAAAATAGTCTCTCCTCGTCGCCTTTGCCGTCTAGCCTTTCGCACCCGTTGAATCGCGATATATGATCGTCATTCCTTAAGCGTCACACATGATGCAGTGCACCGCAGTTTTTTAGCATCTACTGGCGACTGGGTGAGCCCTTTGGTGAGTACTTTTTTTATCTCGCGAATTTTCGTAACCTCCTGTTATATGGCAATTACGCTGTTTTTTTTGAGTAATTTCTACGATGTCTCGAAGTAACTTCCGGCTTCTCATAACCTAAATGACTACTAGACGTCCGTGACTCGAGTTGTATCGTAGTAGGGAAAACGATTATTTATTCACATCCAAGAGATTCGATTAACTAGATCACGGTACCGACGGTATCGATGAGGAAAATGCACACATATATCTAGTTTAGGGGATTTTTTTTAGGTAGAAATATTGTCTCGAAATTTGAATTTTTTTTCTTTTTAGAAGAAATTTGAAAAAAAAATTTTAAGGAAATTTGAAGAAATTTTTTTATTATGAAATTTAAATAAAATCGTTTTTTAAAACAAATTTGATGTTTTTTTAAAGAAATTTGAAAAAATTATTTTTCTAAAAAGAAATTTGAAATTTTTTCTTTTAAGAAATTTGAATTTTTTAAAAAGAAATTCGTATTGAAAAAACAAATTTGAAAATAATGCCAAATTTAATTTGATTATTCTACAGACCTTTCTGAATACGCTTGTGAAAACCGTTTAAGGGGTTAGGCTACTGCGACAACAAGAAAATTGGGGTTGATTAAAAAAATGAATTTCGAAGGAATAAGTAAGACGATTGAAAATTCGTTCGGACATCTATTTGTATGTACATTAATAAAGTTGGTTACCAAATTTCATAAAAACATTAATAATTAAAGAAGTTATAAACAATCGCGTGGAGAACTTTTGAAAGGAAGAATTGCGGTTTCTCAATATTTTTTAAATGAAAGATTTCATCACCATTTTTGAGACTCACGGTATGTTTTATTACTACTTTCGGCTGTTGAATGGTATTTCAAAAATTCATGAATCTTTAAAAATGGCGGAGGAATGGCACGGTCTTCTAAACGAGTTGTCGCGGATGTTGTTAGACGGCGTGACACGTAGCGTCGGCGGGATTAATCTGAAAAAAAAACCAACGAAGATTTTTCTTTCATTAACACTCATACGCAGAATATGAACCAAGAAAAAGTGAGAAATGCTGAAAATCGATGATATGATACGCTTTGAAACAAAAAGATTCAATTTTCCGAAAAGAGTCTCCATTTTGCAATCAAAATTCCTTCCTTTCAATTTTCAAAAACATTTAGGGTCATGTTTCGGACAATGAGGTTAGCAAGATTTATACTAAATTTCATCGGAATCGGTCGATTAGTTTTTTAGCTATACGTCACGCCAGTTTTGAAATTGCAGCTTAGAAGACCGTGCTATACCTTCGCCATTTTTAAAGATTAATTTTAAAAACATACCATTTAATAGCCAAAAGTACTAATAAAACATACCCTAAGTCTAAAAAATGGTGAAGGAATCTTTGTTTTAAAAAAAAAGTCATGAAAATGAGGAGAAACAATTCTCGCCTAAAGGTATCTCCCCCCCCCCCCCCCCCCCCTTAACGGTGCACTTGACTTGGCCACCCGGTTCATCGGAAACAACAAAAAAAAAACTTTTTTTCTTAAAATAGATAATATTGGCTAACATTTCAGCGAGCTTTTTATTGTTATCGTGTTGCAATAATCGAAAAAAGAATTATGCATTTTTATTCGATTTTTTTTAGGAAAAATTACATGATCGTTAATAACTTATGAAAAAGATGTTATGAAGAAAAACGTCGCTCAAGACTAAGCTACTATTACACTGAATAAGTGTGCCAAATTTCAAGTCAATCCGTTCATTGGATGTCGAAGAAAATCGTGTACACCGTTTTGAAAATGATAAAAGTTTGCAACGTTGGAACGCAACGGCAATTTCGTAGGTCAATTTTTTTCGGACCATTTAGCCCCCCAAAATCACGCAAACGATTTTCAGGTTTCTCATTAGAGATCATCAGCCTGAATACGTAAGAAAAGATTTTAGATGATAATGAAAATGCGAAAATAAAAAAATTGATAACAAAATTCGTTGCATTGCAACGATGCAAGCTTCGTTGGTTTAAAGTTTTAATGCAAGCATTTAAAGTTTTACTACCAGTTCTGTCGTTGTAATCATGAGTTTACCTTCAATCTGACATGTCTGCATCACATGTTGGATCTTCATCTTCAATTTGAGTTGCCTCAAGTGTCGAACGGTTTTTTTAAATTTTCACAATTGCCTAACTCCTTGAACCCGTTATTTGTCATTTTTGCGGATTTTTCGCATCCCTATTGTGAGAAAGGACGTCGACGAGGAACTTTTTGTACCGGTGTGTCCATAGAAAAAGAAATCGCCAATGCGCAGCACGTATTTTCGGTACTTCTGTTTTTCGCGATACGCACGAACGATGGACGTTTCGATATTCACGTCCAATGTCATAGCTGACCTCCGCGTTTTTCCCTCTGTTTACATGATTGTCGCTTTTGTCTCGTACTATACTTCTCGTGGTGGAGCTTCCGCCGCCTCCTCTTCCAATCTAAATAGACAAACAGTATAGATTTTGTCTCCACCCTTTCTTGCGTACAAGTCGCGAACTCTCAAACATCATGGGTTGAAGTTTACATCGATAAAGAGCAACGAAAATTCTTTCCAATTTCTTATTTTTCTTATCATCCAAAATCATAATTTGCAGATTTAGGTTGTAGATGGATAAATAAGAATCCTCAAAAACGTTTCCGTGATTTTCGTAGCTCAAATCTGGCAAAGAAAATTTGGAAAATAAACAAAATCTTTTTCGTTGTATGGCAACGATGCACATTTCAACGTCATTAAACATCAATTTTGCAAGTATTTACGGAAACATTGAAGAAACTAAGGTTTCTGCACGGAAAGTTCGCCATTTTTTTTCGAAGTGTTCGAACGAACACTTCGAAAAACGAACACTTCGCTCGTAGCTCGAGCGAAACTTCTACAAATTATTAGTTGGCCTCGTCACGAATTAGTGAGAAACCATGATGTTGGAGTTTGCATCCTTGGAGCGCAACGAAAGTTAGATTTTCTTCTATTGCTTACATTTTTTAGCCGGCTTAGGGTACGAAATTTACACGAACCGTTTTGCTTATCTTCACCAATGATTTACGACCTTAATGCATACAATAAATGATAGATCATGATAAAAATTAAGAAATTAAAAAAATAGAAAAGTACTTTCGTTGCATGCCAACGATGCGAACTTCCGGGCTATGGGAAATATCGATTTTGGAAATTTGTTGAGGCTGCCTGGTCGATATTGGGATTAGATCGACAAGCAAAGCACATGGTGATGCAGTTTGCATCGTTGGAACGCAACGAAAATTCTTGGTTTTTAAATTTCTTTATATTCATTATTATCTAAACTCTTTCTTTACAGCTTTTGGTTAAATGAAAAAAACCAGATGGCGGGTGGAGGAAGGCTCTAGAGAGGAAAGATATAGTGGAGGAAATATGCGAAATGGTAAGACAATTTTAAAAAATCGCGCAAAGAAAGGAGATGGAAAAGTAGGGCAAGGGAAACGAGAGACCTTCGGAAAGAAAAATAGCGATAGGCATAAGCAATTGTAATCGTAGTAAAGGTAAAAGACGTGTTTAGACGAATGTAAATAGACCCGGAAGAAGGGAGACAAAGTGCACACAAAAGAATGTATATTAAAAAAAAAAAAAAATTAGAATTAAGTGAAGTGTATGTAAAGACGGGAGAGATTGTAAAAACCCGCAAGGGTATACACGGAATAAAGCACTACTACTACTACTAATACAGCTCTTGGCTATGTATTTTTCAAAAAGATTCTCAAAAACATTTCATGAACTTTCGTGACCTAAATGAGCAGAAAAAAATACAGCAATACGAGAAAAAATACATTTTCGTTGCATTCCAACGATGTAATGTAACTTCAATACCATGAAAGCAAACAACGTCGCCGTGTCACGAATGTTTTGAAAAATGGCCGATAACGTAGACGAGACACAGGTACAATGCTATCAGAATTGCGGGCATATACGAAGAGATTTATCGAAAGATGAGAAAACGTCCGGTAGGTATCGATGTGTATTTTCAAGTCAAGGGAAACTGCCAAGTTGTTTGCATTATCTTACGGAACAATAAATGGTATTGAAGTTTACATCGTTGGAATGCAACAATTTTTTTCCTCGTATTGCCCAATTGCTTTTTGGCACATTTAGGCTACAAATATCACTGGAATATTTCAGAAGATCTTTATTAAGAGTGCATAACCTAAAACTGCAAAGGAAGAGTTTATATGGAAATGAAAAAAAAGAGATGTGAAAAAATAAAAAAGGATTTTCGTGGCGTTCCAACGATCATGGCTGTTACGCATATGGAAAACAGGGAACACTCGATGATATTCGTAATCGGCGTAAAATTACCCATCCAATAGACCCTCGAAACGGTTTAGAAGTCGAAAAAAGCATTTTCAATTCTCTTGGCCACTCGTCCAGAATCGCCAGACTCGAAATTTCAAAGAGCTGTAGCGTCAGGGTATTTGAGTGACGCGAACTCAATGTGGGAGTTTTAAAAAGAATTTTCATAGACTCAGAGAATGCCGTATGATTCACCGCATCAAAAAATGACCGAAAAATTGGCAAAGGGGTATAGGTATATCGAAAAATCAGTGAAAACGGATGCTCCATCTTTGAAGTTCTGCTAAAAAACGAATAACAACCAGAGCTCAATAAATCAAACGGCATTATAAAGAACAAACCATAAAGAAAAGAATAAGCACAGAATGGAGATACAGATCGAAGCAGACAATAAATCATTGACAATTTAGTAGACACTTATTTTTCGGCGAGATGGGAAACAAAAATTTGATTTAAAATATTTTCTCACGAGTCCATTTCGATGTATTTTTACCCCCTGAATACGAAATCATTATTCATTTCTCCCAAAACCCTCAATTATTATTAAGAATCGATGAAAACGTAAGGAATGTGGGTACTTCCTTAAGCTCTCTATCCGACAAAAATGCAAAAAATACGTAAACTTTAATTTTGTCCCCTTTTCAAAGTGTTGCCCGTTGTGTTCAAATCAATCCCCCCCTTTTAAAAGTGGGGGGAGTGAAAGAAAAATAAAGGCTCGATTCATCCCTTCATTGTTGTTTTTTTTAATGTACCCATAGTAGATTTTCATTGGTTTGCATTAGAATAATTTTCGATTCTTTTTCACGGAAATCGGTGGACGGCTTAAGGGTGAAACTGTAAACTCAGCCCTTGAAATGCTTCAGTGTACGGGGCGATTTCTCCCCTTAAAACTGTTTTTTTTCGCTGTTATATATATATATATATATATATACATATAAGTAAGTTTCTAACATACATACATATAAGTTTCTAATACATACATAACATACATATAAGTTTCTAATACATACATTAGAAACTTATGTTATGTATGTATAAGTTTCTTATGTTATGTATGTATAAGTATGTATAAGAAACTTATGTTATGTATGTATAAGTTTCTAATACATACATAACATACATATAAGTTTCTAATACATACATTCTAATACATACATAATATAAGTTTCTAATACATACATATAAGTTTCTAATGCTTTATTACCGTACATATGCGTTTCAACAAAATCAAAGGTGGACACCAGAGTGATGTTGTTTATTAGCGATAAGAGCTGACACTCATACTTGGTTATTGACATCTTCGAAGTTTATTGATATGTAACTTGGCCGAAATATTTTTTATCGAAAATTCTAATCGAATGCTAGTGAGTACCTAGAATATTTTCAGATATTTCAAGTCAATAGTTGAAAACTCAGGGGGGTAGGGGGTACAGTGTCCATCACTTTAAACCTTAATATTTCGCAAACGAGGCTCAACAATGAAGAATAGTACATAGAACTTTTAATTAATTTTGTAAGACCTGTCCAATGACCCCTCACGAGATGGGGTATGCGAAGAAAAAAAAACCGTCATGTCACATATACAGGAAGAACCCGAAAAAAATCGTTTTTCAAGATTTTGCTACATATTAATTGGGGAAGCACAGACCTGTAATTTTCATGCACACAGATTGAAAACTGTAGAACGGTAAGGCTGTGATGGATGTTTGCAATGGTCAAATTCATCTAAACCGATTTGTGGACTCCAAAGATTATCCGCTGAAAAACAACACCGAAAGCGAAACAACTGCTATAGAAACAGATGCTTCCAGCGTGCGTTTCGTAAGAACGGCTGAAATGTTTCAAGGACAAAAAATACGTAGAGCAGAAATCTGATGAAGTTGTGCGAATGAGTTTGCAGTTCCTGCTCACAAGGTAAATCTGGAGAAAATGACTCCACTGATGAACGCTTAGTGAACCGGGAAGACATAGACTAAGAACATAAATAGCAGAAGCAATTTTACAGTGCTATTATATTTTCCAAATTACTCAATCACAGTTTTTTTTAAGTACGTGCAAGAGGAAAAAGAACTGATAAAAATGCCTAAGTCCGTGGCAATATACAACTGGGCGAAGTGAATAGAGATTGTTGTATAAATGGCTTATTTAAATTTTAGCTTCCATCTGCATTAATCTCCTACTCTGATAGATATGACGTTATAGTCGATACTAACTTGCTTCCTCATTCTAAACCTACAGTTTCCTGTTATTGACGACATGAAAATGATTTCGTTTCTGTTAGCAAAAAAAATTAGTTTTCCACCGAAAAAAATTCTCCGGTCATTACAATTTATCCGAAAAACAATAATGTTGATAACCGGCAGTGGTGGACGCAGACTCAGCGTGCAGTTTCAACGACCTCAAATCTTGAGCGATGTTGACGGGGTGTATTAGCTGGATGGGTGAACGCTTAGCCGCGTACTTACTATCGAGCGAGGGGCCACTTTGCTGCAATAACACTTTGGAGGGCCTCTCCGGAACTGGAAATGTTGCAGTGTAGGGTAAATACGTGTGGGGTAAAATGGATAGGGTCGGAAACCCTGCAAGGGTACACGAAAGAACACCGAAATGGATAATCTCGTGGTTATTACGATAAACATTATAATTTTCTCGCTAAACCATTTTAAAGGGAGTTTCATTTAAATAGGTCTCTCTTTCTTTTCATGAAATTAAAGTTTGTATCGTTGGGATGCAATGAACACATGTGAATTTCTTTTTATTTCTTTCCACAAATTTCTTCTACAAAAATCGCTTAATTACTTTTTAAGACACTTATTCAGAGATCTGCAATGTAAATATGCAAATACAGATTTTGCATAATAATAAAAATAACAAAATTAATACGTACAGAAGTGCGTTGCATTCCAACGTTGCAAACTTTACCATCATTTTTTTTTCCTACAAAGTAGTGATATTAGCGAAGAGAGGGCGGGGCGTTTCGCTTTTTTACGTTGATAAAACTACTTTATTAATTTGTTTTATTTTTCGAAAAACAAAAAAACGCGCACTGAAAATTTCACCTGTAAATTTCGGGTCAAACAAAAGTATTTCTATATATATTTATAAAAAATCTATTTTTCAATATTCGTTGTATTTAAAAAAATAAGTTTCTGGCAATGCCATTGAGATTTACGGCGTCATTGGGTTTTTTGCGGGTTCAATCGACACGTAAAGTGTAATTTATGAAAAATGCTCATTTTATACCTTGTTTACTTCTCTCCAACTGTCAGCTGTGAATCTATGTCTCGCAATTTTTATTCGAACCGAACGAATTTCACTTATGATTTAGTATTCACGGCCGTGGTGAAAAACACGTGAAGCCCCACATTTTTCAAGCACCGTATTGTGTTTTTCCCCATTCTGCGCAGCTGTCAATTGTTCGCTCTGCCTCCCTCTCTCTCTCTCTCTCGCTTTTGGAAAAGGTAAAAAAAACAATAAAATCTGAATAAACAAAAACAGTCAGCCACCAAAGCCAAATTCATAACAGTTTAAAACGATTGATGGCCGGTAAAGGTTTTCAAGCTTGATATTAAGGGGTTAGGCTACTGTGACGTCCCGAAACTCAGGGTCATTTAAACAAATTAATTTTGAAGGAAATAAGACGATTGAAAAATCGTTGGGTCATTTATTTGTATGTACAGTAAAAAAGTTGTGTAGAAAATATCTTAAAAAAATGTTAATGATCATAGAAGTTAGAAACAATCTCGTGAAGAATCGTTGAATGTGAGGGGCTCAACGGTGTACTTAATTTTGGCCACCTGGTTTATCTGAAACAAAAAAACGATTTTTTTTTCTTCTTAAAATAGGTAATATAGCTAAAAGTTGACCGAGGTCTTTTTTCGCCATCGTGTTTCATTCATCAAAAAATAAATTTTGATTTTTCTTTCTCTTTTTTTTTAGGAAAGATGCCGTTATTGTTAATAACTAATGAAACAAAAATGTTGAGAAGAAAAACGTCGGTCAAGACTAAATTACTATTACACTGAATAACTGTATTAAATTTCAAGCCAATGCGTTTATTAGATATCGAGAAATCTCGTACACCGTTTTGAAAAACACAGTTTCGAGAAAAACGCGTTTGACCTTATTAGAAGTGCTATCGTAGTAGTCATAAGTTTACTTCCAACCTACGATTCCTGCACCACATGGTGGACCTTCTTCAATTCGAGTTGTCTCGAGCGACAAACGAGTATTCGTCATTTTCACAGTAGCCTAACCCCTTAAATTTAGGTCGATTCTACAATAGGGCACGCGTGGACTTTTCGGCACGAAATGTCCCGTGTGTCTTGTCCCAAGGTATAATACTTTCGCTTCTTCGGTGTGATCTGGTTACGTATGGATAAGTTCGCGACACGAGCACGGCTCGCGGTGACATATCGTATTAACGAACCTGCCCGTGAAACTCGACCGTATCTAATAGAATAGTTCAATTTCAAGCTGAAAGTACTGGTTCTCCGTGTTACTTGGAAGGTGTAATGTACGATTCACCGTCCTGAGCACCGGGATCGCGTATTTACGGAGTGAATGAAACAAAAGTCTTCTGTGCTTTTGGCGAGAAAAGGCAAGTGTTAATATAGGAAGAGCGAATGTCCGCAATGCAGAGGTCGTCGTTGTGCTATTCATCGCGATCTTCGTACACTACGCGTGTATACAATTCTCTGCTTTCTCCCCCTCTTCTCCCACGCTCCTGACTCTACTCCTGTTTTCCTTAACTTGCTGTGCTTTCGCGCGTACACATTGAGGCGATATTCTCAAGGTCATTTGGCTCACAACGTAACACAAGTGAAATTGTCTGATCGATCCTTTCCGTTTCCGATCCTGATCCTTTTGTTCCTTCTACTTCGTACTATCTATTCTTTTCCGTTCGATATTTAATTTTGAAATTTTATCCTCTCATTTCTTCCCTACTTTGCCTTGGATATGTATGATTGAACTTCTTGTCGAATTTCGCATCGTTGGAAAGCAACGACATTTCTTCAGGATGCATATTCAGAGATCTATCATTTAAATCGGCAAAAAGATTTTATGTTAAAACAGAGAAATGAAAATAAAAGCGTTAAAACAGAGAAATAAAAATTTAAATGTTAAAACAAAGAAGTAAAAATAAAAATGTTAAAACAGAGAAATGAAAATAAAAATGTTAAAACAGAGAAATGAAAATAAAAATGTTAAAACAGAGAAATGAAAGATCAAATAGAATTTTCGTCTCATTGCTATCTTCAACACCATTTGCATACCTTGGCCATCAACTCACTCTGAGTCGATAGCTTGGAATATTTGGCGATTGTGTTCTTCGATTTTTTGTTTCAGAATCGATTATCATTGTGTATAAGCGCTCAATACATGGCTTGTAGTATTACACACGTACGGAAATTTGTAAAATTTATGTCGAAACACCTTCGCGTATGTTGGACGGAGCTGCATTTTTCATTGCTCACTTGACGGTACAAAAACGTACTTTCTCGATAAACTGAAGGGTACGTCCTAGTAAAAATATGTTAGCTTTTCGGATATTTGCGTTTGGAAGGTAACTCAAAAACATTGCTTTTTTAAAATTTCAGATGCTAATTATTTATTTTATTACTTTCGTTTACTGAGCGTCCATTGTGTCATTGTCGTAGGACTAACACGTTGCTTATTGTTAGTGATTATTGAACACTGATGCTTCGGTGATATGTATTTTATTATTAATATGTTATTAGCATTTAGTCGGATTGTATTATTTTTTTCCTATAAATTGAATTAACTCATCTTGCAGTTACATAATGCCAACGTCAACTACAATCGTTTATTTAATGTCAGACGATATTCTATTGTTAGAACACACTACTATCGTCTCTTTTCGCGACGACCGATTATACTTCCTCATTATCCTTTCGCGGAATTTTTTTCCCCTATTTCAAGTCGACCGATGCAATCATTTTCTTCGTACAATCCCCCCGTGGAAAATAAAAATATCTGAACAAGAGATTTGCGGTTTTTCCTGAGTTTTCCTGGGAAAATCATTTTTTTCTCATGCACGACGGTGCACACGTCGATTAGAATTGGAAAGGAGGATGTCTTCGTTTTCTATAATAATGTTTGCGTAATTTCCAGCACAAAAATGGACAGGTTGTAAAAGACTCATCAATCAGTGATTTATTAGATCAACTGAATGCGCTTAGCTCTATAAATGGTGTTGAAGTTTACATGTTTGGAATGGTACATTTTCCTTCTGGAGCAAACATCTATTATTAGGTGTACAAATAAGTTTTAGGACACTTCGATTTTGTATCATAACAGCTATTCTAAATTAATTCAAAGGTCCCGCTCACTTATCATAGATGGCGCTTGATATGTAGTATCGAAGTAAAGGAGTCATAAACATAACCTATAAATTCTGTAAATTAAACATGCAGACCGATAAGCTATTTATTAGACACTGCATTCGCTATGAATTCCATTAAGGAAAAAGTGTTAGGAAAGCGTGTGAATCGATATGTTCCGTTCTTGGAGACAACATTGTATCTAAAAGTACATGTGAGTATTGGTATAAGCGATTCAAAGAAGGTGATTTCGACGTTAGTGACCGTGAACGCACGGGGCCTCCTGTAAAGGTGGACGATCAGGAACTGAAAGCGTTGCTGGATGAAAACTCTTGTCAGACGGAGAAACAACTTTCGGAACAGCTTGAAGTAACTCAACAAACTGTTTCTTATCGTTTAAAAGCAATGGGTAAGATTCGAAAAGGAACAAAGTGGGTACCACACTTTCTGACTCAAGAAAATAAAAACAGCCGTCTTAACATTTGTGTGAGTCTTTACAACAAGCAACATAGAAAGTCTTTCTTGTGGAAAATTGTGATCGGCGATGAAAAGTGGATTTATTTTGATAATCCGAAACGCAAATATCATTGGGTTGACCTCGGCGAGCCGACAACATCCACGCCAAAGCGCAATGTTCATTGTAACAAAGTCATGCTGTGCATATGGTGGGATATGAAAAGCGTACTGTATTATGAACTTCTCAAACCTGGTCAAACAGTTACTACCGATCGCTATTGTTATCAATTGATGCAAGTGAATCAAGAAATTGAGAAGAAACGTCCATTTCCTGGTAAAGGAAAACGTCCAGTAAAACTGCTCCATGACAACGCGCGGCCTCATGTGGGTAAACCGGTCAAGGATACGTTACTAGCGCTTGGATGGGAAGCTGTACCACACCCGGCGTATTCACCAGACTTAGCCCCATCCGATTATCATTTATTCCGGAAAATGCAGAACGATTTGTCTGACGTGCGATTCAAAACATTTGAAGAAGTGGAAAAATGGGTCGCTAAATTTCGCACCTCGCAAGACGAAAGTTTCTTTGCGAAAGGCATCCGCGAGTTACCTGAGAGATGGCTGAAGGTCATTCAGTGCGATGGAGATTACTTCGATGAACTTCGTGTTTTACTTCTTTTTTAATAAATCTTGAATTTTTTGAAAACTGTCCTAAAACTTATTTGTACACCTAATAGATTTCATTATTTTTATTGATTTGCGTGATTTTTGTGTCTAAATCTGTCAAAAAACCACGGAATTGAAAAAAGGCATTTTCACTGCATTTCAAGACGCGAAATTCAAAATAACCTCCGTGGATGCATTCGGAAAAAAATGTTAGCTCACAGTGTTTGCTGAAAAGCGCAGGACTATTTCCTCTCATTATATTTACAGCATTTAAGGTGTTCGGAGCGTTAGCCACAATCCAAGATTTAATTTTGAACAAAATATATGTTATTGCCGACAGTATACTGAGCCTTCACGATTTTTTTCAAATGTTTTCACTACAAAACATTAGAGATAAAAAATAGTTTAACGTGTGTAATTTTACGTGCGGTTAGATGGGCAAGACGTTCACACTACGGATGATGTAATTTTTTGGGCTACTTAGACCAAGATAAACCATTTATAATAACGGATTAACGCAAACTATACCATTTGGAAAAAAACTCCTATCTTGACCAACGCAAACCATATATATTCGATACTCAACCATCAAGGTTTGATATAAGATAATAAATCTTGGCTGGCGAACGAAGAGCATTGTTGCCAACCTTAATGTCCGCGAAGTTGTCGTATTCCGGCAACACATAATATTTATTAATGGTAATAATACATAATCTCGTGGCATGAATATAAATAGGCATAATTATAAATTACTCAAACGTCCATTCTGAGTTGTATAAAACATTCGCTGACGCAGTTTTTTTTCTTCATAATCATCATCGATGATGTTATACTTTTTCAAGTTGGTAGTAACGTAAAAGTTTTTTTCATGGACGTAATAAAAATATAAAAAAGCATAATTTTCCCGCATAATTATATTGAGGAAAGGAAGGATATTGGAGAAACTGCTGATAATTGGGAGTAGCAGGGTTTTCACCGAAACTAGTAGTGCCATCTCGGTTTTACGGCCGTGAATTGTTATAAGAAGGCGTCACTTGTCGATATGTTCACACGGTTCGTCCGTGACTTTTCTGAGATGGCGACCAGAGCGCAAATCGGGAAGGACTGTTTTTAAAGATTTTCGAAGTAGGTGTTTGATGAGTTCGACTCGGTAAATTTCCATATGATTATGTTGTTTAGCTTTATGTGTACTGTAAAATAGACCATGAACTTTGTATATTGCTTTGATTTCAAAGATATGCATACTTGTAAACAAAAAAATAGAGATTATGCCCGACTACGTCTTGTTGTTAATTTGGAATGCCCGATTTGATGATAATTTGGACCTACATTTGTAACCAGATGTAGGTCTATCTCACTAATATATAAAAGGGAAAGCCTGTGGTATGATGGCATTTTCCAACAATTTAGAGATCTCATTTTATTTACAGATTATGTTGATCTTGAAGGGTTAGAAGCCAAAGAGAAAGAATAACAGAAAAAATAAGATCAGAAAATCTTAAAAAGACAGGCAAAAGAAAACACTCAACATAAAGAACAAGGCAAATAGACAAAAACTATGAAAGAAATGGAGACGGCTAAGACAAAATATGACCAGATAGGAAAAAGAAACGAAGACTTAATGAAAGCGATGATGACACTGAAAGTTTGGAATCTTCCAACTCTCATAACAGTCGTAAGTCAAATACATCAGGAGAACTAGAATCTTTGTTTGGTGGAAGACCAAAGACCCCCGCAGCTGATGCAGAGTGTATTTTCTGGAGAGGGGAGTAGAGTGAAGACGGGGGGGGGGGGATGGGTGCCGTGTTTTATGTGTGAGATTTGGGTACACGGTGAATGTGCTGGCTGTGAAGGTGGATCCTATGTTTGCGAATATTGCAAATAACCCATTAATTGAATTGTTAAAACTGATTAAAACTGATTAAAGCTGATTATAGAAATGAGGGTAAGTCTTACATTTGCTTCTAAAATAATGGCCTAATAATAATAGCCTACATAACTAAGTTAAGCACGGTGAATATATTTTGGAATACTCCTATTCCAAAATACCTGCACCCCATCTCGAATACAGAATTGTGCAATTTTTTGTCCACACTAAAATTATAACCAGTAACGATAATTAGATATTTTTGATAATTTGCAGATTGATAGTATATGAATATTGCTTCAATGTCAAAGAGGTTTTGTTTGTCTACAACTTACAGAAAAAAAGTCGCAGGCTTAAAACAAAATGGTATTCCAAATAACCTCCCTTTCCTTTATTCTATGAAAAATTAGCATCTACAGGATAAATCTATACTTCGGATGCATTTTTTCTAGGTTAATTGAAAAAAAAAATGCATAAAACGTCATTTGACTCAATCTGACCGCTCCAACCTCCTGAAATTCATCTATTCTTCTAGAAATTTACAATTATATTACAGTCACATTACAAGGTGAAAAAATGTTTCACCTATAGACAGCACTCTCGACGATCGTGAATTCGTTTCTCCAAGAGCCAAGTGTTTTCCTTTGTCATGATCCACTGAAAGAGCGAGCAAGAACGGGTGGGCGATGGAGAGAGAGGAGGAATGGAAACGTTTCCTTTCGAAGATTCTTCGCAGTTAATAAATAGAAACAGAAGGTAGGGACGATGACTCGAGGCAGGTGGAAATTTGCATGTAATCTCTTGGCGTTCGCGCGTCACCGCACTGAGAGACTTGCACAGTGACCGTGCGAATCGGGGCTTCCCCCGATAATATAACACCGAGGGAAAGATACCATAAAAAAGAAATCGAAACTTCAGGTGACTGATCGACGTCCTATCACGTTATTGGTTGCGATCGCGGTCATCGCACGACTATCGATGTGGAATAATTTTAAGAAGAAAAAATCGCTTTTTCTCCTCCGGATAGTACCGAATTGTGTTCTTCAATTCTAGAATTGGCTTGATCGTCCGATTGTCACCGATGATTCATACCATCTTGAGAGCGAACGTAATTGAGACGATCAGCGGGATAATGCAATGAGCCTTTCTCCAATACCGTACTCCTCATATTTTTGATTAATTGAAATTTGTTTTTTTTTCGATGATTCTATTTTCGCCCCCATTTCTACTTCGTTGAGAATTCGATTCCAATGTGAAACACTCATGAATCCAGTTGCCTTCGTGGATTTTATGGAGAAATTTGGGGAAAAAATTCACATCGGGTTGTATCCGCAAGTTAGCGCGATGCAACGAAGCGATCGATCTATCGAGGAAGCGTTTGTGAAACAATGGTATTGAAGTTTGCATGGTTGGAAAGCAACGAAATTATTTCATTTCCTGTCGTCCATTTTTTTGCACATTTAGGGTACGTGTATTACTGAAATATTTTTCATCATCTTTATTAGAGATCCGTACACTAAAAATGTAATATGGGAGAGCAGATAGTAATAAAAATAAAGAAGAAGAATCAATAAAGACGGATGTTCGCTACATTCCAATTATGCAAACTTCAACAGCATGTGAAACGGCATTCCAGACCGCTCACTGCCCTCCTTGCAAAAGAGTGATACTTTCGCCAAAATGCATACGCGAAAATGGCACTTTGCAACACATCCTGACCAAGCATCGTACGATGGCTGATCTAGGACGAATTGCGACAAACAGAAGTAGTGTAATTGGGCCGATTCTAACCGAAAATTCCTATTGCCGACATACCGACTTAGTTTAGAAACGAACCAAAAAGGGTAATTTCCGAGTTATCGGATGGTCGGGTAGGGCTGTGGTCAGAATCGGCTCCATGATCGACTGTCGATGTCTGCGCATTACCGACCGATAGTAGGGGTCACCTGCTTACCGACCGATGGTGGTAAGTCTCCTTTCGCCCCGAATGGAATTCGGCGGAATGGCGGGGGGGGGGGGGGTTAAACCCGGGGACACACGTCCGATTCATAGCGAGGCGGCGAAACGAGTGACAAAGAGTCGAAGTGCTTTTTAGTAAAACGGAGTTCACCTTCCCTCCCGCCGAATGGAGGGGGCGATGGATGGTTATTTTTTGAGAATTTTTTTATCATCGGCGTAAGAGTGTTTAAACATTGATGAGTTTTGGGATCAAAATGGCGGAAGGATTTCGTTAGATTTTTTCTAAGAATTATATAGACATTTTTTAAACGTTTTGTGGGGTGGATGAGTCATTGGACGCGTGACAGTTTTCAGCGGGTGCCCTCTATGGAGGGGGGCGGTGGTGGTTGAAAGGAGTACATAATTTTGCGATTCAAGATCGAACGCACACATGAGAACTACGTGCATACGAGTGAAACAATGGAGTTCATCAATAAAATTGGTAAAATTGCCGATTTTCTGCCAACGAAGAAGCTCAGCAAATTGTTACCTGGGTCGGATTATGTCATCACCAACATACGGGCGGTAACACCAAATTTGGCAAAAAGAACGTCGTCGACATTCGCAATGAATTCAGCGTGTTTCTACCCGGAACGATCATCAAGGCGCTTAAGGCTAATTTCAGAACATTCGAGAGCATGTTGGCAGCAGCGCATAGAGGATATCTATGCATGGTCTATCGCGGCGGAAAATGTCACAGTCTGAAATTCGCGAATTCAGCAACATTCCAGCTGATGTTGGCAGCAGCGTACAAAAGAAATGTTCGCATGGCCTACATCGGTGGAAAGTTTATCGCATACGTTAAGGGTCATGAAAATCGAGAACAGCTAGATCATATACTAAATATGAAAAATTATCTAGTTATTGAAACGGTGGACGCCGACTCTGAAGATATGGATGCATAATGGATAATGAAGGATACTAGTAAAGCATTTCAAGATAAAAATCATCTTCAGTTCAAGATTGAAAAGAGCACCGTCTTGTTGTTTGAAACTCGATCTTGTGTATACAAATCCAGGGTTCGAGCGGGGGCACACACACAGAGACGCGCATGCCAGGTTGTACGGAGATTTTCTTCTTAAGTATATTTGTGAGCCCTTCTGCATCGGCATTTCATTTCGATTCATCGAACAGTCTGGACCATGGACGATTGCAATAAAATTATCGATAAGTTGAGCGGTGCGAAGAACAATTTCTCTCACGTGGATAAGTGGCAAAAGTTCTGTGACGTGCACGTTAAAGCTCTTGGGGCAAACATTGAAAAAAGCAGAGCTCAACGTCGGTCAAAAACTGAAAATTCAATCGACAATAGCGAAATTGTTGTCGTTGAGAGAAAAAATCGTGCGTGGAGCAAGTGTTACCGGTGCTGGTGTGAGCGATGCTCGCGATAAACTAAAGTGGGTCAATCTTGAGTCGGCATTTAAAAATCGGATAAAGATGGGCTCGATTGTGGATTTCGAGCACAAAGATGTGCAGAGTTTCCTCGAGGATGCGATGCGCGTGGTGGTATGAAAACTGCACATCGTGCGCGAGGAGGGTAATGTGAAGGTGAATGTTAACTTAGCACGTAAATTCCGCCTCATGAAGGTGAATGAAATCATTGAGGAGGAAAAGACATTTCAAACGAAAAAACGCGATCATTCTATCATCGAGCGATATTGCCGATTGGTTCATCGAGTGCGTCCAAGCAAAACTCTCCGCCAAAATGGAGGACTTTTAGGAAAAAGTCCGGTTGGACGTTACACGAAATCTCACATCTACTTGCGAACATTAACAAGTACGAACCACTGCGAGTAAGCTTATCCACCACCTACACGCGTCTCTCGAGGGGTATACAGATGAAACGGGCCGTCGTCAACATTCAAAACAATGACCCTTATTGTTTTCTCTGGTCCGTCACAGCAGCTCTCTCTCTCTCTCTCTCTCTCTCTCTCCGTCACCTAGGAGACATCCTGAGTACACGAGTTCGTATCCTCATTATACAGCGAGGTACTCAACTACGAAGGCTCAGATTTTCCGATGAGCTTATCGAAGATTACAAAATTTGAGCAATCGAATGGCTTGTCGATTCATGTGTATGGGATGGATGATGCGACAAAAGACGGCATTAGTCAAATTGTGCCAATTATGTCAGATAAACCAACAATTCATCTACTCATGATTAAAGCGGAAATCGATGAGGAGGCGGAGGAGGAGGAGGACTTGGAGGAGGATGCCGTTCCTAAGGTGTAGCATCATTTCGCGTGGGATAAAAACATTTCGCGACTATTGAGTGCGTAGGTGGACATAAAGAGGACTGCAGTAATAATTGTCGTGTTACTTTTCCCGAAGGTACAAATACAATATTGAAATTAAAAAATTACAAGCACAAGGAGATAGTTTCATTTGCGCTTTACGCGGATTTGGAATGTTTGCTCGAACCGGTCACAGCACTGCAGGCTAACACTAAATTATCAGAAGCATACCCCTCACAGCATTGCCTACTATAAGCATTGCAGTTTCAATGACGCTCTCTCGGAGTACAAGGCGTTTCGTGGAAAGCACTGTATCGAATGGTTCATGCGTGAATTAGAAGGACTAGTCAGCTTATTGCACGACATTTTCCAGACCATAGTACCAATGAAACCTTTGAGTAGAGATGAAAGTCGAAGTTTCAATTTGGCTAAAAATTGTCATATTTGTGAAAAACAATTTGCGTCCATGAACGTAAGAGTCCGAGATCATTGTTACTTTATGGGAAAATTCCGTGGTGCCGCTCATCAAGACTGTACTTTGAATTATAAAATTGCCGACGTAGTGTCGTTAGTTTTTCACAACTTGTCGGGATACGACGCATACTTTTTGATAGTAGCATTGGCTTGAACCTTCGAAGGATCCATGAGTCTTTTGCCGATTATTAAGGAGAAATATATTTCATTTTCTAAGCGCGTCAATGGTACACGCGTGCAGTATCGATTCATCGACTTTCATGCCGAGTAGCATCGAAAAATTAGCATTGTACCTGAAAATCGATCAAAAAATAGTAACACACAAGCATTGCGCTAACGCCACGGAATTTGAATTGTTGACGTAAAAAGGCGTTTTTCCCTATAACTATGTGGACTCTTGGATGCGACTCGATGAGACGGAGTAAGGGTACTCGGCGGTCAACCCTGAAATCCATCACATTCGATGACTTCAAAAATTGCTTGCTTGCGTACGAAAATCTTGTCAAGGTTCAGCAACTAATCGCAAGTAAAAAACACATTGTACGTATGTACAATGTGTCAAGGTTCATCTTGTCAAGGTTCAGCAACTAATCGCAAGTAAAAAACACATTGTACGTATGTACAATGCAAGTAAAAAAACACATTGTACGTATGTACAACGCAATTAAAAAACACATTGTACATACGTACAATGTGTTTTTTACTTGTGATTAGTTGCTGAACCTTGACAAGATTTTGCGTCGCAGTATTGCGACGCAACTGAAAATTGCTCTCAGCTGGTGAGATGACAAAAGAGTGCTAATCCCAGATTCTATGGACACTTCCATGGGGTTATGCTTCTGATGATATGGAACATTAAAAAATAAAGTGTTAAAAACAATTGTGTGTAAAGAGAGAGAGAGAGAGAGAGAGAGAAACGGTAAAATACATTCACGCTTGAACCTAAACATTTATGATAATTTATTTCCCCCTCCTGATCGGAACTATCGACGAAAAAAGACCATGCAATAAATATTCGAGTGTACTGAGAACGTAAACAAAATCACGAATACTATAAACGTTGGAGAGAGATGAAATTCTGGGTCAAGAGAACCACCACAGCGACTATCAAGTAAGGGGGGGGGGGGGGGTGGTGCGTCGAAGGGCGTCGGGTTGCATGAATTGATCGTAAACGTAAGGGCTGTTTCTTCATATTGGATAAAACAAGGAGGCAACGGCCCAAGGCGAGGATTTTTCCTTCGAAACGTTGGCTGCTTTTTGGCATGACTGTGTTGCGAGGGAAGAAACGATGTTTTTTTTTCGAAGTCAACTTTTCAATTAAAACGTTTTACTCATAAATCTCCTTTGTCGATCTAACTGTTGTCCGTATCGTCGAAACCTAGCCCCGTGACGAGCATTCGATTTTCACGCTTCTTCACTACCTTCTCAACGAGGTAAATATCGGGATACTTGACTTTTTGGAGCTCCTCTTCGTAGAAGCAGCCGGCGATGGGTTTGTTCCGATGGTCCTTGAGATTGTACGTCGTTGGATTCGTTCTTTTCACTCTGCATATCGTAAATATTACCGTTGTCCAATTGGGCGTACAACCCTTCTCAAATACATCCTTAAATTTGCTAATTCGCACATTATCGCCAATCTTGAATTTTTCGTTTGTTTGCCCCTAAACGACGCTGGCGGAAAATACGATGGAGAATCTGTCTTTCATTTGCGCGATTGATATTTTTCGGTTTTCCTTGATGGTTCAATGCACGGTGTTGATGTATTCGGTAACTAGAGAATCCAGAATATCCATCCATTTATACATTACGCGGAGACTGAATTGCATCCACATTTTATTTTTTAACGTTCTATTAAAACGCCTCGCAGATTGATGCTTTCAAATTGCTATACGTTGAATACCTGTTTATATTGTATTTTTTCGTAAGAGCTTCACGTTGTGAATTATAAAATTCTTTTCCACGATCGACGTGCAAGTTCTTGGGTATGCGGCCCTGATTGAATATAGATTT
Organism: Ophion obscuratus; assembly: GCA_964007375.1. Taxonomy (NCBI): domain Eukaryota; kingdom Metazoa; phylum Arthropoda; class Insecta; order Hymenoptera; family Ichneumonidae; genus Ophion; species Ophion obscuratus. The sequence continues at coordinate 35,457,189 of OZ023316.1, read as the reverse complement.
CATTGCAATCGTCGTATCTTTACCGCTCTTGCTTCTCAACGGTATGGCCCAGGCGAATTTGGAGAATATATCGATGACGGTCAGGAGAAACTTATGTTGCGAGTTTTGCCTCGCGTATGATGACATATATACGATATCGGCTTGCCACGTTTAATCTAGGTCTTGAATTTCAACGGGTCTACGAGTATAATTTCTTCGTGCAGGCTTATGCAGCTTTCGCACGAGTCCATTTTTTATCATCATTCATAGCACGCGGTGATCTACACGCATCAACATGCGAATGGAAAAAATCTATCATTTTTCTTAATAAATAATTCCAGCCTCACGCAATTCTTCGATAATCGATATGATTTCATTGGAATGCGATGGGCTGCTTGCCGCTTGAGATGCGTGAAGTAATCGAAGACGATCTATAAGCTCGTTCGGATTGTTCCAGTAAACAGTCAAATTGTATATTTTTTCCGGCTTTTTTATACATCCCCCGACTCGTACGTGCACGAATTATTTTCAAAATATAAATCTTGAATTTGTGACTGTTTTCACGACGCACAGCTAGGTCGGGTCTGTAATATTTTTTTATGTGCGTTCGTGCCAATGATATTCTCATAATTTTCCAAATCGTTCGGTTCGAGGATCCTGACATTTGGCACTTTTTAAAAATAAGAGCTCCATCAATCCCACAGTTGTCGCATAACTTTTGTCCCCCACACGATTATGTGGAGAATCGATAATTACCGGAGAATCGCCAATTGTTGATTTGGTATTGGCGAGCATTCGTCGTCGTCGTCGTCGTCGTCGTCGGGCGTTTTTCACTCCGCCCTAACAGACACACACACATACACACACGCGCTCGCATGTACGTACAAACACAGGATAGAAAAGTGATACGAAAAAGATTTTTTACATTATTATCATTTATTCGTTTTATCGCCTTCTTCGAGTTTTCGTTTTCTCCCATTATTTGGTTGATACACCTAAGTAAAAAATAAATATAAATAATAGATATGGATCTCCGAGTCGTTTACGAATATTCGAAGATTAAGAGTACTCGACGTTTACGAGTACCAATTTGAGAGTACCCGATTGCCAAATCCGCGTACCCGATCGTGGCGGGTAATGCAAAAACGTAACCCGTCGGGTACCCGACCCAACCCGAACTTCGGGTACCCGAGTGAATCGGGTATCCGCACACCCCTAAAAAAATACCTATTCCGGGTTCTCGAGCGGAGGATATAACAGGGGGGAAGAAGGAGTTCTGGTCGAGCCCGCATTTATTTTCCCCAATTTTCTTAGGACCCTGGTTGGGAGCCCCTTGAGGGAGGTTTCTATTTTCTTGGGCCAAAAAATGTTCGATATTTTACCAACTTTCTATGCGAAAAATATTAAATATAGAATGTTGAAATTTGGTATGTTTGCTAAGCGGTCTTTATGGAACATGATTATATTTTATAGAGTTTGACAAAACACGGTACTGGGAGTAGGAAGAGCCACGCATGTCGGTGCGCTAGCGATGGTATTCTTCGCTTGCGGAAGTCCTAAGTCCAGAACACGTGATCTGAAGCAAAAAATCAAACATTTTTACTTTGTACAATATTGCGTATAAGTCGAACTAGAATCAAAAAGAAAAGTAAGAAAATAGTGTGCGTTCAAAGGGCAGTTTAGTATTACCATAAATATTTACATTTTTTTGTTCCTAAAATAAAAATATTTGAATATTTGTTGATAATTCTAGTTCAACTAATGAAGACGTTTGTTGTACACGTACCTGCAAAATTGCATAACGATGCCTTATTTAGGGCGTGTACGAGCACTTCCGCAAACTTGGAAAACGTGGTTTCGAGAAAAACTCGTACCTCCCCGTAGCATGTTTTGTCAAACTTTAAAAAATATTACCATGTTCAGCAAATACCGCTTTGTAAACATACCAAACTTGAACATTCTATATTTAATATATTTCGCATAAAAAATTGGTAAAAAAACAAACATTTTGTGGCCCAACAAAGTAGAAATCTCCTTCAAGTTATTCCTTTTGCGGAAGGTCGTATTTTGTAAGGCATAAGCAGAGCCCTTCTGAATCAATAGTAAACTACAGCGGCGCTTAATAACAATAAGTCACAATCAATTATTATACCCAATGATAAACGGTAATAAGAAATTTCGCGCAAATTTAATAGACTTACACATTATTACATTTTCTCTCAAAAGTCGTGGCTACGAAAATTCGTCTTCTAGTAACCTTTTTTCAAGTTTTATCGTTAATATTTTCTTTAAACATTCGGCGATCCCCTGTTTTTATTATCGCTACGAAATCTTTCGAATTTTTTACACGCGTGCAGCAGTTTATAGCAGATATGTAGAGTTATTCAGTGTATAAATTATTAGATATAAATGTGGCTAGCGTGTCATCTCCATAAAGTGTCGTATAAATTAGACGATTTTTGAAGTCGCAATTTCGTGTTGAAAGTTTAGAAACTTGACTTGAAGTTTTACAGTATACTGGGATATATTTTTACTTAGTTGTCGACGATAATTAGATATTTAGTTGAAAATTCGGGTTCGTGAAAGGAATATCTGGAAAGCCCCGTAAGTTAGCCCTATTACTGAATTTCGCAAATAGAGTTAGTTACATTTTGGAAATCATTGCATTTTTATGAAATACCCAAGGATTACAAGCCTATCACAATAATGATCCGAATTTCGTATTTTATTCTTAACTCCACGTTTCATTTCTAAAATTTAAAATGGTGAATTCAAATTCAAATAACCATTTAATTTTCATATTGGAAGGTGGTCTGAAGGTCCAAATCGTGTAAATATTTTTTTGCTGATTTAAGGTGTACATCGCTGAGTAAGCATCCTAAAAAAATGTTCGAGTGATCTTCGTAGCCCAAACGTGCCTAAAAAAAGAGAAATTGAAAAAAATGCATTGCATTCCAACGATACAAACTTCAATCTCATCTAAAAATAGCCGACTAGGTCCTTGATTGGACTCTAGACTCAAGTCTCCTTGATTTAGCCCACCAAACTTGACGTCATAGGCAGTGCAGATATGTGGCGATCCTAAATAGGGCAGTCAGACATGTTATTTGGGTCACCCTGGAAATTATTCGCATGGGAACGGCTATCCAGGCAATCCACCTCCGTCAGAAATGACAAAAACAACACTTCGATGGGGTGGGTTCGAAGTATAGTGTTTTCCCGGGACTACTATTTTCGCTCGTAAAGTTAATTGACGTCGAGGTAAAACGTTCGCCGGCGTAGTTACACACTGCAAATCCTTCCGAACATTTCACGTAGACGTAAAATTTGTGCAGATATATGTGACGTAAAACGTATACAGATGTATATGACGTAAGAACAATGTAGGACCGAGGCGACCAGGAATGTCTGGATATTGATTGCTCGTATGGAAACAACGATGAAGGACGTCATTACTGAGGAGCACGGGGAAAGGGGGAGGGGTGGCGTAGATGCCTGATTATACTTAATCGACCTCGATAAACTCAAACAATTAGATACGTTGTCAGCCTGAACGAACTTCATTTCAATCCTCATTGTTTGCCACATTCGAACGATAACGAAAATTCCGTAAAATATGGTTAGAAATTGTAACTCGAAACACAACGCGTGATAATTACATTATAAAACGACAAATGAAAAATAATGGTGTTGAAATTTGAATCGTTGAAATGCAACCAAAATGATTATTTTTCAGTTGCTCGAATTTTTTGTGGCTAATCTTCGTTACGAAAATCCGTCAATCATTTGTTCACTCGCCTATTTAGAGATCCATCATATAAATCTGCAAAAAATATTTTGTGAAATAATGTAAATGAGAAAATAAAAATATTTAAAAAAAATTTGCGTTGCATTCCAACGATGCAAACTTCAAGACCATTGAAAAATAAACCACCGATACGTAATATTCAAAAAGGTAGATGAAGATTCTTGCTTCTACCATTTTTGATCAGACCTGATGAATAATTTTTTACAACCGACAAGCTTATTAATTCCACTGACTAATGACGTTGAAGTTTGCGTCGTTGTAATGCAAAGAGAATGATATTTGTTTCCACTTCCTAAACTTCCTTTGGTAGATTTGAGCTAAGAAAATCGCGCAAATATTTTTTGGCATTCTCATTTAGCGATCAACAACCTAAATCTGCAAAATATGATTTTGTATAATGATGAAGATCAGAAATCGGAAAGAATTTTCGTTGCATACCAAGGATGCAAACTTCAACCCCATACTGACTAAATAGTTCAATATTATGCTGAAAAATATTAATCGTAATGAGAGAGTGGCAACAAAGTTAGGAATTTGTCCAACGCACTCTTGAATTGTGCAAGTGATAAATTTCTCGCCCAGAATTATTTACGTCCTTTGAGGGTTTTACGATTAAATCACATTTCCAAATATCTTCATGAATAGAGTGCAATATATAAGACTGAGAGGCAATTGAAAAAAAGCCGTCGAAGAATGTCGATTCGAGGACAATAACAGAACGAACAGAAAAAAAGTGAGAATATGTCACGAGATGAATGAATTGTAGCACAGATGCACTTCGAATGCTGTCGAAGTGCAGTGAGCAGTTTTTTTAATCGAAATTCGATTTCATCAATACTCTTCGCGGTGGCAGCTTTTAATTAATTACCAGGTACCCTCGATGACGCACGTCGTTCGAGCTCAAGCGTATATCTGTATCTAGTGTGTGTATGTGTGTATGTATATATAAATACCTATAGATTTTTGCTTCCATAACGGACAAAGTATAGAGCAAAGTCACACTCGAGTGGATGGCCGATGGATTGGTTCGTTTGAAGTCAAGTGCATTGCCCAAACTATTTCGTTGCAAAAATCGAATCTAGCTATTTTTATATTTAAGGGAATATTGCTCCACACATACTCGCACACACATCAGAGACACATGGGCGGACGGCTACTCAACGTGCTGTGATGTACTAATCTAGGCTGCACGTTTATCTATGGCTGTCGATATCTTTGGATATTTACAACTCTTTCGATTAAAATTCTCCCACAGACAACAAAAAAAACTCGCTGTTTTTTATCTCCCAAAAAATCTCCCCAAAAATAACTTGACCAAAAACTAGCTCGACCCGGAAGACAACCTAGCTCGGCCGAAAAAAATAGGTCGGCCGAAAAAAAAAATCTTCGCAAAAAACTCTACCGATAAAGAAGTTTCCGAGGGCAGTGGTATGTTTCGATTGTGCTGATGTTTGCGTCGTTGGAATGCAACGAAAATCCTTCTACTATGTTTCGTTTCTTTATTTTGATTACGATCTAAACTTTTTTTTGCTGTTTTAGTTTATGGGTTCCTAATGCGAATCTTCAAAAATATTTCAATGATATCGTAGCCTAGATATGCCAAAAAGAATGGGGCAGTACAAAAAAAAATAACATCCATGCATTCCAACGATGCAAACTTCAATACCATCTGTTTCGATCGAACGAAATTTTCTTTGAATCTTGGCCTGCTAGGCTCTTGTGCGATATTCAATGAAATGTTCTACTTAGATAAAATGATTCGACTACAACTGATTTGAAGGAAAACCGTACATTTGTCCCAAATGAGATTTTTTAAATTGAATTGATTGACATCTCTGCTCGGCCTATTACCGCTTTATTTGTTTCAAATGAATGTTTAAATTTCTTCCAAGCACCCTTTGATGTCGACATTTCAATGAATACGTATTTAATCTAAATACATTGTCGATTTGAACGTTAAACGATACATTTTAATTTAAGAAATATCTTTATTTGCATGTAGTAAATGTGTTGATTTGGGCCAAGTGAACTTAGCATTCTTTCTCATATGCAATACATATTTATTCGTGTCTTAAACAATCCTAAATGATGAAAAGTTATTAAGGCAGGATATACATTTACAACCATCAAAAAAGCGATTTTTTTTTCTTTAAACGATAGATTTATAAATGTAGAATATTTTCCCAAAGTTTCAAAGCGAAATTCGAAAAACTTCAAACGTTACAGTCCGTCAACGCTGTGCCTCACCGCTCGGATTCGGAGCGGGCGTGAACGTCAAACGCGTTTTTCTTAAAACTACATTATCGAAATTGACGCGCAGGATTACTATTAATCCTGCAGAAAAAAAGCTATTAACGCGCAGAAAAACTATTAAGACGGAATAACACCTCATCCCGGTCGGTATGGTAGAATAATTATAGATACCCAAAAATCTCTGAAACGGCTCTTCAGAACCCGTCGAAACTTTGCCAAACGACTTTAAATAGATAGACGAACGGCTGTCTGCCCCCTCAAATTTTCTGAATTTGAGAAAAAAACGCAGGTTGGCTTATCATAAGTCAATCTAAGTTTATTCTATCAAATTCAGAAAAATTGAGGGGCACTCAGCTGTTCGTCTATCTATTTGACGTCGTTTGGCAATGTTTCGACGGGATCTGAAGAGCCGTTTCAGAGAGCTTCGGGTATCTATAATTGTTCTACCATACCGACCGCGATGAGGTGTCATTCCGTCTTAAGCCGATTGAGTTGAAACTTGGTAGAAATAATGATAATATTAGTACCTTCTACTTGACGAGAATTGCATTTGAAAAATGGTAAAAAAAACCTATTTTTTGAATCCACATTCTACAGAAATGTTGCGTGAAATGTTGATTTTTTTTGTAAATGCGTGTAATTTTCTTAAGTTTGCATTTTCTTCATTTTAATTACCGCCACATAGAAACTACACATGTTCTAACTGACCAAATGTTTCAACTTTTGTGCAAATCAAAGTCTACGGGAAGCTAGACTGTACGCCGATTCGCAACTCGCGCGGCGACCTTGCTGTAACACTCTGCCACAGCTTCGCCATTTTGATGATGAATTAATTTAAAAAAATTGTTTTGTATACTTAAATATACTATTAAAGTATACCTAAAGTTTGATAATTATAGAATAATTATTTCTTAGTTCAAAAAGCCCTCAATATTGCTCATTTTTTCCTGTCTAAATGTATACCCCGCCTTAAAAAATATAAATACGTTTCACGGTCTTGGTTATATGCTCCTTCAAAGTACATAGGGCTTGCAGGAGAAGCCTCGGGCCCTGCGCCACACTACGGCCACAGAGCGTACTACTACGTTTTCAAATGTACTACACTGAGAAAAACGAATCGTTGAATGTGCAAAATGCATTTTGTTGTCTCGAAAATTTGTTGTTTTGACAGTTGCTAAGACATGCTCAATAAGCTACAGTTCACATCACTGTACTATTTTACAACTATACTGTTTTGTTATGCCAATCAAAAATCAAGTTGAACGTATTTTAAAGATACATTTTGTTAAACCAAATGAATTTTGGATGGATGAACGAATTTTTTTTTTTCAGTGTAGATACTTCAAATAAAAAAGTATAAGATATAAACCCGTTTAGGCAATACGGCAAAATATTTTTCTACCCATAAATCTTGCCAACCTCCCGTAATCTTCCTAGTACTTGGTGTCGAGATGCTGCCGTATCGATTAACAAAGTTCGTATTTAGGACAAGCATATCGATATGTACGGAGGAAAAGCCACGTGCCCTTTCACTGGTATACATTCCTGCTTTATTCTCTGCTGATGATTTTGACAATGGGTGAGTTTGAGCTCGCCTTTATCTCGAGGCACCGTGAACGCGAGCTTTCTCGCTTATTGATTTCTACCTTGCCATATCACTGCTGAGTAAGTCATCGTTGTGATACTTTTCAGGGGGGAAGAAAATGATCCAAATTTTCGTCAACAATTGGAACGTCATTATAGTTGCCCAAGAAGTATTTTCAAAAATACAAATAAATATCTATATAGATGCGTGTGTGCGTACTTTTCTCAGATTTGGCCGAATTTTTTTGTGGTGAAAGAGGAACCCTAGTATCTCACGTGGTTAAAGTAGTAGGACGCACTACTCGGAAAATTCCGAGAAAAATCGATTCAAAGTTTCTTAGGCGCCTTATGAGTTTAAAATGTCAGGCACTTGTCAAGCCGCCATCTAGTTAGGGCTCGGTCTTTTGCGCCGGAGGTCTCGACTTCGATTCCTCCTTCGGATCTTATTTTTTTTTCTTTTTTTTTATTATCCCAACAATTATTCAAACGTTTCTCATCCCTACGTCATTTTTTTAAATTCATTTACATTATTTTTTTTTAATTTTCTTTTTTTTCCAATAAAAGAATTCATAACGGTGGGTTTTTTATTTTTCATTGTAAAGTATATGAGGAGGAACAGTTGGTTTTTAATGAGAATAATAAAGTCCATTAGAAAAAATTCAATTTTTATTCATATAATAATTATATAAAAAAACCACACTGGTAATTATTGTAGAAACAAACAAAGCAATCATTTTTGCGACACCTTGCGCATCATATAAGGGGGCATCCATTAATTACGTGAGGTGATTTTGACGATTTTTCGACCCCCCCCCCTCTCCCCCTGGCGAGATATCGTGAGATTTTGCTCGACCTCCTCCCCCCTCCCCTAATCTCTCGTGAGATTTTTCAAAATGCATACGTTCACGGAAAATAAATTGTAGTAGAAGTAACTGCGGTTGTAGTACCATTTACTCCACCATGTAAAGTGGTAGGGAGACTCTTCCGACGTGATAAAAATTACGTGATTACTAAAATTACTAAAATTACTAAAATTACGTGATATTTGCTGATGCCCCCCTCTCCCCCACGTGAGATTGGGTGACATTTCGCTCGACCCCCTCCCCCCTCTAAACGCCTCACGTAATTAATGGACGCCCCCTAATAGCGGATTTTTTACAACCGCAGGGAATTTGCAATACATCCGTACAAAAAATATGTCCCATTACATTAATGAAAATGTTTCTAGTAACTGATAATTTTGAGGCAAACCAGGCGTATTGAATCATACCTCGGAATATTGGTGATGATAATTGATGATGAATTATTGAATGGATTTTTATACAATCTTCCCGGGAATTAATTTCACGATTCTGCTCTAACAATTCGCTGCAATTTACTAGAAACATTTTCATGAATGTTAAGGGGGGAAATCACAGTAGCACACAAAAAAATAGGCATATTTTCGGGAATTAATTTTGGCTGAATAAAAGTATCAATCGAAAATCTGTAAAGTAGGTTTTATAGCAATACTAAAAAAGTACAAAATGTAATTTTTTCAATAAAAAATATTTTAAAATGGCGGCTGCGCAGCATATGCCCCAAGGCGCCTTTTATTGAGCTCGCCGAAGACATAACTCGAGCAAATTTTTACCGATCGACTTGAAATTTTGACAGTAGCTTCGAAACATCTTTCTCCACGGAGCTACGTAGGATTTTTTCGATATATTGATTTTTCGCAAAATGGTGCATGTTTGAAAATAAAGTTAAATTTTTAACAAAAAAAAAACGCCATAAAATCGTCGATAAAAAAAAAGCCATATAAAATAAAAAATCCTACGTAGCTCCGTGGAGAAAGATGTTTCGAAGCTACTGTCAAAATTTCAAGTCGATCGGTAAAAATTTGCTCGAGTTATGTCTTCGGCGAGCTCAAAAAAAGGCGCCTTGGGGCATATGCTGCGCAGCCGCCATTTTTAAATATTTTCTATTGAAAAAATTACATTTTGTACTTTTTTAGTATTGCTATAAAACCTACTTTACAGATTTTCGATTGATACTTTTATTCAGCCAAAATTAATTCCCGAAAATATGCCTATTTTTTTGTGTGCTACTGTGATTTCCCCCCTTAATGGGACATGTTTTTTTACGCATGTATTGCAAACTCCCTGCGATTGTAAAAAATCCGCTTTTATATGTTGCGCAAGATGTCGTTAAAATTATTGCTTTGTTTGTTTCTACGATAATTACCACTGCGGTTTTTGTATATAATTATTATATGAATAAAAATTGAATTTTTTCTAATCGACTTTGTTATTCTCATTAAAAACCCAATGTTCCTCCTCATATACTTTACAATGAAAAATTTAAAAAACCCCACCGTTATGAATTATTTTATTGGAAAAAAAGGAAAAATTAAAAAAAATGGAAATAATTTCAAAAAAATAACGTAAATAAATTTTTTTTAAATGTAGGGATGAGAAACGTTTTGAATAATTGTTGAGATTAAAAAAAAAATAAAAATAAAATAAGATCCGAAGGAGGAATTGAACTCGAGACCTCCGGCGCTAAATACTGAGCCCTAACAGTCTAGACTAGACGGCGGCTCGACAAATGCCTGACATTTTAAACTCATAAGGCGCCTAAGAAACTTTAAATCAATTTTTCACGGAATTTTCCGCGTAGTGCGTCCTACTACTTTAACCACGTGAGGTGCTAGGGATCCTCTTTCACCACAAAAAAATTCAGCCAAATCCCTGACCCCACGGTCTTGCCGTCTCCTTGTTAGAAGTTTTTTAAAGCAATTGGGAGTCATTTAGATTAGTATAAGTATTTTTTTTTTCATTCAAACTTTAGTGACTGATCCTTCAAGCTCTTTAAAAAATGTTCAATAAAAATGTAAGGCATTTACAATACTGTTCAGTTGGACATTTGTTTATTGCTCGACAGGGCTCTCCATAACGATACCACAACAAATACAAAGCGCGAGGAAAGGACGAAAAGAATGTTTTTTTTTTTCATGCTTCTTTCTCGAATTCTAAAAAAGACCGTAGAACATTGGGGTGAATCGAATAGGTGTTGGTACTAGGCATCTAGGTTTTTCTTTTAGACGTCATTTTTCGGGCCACTCTGTACATATTGTATTACAGGAAGATCAATGGATCACAGAATGTTAGCATTTTACGTCAGTTTTAATTGATACTACCCCCCCCCCCCCCGAATGGTCGGAGTTTTACTATATATTAATCAATTAATAGATTTAAGGAGGTTGGAGCGATTTATTTGAGTCAAATGACGGTTCATTCATTTTTTTTTTAATGAACCTTAAAAAATGCATACGAGGTACAGATTTATTCTATATATGCTAATTTTTTTTAAATATATAATTAAAGGCCAAAATTATTCATTTTAACATTTTTATTACGTAAAGTAGAAAAACTTTTGTGTTACTACCAACTTGAAAAAGCGTAACATTATCGATGATTATTATGAAAAAACTACGACAACGAATGTTTTATACAATTCACAATGAAATTTTGAGTAATTCATAATTATGCCTATTCATATTTACGCCACGAGATTATTGGCCCATGGTTTACGATGGGCAAGATGAGGATTTTTTTTCTAAATGTTCACAAAGGTTCAGTTTGCGTTAATCCGTTGTTAGAAATGGTTTATCTTGTTGCTAAATAACAATAAAAATTACATAACCTTTAGTGTGAAAGTCTTGCCCATCTAACCGCACGTTAAATTACATACATTAAACTATTTTTTATCTCTGGTGTTTGGTGGTGAAAAAAGTTCAAAAAATTCGTACAGACTCAGTATAGCGTAAACAATAACATGTATTTTTTTTAAATTAAATTTAACCTTGGATTGTGGCTAACGCTCCAACCTCCTTAAGGGGGGAGATACCTTTAGGCGACGAAAAGAATGCTGATTTCTATGAGTTTTTCTTAAAAGGAAAGATTTGTTCGCCATTTTTGAGACAGGGTATATTTTATTAAAACGTCGTCTGCTAAAGCCTATCTTACTGTATAAAGAGTAGTGGCGCACCGTTGGTGTCGGTGGTGCTCACAAGCAGTGGTGTCGCATCAAATCAGTGGTGTCGAATCGCATTTTTTTTTATTACTTAGCGTCAAGACGCTGCCGCGTTTCTTGATTACTTCTTTTGGCTGTTACATGGTATTTCTTTTATTTATTAATCTTTAAAAATGGCGGAAGTATGCCACGATCTTCTAAGAGGGTTGCGGCGAATGCTGCCAGACGCTCTGACACGTAGTTTCGGCGGGATTAATCTGAAAAAAAACCAACGAAGATCTTTCTTTCATTAACATTCATACGCAGAATATGAATCAAGAAAAAGTGAGAAATGTTGAAAATCGATTAAATGGTACGCATTGAAACAAAAAGATTGAATTTTCTAAAAAAAATGGATATTATTTGGATATGGAATATTGGATTGGATATGGAATATTATTTGGACATGGAAGAAAAGGAATATTATTAAATGGAATATTAATGGAATATTTATTTTGTAATAAATAATACTTTTTTTTATGTTCAAAAAATTGTAGGATCATGTTTTAGACAATAAGGTTAGAAAGACTTATACCAAATTTTATCGGATTCGGTTGATTCGTTTTATAGCTATACGTCACGCCAGTTTTGTAAATGCAGTTTAGAAGACCGTGCCATGCAGCCGCCATTTTTCAAGACTAATAAAAAAAACACCATGTAACAGCCAAAAGTAGTAATAAAACGTACGCTGGGTCTAAAAAATGGAGAATAAATCTTTCCTTTTGAAAAAAAAAAAAACAATAAAATCAGCAATTTTTTCCTTGCCTAATAGTATTTTCCCCCGTAAAAAATATAGAAAAGTATTTCGGATGGTCATGGGACCTTGTCTTATACCTCATCTTTGGAATAAACCGCCCTGGCGTTTATGACGCACTCAAGAGTCATACAGCCCGATATCCGACTGAGTCCTATCGACGCATAAAGAAGAGCAACGGAAAACTTTCCCCACAAAACGTGAATAACATGACTACGTAAAAGGGGGTAATCAGGAATATACTGAAAATAAAAAACCACTCGAAAAATGAATCGACAATTATTATGGGAGTGAAAAATCACGAATGAGAGTTCAACGAGTGCATATTATTGAAGAATAATTATTTCGACGCATCCGAATAGTCCCGGAGCTCTTTTATCGCCATGCATGCACGTACACTTGAACGAGGGCATATGTAGATGCATTTGTATATATGAAAATTGAGAAGCGAGAATGAATGGCGCCGTGAGGTAGTCAACCAGCTAGTCATCTGTTTGATATTTACTGGAGCAGACAGCATTATTGTATAGGAGCTCTTTCGTTCTCAAGTCTCGATAAACGCCTTGTATACAAACACTTAGGGATCTCTCGACTCTCGTCTTTTCCTAGTGACGATAAATCGATACAACGTTTATATATAAATATGCCTCTGTTCTATAGGGCAAAGTTTCTATACCGCAATTCATAAATTGATACGTAGACGAATATAGGGACAAAAATGGAGACTTTTAGAACGTCCTTATTATTGGTATCATTCGTCAATTACATATGGTGAGAAAAGTTTTTCTCCACTCCATGGACTTCTATGACTCCAGCGGGTCATAAACTCCGAGTGCAAGATAATGATTATAAAAAAATATTCCATTAATCTGATTGTGGAAAGAGCCTAGAGCATCGCGAATCATCGTCACGTATCTTGTCTTTGACTCTCGATCTTTCATTTACCTATTGAGCAGGAGGAGCGTTTGGTTTAGTTTTATCAAGAATTCATTTTTGAGGGAGTATTTTTTCTCGGACCCATTGTCAGTCTTTTTAAAAAGTTTTTTTTTTTCAGTCGGTAGCAGAAAGTATAATTAAAATGTACTGCACACATGTCAATGTTTTACTCGACCAATATTTCGAGGAATGAGTTCAGCTATATTATTTCACGACTGACCTAAAAGTCTTCCGATTATTCATCGTAGCGCGGGCTCGAGTGTCTATGTAATCATTTTTTTCTTTCCACATGACACGTGTCGAGTTGAGATTGTTGCAACGCTCAATTGTGATGATACTACTTCTTATTTGAGAGATAATTGAGGCTAGAATTATCATCGAGCGACTGGTCACAATATAATTCCTTTGAAAAAGTCGACACTCCGTTCCATCCATAGAAGAAGATTCACGTAAAACAGCAGTCCGTTCGGAATAACATCGAAAAGAAAGATAAAGCTTGTTAATGTTCAAATTAGCTTTTTGTCCAGTTTTCAACATCTTCCGTATCCGCTGGATAATTTGGTCAATACTGTCGGTATAGTAACGAGCATTATGCCATTTTCCTTCTTCTGCACGTAGATCCGAGAAATTGCTAGTAAAAATGTCTTTATCTCTTATCTGCATAAATCCCGCGCGCAAAGCTACGTTTGATAAGACAAAGAAAAAAGTGGATAATTCCGACTTTGAGAAAAGTCTTTTTCCCCATCTTATCTCATGCCTTTGACAGTACTTATTGCTTCAGTTAGGCAATCATGTCCCGATAACAATTCGAGCCATGGCATTCTCATTTTAAATACATTGGCTTTTCCGAATTACTCGAGATTTTATTGGAATGGCATATTCGTTTGGAAGAAAGAGAAGTTCAATCTTTGATAATAAATTGAAAACGACGAGCTGGTCTCGAATCAGAGACTCGAAATGACAATTTGCAATTGTTAAAAAATGCCTAGTAGCTTCATTTACAGCCCTTTTTTGAACCTTTGTATTTGATGCAAGAAACCTGACTTTGTTCCCAACAAAGTGATGACAACTACTAAACTATATTACTCGGAATGGTGATTATTGGATTACTGAACTTTTAAGGGCGGGGTAAAGTATTACAATTTTTTTCTTTCATTAAAATTTTTTTTTTTAAATGAATGCATAATATATCAAGAATATTGTGTTAAAATTTCAAGCCGATCGGAGTAAAATTGACGAAGTTATGAGTATTTGAGCGTCTATTGCTCCATGCCGTTCTCTTCTCTTCTGCGTTTTTCAAACCGTTTTTCTGAGACTTGTCATATTTGAAGTCCGTGTGCACGATAACTCAAAATCTACTGGACCAATCGCTTTGAAATTTTGCACAGTACTTCTTCACATAATTCACCAGGTATTGTCGAGAGCTTTTTTGTTTTTTTTTTAATAATTACTAATTTTTCAACAACAAATTAGCCGATTTTTTTAGCGAAAATCGGGTTTTTGGCTCCCAAGTGCTACGAAAAATCGAAAAAAAAAATCCTCCCGTCATTACCTCGAGAAACATCTCCTTTAACAAATGCATGTTGATTTTTTTGTTTCAAATGATTCTGTTGCGAGTTATGGTGCACACCGCAAACCAACTTTTTTTTTAGGCGCCTCCGGGGTTTAATTTTCACTCGCTCAATTTTGAATATTTTGCAATGCAAATTTAGGAAAATGTTCAAATGTTACTTTATTATATGTAAATTTTTCAATAAACGAACACTATTCGTTATGCCAAAAAAAAAATCTTAAAAACATGCCTTTTTTTCGCCGAATTAACTTTGCCCCGCCGTTAACGAATTATTTTTCGTTTGTTGGATCCTTTGTAAATATAAAAATCGAGGATCGGTGGATGACGTTGAAGTTTGCATCGTTGGAATGCTACGGAAGTCGATTCTTTTTTGGCCGCTTTAGACTACGAAAATCACTTGAACGTTTTTACGTATTTTTATTAGAGATCCACAATCGTAACTTGCAAAAAAACAGCCTTTGGACAATGAGTAAGATGTAGGAATCAGACGATGTAAAAAAGTAATCGTTGCATTCCAACAATGCAAACATCAACGTCATAATGGGTGAATGATATTGAAGTTTGCACCGTTGGAACACAACGAACATAATTTATTATGTTCGTTACAAATCAAAGGTATGGCAAACTTTTTGTTTAACCCTCTGCAATCGAGAGTGGACTCTCGCTCACCACTTACTACCCTAACGCAAAAGGCCCCGAGTGCAAGGGGTTAAGGGGTCTTCTCACTTAGACGCTAACAAAGGCTATTTTGATGATTTTTTTATAGGTCTATATTATAGATATTGATATAAAAGTTGTGACACTTAATAAATACACTTTCGAAATATATCAAAAATTTTATTTGTTTATTTGAGTCACTATTTGTAGACGAAAATGGTAGTTAAAAAGTCCTAAAAAAATGTAGGTCTGCGTTGTTGATGAAAGCTCGGAGATGGATTATGCGAAACAACAAATCAAACGGTTTTAGATACAGTATGTTAGTGGCTATCTTATATCATACGATTTTTGATATATGCAAAAATAACAATATGGCGGACATTTTTCGAAAAAAAAAAAAAAACGTTTTTTTCACCGTTTTTGGCCAAAAAAAGTAAATATCAAAATTTTGAAAAATCCTTGATATGCGCTATAGCTCTAGTTGTAAAGAATATGTGGTTAAGATTTCATAAGGATCGGTTCAGTAGTTTCGAAGATTTTATCAACAAGCCGTCGAAAAAACGTCGTTTCGACAAAAACGCGTTTAAAGTTTGTTTGGGTTACATAAAAACATTAAAAAAAAATTGAAATGTATTTCGAAAATGTATTTATTACGTGTAACAACTTTGATATCAATATCTATAATATAAACCGATAAAAAAAATTCATGAAAATAGCCTTTTTTTAGCGTCTACAGTGAGAAGACCCCTTAACATCCTCACTAGAGACCTACAACCTTAATCTATCGAGTATGATTTTGGATAACGATAAAAATGGAGAAGAGCAAACTACCAATATGTTTGGTGGAAGGTCGGAAACGATTGTTTAATCAAATTAATCGGAGAATGTCTCTTGTATGTTTAAAAAACAAAAATCGACACACAGGTCAAGCTCACAAAGAAGCACGTGTTGGCCTTTAAATTTGGGAAATCATTACGTATACAATTGCTCGCGAATGACACTGGAAATCGTGCGTACATTTGCGAATAGTTTTCACACGATGGAATCGTTTTTGGAAAAACAAATTACGTTAAACGCTATGCAAATTTGAGGTAATTGTACGCAGCCTCGTCTTACTTTGTAAAAATTGCTGCGTTATTGCCTTAATTAACGGTAGCTCTCGTTTTCATTATTACCAGCGAATCTTCACTATAAGCGAACGCGTATCTTCTTCTTTCATCTCACAATTAAGGTAGTCCTGTAGTTTTGGTCAAATCTTAGGAATTGGCTGAAATCTAAGTATGGCGTAGATATGACCTTCATGGACCGATGCCCAAAAATTCAATTCGATTCACCGGTTAGTTCATGAGATAATTGCAATTGAATATGGCCATTTTCGTACTCGATCCTTATACGTAACACGTAAACCGCTAGGAGTTTGCTCGCATTTCTCGATATAGGTTCTAAACTTATCTTAGGATTTCAAAATAAAAACACACGTGTACGCAGTACTATTGTGGGATTGATTTAAAAAAAAAAGACAAACTTTGACCGTTTAGTTTTGGAGATATCGACTTATGAAAAGTGGTAATTTTATTCCGCACCGAACTCGGGCCCAACCGTCTGTAACGGAATGGCAACAGTGTACGCTGCAGCCAGCTGATCGGCGCGAGCTCTGGGAACTCGAAGCGTGTTTTTTTACTCCCGAGCTCTTGTAATTCTGAGACTGATGTGAAATAAATTTATTCTGCAAACAAATTTAATTTGTTCAATTTATGTATGTATTTATTCGTGTTATATATATTTATATATAAGTGTGTGTGTGTGTGTGTGTGTCATTACAACTATAACTAAATTATTTAATGTTGTAAATCCACGATCCGATGTCCTTCGACAGCGAATTTTTGTTGGTGATCGTTGAGGTTATGATTATTCTCATCGCGTTTAGAAATATTTCGCGGAAGACGAATCGTAGGAAGCTCAACGCTATGACTGCAGGAGAATCGCACTGTTGCCACGATTACAGCGCCGCTCTCTATACGAGTATGATGCCTATCTATGCATGAGGTGCGAATGTGTAGGACATATAGAGGGTACAAGCTCTGTCAAAAATGTACAACCAACAGCATCGTATAGGCATTGGATGTTACTATACACTTCGACTGAAACTTTTGGCTCATACGTTTACCTACAGAACTACCTTAAAAAACTTTTTTACCGGCGATAAGCTTGATTCAAGTTTTGCGGAGTGTTTTTTTTCGCCGGACACGTGCGAATGTCATATTGACACGAACTATACCGTTATTTTTAACTTCACATTTTTCACTTTTCGACGCGGTACATTCACGAAATATTTTTTTCCTGCTCGAACGCTGGTAAAAAATTCTTCATTTTTTAATTTTTATTTGCCATGTTTGAAAGTAAAAAAAGATATCTTGTGCGCATCATTTTCCAACGAAAATACGTTGAAAATTCAAACGATGGATAATTCGAAATGCTTTTCCGGTTACGTATTCGTTAGAAATATTCCGGTCGATGCGAAAATAAATGTAGCACACGTCCAATTAAGGGGTCTTCTCACTTTAGACGCTAAAAAAGGCTATTTTAATTAATTTTTTTTGATAGGCTTATATTATAGATATTGATGTAAAATTGTTACACTTAATAAATACACTTTCGGAATACATCAAAACAATTTTTTTTATGTATTTGTGCAACCCAAACAAACTTTAAACGCGTTTTTCCCGAAACAACGTTTTGCGACGGCTTGTTAATAAAATCTTCGAACCTACTGAACCGATCCTTATGAAATTTTAACCACGTATTCTTTACTACTATAGCTATAGTGCATATCAAGGTTTTTAAAAATTTTGATTTTTACCATTTTCTTTTGCCAAAAACGGTGAAAAAACGTTTTTTTCGGAAAATTTCCGCCATTTTGTTTTTTTGCATATATAAAAAATCGTATGATATGCTGCTCTATAACCATTAACTTACTGAATTTAAAACCGTTTGATTTTTTGTTTCGGATGATCCATTTCCGAGATTTCAGCAACAGACCTACCATTTTTTAGGACATTTTTTAACTACCGTTTTCGCCTATAAATGGTGACTTAAATAAATAATTAAAAAAAAAATGTTTTGAAAGTGTGTTTATCAAGTGTAGCAACTTTTATATCAACATCTATAATATAAACGTATCAAACAAATTCATAAAAATAGCCTTTTTTAGCGTCTAAAGAGAGAAGACCCTTCAAAAAGAAAATAACATTTTTTCAAACAAATGTTCATTTCCGATTCTTGTCTTATTTTACCAAAAATCAATTCCCTCCTCGGAACAAATCGATGATGATTCGAGTCGTCTCGAGGTCGATGTCCGAATTCGTACCTTGTTTTCACGAGCTTTGCGAGGGACACGCTGAATACTTGACTTACTGAAGATATCTTCATTATTGCAGTGATAAAAAATGAAAAAAAATGAAAAAAAAAAAAAAAAAAAAAAAATCGGGAGATCGCTCGTAAAGAGCACTAAAATATAACGGAGATTTTTTAGAGAAATCGATATAAATACCTGAGCTAATTAGCTCCATGCTAATTCATATAGCCAACCGAGAGAGAGCGACGGAGAGGGAGCAATTTAATACTTTATAGGAAAAAAAAACTCAAGGACGAAATGGCCGTAAGACAAGAAAATGTTTGCTAAAGAAAATGGCGTTGAAGTTTTCATCTTTCGAATGCAACGAGAATTCTTAGTTTTTTTTTTCATTTCTTAATTTTTATCATCGAAAATCTTATTTCGCTAGTTTTTGTTATAGATTTTGCACAAGGATCGTGGACAAGGTTTCAGTAAATTTCGTAGCCTAAATGTGGGAAAAAAACTAAAACAAAATACGGCAATAAGGAAAAATTCTCGTTGCATTCCAACGACGTGAATGTCAATCCCTACCATTTAAAAAACAAGCATTCTTATTATTTTTTTTACGTGTACATTTTCTAGCTATATTTATTTCTATGACGTTGAAGTTTGCATCGTTGGAATGCATCGAAAACTAATTCTTTTTTACTGCTCAATTTTTTTTTACTGATTTGGGCTGTAAAAATAAATAAAATGTTTTCACATATTCTTATTGGAGACTTACCATCTCAGTTTGCAAAAAAAATAGACTTTCGATAATGATAAAAATAAAGAAATAAAATATTGTCATCGGTAGAAATAAATACAATGTCATTTATTTCTACCGATTTGAAATTAACTCATTTGTGGATTTATATTAGCTCATTAATGAAACAGCCTCATTTAACCAACATTTCATCGATTAATATATTTTTTTCTATTGTCAACCACAGTTTCAATATATTTCGATTTTATTGAATCGCTACAGAACCAACAAGGTCATGATACGTTTAATCGTTTCACCGTACCGTAGCATTGAAATTCGATGAAAAAGAAGGCTCAACACATAATTGAATTAAAAACTTGACATCTCTTCGTGCATACCGAAAATTCGTTTTTTATCGATCGTCGTCCAAAATCGGATCGTCGTCTGTGCTCGAAAGCTTATCTACTCTGATCCCAATAACTGAATGTCGGGGCATTTCTTGTATCTGGATATCGGTGATAAAAATGACGTTTTTTTTTCTCGTGACATCACAATCCTGTGATAATCGTTGAAACAGCAATGTACAACGAATGCTATGTATTATATAGGTTAGTATTTGCAGTACCGAGGAAGAAAGTACACGAGGTAAAGGTAGAGATGGCAGGACGTTGAAGCTTGCATCCTTGGTATGCAACGATCTTATTTTCGTAATTTTTATTTAATTCATTTTTATCATTATCCAAAAACCTTTCTTTTGCAAATTGAGGTCGCAAATCTCTAAGAAGACGTAAAAACGTTTCAGTGATTTTCGCAGCCTCATCCAGCCAAATAAAATTTGGGCAATTCAACAAATTAATTCGTTGCGTTCTAACAATGTAAACTTCAACGTCATAATATCGTGATGTTGAAGTTTGCATCGTGGGACGCAATGAATTTTTTTTTCCCTCCAATCGCCGATTTTCTTTTTGGCGAATCAAAGCTCCCGCGAACTTTTCTAAGATCCTCATTAGAGACCTACAACTTAACGCGGGAGCCGGAATTAGAAAGTCCAAAAAGGCGTTTTTCGTGAATATTTGTAGCAGGGAAAAAACAAGTGAGCCCAGTAAACACCGAGGTATCTTAACATGTATATGTGAAATGTATTAAAAAAAATCGAACATGAAACAATAAATGACTGCAGATTTATCAGCCTATTCCATGTGCGCCTTGCCACTGCAGTCCCCAATCGGCGAGAAAGATGCAGCTCGTAATTCTTGACGGAACCAAATAAACCAAAAAAAATTCCAATTGTTTTATACTTTTCTTTCGGGTGAATTCGGAAAAAAGCTGAAAAAATCGCGAAATTATAACTTGTCTCAGGTTTGAAAAAAAATGTGTTAAACAAAAACACTTTAATATGCTATAAAAATGATTTAAAAAGACTTTTTTAACGATTTTTTTAATTCACTTAGAAGAGATTTTCATACTGAAGAAAATAAACTTCAGTTTCCCAATTCCACCAATTTCCAATTGTCTTATAAGGTAGTCGGCCCAGTGGCCATCAGCGTCCTAGTGATCGTCATGTTTGCGCATTAAATAAGTATTTTAAGATAAAAATCAATCCTTCGTGCAGATCTGTGGTATATTAGCTTCCAGGAGGTATGTACTATGTTGTATTACATGTTCACACCCGTAAGTATACGTATAAAAGAATAATCAAATTAAATATATTCCGCTACGACGTCTAGCTGTCATTTCGGCCGAATTCTTCATTAGGAGGTTAACGTGAACCATGTCACATTTCGGGTGATTTGAGAATGCCTGTGGACTTGCGTGAAGCAAGGTTTCCTTCACGTGATTAACAAGGATTTTAGTTTTACGTTCAGCATAGAAAACTATAGTTTTATGTTAATTTCAACGAATTTTCATATATGAAGATTGCAGGTTCAGCAACATAAACACTCTGCCGATTAATCGCCACTGCTGTCGATAACTGGGACAATGTTAGCAAAAAAAGAGTCTTACGAATCGAATATTAGTTTATAGAAAATCAGAAAAGAAATATTGGGTCCGTAATTAGCATTGTCTGAAGGATCCACTGACCAGTAATCGTCATACACATATTCGCTATAGTAAAAAGATATATATATATAAATAAATGTTGTTCATTACTGGGTCGTGACCATGTCGATAACTGGGTATGTCTTGAACACAGGTGAACAGCACTCGATCGAAATAATATTAAAAGTTATTTTATGAAAAAATAGTTGTTCATAATGACTACAAATAAATGAAAGACATAATTCTGACGTAATAGGCAATAATTTGTTTTATTTTTGATATTAATAAAGTTCCATGGAAGAGAAATTTATGTTTCTAACTCTTTATCAAATGTTTTAATAAAAATCATAAAGTTTGTGACAGAGTGCGTAAAAATTATTCTGCCGTTCTATATGGAGACATAATCGGGTCAACAAAGTCCTACGAACTTTGCATAATTAGTTAAGGCCTTATATACCTTTGGATGGTCGGAAAACAAGGCTTTTTAGGATTTTTTGAAAAATACTTATAAAGCAATCAAAACGAGGTTTAGAGGGTTTGTTTCACATATCTGTAGGTACCTCCAACGAGCGGACTCGTTCCGGTCGCACATGTGCACTCAGAAGAATTTTCTTTTCCCCCCGTAATCTACATGAGTTTTGCTACCGAAGTACACACGATTATTGTAAAATATTTATTTTTGTACATCTAGCCCGATTTTTAAGAAAGTCGCATTTCCGACTGAAACAACGGCCTTTGTTCATTTCCAAAAATCGCAATTGTTAAACGATAATAAAAATCGTGTGTACTTCGCTATAAAATGTATCTAAGAAGTTATAGTTGAAATTTCAAGTCTATCGGTCAAAAAATGCAGAACCCACGAGTCCGCCCGATTTCGAAAACATTTCTTCATGAAAAACGCGTTTGAAGTTTTAAAACCATTTTTCTACATGCCTTAAAAAAATGTCCACCTAAAATAACTTTTGCATATTATTTTCGACATGTTTATACATAATTGGAATCAACTTACAAAAAAAAAAAAATTTCAAAGGTATCAAGGCCTCAAAGCAGTTTGAACGCATGTGGCGATTAGTGGGACGTTGCCATGGCGATTACCGGACCAACTGTCATGGTGGCATGACGATGACTCGTACAATAGCATCTTATAACCTTTACGAAATATTTTCTCGAAAATTGTACCAGGCACGGGAATTTCACAAAGACCTTCTTCTTCGTAATGAAAAACTGATTAAGAACGACTTAAAATAACTTTCGCTCACTTTCTTAGTTGAGCTATATAAATTTGCAAAGTCAAGCGATCTGCTTAAAGTGACGATGACTGGGCCGTTTGCCTTATTTTTCTTCTGGGTAAATTAAGAAAAAGCTGAAAAAATCGCGAAATTATAACTTTTCTCAGGTTTGAAAAAAAAAATGTGTTTAAGAAAAACACTTTAACGTGCTATAAAAATAATTTAAAAATACTTTTTCAACGACTTTTTAAATTCATTTGGAAGAGATTTCCATACTGAAGAAATCAAACTTGGGTTTGATTTAATAGGTCGTTTGATTTTTTGCTATCACGCCCGCCAATTTGGAAAAATCGTGAAAATGAAAACTAGAGAAAATGCATCAAAGTTTTCAAAAGGAGGAAATATCAATATCAAATATCAATCGCTTCTCTGTTTTGGCCTTGTATCTTCAAAAATATTTACAATGGGCCTCTGTAACTTTGTAAATATATTCTTGGATAGTTTACCTATCGATTTAAGCAATAAAAAAAAAACGATTTTCCGAACCTTCGAATTCAGGCTCCCGCCTTAAATCTATCAAAAATGATTTCGGATAACAACAAAAATGAAGAAAAACGGAAATAAAAAGAATTTCCGTTGCATCCCAACGATGCAAAGGTCAACAATATTTAATATCTTAATTGACATAGGTAAAAATGAATTAACGTGCCCGTATTTATCGTGAATCAGCTATAAATGAATGAGCTTTTATTCAGCGATAAGTGTATCATTCTATCCGCACATGGCCTTATAATTGCGAGAAATGTCAGAGCCCATGTGCGCTCAATTCAAAGATCGTTGGTGCAAATCGACTCGAAGTATCCCTCCTCTTCGCAACTCGGAGCTTGTATTGAAACACATACGGGTATGAAAAACCTCGTTATGAGAGTGAGGGAACGTGCGGCTCGTATATGAAAGACCGGGGAGAACGAAACCGGCTATCAGTATTAGCCAGGCAATCCTCTCGTGCAGCCGTCAAAAGACCATTGAGCCTCGGTCCCGCGAGTTCACAGTTGTATATATCGCGTCATTAAAGTTTTCACATTTACGATATTTATACACAACACCAAGCGTATATACGTACGAAGTTCGATCATTGACACTTTCTTGTTTTTCCTCAGTCAATACGTTTCACAATATTTTACGAAAAATAAGCGTGAGGAAAATTAGTTTTCATTCAGAGTGTTGAAAAAGAACAATTAGAAGAAAAAAAAAACAATTTGAAGAAAATTCTGAATGAGCCTCGCGTTTCATTGGGTCAAAGTTCGAGAGTCCGTCGTTTTCTTCTCTTTCTCTCTCTCTCTCTCTCTCTCTCTCTCTCTCTCTCTCTCTCTCTCTCTCTCTCTCTCTCTCTCTCTCTTTCGTAAATACTTGGATTCGTCTACTCCACGAGGCAAATTCTCTTTATTCGACAAATCTAATCGCAACGAGCGACGAGTAGTCTCGATAAGGTCGAGAAATCCACCCTGTTGGGCCACATTGTGCACGCTGTGCGAGATGTTGCCAGTGGTCGTCGAGGCGCTACGCAAGACAGCACAGTGCGGAAAATTCCCGTCTTCCATCGTTCCCGCGAAAATTCCTTCGGAACATTGAGGCTTGGGAGTCGGGAAAGGAATCGGAAAGCGTCGATGAAATTTTTCCTTCCCCAATAATTTTCGTGACAACGCGATGTGCGTGCTCTTGGGCAATAATCTCGGCGTGAAGCGATTTCGCAGGACGTCGAATCGTGGATCGACCGGATTTAAATCCACGTTATTGGAATTGAAAGATTGAAAGAAAAAAGACGAAAAAAATAAAAACGAAATAGGAAGGATGGGAAAATACGTGCGTGTAAAAAGTGAGTGAAACGTTCTCGTCGGTACGAATTCGTTTTTTTTTTCATAAACACGCGTTCACTCGTCTGTGGTCCCAGTGATGTACAATAACAATAGTAACAATCTACTTGGCGCAACTCGTTAGAGGACAATCGTTAAAATTGCATAATTCGTCGGTTCGATCAAGTTTAAACTGCATTTGTGCATTTGTGTCTCTTCGCGGACTGCTCCCCGACCACGTGACAAATTTTATTGGGTGGCACGATTGAAAATCTCGACAGCTGCATATACAAAGCCGGAAAACAAATCTGTATCCATTCCGAGCTGACTCGAATTTGATGGGGAAAAAATGCGCGTTCAACTGCTGTCGCGAATGATAAATTAATCGAGATTCATTAGGTTCTATTCGCGAATCAAGTTGTGTCGGCTCTCGAACTACATTGGCACTCAATTGTGAACACTTCGGTTCATAGGCATATTGCGGCGTCTTTCGGATCGCTGGACTTTTTTTTTCTCATCACTTTCCTCGTGTCACCATTTTTTTTCTCACCACCTTTTATTTCTTCGTAAAATCGCAATTTTGCTTTCTCGCGGGCGAATTCGTGTAAATGGAAAATAATTTATTTTGATGGAATAAATACTGAAATATTGATATTGATGATTGGCGCGATTTATGCCGATTGAAACTGTGAATGATTGATTGGGATCGAGAAATTTGAAAGAACGTGCTCGAATCGCGGATTTCCAGGACCGGAAGTAGGCAGGTTAGCCTGCGGAAATTTCATAATGGTATGTTGTTTCGAATGAATTTTTAGTAAAATGCTCACTTTTTCAAAATTGAACATTTTTCGAGAATTTTTTAAAACGTTTTAATTTGATATTTTCCGAATTTTAATCACGCAGACATTTGGAGAAATCTTTAAAGTGTACCCCTGATTTTTTTCAGTAAAAACCGACCGAAGGGTTGTTAATGGCAGGTGGAAGAACTATCTGGGTCAAATTGACCCAGTGTGTCAAGATCGTGGCCAAATGCAAGTGTATCAACGAAGAGTTAAATTGATGATATCGAAATTTTTTTTTTTACCAATGTTAAAACACCCAGTTTTCACAATAGTTTTGGAATGGTCAGCTTGATTTTATCCTTTTTCGAGATAATTTATTGCGAACTCGTATGTTATTTTTGATTAGGAGAACTTTATTTATAGAATGTGCAGCTACACATATTCTGCCATTTCCGTGTAGAGCCACGAGCGCGTACGGAGCTCCGCGTGCACAACCGCAGTGCGCTCTTATATCGTCTTCTTTCGTGCCTTTTTTCCCCACTTTTTTCATGTCATTCCCCTCTTCGTTTTGTTTGCAAAACGATAAGAGAGTACTCGAGATTACACGCACGTTTATGGATACTCTATCTTTCTCTCCATTATATATATATATATATATATATATACACTACCGGTCAAAAGTTGTCGAACACTTTGGATAATGGCAAAATTTTCGATCGCTCTGGATAATTGCAAAATTATATTAAAACAAAACAATTCAGTTTATTCCGCATTTTACAAAGAAACTATATAGCTCTATAAAATGAATTACATTATCCTAGTATAATTTGGCAATTATCCAAAGTGATCGAAAACTTTTTACCGGTAGTGTATGTATTGTCGAAGTGCCTCTGCATTCGTCGGAAAAGTGAAGTATCTGAGAATAAAATTGGGCATAGGGCCAATAAAAGGTGCTGAACTTGAAAGGTGCAAGTTAAGGGCCAATGGCGTTAATGACTATGATTTATTTTTGTGGCGCGATGATTTTGTCTAAAATATCACATTCTATTGATTACTTAATGAACTTAGACAATTATTCACTTACGAGAAACATTATTTGGGTGTCTGCCTTCGATTTAGTTGAAACTGACGTATATGGTGGAGCATCAAAAACTATCAGATACGTATCTTTTCATTGACGGCAAAACGCTTTCAAGGGGTGAAGCCATCCCTTAGGGTGAAGCGTGTCAAGGGCTGCTTTTGCATTTTTATTCGCAACTAGTCCACTGATGTCAGTAAAACAGAAACGAAAACCCTTTTAATGCAAAACGATCGAAAATCCACTATGGGTACATTGAAAAAGCCAAAATTACGCGACGAACGACCCCTGCATTTTTCTTTCACTCACCCCACATTCCTGAGAGGTGCTCTAAATTGAACGTAACGGGTAACATTTTAGGGGGGGATTAGGGTAAGCTATATTCTGTACATTTTTGGCTATTTTTAATGACAACTGAGGGTTTCGGATATAAGTATGGCGAATTCGTGTTCAGAGGGTAAAAATACATCGATATGGAATTAGAAATACGAAATAAAAATTGGAATTCGAATATTTGTGTCGCGCCTTGACCAAAAATAAGTCGCTTCATTGAATGGTCGCTCATTTATTTATGGTTCCGATTTCGAGCTTCATTCTGTACTCATTGTCTTCGTTTTCGTTTGCTCTTTAAAATGCCGTTTGATTTATTGAGCTCCGATTTCTTTTCGATTTTTGGCAGAATTTCAAAGACGGACCATCGATTTTCGCCAATACTTCCACACTATAAACATCAATTCGGAGTTTGTAGAAATATTTTGGATCAGCATACACATTTGAAATACAGAAAATAACATCTGACATAAGGAACTTGAAGTAAGGGGTGGTTTACCCCCTTAAGCTTGCTATCCGGCAAACATAGGTAAATTTCAATTTCATACCCCCATCATGTTCTTGAAGTTTGCATCTTTGGAACACGACGATTTTTTTTTTTTCATTGATAGAATTCCTATGTGGCTGCTTCAGGGTATGAAAATAATTCGATTGGATTTGCTTTTTTTGCAGGTTAACCTCAAGTTGCAAAAAAGGGTTTCGAATAATAATAAAAATGACGAAATAAGGAAAAAAAATCGTTGCGTTACAATGATGCAAACTTCAACATCATCCCCCATCAAAGTGTCACCGGTTTTGATCAATTTAATGCGCTCCTTTTAAATGTGGAGTGAGAGAAAGAAAAATAAAGGAGTGGTTCGTGTCTTAAATTTGTTTTTCTTAATATACTCATAGTACATTTTTTCGTTCCTGTTTCACTGACAGGGAACATCACTGTGGTGTCCTCCTTCGATTTTGTTGAAAATTTTTAATGTAGAAGAGTATCAAAAAGTAAGAGACACGTATTTTCTTTTATCGGCGAAAAAACGGTTTTAAGGGGTGAAACGCACCCTCGAAAGTAGAGGTGTTTTTCGTTTTTCGTCGATAACGTTATCGTCCTCATCTCCAATGTATAGAACACCAAAAAAATAAACATTGTTGCAATTTGAATTTTTTAAATATCTCGTACCGTTTAAACGTCATCGACGAAAAACGAAAAACATCCCCATTTTTGAGGATGCGTTTCTTCACCCCTTAAAACCGTTTCAACAAAACTTCACCCCTTAAAAAAGTTTCAACAAAATCGGACACCAGTAATGTTCCTTGACAGATCGGTGGACTGCTTGCGGCTTATACTGCAAAACCAACCAATGACACATGCTTCACTTTGAGAACCGCTTAAAACAGTTTTTTCGCTGAAAAAAAAAATGTACACGATAGTTTTTCGTGCTCTACCACATACATGAATTTCAACAAAATCGATGTCACCAAAGTGCTGTTTCATGTTAGTATCCTAAAATTTCCCCTCCAATCACCCGGGATAAACGTATTCTGGCACATTTCGGATAAAATTTTACATTGTTCGCCATTAGTCGAACAAATTAATCGCAAGATAAAATCGCTGCGCTGAAAGAGGGTATAAGATTAGAGTTTACAGACATTTTTCGATGATAAATCGATGAGAGGGTGGCTTGGCGTTGGTAGGATATATATGTATAAACATACACAAACACAAGTTGATTTCGGCTGCAGACGGTAAAAAAGAGGTCGAGGGAGAGAATTCATTCATGGCGCCTCAGCGGCGTCTGCTTGAGACTGCAGAGTGAAATCTCAGGATTTTATCGAATCCTGCGTAAATCCTTCTTCCATTCGTTGCTTTTTTCGCTTCTCTTCCCTCTCTATTCTTCCATTGCCAATACAAAAGGCTTAAAGCGCGAGCCTGAATTAGAAGGTCCAAAAAAGCATTTTTTTTTAAAAAGGAAAAACCAATTGCGCCCATTAAATATTGAGGTATCTTTTCATGTGTACTTGAAATGGATCCAAACATTTTTTCAACATGAAACAATAAGTAACTGCAGATTGATCGGCGGGAAAGATGCAGCTCGTCGTTCTTGGCTGAAACAAAAAAACCAATAAAATTTTCAATTGTCATATATTTTTTTTCCGGGTGAATTAAGAAAAAGCTGAAAAAATCGTGATATAACTTTTCTCGGGTTTGAAAAAAATGTGTTTAAAAAAACACTTTAACGTGCTATAAAAATTATTGAAAAATACTTTATCGACGACACTTTTATTTCACTTAGAAGAGATTTTCATACTGAAGAAAATGAACTGTGGATTGATTAAATAGGTCGTTCAGTTTTTTTTTGCTATCACGCCCGTCAATTTGGAAAAATCGTGAAAATAAAAACTGGAGAAAACGCGGTTCAAAGTTTTCAATAGGAGGAAATATCAATATCTAATATCAATCGCGTCTCTTGCCTTGTGGTTTCGAAAATATTTACAATTGGCCTTAGTAACTTTGTAAACATATTCTTGGATAGTTTATCTACCGATTAAAGCAATTAAAAAAAAAGATTTTTTCCGACCTAATTCAGGCTCCGGCCTTAAGACCTTTGGCAGACGAAAGGGCGTAACGAACGCAATTTTTAAACTCAAAGTAATGATTTAACGTTTATTTACGCTTTCTCTGGTGGAAGGGTATTCACAAAAATCATGTTTTAAAACTTTACGAATATTGATTATGGCTTTATTTATTTATACACAACAAGAATGGCCGTTGAATTTGGCATTTTCCTTTCGAAATGGAACACTCCATGTATGTATGTAACTTGTAGGATGTCTATCACTTCCTTAGCTCAGCAAAACTTTACTTGCGAAGATTGACGTCCGTTCCCTCCAGTCTCCCCCCTCTCATTTCTCTTCGTCCCGTTCAAGAATTAATAAATCGCGAACACCTTCCCCAACCAACAAAAAACTCTTGCGCATCAATTTTTTGGACCTAGTTGAAGGCCAAATGATATACAAAT
This sequence comes from Ophion obscuratus, assembly GCA_964007375.1. Taxonomy (NCBI): domain Eukaryota; kingdom Metazoa; phylum Arthropoda; class Insecta; order Hymenoptera; family Ichneumonidae; genus Ophion; species Ophion obscuratus. The sequence goes on along the minus strand of OZ023316.1, from coordinate 35,427,190 downwards.
GATGATGAAATTTTAACGGCAGTGAAAATAGCGGTCATGAGCATTTCCATGGTAGGTGGCCGTACTTTGAAGACGGAATCCGGTAAAGTGGCATACATCGAATAGCCGAATAAAAAAAAACCGATATGGAAAGACAAGTCGACGCCGTTTCGCGGGTTCAAACGTTATCTCGTGTTTCCTCCGTCTCCTTTGCTCATATCATAATGTATCGACGAGGGATCATCGACACGGTCGCAACCACGTGGCCCGGAAAAATATCCATTTCATATATAAAAACACAAGAAACGAGATTGAATCATCGTTTTTTTGAAAGCAAATCACTGCCACTTGCTTGTGATGTTGAAGTTGGCATCGTTGGAACGCAACGAAAGTTATTCTTCATATTTTTATTATTATGGATCCTTTTTATAGGTTTATATTGTAGATAGCTTAAGGGCTTAGGCCATTCTAGAGGCCGAAAAGATAGTCTTTTTGGGAATTTTTTTTTTTTTTTCAGAAAAGCTGCAAATAAATCGAGCTTACAAAAAGGGTGTTTATCATACATATCAGTGGACAAAGTATTTTTCAAGATATATTCAATATTTCAAGTGAATCGGTTGAACATTGAGTTATGTTTCCGGCCGACTTAAAAAATGCAGTTTTCAGATAAACGCTGCACAGCCGCCATTTTGAAATTAATCGCTTCAAAAAAATTCTTGTATACAGTCACTGATATGTATGATAAACACCCTTTCTTGTAATGTCGATTTATTTTGTAGTTTTTCTGAAAAAAAATCCCCAAAAAGCCTATTTTTCGGCTTCTAGAGTGGCCTAATCCCTTAGTAAGTATTTTTTTAAATGGTTGAGCGATTTTTGTAGGCAGAATCTTAAAGAAGAAACTTCACGAATTGAGAAATATACATTTTTATTGCATTCCAACGATGAAAACTTCAACCTCATAATTGCTTACAATTAGTTACTTACATCATATTATCGATGATTTTAGGAAGTGGACGCTCCGTGAAGTAACCTTCATATAAATATGTTTACATTTATCTGAAGGTAATTTTACAGACATTGGGTATACATAATGTTGTGTATGAGGACGGTCCTCAAAGTCACGTGTCTTTAAAATCACTTTCCCCAATGTACACACTCATATATATATATATATATATATATGTATATTGAGAGTTTGAGCCACGACTAATTGAGACGGCAATGAAGAATTTTCGGAGTTCGATGGCCATGTGCCAATGGCTCGTGGCTATTACGTAAAAAAGACACTCGAAAAGCCCGACTACGATTATACTCCACGGAAACAGGTCTGAAGTCATTGATTAACGATCAATTGCTATTCCGCGTGTCTCTCATTTCTTTCTTTCTCACTATCACGACGGACATTTTTCTCAGTACAGAAGTATAGAGGTATAGTAGAGAAATTTCGCATGCCAAAACAATATTTGCGGCATTCGAAGTTCAGCTACATTTAGAAAAGTCGTCTTCTACAATGGCATTGGTAGTAACAAAACGTTTGTAATTTTTTTTTTATTAAGCACTAGATTGACATTGATATAGTGAAATTTCAACCCTTTTTTGGTCTGATTCGAAATATCGCGTCGTAAAAGTATACGTTTTGAGTTCTTTTTTGATAAGATAAACCTTTTGAGATTTTTTTTAGGATTCTAAGTTGCATCTCTTTGTTTTGCCATTATCTTAATCGAAAGATCATTCTCTAGTCTGTTTTGAATATATTTTTCTGTGATGCATATTTCTTTTTTTTTTTCTTAAAAATCGTGAACTTCAGGAGGTGTAGCTTCTTTTTTTGGCAATTCGAATTCGACTGGAATTGTCCAGTTCGGTCCAGCCGCTTTTGAGAAAAGTTCCGGAAACTGAATGGATTTCTTTAGCGGGGGAATCGTGTGTCATTTCCGCTTAAGCCTTTATTTGTAATACATATTCGTACACGCCCATGTAAATATTTACACACCCTGAATTTTATAACAAAAAGGTAGTTGTTACCGATCTTAAGGAGGTTGGAGCGTTAGCCACAATCCAAGGTTAAATTTAATAAAAAATACACGTTATTGTTTACACTATACTGAGTATTTACGAATTTTTTGAACTTTTTTCACCACCAAACACCAGAGATACAAAATAGTTTAAGGTATGTAATTTAACGTGCGGTTAGATGGGCAAGATCTTCACACTAAAGGTTATGTAATTTTTATTGTTATTTAGCACCAAGATAAACCATTTCTAACAACGGATTAACGCAAACTGAACCGTTGTGAACATTTAGAAAAAGAAAATCCTCATCATGCCCATCGTAAACCATGGGCCAATAACCTCGTGACGTAAATATGAATAGGCATAATTATGAATTACTCAAAATTTCATTGTGAATTGTATAAAACATTCGTTGTCGTAGTTTTTTCATAATAATCATCGATAATGTTATGCTTTTTCAAGTTGGTAGTAACACACAAGTTTTTCTACTTTACGCAATAAACATGTTAAAATGCACAATATTGCCCTTTAATTATATATTTTAAAGAGTTAGTATATATAGAATAAATCTGTACCTCGTATGCATTTTTTTGAGGTTCATTGAAAAAAAAAAATGAATAAACCGTAATTTGACTCAACTGAATCGCTCCAACCTCCTTAAGAGCCGAAGAAACTTATATATATGAAGTCCATCATACTTGAACAATAAGAAACTTTTCTCTCTTTTATTTTTGGAGAAAAGTCCAATCGTTCTTTTCCGGTTAGACCTGTATTTATGTCGCTGCCCAGACTGAACGGAATATTATTTTTACGAATCAGCTAGAGCCCGTGAGACGCCTCCGCGTTCGCTTGAGTTTACGTAAATCAATTACTATTACGAAGCTTATACGGGGGAGTTCAATCGAGGGAGCGAAATTTTTAGGGCGTATGAATTGATGAGCATCTTCGTGGCTGGTTCGTTAAGTCGATAGGCTACTGTGACGTCCCGAAAGTCAGGGTTATTTGATAAAAATAATTTTAGAGCTATAAGATGATTGAAAAATCGTTTGGACATTTATTTTTACGAACACTCAGAAAGTTATGTACCAAATTGCAATAAAAATATTGATAGTTGAACACGTTATAAACAATGTCGTGAAGGACCTTTAAATGAGAGAGGCTTACGCCATCATCCCATGTGACAGCTATTCTTTTCGCTTTTTTTGGGAGTTTTTTATGATGAACTATTAAAACGCATTGTCTTTGAATTTTTACCACACTTTTATTAACATTTTTACAGTCCCTCAGAGTTTTATCAAACAAAAATAACGAGTTGAATCGACTTTACACCGTTCGAAAGACACTTATGCGTAAAAAAGTTGGTTGACGGCTGCCATGATTCCGAAAGTTTTGCTAATCTGAAATCCAAAAATCAAGCGGCATTTTAATTTGTAGACCTGAGGCTATCGGCGGAACTAGAGTGAAGTAAAAATATCGAAATTTGAATTTTTGGCACGTTTTTTAAAGTTAAGTTCCAAGTTTCGTTATTTTTTTTTTCGACTTTTTCAGCTTTAAAATAAGCTATGGCAGATATCAGAAATATTCTGGTTCGGGTAAAAACTATAGATGTACTGACTATACCAAGAAAATTTAAGCGAAATCCGTTCAATAGTTTTTGAGATATCATGGAAGCCATTCTGACAATTAAATTTTTAGAAAAATGCGTTTGAAAGTTCAGGTACGATTTACACGAAGAAAATGGTGTCTCGCCATTAGTCGGCTATGCCGGGTCTATATAACAGGCACGCACTTTTTGCAATTTGTGGAAACAATTTTATTTTATTTTTTGTGCCTGATATGGGATAACCGCCTCAACAGTGTACTTGATTTTGGCCACTCGGTTGATCTCAAACAAAAAAACCAGTTTTTTTTCCACAAAATAAATAATATAAGCGGCCTTGACCGAGCTTTTTTTTAATCGTGTTTCAGTCATAAAAATACTCGTTTATTTTCGAGAAAAAATGACGTTGATGTTGATAACTAAAAAAAAGGTCTAGAAGAAAAATCGTGTACACCGTTTTGGAAAACATAGTTTCGAGAGAAACCCCGTTTATAGTTTTACTAGCAGTTCTATTGTTGTAATAATAAGTTTACTTTCAACCTGCGATTCTTGCACCGTATGTTGGACCTTCCTCTTTAATTTGAGTTATCTCAAGCGACGATCGATCGTTCAAAATGTTCACAGTAGCCTTACCCCTCAAGTGATCGACCTTTTGCGATATAATATCGTTACCAAATACGTACGTAGTAACAAATTACGCGTACAAATTGTTATATTGTTTTATACATATTGTTAAAAAAAATGGAGATAACGTATCGTTTTGATTTTGTTTTTACGAATATTTTTTAAAGCTGCAATTGCTGAAGCACTCGTAATAAGTAAATTGCACTGACAACAAAAATATCTTCATTAATGATTATTAAATTGACATCTAATTATTGAATCAGACGTATATGAGGTGTCTCATTAATTCCATAATCAAGGATGGTCGCTCCAATTAGCCGAAGTGCGCAAGAAATCTCGCAGATCTAAATATTGGAACTTCGTAAATGAACTTGTCATTAAATATCCTCGCATCACTGTAACAGTTCTTAATCTCGCAAAACTGATTTTTTTCCCGACCAAAATAAATATGCAATAGTCATCTCGACTGTCGGAATTATTTGTGGAATGATTTCAATGGTTACCTCGCCTTCGATCATGAGAAACTATTTCTCCCATTCAGTGTATGCAATACTGTTTTTTAGGCGTGTTACAAAAATAAAACACGTTTCTGCTGACTTCCGTGTATGGGATGGTCCTTGAAAAATACGCCGCGAGCTATTTGCTCCGCGAACTCTTATCCAAAGCGATTATGGATGAAATTCCTAGACTGAATTTTTCAGCAATTTATGTAAAACCTTGATGTTTCAAGGATGAAGGATTCAGAGGAATTAGCATATTTCAAATTCACGAAACTTCCCCAATAACTATAGCGATTCGTATAGTGACAGAAAAAATTAAAAGTATAGGACAAAATCTGCAAGATCGTTCACTCAAGAACAGGTATTTTTTTTTCATGTATCGTTGAATAGATAAAGGCATTTCGAATGGTTCGATGACCAAAAATGTCTCGTCCTTTGTATGAAATATCCCATTTATATATATATATATATATATATATATATATATATATATGACCATCTCCACGTGCTTGACTACGTCATCGGTCGAGAGGTCGACGCGGATCGATATCACTGCCTTGGAGACTCTTATACACTCTCGCGCTCCATTCTGCATTATACACCAAGTTTGATAAGCGAGCGATTTGATAATCTGATAGGAAAAGAAATGTTTCGAGGACAGCAAAAAAATTCGAGAAATTTCAAACAGTCAAGCCATTTCTCTCATATTTCGGCGCGGAAATTTGACAAAGTATAAGAGAATCAAAGCAAATTTATCACAAATTTTCAATTATTTCTCTTGGATTCCAACTATGTCAATTCATTTCCGATGACTTATGACTGAATTAAGATAAAAACTCGTAATTCTTGTCAGTTTGCCACACCTATATCTTGAGGCTTGAGAGGAATAAAAAACTAATCTGCACAAAATATAAGGGAATCGATATAGAATCTGTAGGTTGGGTGATTTAACGTAGAAGTATTTTAATCGACGTTGATAATTCTTTATCGTTTAAAATGAAGCGTGAACTTGAAATAACTACAGTAGAACCTCGATTATCCGAACTAGTCTCGGTTCCAATTAGTTCGGATAATCAAAAGTTCGGATAATCGAAACGTGGGTTTTTTTGGACGAGATCATAAACAACAATGCTGTTTATGATCTCGTCCCAAAAAACCCACGTTTCGATTATCTGAACTTTTGATTATCCGAGCTAATTGGGACCGAGACTAGTTCGGATAATCGAGGTTCTACTGTATAGTCATTTCAATAATCGAAGCCACTTACACAAATGGCTTCGTAGATTATTCAAATAATTATAGGAAAAAACGGCTTTTCCTTTTTTTTGCCGGGAAAATTGACACCGATAAATGCAAACAAGAGATGGCTTGGCAGACTTGAGTGCGTAAAATACTCTCATCGGTGCAGAACTGATCGATGGCCAAGGAAGGGTGAGGGCAGCTCTGTTAGATAATATTTGTTTAAGAGGTTAGGCTACTGTGACCACCCGGAAATCAGGGGTATTTACAAAAATAGTTTGGACATTAATTTGTATTAACAAAGTTGCGTACCAAAGTTCATTAAAAATATTAATAATGGAAGAAGATGTGTGCGCAATTTCGTAAAGGACCTTCGAACGTTAGGCGCTTAACGGTTTACTTGACTTCGGTCACCCGGTTGATCTGAAACATAGATGATATTGGCTAAGACTTGATGGACCGTTTAATCATAAAAAACGAAGTTTTGAATTTGTTAATCGTTTTTACGAAGAACAACGTAATAATTGTTAGTTACAAATGGGAAGAAGTGAAAAAGAACGTCGGTCAAGACTAAACTACTATTACATTGAATAGGTGTAACAAATTTCAAGTCAATCCTTTCATTAGATGTCGAGAAATCGTGTATATCGTTTTGAAAAACATATTTTTGAGAAAAACGCGTTCAAGGCGGGAGCCTGAATTAGGAGGTCCAAAAAGAGCGTTTTTCGGGAATTTTTTTAGAATGGAGTAAAACAAGCGAGCCCTGTAAACATTAAGGATCTTTTGATGGATATTTGATATTTGATATATATATATATAAAAATTCAACATGAAACAAAAAAAAATTTTAATTATAGCTTTTCCCCGTGCAGAAATGTGACCGGGCATTCCCGACTTGACGTCTGGTCCAGGCCTGGCTTGCCTCATCCGATTTGCCTAAAGGCCTGCATAGACTACGACACTTATTGCGACACAAATGTCTGACACTAATGTCCGTTCTGTTCACACATAAGACGGTTTCGGTGTCCCAGAAAGTGTCTGTACTGTGATGTCGCTACACAAGTGTCTCAGGTGTTCACACACAAAACTACTGACACAGCTGCAGTACCCGCTCGGACGCCATGGAGAAACGCCGTGCGGCGGCAGCCGTAATTTCGTGCGCTGTTATTAAGGGGCTATACCAGTGCGACACTTTAAAAAGATCGATTTTTTTTGCCTTTTTCGACAGTTTATTCTTTCAAGAATATCATTATCATTTGAATTATATATGTCAATATCATTTTATCTAGCAAAAATCGATAGTTAAATCTCTAAACGCATTTTTCTCGAAATGAGATTTTTCAAATATGCTGACAGTGTAACTCAAATAGATCCGATTGACTTGAAATTTGAACTGAGTACTCTTGAATATATTTACTCTACAATGACGTAGGATATTTTTGATTGGATAAAAATTGACGATTTGGCATTGAAAAAAACGACCATTTTGTAGGCAAGAAAAGAGACTTTTTCCATAACTACGCTATTTTGTTAGATTTTGATATTTTTCAAAAATCCTACGTCATTGTACAGGAAATACCTTCTAATTTAACGACATTTTTTTCCTTTTTCGGTTTCAGCTACTCAATCAGCCGGAATTATGTCAGCAGTGGAGGAACTTTTTTTTGCGCCTGCGAAGGCAGCGCATTAGTCGCTTGGATCTCAATATTTACCTATGAAAAAATTATTTAATATAGGTCAAATATATTTTTAATTTTCCAAAAGATTTAATTGAGTACTTTTCGTCCAAAAAGTCCTGAAAATCACCCAAATTTCCAGCGTTCACACTGGTATAGCCCCTTAAGCTGTGTTCTTAAATTATGCATTTTTCTGTCAACTTTAGCCGATATTGTGCCAAACTGTTCCGCCAAGCATTGAAGTGCTGCCTGTTTTTTTACTCTATTTTTTATAATCAGCACAACATATTTGCCAAAGTTCAGGCAGTCCTTCCACAAAAAATATCAAATTTTTAATGCTCTCCTTGCTCCACGTAATGGCCATTTTGATTTACCGCGGGTCGCGAGTGTCTGGATAATTTCGCGCCGGTTCGAAAACTTGGACACTGCCGCAGACACTCCGACACAACCTGTTCACACGGCGCTCGACGCGACACCTAGCGAGATGTCGCAATAAATGTCCCGAGATCAGACAGTGGTGTTCACACACAGACACTCGATGTATACATTGAGTGTATACACCAAAGTGTCGTAGTGTAAACCTACCTTAACAGGGCCCTTTTGGGGAACAGACTAGGAATATCACAAAACCGTTTCCATTGACATGTCCTGAATATTAAATCCCAACCTATTATTAAATAATACTTTTTGCGTCATCAAAGATATTAATAATTGAATGTAATAATATTTTTACATTTATTGTAATTGTATACTCCGTTTTATCATCATGCTGTTTTCTTTAAGAATAATCGACGCCTGACAATGCAACCATAAAGAATAAATTATGATAGCCAACGGAAATTATATGCTGATATGATGGAGGATATAATTACAATAAATACAATCATATTATCACGGTGAATTATTAATATCTATAGTACGACGCCGACGTTTTTCTTCTTCATTTTTCTTGTCCTCTATATATCAACAAAAGTAATTTTGAGGTTGGTTTTATCGACATTTCCTGGTCATCTGGCAATTCGACTGTGAAAATTTCAAGTCATTCGCGGTTGGGCTGTTTTCGAGCCGTTAATTCTGATGGATGTAAAAATAAATAAGATGCAATAAATTAGGGATAAATATGTTGAGAAGAGAGAGAGAGAGAGAGAGTAAGGGTGGGTAAAGGAACGACGTATATAGAGAGTGAGGTTGAGAAAGACGTTAGTGCGTTTCACGATGTTGTATACGGTGACGTTTAAGTTCATAAATTGATAGCAACTCATACACAATGAAGTTCATTTGTAATCGCCAGGCGTACTAACTCGAAGCGGCACTATTCGACGGTTATGAAGAACTGTGTACATAGATCGTTCTCCCGGTATTTTCTGCGATGTCGTTCCTTCATAGAGGCCTGGCTAGGCTCGGGCTTGCGAGGCCTCTCATCTAGATTACTGATTTCCCCGTCGCAAATTTCCTCATGATGTTCATACAATGTTTACTTTTCCACCACGCACCCTATCATGACAATATTTCAATAAACGATGTTTCGTAATTCCGTGAAACTCAGCAATTAAAACTCCAACCGATTATTTTTGAAGCTCAACTACATTCAGATTAATCGGAAAAAAATCATAGTACATTTGCTAGGAAAATCATAATTGCAGATAGTTAAAGAAATCTGTTGCTCTCTCGATGCCTTTAAATCCCACTAATAAGTTGTCATAATTTGAAACTATGATGACTAAAAAAGATTCCTCGAGATCAACAAACAAGAAATATTATATTTTTTAAATGCCACTTGGATTACATTATAACGAGAACGTTTGAGACGAAACGGTTGCACGACAAGCTTAGTGAAAATTTCATAGAAATTAGTCCAAAGGTGTAAGATTTTTTGGTCATGTTTGCTTAACGGGGTATTCTTCTCTCGAGTTGTTTCTTTCGGGCTTGATAAAAAGAAACAAAAACAAATTTCACTATAATTTTTTTTCAAGCACTTATAAAAAAAAAGTTGTGCGAAAAAATAAAATATGTAAAAGTTATGAGCCTCTGAATATGGCCGTCAAAAAAAGAGTTAAGGTGGTTGACATGATTTCAAGCTCCCGTTCATCAGAAACAGAAATAGAATGAATTTTCTTGATCCATAAGAGTGCCATTACGGCAGGTACGAAAGAGAATTTTTCAAATTTATGTTTCCAAAGTTTGAAATGTGTAAAAAATAGTAATAAAAATAATTTCGCACTGCTCGAGGTAGAGACGATGAGGGACATATCCTGAAGGTCCATACCAAATTCGGAATCAGTCGGTTGAATAGGAATCGAGGTTTTATGTCAACCAAGTTGAAAAAAGTAGTTTCGAGAAACACGCGTTTAGACTTTCGAGTACAATTTCAGACAGCCGCAACTATCCAAGTGGTATAATGGCATGGTATACTTACGTTATAATAATCGGCCATTCCTGCCCCGTAACGTGTGCCTTCCTCCTCTTCGAAATGATGATTTTCTCAAGCTCGTTCTTCCCTGCGAGCAGTTCTAGCTTCCTTAGAAGCTTTTGGAGTTCGTAGCTCCTCTCAATCAGGCTGTATTTAAATCGCTATAACTTTGTAAATATTGGGAATTACAAAATTTCCTCTCCAGGGCATATTCTGAAGAGATATATTCTTAAGACTAAAATACTATTCTTAAGGAGCGAGATGCAGTCAGAGGCGTGAAAAAACGAGCATTTTCAATAATTTTTTTTTTTATAGTAATTAAGCTTTTTTTACAAAAGTGGTTACACAAACTTTTTATGTTATATTTCAACTTGACTTGTACAAATTTTCAAAGAAAAATATTGATTATTTATAAAAATATCGCCAGCTTTGACCATCATAACATTTTACTGGATCATGTGAAATTAAAAAAATCCCAAAAAAATCATTAGTTTAATAATAAATCTTGTCCTTAATCGAAACTTTTTTTTTATTAACAACATGGCGGCTTCCGACAGATAACTTTCGATTTTCGACCAAACAATCGGTCGTTTATTGTTAAAAAAATAGAAATTTTTAACAAAAATTAAAATCCTTTGATTAAGGACTAGTTTTTAATGCTATCAATAAGCACACCAAATTTCATCAAAATCTATCGAGTGGTTTTTTAATTATAGTGGTCACCGACACATAGTTTCGAGAAAAACGCGTTTAAAGTTTTTCGATGTGGATACGGTATTATATGTTCGTAAAATTTTGAGCTCGATGGATGGAGCTAAACTTTTTTTTGTTTTTCGATCCGCTAAATCGGAATATCACAATTTTTTACCGAAAAGTCGCGCATTCAAATTTTCTATAAATTTCTAAAAATTCTATAAACCAATTTTTACCAAACAATTGGTTTATAGCCAATTGTTAAAACAATTTTTTTTAAATTAAAGTTTTTCGGGATGAATTATTTTTTAAACATTTTGGGCAATTTTAAAGCGAAAGTATTCTTTATAAAATTTTGCTTAAGTTCATAGTTTTTGAGTAATACGTTTTTGAAAATTTCTGACAGTTTTCCAATTTTAAACTTGATTTATGTATAGAAATATTAATTAAAAATTACATCGAATCATCAATTCCTGGCCCATACAATAGGGCCAGGTGGAAGCTTCCAAAATTCAGTTACGAACAAGACTATTTATAGCATATAATAAGGGGGGGGGGGGGGGGGGTCGAAACCGGTTACTTGCAGCTGCCGTCCGCTACCTGCCATAGGGACCCGACCCCCCTTTCACCAATTGTGGGATATGTCGGAATCTATTCATCGGATTGACTTGCAATTTTCAGGAAATATTTTCGAAACACCATAGTTAAAGAAAATTAAAAAAAAAATCGATTTTCTGAAAATTCTGACTGCATCTCACCCCTCAAGACAAAAAAACGTAGCGTCGGCGGGATTAATCTGAAAAAAAAAACTGACCAAGATGTTTCTCTCAGTAACACTCATACGCAGAATATGAGCCAAGAAAAAGTGAGAAATTTTGAAAATCGATGAAATGGTACGCTTTGAAACAAAAAGAATTAATTTTCCGAAAAAAATGGCTACATTTTGCAATAAAAAATAACTTTTTTTGAATTTTCAGAAACGTTCAGGGTCATGACAATAAGTTTACAAAGATGGATACCAAATTTTATCAGAATCGGTCGACCAGCTTTTTAGCTATACGTCATGCCAGTTTTGAAAATGGAATTTCGAAGACCGTGCCATGGTTGCCGTTTAACTGGCCGACCATTTAACTCGCCGACCATTTAACTCGCCGACTCACAATGAAAGAGGAGAAACCCAAACAAACTCAAAATTTTACGAAAATAGCACAATTTCAGTTTTACAAAAAAATAGGCGGCGAGTTTCTAGTCGGCGAGATCTTTGGTCGGCGAGTTCTTAGTCGGGGTCAGATCCGGTCGGCCAGATCCTGGTCGGCGAGATTGAGTCGGCGAATAAAATCATTGCACCGTGCCATGCCTCCGCAATTTCAAAAGATTAATAGAAAAAAATACCAAGTAACAGCCAAAAGTAGTAATGAAACATAGGTAAATATTCGGAAGTGGGGCTCCTGCTACAATCAGGCTAATTTTTTTCTTATTTCTTTTAATGATCATAGCAGATGATACGAAATAATATTATGACGGCGCAAGACATTTTTTCTTCAAAAAAATTATTTAAAAATTTCGACGTCGATCCCTGCTTGGATGGACTAATTTTGGGCTACATTTGGGCTACATTTCGGCTATGATCATAAAATCATACACTGGGGATGGGCGGGGGGCACCTCGGATGGGTGCGTGGAATTTAAATATTCATAACATTATTGTGGCGGAAACATCGTGTGCCGTTACAATAATGATAAGGATGATGTTTGTTAACCATATTAAACCATTTATACAAAAATTAGCCTGATTCTAGCAGGAGCCCCACTTCCGAATATTTACCAATCGATTTTTTTTCTCGCTAAAACGGTGCTTTATCATCATAAGAATAAATTACTATTCAATTTATAGCAAGAACATTTTTTTTATCACCGATTTTGAGCGTATAACGTAAGCCCACCGCTGACACGGCCATAGAGTACCTAAAACTTTAAACGCATTTTTCTCGAAACAGCTTTTTTCCAATTGCCGTGACAAATAACTTCAATAATTTTCACTCGATTTACTTCAAATTTAAAAGTTATGTTCCTAATTGCATTTCGCAGAGAAGTACGTACGGAATTTCTGATTCGCAAACTTTTTATTTTATGAGCAGTTTTATACGAAATGTTTCACTGCAAATTCATTCAAATACCTACAACTCAATTCAAATACCTACAACTTTTGCATAAAACAATATTTTTTAAATTCCTTACGTACTTCTCTAGGTATTCTAATGTAGATTGACGAGAATTTTTGTTCTAGGTAAAAAATTGTGGATACTAAATGTCACGTCGCGGAGCGCCTAAAAAAAGATAAAAGAAAATATTAGTAGTCGGCCATTTTGTACATCGAACAAATTCTAACCTTGGTATTCATACTAAATAGATTTATAATTAATTTTATGAGTGAATCACTTTTACATACGAAAAAAATTTGTTAAATTCGCACATGATTTTATACCCGTTACTGTGGTCTAACCCTTTAAAAAATCATGAAAATCAGCAAATTGTTTCCTCGCCTAAAGATATCTCCCCCCTTAAATAATCGTAAGCCCGAAAATAAATGTCCGTCAACATTTTTGATCAACTACTTCTAGCCAATATTCCCGATGAAATAAGGGGCCAAGACCACTTTGGAGCCACGAAAAAGGCTATTTTCGCGTTTTTTTTTTGAGGATTTTATAGAATATATGAATATAAAAGTTGTTGGGCTTGATGAATAAAGTCTCGAAATACATAAAAACTTTAATTAATTTTTATTAATTTTTAAGTACAAAAACTATAGTTTGACGTAACCACTTAAAAATAGGTGGGCTAGGTAGCTCCATCACAACTCGGCAACGGCGTGTCTGAAACAAAAAAATCAACGTCCATTAGATTCAGTATGACACCAGCTACAAAATGACCCTCGGATATAAAGTTTTATCAAAAAATAAAAAAATGGCAGATGAAAAACGAAAAAAGTAAGAAAAAACGCGTTTTTTCCCAGTTTTTCGCAAAAAAAAGAGTAAAAATAAAAATTTTAAAGTCATCGGGGGTCATCTTGTTGCCAATTATGTTTACAATATGTGGTTCGAATTTCAAGAGAATCGGTTCATTAGTTTTAGAGATACGATGGAGCTAGATTTTGAAAACGTTGTTTCGAGAAAAAATGCGTTTGAACTTTATACTATGAGAAACTCTCACCTAAACTCAATCGGCAATTTCTGCACCGTACAAAATCCCTTCTGATTGCTCATCATCGTTGATTTCTTCAAGTCTTGCTTGCTTTCGATTTTTTGAAATTTTCAAAGTGGACCTTTAAAGACTCAAGCACATTCACAACTTCTTTCTCGTCCCTTTTTACCCAAGACCCAAGCTCGATGTTGAGAAGGGAAACAAACCGAACGCCATAGCAGACGCGTGAATGACTTTTGTATTTCCGTCTGTCCAATGAAACAGTACCAAACCGCAAAATCTGAAGAAGTACCGTTCGCCGCATGGGTGCCTGGGTTAACGATCGTTACGCGGAGGCGGGAGCGGTCCTGAGGAAGCGTTGCACGAGGACAACGAGGACGACGAAGACGACGCGGATAAAGCAGCGGTGTGTAAGGTGCGATGGTGGTGGTGGCATCAGAGCTTCGGCTACGTGCGCATCTTCATCGTCCCTTCAGCCGCTTCGACGTCAGTTTACGAGACAGCTTTACGAGTGGCCAGTTTTACCGTTGTACAAATCAAGGACAAAACCAATAATAACACTACACGCGCGATCTGCTACGAAGTATTAAATTGAACCGATTACTCCCACGTAAAAACACATACCCACACGTATACACATTCGCGAAACGAGAGTACGGGAAGAGAGCGAAAAAAAAATCCACCACGAGTGCGTGTCCGATCGGTTACTGGATTGACGCAAAGAAATATTCAAATTTGACGCGTCTCGCGAGAATTTTCGAAGCTGGTTTATTTTTTCCCGCCAGTTTTGTGCAAGAGAAGAATTGACGGAAAGTTTCTCGTCGGTTGAGACGCTCTGTCTGTATTGTGACCTTGCGGGCTTCATCCGCACGAGCGCCCGCGTGAAACTTGAGGAGATTCATCTCAAGAAAAAGCAAGAGAGAGTGAGAGAGAGAGAGAGGCAGCAAAAGACAGAAGTGGGTGAAGAGTAAGAAAGATAAAGAACTCAAGGTGAATTAGTAGTGCGATAAAGCGAGAGAGAAAGCGAGTGAGTCTTGACCGAACATGGCAAGCTGGGCCAAGTTCAATGGCGACGAGAGAGCAACGATCGAGCCCGTTGTCCTCGAGGCCCCGACCGAATGGCCCGACGATCCCAAGAAGGTTCTCCCGGACCAAAAAACACCACGATCCTCGACGACCTTGCAAAACCGAGCGGACAACGCGAGAACTCTCACGAGCATCGCATCCCGGCAAATCAACGATGACGACGGAGCTGCCGTCAAGGCGGCTAAAACACCCGAGAACCGCACATTTGCCGAAGACAATCCACGAATCGAGGATCACAACAAGATCTTTGTCGCGAGAAATGCCAGCGACGACGACGAGGAATCGTCCAGTGTCCCCGAACAAACGAAGATATTGCAGAACGACGAGTTATCACGCGGAGACTCGAGGGATTTCGTGCTCTCGATAAGGCGCGAGGCCAAGGAAGAAATAGCCCGAGAAGCCTCGAAGAAGCAAGCAACACCGAAGCGTTCGAGCAGTCTCTACAGGTCCGGAAAGTCGAGTCCGCAGAGCTTCAAGTCGAATTATCCGGAGGCAACATCGTCGCTTTACGCGACCAGTGACAAAGTGACATCGGAGAGCTTATCGAGCCCCAACGGGAATTCCCCGGAGACGGAGAAGAGCACGGAAAAGTTGGTGAATGGCAAAACAACGGGAGACACCTCGACGAACAAGCAGGTGCATCACGTGCAGTTCAACAAGGATTCAAGAAAGATCGCGGGAAACGAGAAGCAGCAGGAACATCCGAGTCCATCGATATCGACCTCGACCACGAGCAGTTCCGATGACAATTCGAGCCTCGAGCAGTACGCCGAGGCTCGTCCACCGGACGGTGGCTGGGGCTGGGTCGTCGTAGCCGCTGCTTTCATGGTCAACCTCATCGCGGACGGCATAACCTTCTCCTTCGGTGTTATATACGTGGAATTTTTGAATTACTTCGGCGAGGGAAAGTCGAAGACTGCATGGATCGGGAGTTTGTTCATGGCGATGCCACTTCTCTCGGGTCCAGTGGCGAGTTTTTTGACCGATCGATACGGCTGTCGAAGAGTCTCGATAGCCGGAAGTATCCTGGCTACCGCTGGCTTCGTCATTAGTTCCTTCGCCAGCTCGATGGAGGTGTTGATATTCACTTTTGGGATCGTGGCCGGTTTCGGTCTATCGCTTTGCTTCGTCGCTGCCGTTGTGATAGTTGCTTACTACTTCGACAAGAGGCGCTCGTTCGCGACTGGTCTCTCGGTATGCGGAAGTGGCATCGGTACCTTCATATTCGCGCCTGTCACGCAATACTTGCTCGCCGAGTACGGATGGCGCGGCACGACCCTCATACTCGCCGGCCTCTTTCTCAATCTCGCCGTTTGCGGCTGCCTCATGAGGGACCTCGAGTGGACGACCATAAGGGCCAAAGCGAAGACCGCGGAGCGTCGGGCTAATCGGGAACGCAAGAGAACAACGAGACTTCAGAGCAGCAGCGGGGATTCCTTCTCGGCTGCCAGCAGCTCAGCGAACGCAATGATCATCGAGAGTCTGCGCGTTCAAGAGGGCGAAGTAAATAACGGCGGTAAATTGTTCTCGAGCCTCGTCAGCCTGCCGACTTTTGTGAAGAATGGGGAAAAAGTGCCCCTCGAAGTGCTGGAACTCTTGAGCACGAGGAAAAACGTTTATAACGTGCTCCTGCAGAATTATCCGGGTCTGCTGATATCGTCGCGAAGCTTCAGCGACTCCGGGGCCATCAACGAGACACCGGCTGATCATCAAGCCGTTCTCGAGACCATGGGACAAGCGAACGCGAGCGGCAGCGGGCGAAACGCCGGGAAAGAATGCCCGGCCAACGAAGTCATCCTTGAGGTTGACAACAGAGATACGAAGAAGGAGAACATCGCGAAAGACGAGGGTAAAGATCGGTCACAGAAGAACTGGCAACATCAGGATGCTGCTTATCTTGGGTGGCTGAAGAAAATCAATCCCGATCGGCCACTCAAGAGATCCGCTACTCTCGAACCTCAACGAAGAATGCCAACTGCTTATCTCAAGGATATTCGCGTACACAGGCACAGCTTGACTTATCGCGGTGCCATGCTCAACATCAACAGATACAGACTACGAGCGTCTAGCTGCCCGGATATTTATCGCAATTCTATGACAACCATCGCCAAAACGAAATTCGTCTGGTACGCTGGACTTTGGGAGTTTTGGGATCTCGTCGTTGATATGCTCGACTTTTCGCACTTTTCCGATTCGAGATTCTTGCTGTTCTCGATTAGTAATTTTTTGCTACACACGTGGTACGATGTGCCTTACGTTTATCTAACCGACAACGCCATCGAGATGGGCTTCAGCGAGACCGACGCGTCTATACTCATATCCGTTATTGGAATCATGAACATGACCGGGGAGGTGAGTAAGAGACGCGGAGTGGAAACGAACAATCTTGCTGTGTTTGCGTAGGATTTATGGTGCTGGAGTTTGCATCGTTGGTACACAACGAAAGTTCTTTTTTACATTTTATTTTCCTCATTTTCATTATTATGGAATATCTTTTTTTATGAATTTGTATACAGGGTGTCCAATAGGAAGTTGCTGAAACTAATCGACTGTCATTTTAAAACACGTGCACAGAATCGGAAGAGCCAAATTGCTTTAAGGAGGTACGGTGATGACCACGCTAGTAAACTAAGAGTCTTTTTTTCGCCATAATACCGCTACGTTTTAGACATATGTGTGTGGTCTATATTTCGAGAAATATTTTTTAAGTATTGAATTTCAAGCTACTTATTATTTTTATAATATGAAAACAAACGTAATAATCTACTACTCGACTTCAGTAGTACGCCATATCTTTGACGTTTAGCATCGTTGCATTTTCGATAGCTGTCATCGGTCCCACGCGCTCGGCTTATTATTTTTGGTAGCCGGTAAACATGGAGAATGAAAATAAGTACTGTAGAAGTTTATCAAGAGAGTAACAGGATTGTACCTGAAGTCCAGTTTAGAGACAAAGGTAGATTCTGTCGGACAAGAATTAGAGAGTGAAAAGATGATATTGCGAATGCAAATGAAAAACGTCGCGTTGACGTTAACCTCAATATCCAATGTCCAATCTGTCCGAAGTCAAAACATATTTCATCGATTGTTATGTTATTTTTCCCTTTCCTAATTTTCACAATATTTGCAGATATAAAGACGAACGTTCATTTTATATGACGGTTTTTCCATGCTGACTTTACATATAAATGCGTTGTATGCATGTCGCCAGAAAGATTGAGATGCCTCAGCTATACATAAAAGAACTTTGAGTAAATATCGACGAAAGGCCTTTTATAATCGATTAAAAAACGTACGGCTTCACACAACCATATTTTTAATTCGCGTTGAAAATATCCGATAGAAGAATCAAATTTGCGCGGGTATCCGGCGTTGCCACACTTCGAGCAAGATGGCTACGGTTACGTCACGAGACGTCTCTCTCGCCGAATACTTCGGTTTTTCGCGACTTTATTTCTAAATTTATTGCTTATTTCTGCGGTGAGCTTTCCAATTCAAGTTGCCTTATTGATCACAACGAACCAACGAACGCAACCGTCAGTTTTTTTTACGCGTGTCTTGGCTCCAAGTAGCACAAAAAAATCGATATATGAGAGGACAGGCACATTTTGTCGTCTACGTGTGACTAATTGACAAACTTTAACAATTAATAACTCGGAAACTGTACGGTAAATCTCGCGGAAACTCCGCATACGCATGGACGAATCTCTCGACAATGTTATTTAAAAAAATCGGGCTTTTATCTTGGACTCGCTCTAATCACCGTACCTCCTTAAATAGAGGAAACTCTGCAGTTTTAAACGCACATTAATAAAACCCAGTCAAATATTTATTATGTCAATTTATTACATCTTATAAAAATAACGAAAAAGTACAGTGATTAATGATAGATATTTTCGAAGTGCGAACCGTTAGATTGTGCACAAAAATCAATTCTCTTTTGAAAACTGTGAAAAACTGTGTGGAACATATCGTTCGTTATGCCGCGAACCACTTCCTGGATGGCCGCGATCAGTTCTTCTACTGTGCTGGGGTTTTTAGCGTAACAATGATCTTTAATGTAACCGCACAAGAAAAAATCACAAGGGTTCAGGTCCGGTGAGTACGGAGGCCATTCTAGTCCGTCTTGAGCAAATTTAAGGTACGCCAGACTGATTACTCGAGTCCCATATACGCGATGAATAGCTTCAAACACCTCGTGAGTCCGGTGCGGCGTCGCTCGATCTTGCATGAAGTAAACATTTTTAACCAGTCCCCTCTTTTTTGCATAAGGGAAGAATTTCGTTTCCCAAAGCTGTTTGTAACTCTCTCCTGTTACTTTCTGTGGATGAAGGGACTTTGCTAGCGATATGTTGGGATTTTCCGTTCTCCAAAACCGGTAATTTTGCTTGTTTTACGTAGCCATTCATCCAAAAATGTGCTTCATCGGAATAAATGATCAATTTCTCATTAAGTTCTTCGGCTTCAAACATTCCCGTAATAGTGTTACAACATTCGATGCGTTTCGTCATGGCATGTTCAGTTAACAATTGATGAGTGATTATTTTATACGGATGAAACTTCAAAAAATATTTCAAGATGTTGTGTAATGATGATTTGGTTATTTTTAATGCTTGAGCAGCTTTCCGAATCGAATCATTTGGATTTTGTTTGAAATAATTCTCAACTTCGTTGATCTTCTCTGGTGTAGTCACCGTAACGGATGGACCTGGCAACTCGTGTCCACGGTCCTGGAGTGTACAATACTTCACGAAGTTAACGATTATCCTACAAAAATTAACGTAAAATTACTTCAATGCAGTTTAATTGAATTGAAACACAAGTTGTGTGATAGATGAATATGAATAAATATTAAATTATTCCCTTTTCAGAGTGTTTTCGCTGGCAGCTCTATGAGTTCCAAACTTAGTACGAAACCCTCTGTACGCATTACTATAAATTTTTCCCCTCGAGAAGAAGCACTCAATAAGATATACTTTCTCTTCCGTGGTGAGCTTACTCATTTTGACGCGCGCGTATTTGCTTCAACCACGGCTAGAATAAAACTGCGGGGTCTTAGGTATGCGCCTTAGAAAAAGGGACCCCTATTGAATTCATGGAGGGGAGAGACACTTATTTAGTTTTAGCAACTTCCTATTGGACACCCTGTAGTAGATCGCGAAAGAAAAAAAAATGTTCGAGGGATTTTCGTAGGCAAAATCTGCCAAAAGAAATCAAAGGAATTCAGAAATATTGATTTCCATTGCGTACCAACGATGCAAACTTCAATCTCGTGTAGGATTTTCGATGGTATTAGGAACCCTTGCAGCTTCGTCACGAAACGTCTGTCTATTAAATTACTCTCATCCCCTCTATTGATGTAACTCGTCAGTCTGGATATCTGAAATTATTCATGACCATGACAATTAGTGAGATATTTCATGTTCAGGCGGAAAACCAGTTTAGATGACTCAAAAAATCGATTTTTTTTTAATTTCATAAATTGTTAGTAAAACTATTCAAGAATATGTTCCCATAGTAGTATAAATAATTCGTTACTGGCTTGAATTTTTTGTTTTCAGTAATTTTTTTTTCGAACGCGTTTTTCGCGACACGACATTTTCAATTTGTGTACACTCTTGCACAACAAGCTCTTTTCAAAGCACTTTATTCGAAAGTGTACATGATATTTGCTGTTACGCAGGGCACGTCGCGAAATTTTTTATTGTCGGGCGTTGTGATTGCGGTCGTCCTTGTCATTTGAAACAAACGATTTTTTTTAAATTCTATTCTTTACGAATGTGGTTATCGTTCGATCCTCTATCTTTTCGATTGCTTTATAATTACTATTTTTCCGGGCCGCGAGAAGTGAGAATTTAATTGTATAAATCAGATTACTCTTTTTCAAACGCAGCCATTCCGTAAATTTTTCCTAAATTTTTTGAATGGAAGGCCTAAAGATAACCACATTCGTAAAGAATGAAAAAAAAAACCGTTTGTTTTTAACCGATGACACACACAGCGGTTTGTGCCGACTCGTCGATCGTTTCTTCGCATAGACGACGTGTCGAGGCGGCTCTCCAGCCGCTAGGTAACGCTTGCCGCAGTGTGTGTTTTGCATGATTTGAAAACACAGAAACATGCGCCGACAACAATCGACTCGGCCGCCGAGTCGGCACAAAACGCTGTGTGTGTCATCGCTCTTAGATGACAAGGACGGTCGCAATCACAACGCCCGACGATAACAAAAAATCGCGACATGACCTGCGCAACATTAAGTACCATGTACAATTTCGAATAAAATGCTTTTAAACATCCAATAATTTCACTGCAAACATGTATAAATATAATTGTCAAATGCTAACACTGTAGATTTAACCGTTTCTCTAAATTTAATTCCCAAAAAATCACCTTGAAAATGGGTGTTCACATTAAAATACGGACTTAAGCAACTGCGGTCACTACACTAAATAAAAAATTACTTTGGCCCACTGAATCCGCCTTGGAGGATGCCGAAGATTTATTTATTGAAAAAATGGAATATTATATTTTACGAATCATTCCATTGAATTTAATCGTGAGATTCGAAAACAAACAGGGAAGACGATTACTAATTTGATAAGCTTCTATTCGCCGTATTCTTGACACTAGACGGAAACTTGTACATACCAAATATCATTGAATTATTGATTTTCGCAAAATACTGCTGTTTGATAAACAACCGGTTTATTCACAAACTTTCTAAGATCAATTAATTTTTCAATTTAACATACAATCATGTGCGGACCTCACAGAGCTGCGGATTTCCACTTGAATGCACGGTTGTATACGCACATGTATGATTTTCAACATGCAATGACACGTTGAGAATTTATGACGTTGAAGTTTGCATCTTTGGAAAGTAACGATTTTTTTATAATTAATTTTTATCATCGATTTTTTTTAAATTTAAGGTCTTAATCACTCACAACGATACATAAAAATGGACTGGTGATTTTCATAGCATCAATCGACCAACTAGAATTGTTATAAATTGCAAATAATTAATTTCCGTTGCGTTACAACGATGCAAACTTTATTATGAGAACTTTGGACGTCGGCGTCTCTTGCTGTAGTACCCTACCGGTTTTGAGCGACAGAATGTTGCCTGCCGTTGGAAGTCACACACGAGTTTTGTCACGATTATCAGCAATTACCTGCACCTTATCAATTGGAACTCTCCTCAGTTATTTGTTCACATTATGCAACGGTACAATTGTCAAAACAAGACCCCTCAGAATGGTCAGGGGCTTGTCTTCTTCGATTTGCGATTAGCGTAACCAAAATATCATTTGTCTAGCCTGTTTTGAATACAGTTTTCTATAGCAGGTAAATCTGGAACTGATTTTTACAAATGACAAATATTTTGGACGAGTAGACTCATTTCAGCAATTAGACGTCGATTGTGCAAATTGCGAGTCATTCAGGCCAGCAGTTTTTGAGCAAAGTTCCGAAAACTTTGGATTTATTTCTTGACGTTGAGTTGTGCAATATTTTTTCTTTCATTTACTATTAGAGTCACGAACCGGCGCAAAGGTCGTGAAAATTGTATCCAAACAAACTTTTGGTCGTTTGGGCTGGACAGGAAAAATAAATAAACCAATATTTCTTTCATTCAAGCATCTTCTGCTATATGTTACTTTTTTTCATTAATGTCAAACCATTTATTGTAAAGATTGAAAGATGTCTTTGTCATGAATTTTTTCGTTGGTTTTTTCCCGATGGTTCAATTGATAATGTTGCATTTTTTTTCCAAAGATTTTCTTAGGCTGGGCAGGTGACAGAGCTTGGGTAAACGCGTCGTTGGTATACGCAGGCTGTATGATACTTTGCGGCGCTGTGACCGGCCTCATACCAATGGCCATAACGAACTACTGGGGTCTTTGCACGGTTTCCGGTGCTTTCGGTCTCTTCATAGCCGCGAATTACAGCCTTACGAGCATCATCCTCGTCGAAGTCATAACTCTGGAAAGATTTACGAACGCCTACGGTCTTCTGCTTCTCGTGCAGGGCATCGCCAATCTCATGGGTCCTCCGCTTGCCGGTCGGTATTTCATTTGTTTTGTTAATTCCGAAAACGCCTCGAATTATGATAGTAAAAGTTTTCCGAAGATGCATCCGCGGGTGAAAATACATGTACTTTTAAGGGGTTTGGCTACTGCGATAACACGAAAAGCAGAGTTGTTCAAAACAATTAATTATTAAATATTAATTGTTCAAAACAATTCATTATTTAAAAGGAATAAGTAAGATGATCGAAAAATCGTTTTGATATTTATTTGTACGAAGATTAACAAAGTTGTGTACCGACCAAATTTCATTTAAAAATATTGATAATTAAAGAAGTTATAAACAGTCTCGTGAAGGAGGTTTACATGATTTTGGCCACCTGGTTGATGTGAAACACAAAAAAAACGAGTTGTTTCTTAAGGATGTAGACCGGTGTTCAGGCCCGTTTTGGAAGCTTATTTCAGAATTTTTTTAATAACAAAACACGATACACTCATTTTTATTTTTTTGCCTGTTTTTATTGACATCGTAATCTATGCAAACTATTTTTTTTTAACTTAATCTTACCAATTTCATATTTTTTTTAAGTTAAGGGGTTATATACAGTCTGGAGGCCGAAAAAGATCGATTTTTCAAGAATTTTTCTCGAGAACACCTTTAAATCTCTTAACGTAAAAATTTGTACACATATTATGGTAACTTTTAACTGTATTTTAACATTTTTTCTTTGTAAAAATAATTATTCTGAAAGCCTGCTATAGCTGATTCCGGCGGGATTAATCGCTATAGCGATTAATTACTAAAAATATACTTGAAAAGATTGTGTTAAAATTTGAGACTGATCGGTTCAGCTGTTTCCGAGAAATCTTGCTCACCGACTTTAAAAACAGTTTTGAGAAAAACCCGTTAAAAGTTTCAAAAGTACTTTCGAACGCTCTGACACGTCATTACAAACGTGCGTGTAATTTCGAGAATATTCGCTGGATTGACAAGACATTTTTTGTATGTGTATTTAAATATGTACATTAAAACTTAACTTAAATATGTAACTTATTTTAAAACTACTCAAATATATACTCAAAATGTACATTACGAAATTTTTTTTTATATCGATTTTTCGAAAATTTTAACTGTTTATATACAGTTAAAATTTTCGAAAAATCGATTAAAATTTTTTTTAACCCCTTAAAGTAGACACCTTTGAATGGAGGTAGGTGGGTGGCGCGGACGATTACGGCACTTGGAGTTATCTGAAACAAAAAATTGAATTGATTATTGTTCTGTATGCTTGTGGCTCCGTCCCGTACTAGATACACACATTTTTATTAATAAATAGTAAAATGGCGGATGTGTAAAAAAAAGCATTAAAAAATCGTGATATTCTTAATTGAAAATCGGTGAAAAAAAATTATTATTACAATTAAGTAATTTTAGTATCCGATGGAGTCATTATTGTGTAGAATAACATTTGCAAAAATGAAAGCAATCGGTTGGATACCATTTTTTTAATCACCCGCGCCACTTATAAAAATGTCGTTTCGAGAAAAACGCGTTTGAAGTTTTGATTCCACATTTCTTATAAAAAAATTATACTTATACTAATCAGCTATGCTTGACGCATAGAGTGACGCTTCCGTTTCTTCAAACGCATCTTTTTTAGCTAATACACGCAAAATCTATGCGCAGGTATAAGGGTAACGTGACAACAATAGAGAGTTAAGACTGTTACACGAACAATTGTACACACCAGGGAGAGGTATCACTGGATACCCACCTAGATTCGCGTCAAATCCGTCTAATGTCAAACAAACAGCTGAGTGTTGTAATAATAACAGCGTGCGGTCCCGGCGTGTTCTCGACCATGTGCTTTAGCTTCGTAAATATTTCATATTTCGTTCTACAATTTTTACAGCATACTCTCAATATATTATACATTTGAAATATGTGGGAAAAAATCGTTTTTTTTTTCGAACCCCGAACGCCAGACTACATCGTTAAAATAAATAATATTGGCTAACGCTTGACCGAGCTTTTTCTTTTTTCTTTATCGTGTTTCAATAATCGAAAAATAATTTTGAATTTTTTTTCGATTTTTTCGGAAAAATGACATCATTATTGTGAATATCTAATGAAAAAAAAAAAAAATTACGAAGAAAAACGTCGGTCAAGACTAAACTACTATTACAGTGAATAAGTGTATCGAATTTTAAGTCAATCAGCTCATTAGATGTCAAGAAATCGTGTACGACGTTTTGAAAAACATAGTTTCGGGCAAAAACGTTTAAAGTTTTAGAAAAAAACGTTTAAAGTTTTACAAAAAAAAAAACGTTTAAGGATTTACAAAAAAAAAAACGTTCAAAGTTTTACGAAAAAAAAACGTTTCAAGTTTTACAAAAAAACCGTCCAAAGATTACAACGATCGAACTAAAAACGTTTAAACGTTTTTTTTTGTAAAACTTTAAACGTTTTTTTTTGTAAAACATTATACGTTTTTTTTTGTAAAACTTTAAACGTTTTTTGTATTTTTTTTTTGTAAAACGTCAAACAACGATCAAACTGCTAGTTCGAGCGTTGTAACCATGAGTTTACCTTCAATCCGCAATTCCTGCACCGTATGTTGGATCTTCTCCTTTAATTTGAGTTGCCTCAAGCGACGAACGAGTTTTGGACATTTTTACAGTACCCTTACCCCCTTAGTTCTTGTCATTAATTTCCAGTTAATTGACTTATTTGCGAGATCGATTTAGGTATCGTCGATCTTTGTGCGACCTTGACATGTGGTAGGCTCGCGTGTCGCTAATGCAGCTGGCTCATTAGCAATTGACTACTACAAAAGTGCCGTAACGATTTTGTTTGTACCAAATTTTTCGCCCCATCCAATTTTCCAATTTCTTAATGAATATATACTGCATAAAATTGAACTAAAAAAATGATCACGAGCGTTTTCAATGAACGATGAATGCAATGAAAAAAAGTTTTCCCAGAGAATTGAAACGGGATGTGCGATGTGATTGCCAAATCACCATTGCTAAAAATTTGTATCGTCATACATGTATTACGTAGAATAAATTATAATCGAAACGAGAAAGATCGGAAGGCGACAACAAATAATTAGATATTCCGTGTATTTGGATTATATTTATTATACGTATCACTTCACGTGGAAAATCTCTCAAATCAGTGTAAGTTTCAATCGATTTAATCTTCTCACCTCTGGGGCTTCCCGAGAATTTTTTAAGGTCACGAAATTGCTCGGTACACGCGCCTTGATACATATAGATTCGCAGGAAGACCAAGGAAAACGCGCACAGACTTTGCATAGAAAGTGATCTGCTTTGTATCGTTGAATCAATTAATGTAATATGCGATGCAACTCTGTGACGATTATCCGCATAATATCTTATAACCTTATCGTACGTACTGTTACGTCAAATTCACCTTCATCTGAACTCCACTATTTTACTTTCCTTGTGCCGTGAAAATATTTCAGAGTAGCAGTGAAAAATATCGCACTATTTTTCGAAATTTTAGGAAAATGAGTAGCATTTGTTTCGTCAGTAAAGGTTATCGATAATGATACCAAAAAACTGAAAATAAAATTTGAGGCTTTTACGAAATTGATTCTGACAAAACGTCGTTGGAATGTTGTTTCATAGAAAGATAAAAAATTGTGGACTTTGACTAAAATAGTTCTAACTGGGAAGTTGAAGACCAATGCAGAAGAGAAAATGAATTTGAATACCATTTGATATTCATGCCCATTTATTCAGCAACAAACTTTGTATCGAACGCTTTGCTTAAAGACAATCTCTTCGCTTTTAGATTTTTTGTACTGCATTATATATATATATTTTTTTGGTGGCATTTTCACTTTAATCGTCGTCGATAAAATAGTTTTTACATAGGTTTAGTTATTCGAAGATATAGCATCGTGGATTCGACTAATATTTTCCGAATCAACGTACCGTAGTTTTTGGCCTTGATCCGATGCTTTGCCTTCATTCATTTATGCATCAAATAATATTGCCGTACTTAATTTATTGTCTTCATTTATAAATACATCAAATAATATCTTTAGCCCCAGAGGTGGTATTATTTGATGCATTCCAGAAGAGCTCTGGCTTCTGGCTTTAAAAAAATATGATTCAACAATTGTTAAATCATATTTTTGATCTACATTATAAATTATATAGATCCCAACTATACAAGTGTGATCTGCTGATGGATAGGCGTGAGTTCTCGGTGCTCTTTATGTGGGATATTATTTTGTATTTGTATTTATTGTTCGTCTTGTACAACGCTTTGCGCTTTTTACATACCCCTCGATAGTTTATACATTGCACGCTTATATCTATGTCCTTAATCCTATTCTTAATTCTTATCCATCTGCCACCTCTCAAATCTCCAGTGACTGCTAGTCTGTCTTGAGACTGATCCCCGCGGTCACGGTTCTTCCCTTGCTATCTTTTCGAACTCTTTGGTATAATAACAGATTTCTTTTACTATCCCTCCTTTCAACGTCTCAATCCACCAGTATTCGAGGCTATCTCCTTCTCTTCCCTTCCTCCACTTATCCACCCCTTCTACCCACTTCCGCCTGATCTTTCTTCTTGCTTTTTCGCATTTCCAGATATGCTCCATCGTCTCCTCTTCCTTCTTGCATACCCCGCACATCCATTTTTCGAACCCTTTTTTCCCCGCTTTTCCTAAATTTCCGCACCTCAGCCTTGCCCATTCCTCTTTGACTGCTCCTGCCAGCCCTTCCTGTTTCCAATATCCCTCCTCTGCCATGTTCTCCTTTATATCCTTATATATTTTATTATACGTCGACCTGTCCACCCCTGCCCAATCCTTTTGGATATCTTGGTCCTTTTTCTTTTCTATCCCTTCCTTCAGAATTTCTCCGACTTCCTTCAAGTTGCCCCCTTCTCTCATCATGTTTAAAATCCTTCCCTCCCCAACTTCCTGCATGGCGTCCCTAAGTTCCCTTCCCTTTATGTGGGATATTATAATTTTGGTATTATTTCATGTACTCGAGAAGAGTTCTGGCGTCTAGTTATTTAAAAATCGTTATCAACACTTGTTATCTGCGTCCCAACTACACAAGTGTAATCTGCTGATGAATAGGCGTGAGTTCTAGGTGCGTTCTGTGTGGGGAGTTATAGTGTTAGTATTGCTTCATGTCTTCGAGAACAGCTGTGGCTACTAGCTATTGTCAAATAGGTATTAACGATGTTTATCAGCATCCCAACTATAGAAGTGCGATCTGCTGATCGATAGCCGTGAGTTCTAGGTGCTTTTTATATGGGATATTATAGTCTTGGTATTATTTCATGTATTCGAGAAGAGTTTTGGCTTATAGCTATTTTTAAATCATCATCAACAATGGTTATCAGCATCCCAACTATACAAGTGTGATCTGCTGATAAACAGGCGCGGGTTCTAGGTGTCTTCTGTGTGGGAAATTATAGTGTTAGTGCTATTTCATGTATTCGAGAACAGTTCTGGCTTCTAGCTATTTAAAATAATGATCAACGATGGTTATCACCATCTCAACTATTCAAGTGTGATCTGCTGATGGATAGGCGTGAGTTCTCGGTGGTTTTTATGTGAGGTATTATAGTTTTGGTATTATTTAATGTATTCGAGAAGAGTTCTGGCGTCTATTTATTAAAAAATAGTTATCAACACTTGTTATTTGCATTCCAACTATACAAGCGTGATCTGCGATGGACAGCCATGAGTTCTAGGTACTTTTTATATGGGATGGTATTTTTTTATGTACTTTTACATGGGATAGTCTTGGTATTGTATGATGTATTCGAGAAGAGTTCTGGCCAATAGCTGTTTTTAAACAATTATGAACAATTGTGATCAGTATCCTAACTATACTAGTGTGATCTGCTGATGAATAGACGCGGGATGTAGGTGCGTTCTGTGTGGGGAATTATCGTGTTAGTGTTATTTCATGTATTCAAGAACAGTTTTCGTTTCTAGCTATTTAAAAATAATTATCAACGATGGTTATCACCATCCCAACTATTCAAGTGTGATCTGCTGATGGATAGGCGTGAGTTCTCGGTGTTTTTTTATGTGAGGTATTATAGTTTTGGTATTATTTAATGTAATCGAGAAGTGTTCTGGCGTCTAGCTATTTAAAAATAGTTATCAACACTTGTTATCAGCATCCAAACTATAGAAGCGCGATCTACTGATCGATAGGCGTGAGTTGTAGGTGCTTTTTATATGGAGTCTTGGGATTGTTTGATGCATTCGAGAAGGGTTTTCGCTTATAGCTATTTTCAAATAATAATTAACAATGGTTATCAGCATCCCAACTATACAAGCGTGATCTGCTCATGAATAGGCGTGAGTTCTAGGTGCGTTCTGTGTAGGGAGTTATAGTGTTAGTATTGCTTCATGTATTCGAGAACAGCTGTGGCTTCTAGCTATTGTCAAATAGGTATCAACAATGTTTGTTAGCATCAGAACGAAAGAAGTGCGATCTGCGATGGATAGCCATGAGTTCTAGGTAGTTTTTATATGGGATGGTATTTTTTTATGTACTTTTACATGGGATAGTCTTGGTATTGTATGATGTATTCGAGAAAAGTTCTGGCTTATAGCTGTTTTAAAATAATTATGAACAATTGTTATCAGCATCCTAACTATACAAGTGTGATCTGCTGATGAATAGGCACGGGTTGTAGGTGCGTTCTGTGTGGACAATTATAGTGTTAGTGTTATTTCATGTATTCAAGAACAGTTCTGGCTTCTAGCTATTTAAAAATAATGATCAACGATGGTTATCACCATCCCAACTATTCAAGTGTGATCTGCTAATGGATAGGCGTGAGTTCTCGGCGGTTTTTATGTGAAGTATTATAGTTTTGGTATTATTTAATGTATTCGAGAAGAGTTCTGGCGTCTAGCTATTTAAAAATAGTTTTCAACACTTGTTATCTGCATTCCAACTATACAAGCATGATCTACTGATCGATAGGCGTGAGTTCAAGGTGCTTTTTATATGCGACCTTATAGTCTTGGTATTGTTTGATGCATTCGAGAAGAGTTCTGGCTTATAGCTATTTTAAAATAATTATCCGACAATTGTGATCAGCGTCCCAACCATACAAATGTGATCTGCCGATGAATAGGTGCGAGTTCTAGGTATTTTTTGTGTGGGGAATTGTATTGTTGGTATCGTTTCATGTATTCGAGAACAGTTTTGGTTTCTAGCTGTTGTAAAATAATTATCAACAATGTTTATCAGCATCTTAACAACACAAGTGTGATCTGCTGATGCATAGCTGTGAGTTCTAGGTGCTTTTTATGTGGGATATTATAATCTTGGTATTTTTGTATGTATTCGAGAAGAATTCTGGCCTATAGCTATGTTCGAATAATAATAAATGGGGAAAACCCTCCTAGAGCTTAGGCCTCGGCAAATTCCATTCACAATTAGATTGTAAAATTAATACAGAACAGTGTTACAGCAGGATGACCAGATATTTCAATAGCGTCCAATTAATTTCCTCGTTCTCTTCGAAACTCTACTCAACGCTTTTCTTTAGGCTAAAAATAAATTATGTACCGAACATTCTCGAAAATGGAATATGGCTCAATGTGTTGATTGCCGTTGTTTTCTGAACGATGCGGGAAAACGAAAACCAAAAAATTACCGCGAACTGTCATTGGCATTGCACTGTTAGATCATAGCAGGAAATAAATTGTGGAACAGCGCGAAATTCGATGTGGGACGAATTTAGGTTGAATGCCGTATACATGAATGCCTTCACAATTGACATAATGTAGCATAATGTACCAAAGGTCACAAGTAGCAAGATCAATTAGCGTTCCATCCACCCACGGGATATCTCTCGGAAAGGCAATAATTTGAGAGACCTGACGATGCGTCTCGTCGGCTGTTTTGTAGTGTACTCAAATAGTGTGGATAATTTGCCGAAGCACCGTTCCCCTTTTCCACCATCGATCCCTGTTACCTCGACCTTCGAGTTCTATCGGATTCCGAAGAATCCACGGAATTATACGCGACCGATTATAATTATACCGTAAACAACTATAATTAAGTGATTGAAAAATCTATAGATATTACACAAAGTGCAACTATTTCATGGCATTGAAAATGTAATCAGAGTTTTCGGGTAATTAAGGTATTCCTTTCACGAACCCAAATATTTTACACTTAACTGATTTTCGTCTATAATGAAGTAAAAATACATCCCAGTATACTGGTAAAATTTCAAGCCAAGTTACCGAACCTTGAACGAAAAATTACGGCCCTAAAAATCGTCTCACTTATACGGCGCTTTATGGACATGTCACGCTGGCCACATGTCTTTCTAATAATTTATACACTAAATAACTCTAGATGCCTAATACAAACTGCTCACAGGTGTAAAAAAGTCTAAAGATTCCGTAACAACAATAAAAACAGAGGGTCACCGAACGTTTAAAGAAAATATTAATGTTAAAACTTGGAAAAGTGTGGTTAGCAGAAGAATTTTTGTAGCCGTGACGTTTCAAATAAATGTAAAAATGTCTCAATCTACTAAATTTGCGCGAATTTTGTTATTCTAGTTTATCGTTGTGTATAATAATCCATTATAACTTGTTTTTTTATTAAGCGCAATTGTAATTTACCGACGATTCAGAAGGCCCTGCTTATGCCCCCACAAAATACGGCCCTCCGCGAAAGGAATACCTTAAAAATACGTACATGTAAAAAATATGAGTTGGTTTGTATTATTTTTCAAAGAATAGTGATACATTGAGGTATGTAATTGGGATTGTTTCGGATTGTTTGGGTTTGTATAATAACAGTTATATATTTTTTGTAATATATTTGTAACACAAGTTGTAATAGAATTTTTAAATTAATAACAACATTAGAATTGGGTGGGGAGAGGGCTTTTCTCAACGAATCACAGGCATTCAGCATGTTGCAGCTCCCCCCTCCCACTCTAGCAGTGGAGTGGGGGTAGAGTTAGTGTCGTTTGACATCTAGCTCACACAGATCCCTATACCCAGCCTACCTCAACAAACATATACACTTTTAAAAGCATTTTCAATGTTTACAAACCATTTTTCTGACTTCCAACAGATACCTTTGCGGATTTTTACGGATATACACTGAGAAAACAGTTTATTTATAGTAAAGAAATACATTTAGTTGGCACTTTTATTCAAATATTCATTAACTGTTACAAAATTTGTTCGTCGTTAAGAAATATACTCGTTCTCATGACAAAATTGTATAGCCATAGTATTTCTTCGAAAATAATGATTTATTTGATCACTTTTATTTCTCTTAACTCAGTAGATGTTTATGGTAATCGAAAAACGAGTTGAAATTGTGATATGATAATACAGTTCAAAGGAATAGAGATTTTTTCACAATTAATATATTTAGATTTGGGGCCGTTAACGTATAGTTGCCGCGACTATCCTGTGTTCAATGCAAATGAACATGTCACAAAAACAAACTGATCTTCATTCAAACCGACCATCTCGGCCGCAATTGAGCCAAGAGTCACACCGTTGACGCCACAACTTCTCTATTTAACGCAAATAAGGATTTATTAACTATTAATGCATCTGTATTTAAGATGTTGGCGCAGTAGTTCTTTGAGATAACAGTCGTATACTTATTACAAATTGAGTGTTTGGTAATAATTAAAAAATCTTCAGTTGAATCAAATATAGCCCTGTTAATAGTTAGCAAATAACTGTTAAAAGATCGACGACTCGTCTCAAATAACGATTTGTTAATAGTTAACAAATCTGTACTTGAGATAAGTATCGTACATTTGGCAAGACCGTTTACTTTGTACGCTACCATGGCCCTTTGTCGCACAAGCTCGTTTGTGCGCAGACGCGACGTAGATACGATCGAGGTACACTAGAGACTGTGCGTGAGCGCATGTCCACTTGCCTAGAGGATATCAGTTTGTGACCATGAAAACGTGAATTTATTCTCTGCGCCGATGGCATCAATTAACGATTTGCTTGTTTTGTGGGGCCTGCCAAGTCTTCAGGAAACTTTCGAAAGTATATATAGAGAATTTTAAATTATGCATTTGAGCAGGGGTGGTCAAGACCTCGACCGCGGGGCAGGGCGACCGCCTATTTTCTATGAGAGTTGTTCCTTGCTCTATGACGTATTGATGCTACCATCTTTGTTGTCCTCCGATTAACGGACTTGCTACTTGTAGAGCAGAAATCGTTGTCCAACGATTTGTCCTCTACAGGTAGCAAGGAACGACTTTCATTTACTATGAGAGTTGTTCCTTGTACACTTGCCCACTAGCACTATAGTGCTACATTGATTCAACTGCACATTCATTTGCCGACAATCAATGAATGACTTTGTCCAAATATTCATTTGATAACTATACATGGATCTTGATTTGTGCGAATATAAAATATCGTTCACCCAACTATCCTTTACATCAGGGATAACTTTTCCACTGATCTCATTGAATAAACACCTCAGTTATGGGAAACAAGTATTTATAGTATATTAATACGAAGCATTGGGTTTGACCAACTATACATCTGGTGGCTGCTAAGAACTTGTACGTTCCGTTAAAGTACCCATTTCTTGACTATTGCCAAATCTTTGTTTGCGACAATTCGGATGCTCAAATAAATGATTCATTAACTGTAATAAGATATTTATTTCGCCATATGCAACTTTACCATTTGTTAATAGTTAACAAATCCTGGTACATAGAAATATATTGTTTTCTCAGTGTACTTTGTATATACCGTAACCGTGTATACACCGCAAAATATTGTATAAACCGTGTAATACGGTTGCGGCCGTAAATATGATCAGAAACAAAATTTGTGTAACGATCATTAACCAGTATGAAAGCCGCTATCTTGGTATGAAGGTTTCTTTAAAATCAGAATCGACAAAATCGCGGTGGTTTGAAAAAAAGTATCGAATTTAGTCTATTTTTTCGACAATTTTACGTTAAAAAATATGAAGATTAAAAAAAAGGGTAAATATTCGGAAGCGTCACTCCTGTCAGAATCGAGCTGATTTTTGTTGTGTGGTTTCTTACACTTGAAAAACATCATATTTAATATCATTATGGCAGCGCATCAACAAAAACAATGCCAATAAATGTTTTTTTTAATGATTTTTATTCGACGATGTTTCGAACGTTTTGTTTCCAGGTTGTAGTTGATTTAAGTCAAACTTTGAACGGCCAAACAAACCCAAACAACCCAAAAAAATGTTTATGCATTAAAAACATTATGCGCCATTAAAATATAACTTAAGACAAGGTTTGATAATCATAAAGAATTGATAACAAAATGTACAGCCTCTTTTTAGCGGGAGTGACACTTCCGAATATTTACCAAAAAAGCTTCCATAGCAAGATAAAGAATGACGTGAAGAATACTGTGTCAAAATTTGAGACAGATAGCTTGAAAACTCTTCCTTTGAGAGTGTACACCTTTTTGAAAAGCATTTCACGAAAAATGCGTTTAAAGTTGAACAAACTCACGTCGCTGCTCCAGTAACTTTCTCCAAGAAAGGCTGTAGCGATCGAAATTCCTCGAATTTCGCCCCAAAAATTAAACAGCATGTTTACAACCATCCACATTATCGGATACTGCAAAAAATCTTTTTTTTTTTGAAAATTTTACTTTGTGATCCCTTAAAATACGGATTTAGACCAAAAAAAATGTATCTTATGATCTTCAACATTCCAGGGTGGCTTTACGACATCACGGGAACGTACGACTTGTCGTTTTATCTGGCTGGCTTTTTCATCTCCCTCAGTGGTTTTCTCATGCTGGTATTGCCGCTCACGAGATTCTACAGGAAATGCAAATCGCGCGCTAACAACGAGAACACATCGCCGAGCAAGGATTTCGCTGAGATAAACAAGGTCTGAACCGACCTATCGACGAACCGTCTCAAGTCCGTCGAGCGAGGACAATAAATTCTGCTAACGACACCGCGTCGAAACGCTACCGGCTGTACCGCCGGCAGACCCGAAATAACGAACAAACACTACACAGCGAAAAGTCGAAACCAAAAAGAAGAAGAAAAAAACAAAAACAAACAGAATCGGCGCCGGCCGATTCCGCGAAATAATAACAAAGCAAAACGGAAATGCTCGAAACATTTGTACGGATGTCTTCATTGAGGAATTGTCGGTTACTCAATTTTAGCGTAATTATTCGCGAAGTCTCGATTTTCGTCTGCGCTCTCACGGGTACGTGAGTTGTTTTTTGTTTTGTTTGAGATCCGCTCGCGTCAGTTACACAAACAACGTCGTTCTCACACCTAGAGTTAGCACGTGTTTTCGAGGCGTATTTACTCCTCGAATCACGCTCGTTATTATATTCGATATCGAATTATCGATGTAATAATAATAATTGCGCATAGCGAACGGAGAAAAAAAAAACGAAGCAACGAGAGTATGCGCGTTCCACGGAATTGTCAAGCGAATAATACATTATAATAATAACTATACGGTAATACAATAGTCGACCAATTGTCTCGTTCTCTCGAATCAACGAGACTTTCCATACCCTCTGGTATGCTCGACATCGATAACAAAAACAAAAAAGCAAACATCGACGAGAAAGTCGTAATGCGCGAACGAGCTTCGCAATATGAGCCAAAATAACGAGGAGGAACGAAAGAGCTGCATGACAATTTGGGCGGTGCACCGACAGTGGCCGCAATAACGTCACATTATTTTTCAATGGTCCTTAACAACAACAACAACAAAACCGGACGTTAATCGTGAAACCAGGAATCAGCGATTTAAGATTTAGTATTAGTCGATAATCAATAGCGTTATATTGTACAAATTTAGAACGAAAAAGCTTGTACGCGAGCAGATTCGAGGGTCTCGAAAGACAAAACAACAATTCGTCGAATTTTACGGAATTGTGTCCGTGGATTTCGAGACCCTCGATACTATCGACGATCGAGAACTTTCGAATCTCAGGATATTAATCGCTACATATTGCGTCGAAAGAATAATAATAATAAAGAACAAAATGTTCATCGTACGAACACCCTTGATTATAATAAGAATAACTCGCGCACGTTTGCGGCTATAAAAGCGAAATCACAAGCAAGGTTCGTTTTCGTTTACAGCTCCTTATTATTTTACTTTGATCCATCAATTACTCGTGTTATTTAGTTTCTAAACGTTCTTCCCGACAAATTGTCTCATTCGTAAGTCGCGTCACCCGTGTACGTATACGAGAGAAAAAGAAATTGGATCATTTCTTGCATCCGCATTATAATAATAAATTCAAATATTTATCGTGAATTTTTTCGTTCCCGTTTTGCGTTGGATTGAAACTCTCGATTGTTTTCCATCGTTGACACAATGCACGTGTAATCAAGTTTCTTTTGCTTGACGTCGGTAGGACTCGTCCAGATGTGTTTGACTGTCGCGGGCGTTTTTTCTCTCGAGTTTTTCGAGAGAGCCATATAGTCCAGTCGAAATAGGATTTCACCTGGAATTAATTCCGGGCTTCGATTTTCTTTTTTTATACTGGGTGGTTGGTAGTGTAAATCTCGATTTTCGGGAAAATTCCCCTGGTGCGTTTGCCGCCATCTTGATTTGAAGAGGGATTTTTTTTGTTTTTTCGAATAACTCGCTTATTTTCAACCTTAGAGTGAAAATGATTGTATTCAAAGTTGTGGGAAATGTAATTCTCCACAAGTTTGGTGATTATAATTTTTACCCTAGGATCGATATTTATAGAGTTAGACTGCTAAAAGGTGTAAAAAAAACGTTTTTTTAAACTTATCTCGTTTATTATCAAGTTTATTGTAAAAATGGTAATAAATAATCACATAGGAAATTTTATTTCCTCCAACTTTGGTTATTAGCGTTTTTACCCTAGGATCAATATTTTCGGACTTATACTTAATTTAGGGGTGAACTTTTTTTTATGTTCAGTTATTTCGTTTATTATCAAATTTATCGTAAAAGTGGTAAGGAGTAATCGGGTAGGAAATTTTATTTTCTTCAACTTTGGTCAGTACCATTTTTACCCTAGGATCAATATTTTCGGACTTATACTTAATTTAGGGGTGAACTTTTTACCATTTGCAGTGTAACTCTATAAATATCGATCCTAGGGTAAAAACTATAATCACCAAACTTGTGGGGAATTACATTTCCCACAACTTTTGACATGATCATTTTCACTCTAAGGTTGAAATTAAGCGAGTTATTCGAAAAACAAAAAATCCCTCTTCAAATCAAAATGGCGGCAAACGCACCAGGGGGATTTTCCCGAAAATCGAGATTTACACTACCAACAACGCCCCCCTAAGTATAAAAAAAGAAAATCGAAGCCCGGAATTAATTCCAGATTGATCGAATTTTAGACCTATCTCGACTGGACTAATAGCTTTGCACGCGACGTCAACGCGTCACTGGCATTTGTTCGGTAGATTTGAACACTACGCCGACGTGCTGTCACCGGCGTTTGATCGAAAATGTTCGCGTGACAGGAACCTGGTGTTGAAGGTACACGTTTGTACACACTATACGTAGCAGAGGGAAATAGTGGTACAAATCGATCTACACGAGCACTCATTCACACGAAAAAAAAAAAAAGGAGACGCAGACACACGCACACGTACAAACATATGAGAACACTTCGTGTAAATAGGCGTATATGTATATATAGCTTTTCTGTGATGATACCGAGATAAACCGATATAAATTTTATGAATCTTGCAAAAAAGCTGATATAACTTATGAATCCCATCTTCGCTACCGTAGCGAATGCGTGCGCGCTCGTTCTCATTCTCTGTGTAATTCGGAAGAGAGAAAAGTGCACGGGAAAAAACACAAAGAAACGATTTTTCACGCGACGTTCCCCTCCGAGATTTGTGATTCGCCGACGCAATGAGAAAGAACGAGCTCAGTATTTGATCTTATCGTTAGAGTTGGATATTTTTCTTCCCTCATTTTCTTTCTCTTCTTTCGTGAGGGCGAACGCGAGAGCACGCGCGCTCGCTGTGCCGGCGGCGGATAACGCGAGCGCGGCCTTATTGGCGTGTCTTTAAAATGTACGAAGCCATATTTTGTTATATAAAAACAAAACCATAAACGAACCAAAAAAAAAAAATACTAGAGGAGGACGAGGGAGTTTGAAAGATTTCGGTGCAGATACGAGATCGAGTCTTTGCCGCTAGTGTGAAAGAGCGAATGGATAAGCTCTTGTCGATGGCGAGATTGATCGATCGTCGAGATGGCGTTGCAGACGATGCGCAAGATGGACGTGCGCGATGAGAAAATGGCGGCAAGCGCGGATCGTGACGAACCGAGGGCGAGAGTCATAGTTTCAATTCTACTTTCGGCGAAAAGGCGAACGTTTTTTCAAAAATTCGAGTACTCAGCCACTTTTGCCACTTTTTCTGCAAGGGCTGAGTTTGTTTCGTTCTGATTCGTTGTGCCGTCTCGCGGAAAGTGGATTTTGAAGAGGGCGGTGGAGTGTGGCGTGTCGCCGGAATGGCGCTTTTCGAACGTTCAAATTTTTCAAAGATTAAGGGGTTACACTTGTCCAGAGGTTAGGAAAAAACGATTTTTTCGTCTTAAATCATACTCGTATTTGAAAAACTGCAATTAGCCCGATGCCGAACACATTTGGTCCTTTTCTACTAGCGAATTTGGACTCGAATGAAAAAAAAGTGGGAAACAAAATGTTAAAGGCGATTTTTACGAAACTGTGCTTTTCGTATTGGCTCGCAGGGACAACGCGAATATATTTTGTCCGATTCACGTTAAATCCTCACAGTATCTTTCTAACTAAATTCTTCATGGAAATAAGTAGAGATTTATTGATTTTTCGAAAACTCTTGTAATTAATCATCTTTCACGATTTTCTTTAATAAAAATTTAAGTTCGTTTCTGATTGCCATCTATACGAAAATAGTTTTTTTTTTTTCAAAATCCCGTACGATTTTCTCTTGCTATTATCATGCAGATAAATACTCGCGCTCGAAAGGCACCGGAACTGTCATTTTGAAGGAGAAAAAGAAACTAAAAAATGGATTATACACGTTGAGACATGTAAAATGAAGTTCTTAGAATACTTCCTCGATTAACTTCGCTTTTTGGGCACGAAAAATTCTTCAAGTACCTATTGCCTCTGGAGTAGCCCGTTGAGGTCCAAGTTTAAACTGAGGTTGGTCACATCTAATGAAGCGTGCGAATTCGGGCGTCGCTCGAAATAAACGTAGACCGATAATTATTATCGTAAAAACATAAACTGCAATTTAACGTTGGCAAGCTCGTGTTTACTTTGTTGAAAAATTTGTCGAAAATACGAATTTTCGTTTGAACGGTCGTGTCGCGCTTATGGCAAAAGTGGATTTGTGCACGATTTTCGTACCTTGCTTTGCGATATGACTGATAAAGATATTTTCGTCCCCTTCGTGTTCGGAAATTGCCGTCGAATACCGAAAAATCATATTTTCCGTATAAAAAAACAGAGCAGTTTCGCGTGAGCGATGAATTTGAATTTCGACGCAGCTATGCGCTACTACAGCGCCACGCGTCGGGGCCGCGTTGAAATTCCGAACTTTGAATCATCAGAACGCTCAAAACTCCGAAAGAATTTTACACGAAAGACCAAAACTCCGGAAATCTGAACACCGTCCAAATAATTCGGCTATGGAAGTTTTAAAAGTTTCAAAATTTCAAATACATCGACGAATATATAAAAATATAAAAAAGAATATTATATATATTATATATATTATATATATATATATATATATAAGAAATATAAAAAATATTTCAAGACTTTTTTTTTATTAAGAAATGATTTTGCGTCGATTTCGAAATTTGTCTAGACAATGTTATACGTTCTGCATCATTTCAATTCTACAAATTTCAAAATTAACGTAAAATCACTTCTTAATAAAACAAAATTCTTGAAATAATTCGTCGATTTATTGAAAATTTGGAAACTTAAAACTTCGATAGCCGAATTATTTTGAGGGTGTTCAGATTTTCGGAGTTTTGGTCTTTCGTGTAAAATTCTTTCGGAGCTTCGAGCGTTCTGACAATTCAAAGTTCGGAATTCCGATCCGGCCCCCACGCGTCTATTTGCGATATGTTTCCCCCTTACTCGCTGCGTATGTATTTATTCACCATTGAGATGAAATTTCGCGTGGCGGAGTGAAAAGTAATGAATTACGTGTAAAGAACGAGAGAACGAAAACTTTCGGATATCTCGAGAGTGGTTCATTGGGAATATTTTTGTGCAGCATGCGACCCTGGTGGCGAGGACTCGAACCAATTGACACGCGCGACCGCCGAGAAGCGTTTGAACGGCAAAAATGGCACGAACGCGCGAAGAAAAATCGACACCCAACCAAATTTTGTTCAGTATGCTCGTAAGATTTATCGTTATATACAAATAAAATAATTCCATCGAATATTTAATATTCTGAACTATTCTCGTGTCAAATGTAAGTGGTTTTTTTTTCTGCGGCCATTAAGACACTGCGATGCCAGGGCCGAATATTGTCAATAAATTTTCCCAATATCTTAGATTATTCAGATATTTACTATCCGAGTAGAAGTTTCAGAATAAACGATCAAACACACACACACTGCAAACACAACCGTACACGTAAAACATGCATTTAGATAAAGCGCATAGAGAAGATTTCTATCACAAGTTCACGTGACTGACACACCTCGAGTGTCAATCGCCCTCGTCTTAATTGAACAAGTCGAGACTCATTTCTTAATAGATCAGGATATATTAACAGCGAGAGAAAGATGGAGAGTAAAAAAAAGAAACATTTTCGAATTGTATACATACGTACGTAGCGATACATAAAAATATATATGAGGAAGAAAAAAACAATC
Organism: Ophion obscuratus; assembly: GCA_964007375.1. Lineage (NCBI taxonomy): Eukaryota > Metazoa > Arthropoda > Insecta > Hymenoptera > Ichneumonidae > Ophion > Ophion obscuratus. The sequence continues at coordinate 35,386,233 of OZ023316.1, read as the reverse complement.
TATTTCAATTAAAATATATGGAATAAAATGTGCCTATGTCATTTTCGTACCACTGTAATAAAAAAAAAAAATCCTGTCTTAATCAGAAACTAGAAAACAAAATGTAGTGTAATGTTTTTTGAAACCCTTAATCGTTATGATTGGGGCTTCCTTGCAAACTCTTATTATTTTGCTTTTATTTATTTTCGTTTATTGGAAAAATAGCGTGGTCTTTTTTTTCGCAAACATTAGTCGCTTGTTCATTTTTTTTAGTGTATCCATTACTTTGTAATAATGCATTGTAGATGATTATAAATGAAGTTACAGTCTACGTGTATGCAGCTATTTACGATTATGCCAAAATAGAATACGCGTTATTTACGATCATGACATTTTCAATAGGGAGACATTTTCTCAAATGATTTTTTTTATTAAAAAGATTCGAGTGTTCGAAATAATGTTCAAGTATTTTAAAAGTACATGCCTCACGTTGCAATTAAATTTTCTGCCCGCACTATTATCGAGGATGATTCAGAAGTTACGTGTCTCTTTAAGGGGTTAGCCCACAGTAACGGGTATGAAATCATGTGAGGATTTAACAATTTTGTTTTCCGTATGAAAAAGTTATTTACTCGTAAAATTAATTACGCTTCTATTTAGTATGAATATCAAGCTGTTAGGAAATATATATATTTTTTTTCGACGCACAAAATGGCCGACTACTAATATTTTCTTTTTTTAATCTTTTTTTTTAGGCCCCCCGCGGCATCCACAATTTTTTACCTAGAACAAAAGCAAAAATTCTCGTCAATCTACATAAGAATATCTAGAGAAGTACGTACGGAATTTGAAAAATATTCTTTTATTCAAAAGTTGTAGGTATTTGAAATTGAGAAATAAATTTTCAGTGAAAAATTTCGTTATAACTGCTCATAAACTGCTCGTAAAATGAAAACTTTTCGATTAATCAGAAATTCCGTACGTACTACTCTGCGAAATGCAATTAGGAACATAACTCTTAAATTTGAGAAGTTTTGAGTAGTCGGCCATTTTTTACATCGAAAAAAAAAATTCCAACAGCTTGATATTCCCACTAAATAGATGTGTAATTAATTTTATCAGTGAATCACTTTTTCACACGACAAAAATTTGTTGAATTCGCACATGATTTTATACTCGTTACTGTGGCCTAACCCCTTAAGACAACGCTTCGGACGATGGTTTTGGTACTCGACAATTGAATCTTTTAAATTCCTTTTTGTATCTATTTGAGCAATCGGAAAAAAAGTGATAAGAATTTAAGGGGTTACATCTATGCAGCTCACCGAAGAATGAAGCTATATGGGAATTTTTGTCGGGGAATACTAAAGAAACAATTAAAATGGAGCTTCGAGGGTTTATTCTACATCTCTTTATGTATATGAAAAAATAATACAAAATCGCGGCTTATTCGTAGCTGCACTAAGAGCAAACGGTAGGCGATTTCTCTTAGGCGGTCTGCGGGAAAACTTTTATAGATTGGCACCTAGAATGCAAACAAAATTTCGTCATTTACATTAGTTTAGCTGAAGAAGTACACATGATTATTAAAAAAACATGATTTTGGAGCAAAATGGCATAGTTTTGAATTTTTTTTAACTGGAAAGCTGCCCTAATTTGTTTATAAAAAGGAGAATTATTGATGAATTGTAAAAATCGTGTGTACTTCTTTAGAGAATTCCTCTAACAAGGTACAGTTAAAATTTCAAGTCAATCGGATGGAAACTGCTCGGATTTTGCGTTCTCCCGATTTCACAAACTCGGTTTCGCAAGAAACGCGTTTAAGGGAGGACACCACTGTGACAAGCCGGAAGAGGTCGTTTTTCGGATTTTTTTTTGTCTACCAGTTCAGTTATCTCGTGTAAATTTTTATGTAAAAAAATTAAAAGTTAACTCTATTGCGGTATAATAGAGCCTCGTATAAAAAATGTGGTCCAACTGCAGGATCATTAACTTGACGATGGTTGGCCTAAAAAATAAAAATAAAAACGATTTATAATCTATATCAATGTAGTTCTCGTTGTATGTAACAGTTGTCTCAGAAAACACAATTCACAAGGTTGCGGGTGTTAAAAAAATGTGTAATTTTGACTAAATTTTTACTTATGTTCGGGGGCATTAAAAATACAAAATTTCAAAAACAAAAAAAAACGGCTACGTACTACGATAGCTACTGAATTTATGCAACTTTTAGTTTTTCAAAATGGAAAATCGGACATTTATAGCTAGAGTTATCATTCCGGCCAGGTCGATAAAAGTCGTTTCGAGAAAAATGTAATTGGAAGTTTTACGGCGGGGTAAAGTTAATTCGGCGAAAAAAAGGCACGTTTTTAAGATTTTTTTTTGGCGTAACGAATAGTGTTCGTTTATTGAAAAATTTACATATAATAAAGTAACATTTGAACAACATTCTCCTAAATTTTCATTGCAAAATATTCCAAATTGACCGAGTGAAAATTAAACCCCGGAGGCGCCTCGAAAAAAAGTTGGTTTGCGGTTTACACCATAACTCGCAACAGAATCATTTGAAACAAAAAAATCAAAATGCATTTGTTAAAGGAGATGTTTCTCGAGGTAATGACGGGAGGATTTTTTTTTTTCGATTTTTCGATTTTTCGTAGCACTTGGGAGCCAAAAACCCGATTTTCGCTAAATCGGCTAATTTGTTGTTGAAAAATTAGTAATTATTTTGAAAAAACAAAAAAGCTCTTGACAATACCTGGTGAATTATGTGAAGAAGTACTGTGCAAAATTTCAAAGCGATTGGTCCAGTAGATTTTGAGTTATCGTGCACACGGACTTCAAATATGACAAGTCTCAGAAAAACGGTTTGAAAAACGCAGAAGAGAAGAGAACGGCATGGAGCAATATACGCTCAAATACTCATAACTTCGTCAATTTTACTCCGATCGACTTGAAATTTTAACACAATATTCTTGATATATTATGCATTCATTTAAAAAATTTAAAAAAATGAAAAAAAAACATTTTAATACTTTACCGCGCCCTTTAGTATACGTAACGATTTACTTATTACGCTACCTGTTCTCACTAAATTGTCTGTAACTTGGTCGATTTTCAATATTTCAACTTGAATTTTTTCCCACATATTCTTGAACATGTATACTTTGAGAAAATTAAAAAAAAAAACATGCATTTTTTCCACCCTTCACAGGGATGTCGGGTTTCAAAGTTTCTAAACTGATTTAGAAGCTATTGCCGCACGACGGACTTCAAGTTCTTCGGCCGGTTTGAAATTCCAAACTTTGAATGCTCCGACGGTTTAAAATTCCTAATTTTAATGTTCCGAAATTACAGGTTTTTTTTCAAGATCATGCCACCGAAAGTCTACACAGTTGATTGTAAATGATGTAGAACTTATAATATTGTCTAGACAGGTTTCAAAATTGACGTAAAATCACTTCTCAATAAATAAAAAAATCTTGAAATAATTGGTCGATTTATTGAAAATTTTGAAATTTTTTTAACTTCCATAGTCGAATTATTTTGACGGTGTTCAGATTTTCGGAATTTTGATCTTTCGCGTAAAATTCTTTCGGAGTTTTGAGCGTTCTGATGATTCAAAGTTCGGAATTTCAACCCGGCCCCGAGTTTTCATTTGAATTCTACGTGTACCCACCGAAGCGTTTTGATGGTAGGTCTTTAGTTGTTAAGTCGTATATTTTACGTGCAACGACTGGACTAAACGACTTGCAAATTGCTACTTTCACCGTCTAGGCTGTTTCGTGCCTTCCGGAGCGCTCGGAGGTGATTCAGAAAACAAGCTTTAAAAGCCTTTAAAAAATGTTCTGTCCATAATTCCGTTTCTATATTATTCTTGTGTATATTGTTCGGACAACATTTTTTTACTCAGATTTAACGCCTTAATCAAAGACAGAGAATGTGTTTTTACGTCGCATTTTGCTCACCTTTAAAGAAATCTATCGACAGGATATATTTTTTTTCGTTTTCATTTTTTCGTTTCGAAATTGTGCAATTCTCATCACTCTTCCTGAGAGCATGGAATATCGGACCAAAAATCCGATGTTAAAAAACCGATACTGGACTCGAATAATACTGGTAGTTGAATATCATAGTAAAACAGATTATAACATTATGATTGTTATTATTTCCATTTAAGTTACCTTCACTTGTTTCTTTTACGTCTAACAGCCTTAAAATGTTATTTACCTATTTTACTTGAGGGCAACTTCAGATGCCCTCTGTTTTTTACGGTCATTGTTTCAACAACGTCGATCCCGTTAATGAAAGTGACCATGCTGTTGCCTGCATGGCACAGGCTATGCCGCTTGTTTGCATTCTGGTAGCTACTACTACGCTCAGTAGCATAAAATGTCCTAATTTTAATTTTGCTTGTATAATCCTTACTTATCTTGCATAAAAGTTTCTCATTTTTGTTTATTTATTTTATGTTGTGTTGAATATACTTAAGAACATAGCAGAGTATGCTTATAATGCATAATAAATGACGATCTCAATAAAAGGCTGATTTTTAACCTTACGTTGCCACGCTGGGTCAGTTTGGTCCGGACCAATTTGAAATAAAATGCTCACCTTCGCAAAATTGAAACTTTTGAATAATTTTGAACAGCCAATTAAGTTGATATTTTCCGAATTTTAATTAAGCAGACACGTTAAAAAATGTTTGAAGTGTATACGTGATTTTTTTCCGTAAAAACCAACCGAAGGATTATTAATGGCAGGTGGATGAAGTACTATCTGGGTCAATTTGACCCAGTGTGTCAAAATCGTGGCCAAATATCAGTGTGTCAATGAAGGGTTAATAAGTGCTGTGGTCTCATTTAGCTATTCACTATCATTTCTACAACTTCCATCTTTACTTTCAATCTTCTAACGTTTTTAATCAAGTTTTCACAGCAATGTCGGAAAATATCGAAATACCGGTATTCCGGTATTACAAATTGATAATATCGAACTAATATCGGTATTAGAAAAAAACGGATCAAGTTCCGAAAAAGACATACCTCTGATTCATTTGGAATTTTGTTGGTACCCATGTATTTTTACTCGCTGATCACGAATATGATGGTGAAAATACCCGCATATTTCATTTTCAAGGACAAAAGACACGAAAACTGATTTTCTCAACGTTTTTCTATTTTATTGTTATAAATGTTGATCTTGGAGGAAAATGTTCCCCACAAAAGGTGGAGCCTATAAAAATATTGATCTTTTATGTTCTATACAAGTTTTGTCTAAAACCAAGCTGTTTCGGGAAAAATGGGATAATGCTCAAAAAGAGTACATTTGCCTAAACTCCACTAGTTTCGATATTCTCTACTTACGCACTTTACCGCCGGAAGGTTGTATTTTGATCTTTAACACTATACGCACACCTAGACAACAAACAACACGCTACACAACAAATAAACCTAGACAACCCCAATCCTAAACAACACACAGCAAACAAACCCAAACACACAGCACAACAAACAAGCCTGAACAAATTCCAATATTCTCGCGGTAAAGTGCGTGAGTGGAGTATATCGAAAGTAATGCAGTTTAGCAAAATGTACTTATTGGACCATTCTTCCATTTTTCTCGAAAAATAATGGTTTTAGACAAAAACTATATGGAACATAAAAGATCAATCTTTTAATAGACTACAACTTTTGTAGGAAATATTTTTCTCTAAGGTCAACATTTATTACAATAAAGTAGAAAAACTTAAAAAAATAAGCTTTTGTGAGTTTCGACCTTCAAAATAAAATTTGTGGGTATTTTCACTATCATATTCGTGATCAGCGAGTCAAAGACCTTTGTACACGAAATTTCAAATTAATCGGAGGTACTGTAATTTTTTTCGTCCGATGATAAATCAATCTTCGCTTTGATTTTCGTCGTTATTTGCAAATACATTGTTTCGGCGGCGGTGAAACGCGATGAGTTTTGGCGTGGCAAGTGCGCAAGATCGGTGCTTGGGCACGAGGCATGCGCTAGGAGGGTCAGGTGTTGCCCGGCTCTTCCACAGAGGGATTCTCAGTGTACTTCTCGTACTCTCACCGTATAGACGCGCGTGTGCGTATCGTTCCGAGCGAATCTCCATTGTCGATCGTCGATAGGAGCAAAAGTACGCACACACAACGGGGCGAATTGTTTCAATGAAAAACGTACGGAGCAAGAGGAAAACGATTGACCGAACGATCGAATCGCCCTGCAAACCATTCTCGAGGGAGGCTGCATTTTTTCGACCCCGTAACCAGAACGATCGAACGCTCGATTGAAACCACATAAAAATTACGAAACCTCGAGTACTTTGGACCACTGGCGAGCAAATTTTGGAAATAGAGAAAGAGCGAAGCAATAATAAAGGGAGAGAGGAAAAAACTGTGTCAGTCGAATTAGGAAGAGAATATTGTTGAATATAATTTGTGTGAATGACGTGAGAGAGAGAGTCCTGCCTCGAGGACTCGAGACGAGAAAACAACACCGAGGACTTGGCTTTCCAGTGGTAAGTCCCTTCACCCTTTAAGGGGTGAGGTACCTTCAGGCGAGGAAAAAATGGCTGAATTTCACGATTTTTTTTTTAAAGGGAAATATTTTCTCACCATCTTTGAGACTTAGGGCATGTTTTATTACTACTTTTGGCTGGTACGTGGTATTTTTTTATTTTTGTTAACCTTTAAAAATGGCGGAGGTATGGCACGGTCTTCCGAACGGGTTGCGGCGGATGTTGTCAGACGGCGTGACACGTAGCGTCGGCGGGATTAATCTGAAAAAAGAAGCAACGAAAATTTGTCTTTCATCAACACTCGTACGCAGAATGTGAACCAAGAAAAAGTGAGAAATGTTGAAAATCGATGAAATGTTACGCGTTTGAAACAAAAAGATTGAATTTTCAACAAAATGGCTACATTTTGCAATAAAAGCATAGTTTTTTTTTCATAAACATTAAGGGTCATGTTTTAGACAATAAGGTTAGAAAGATTTATACCAAATTTAATCAGAATCGGTCGATTATTTTTTTAGCTATACCTCCGCCATTTTTAAAGATCAGTTAAAAAAAATATCATGCAACAGCCAATTGCAGTTACAAAACATACCCAAAGTCTCAAAAAAGGCAACGAAATCGTTTCTTTAAAAAAAAAAACGTAAAATCAGCGAATTTTTGCCTTGCTCAAAGGTATCTCCCCCCTTAAATCACCGAAAAGTGCATATACCTGTGTACATTTTTCAAAAATCGCACTTTGACACATACACGAACAATTCCTTGCACGATATTTTCTTAGTGCCGAAATATTTCTGTATTGCAGTTGGCACTGCGAACTCTATAGTTTTCTCCCTTCTCTCTGCCTCTCTCTCTTTCTGTCTTCCCTACACGTAGTGGCACACCCACTGCACAATGGAGAGGTGATTATTATTTGTTTATCTACTTATATACTACCGTGGAATTTTGGAGTAATTTTTTATAACATCACTTGTCATCAATGTTCACGTAGTTACCAATCTCTATTTTTGCTTGTATTTTTTTACGATTTTGCGTGAATCGAGATATTCTTTGTGATTACGTACGTATAGGTGCATACGTATAGAGGCATTGAATAGGAGATTGGGGCGTATAAATTTGCACGACGTATCCTTAAAAAGATATTTGAATTATGGCAAGCCCTTGATCTTCCCTTTCTCAAAGTTAATTTTGTGGGTGTACACATACACAGATCCACTACGGTTATTGGTCGCGATCTCGTGCAATGGTTGCAGGATTTTCCGCTATCAAACAACCCAGTAATGCTTTATGCAAAAGTGAACCATTTTCGAGATATTTTTATTTTTAAAAAATTCTGGCAGGCAACTCTGAACACTAATCACAAAAAGCTGTTGTATGGAATCGAACTTTTTTATTATTTGTAGTTAGAGGACACAGTAATGAGTAATTATCAACAATAAAGTAAGAATAACGATTAGACTTGCAGAGTTTTTAAACGTTTGCAGAACATTTTTTTTTTTTCATTGTTGATCATTTTTTTGTTACTGTGTCGTCAAACTACATGGACTAAAAAAAGTTTGATTCCATACGACATTTTTTTAAAACTAAATTATAATGTTGCCTATCCCGCAGCGAAAAAAATAAATAAAAATAATAATATTGCGAAAATGGTTCCTTTTTGTGTAAAGCATTGCTGGGTTATTTAACCCTTCCACGACACGCTTATATTTGGCCATGGCTTTGACACACTGCGTCAATTTGACCCGGATGGTGCTTCATCCACCTGGCCTTGACAAGCCTTCGGTCGGTTTTTATCGAAAAAAATCTGGGATACAACACTTCATACATTTCATAATATGTCTGCATGATTAAAATTCGGAGAAAAGTAACTTTGAATTGTTGTAAAAAGTTATTGAAAACTTTCAATTTTGGGCAAGAGAGCATTTTATTTCAAATTCGTCTGGGTCAAAGTGACCCAGTGTATCAGGGAAGGGTTAATAGCGGAAAACATGTCCTGTAACTCTTTCACGGGATCGTGACCAGTAACTAGTAGTCCTGTATGTATATATATACACATATACATATATATATGTATATGTGTGTCTACACACACACACACACACACACACACACACACACACACACACACACACACACACACACACACACACACACACACACACACACACACACACACACACACACACACACACACACACACACACACACACACACACACACACACACACACACGCACACGCACACGCACACGCACACCCGCTCGCACACGCACGCACGCACGCACACACATATTATAGGCCAAGAAAGCTTGTAATTGAGCAATTTATGAGAACGATGAGTTTGAGACTAGACGTGTTATTTTCGCCTTTACGAATATCTTTTTTTCTCGCATTGCTCGGTTGTATAAACAGATATTAATGGACGACGTTTTACAAAGCCGAGATATCGTAGTGGAACGATTATCGACGAGATAACTTTTCGTTTCGATCATTGTTTCGCAGTAATTTCACGAAAAGATATTTCGAGCTTTCGCAATGATTGTTCATCGATCACCTTGACTGGAAAGGTGTCAGGGACGCAACTAAAATTCGGGCCACCTCGATATAGGAAATTCGGTTGATGTGGATCCCGAATCTGCCCAAAATGCTCCTACTTGATTGCAGCGACTTAAGCATTGTCGCTGAGAGGCTTTTCGAGAATTGACATTTGCAACCTCTGTTTTGGAAATGTGGTGCATTGACACCTCGATTTGCAAAATTGTTCGACGAGATTTCTGAATTTTTACACGTACGTTTGATGATTTACGTAGGAGGAAGGTTGTAAACTCGACGTTGCGTACGTTGATCGCGCTGGCCACGAATTTTTCTTGCAACTACAATTTTGGACATTTTTTTTCAAGCGTTTGAGGTGTTGCGGATATGGGAATTTATGTAGCAGGCTGTTTTTATATTTATATACATAGCAGATATTGTCGCGGTGTGATTTCGTAAAATACTTCGATTATGGCAAAGACTACTTTCAGCCTTTATGGTCTTGGGCTCTACCTAAGTGGATGTCAAATATGGCGACTTTTTTTCCTCGCGGCGATTTTCCAATTTCCCTTGCCTCGCTTTTGCAACGCCCATGCCGAGATCGACCCTTTGCGATTTCACATTCTATCCTACGTCGCGTTTCCGTCCCGACTCCGATTCTGGCCACACTCACGAAACAATGCTCTCGGCCCTCGGCTAATTGCGTCAGACACGACTCGAATCGCCTATCACGAAATGTCTTATCGCACGCAGTTCCGAGACACTGGAAATAAAGAAGGAGAAGAAAAAAACAACACGGGAATGTAATCAACGAAACGAAATCGTGCGAATAGAAAGAAAAAAACGCGAGGGAACGAAGAAAGCGAATAAAACCTCTAAGGCTTTTCCACAGGACAATGACTCTTGCACCGTGGACTATCGATAGCTCGCGAAGTTCGATAACGGGCTAGATTCTGCGCTTCGTCGGTTGACGTTTACCTCGCGTTTATCTCGACTCGTGCTGATAAATTTTCGCATCTGTCCATCGAACGTGACAGAGAGCAAAAGAACCCTTTCCATTGCTCGACACGTCAATTCGAGAAATGTACTCTTATGTCGCGCCTTATTTTTCTTTTCTTCTTCTTTCCACGAAAGATTACTGCGAGTGACCCTGGTCACCGGAAATTTCTAGCTCAGCGTACGTACGATATATAGCAACGCTGAAATAGCTATAACGAGATTAGAGACTCAGGCAGCCGTATTCATTGATTAGTCAGAGCAAGGCTCGTTAACGTATGCACGAAAAAAAGTATACAGGGTGGTCGGAAGGTCGATGCAAAGCCTTAAGGGCGTGATAGGTAATCTCGTTACGAACATATCTAACCTAGGTTACCTTCGTCCAAAGTCTAACGATTTCGAGTTATGGTGAGTGTGAATTTTGGAAAAACTTTCCAAAATTAGGTATTAACTCGTTTTTGGAAAGTTAATACCTAATTTTGCAAAATTTTGCAGAGATGCAAAAAGTGCACTTGAATAATTCAGCAATTAATATTTGTTAACTCTGTTTGAAGATGCAGTTGATCTCCATAGCTCTGAAAAACTTATTTTTAAATTATTGAGGCTAAGTCCTTAATGCTATTTTTTTTGAAAATTGCATTAAGGCGCAAGGCCACAGTAACGGGAATAAAATTATGTGCGAATTTAACAATTGTTCTTCGTACGAAAAAGTGATTCACTCGTTAACTTAATTACACATCTATTTAATATGAATATCAAGTTGATAGAAGAAAATATATATATTTTTTTCGATGTACAAAATGGCGACTACTCGAAACTTCTCGAAACAGCATTTTTCCAATTGGCGTGACAAATAACTTCGACAATTTTCACTCGAATTGCTTCAAATTTACAAGTTATGTTCCTAATTTCATTTCGCAGAGAAGTACGTACGGAATTTCTGATTAATCGAAAACTTTTCATTTTATGAGCAGTTTATGTGCAGTTATAACGAAATTTTTCACTGAAAATTCATTTCTTAAGTTGAAATACCTACAACTTTTGAATAAAACAATATTTTTCAAATTCCGTACGTACTTCCCTAGGTATTCTAATATAGGTTGACGAGAATTTTTGGTTTTCTTTTCTAAGTAAAAAATTGTGGATGCTAAATGTCACGCCGAGGAGGGCGAAAAAAAATAACAAAAGAAAATATTAGTAGTCGGCCATTTTGTACATTGAAAAAGAAAATATATTTTTTCTAACAGCTTGATATTCATACTAAATAGATGTGTCATCAATTTTATGAGTGAATCAGTTTTTCATACGAAAAAAATGTTAAATTCGCACATGATTTTATACCCGTTACTGCGGCCTAAGGCCTTTTTATATTTTTTTGAAAATAGCATTAACATAAGAGGTATTTTTTATTTTTTGACGTGTTTTTAATTATTCAACACGTCCCATTTAGTTAGATGTGTGGATAAAGATTGGATTGGTGTTTGTCGACTGGATACACATTAAGCTAAGACGCAAATAAGTTTTTAGTTACCAATTATTGGCTGTTTGAACATTATGAACGAGTTAGTACCTAATTTTAGGAAATTTTCCAAAAAATCATACTTACCATGACAACTCGAAATTCTTAGACTTTGGACTAAGGTAACCTAGGTTAGATAAGTTCATAACGAGATGATCTATCACCCCCTTAAGCCTTTGCATCGACCTTTCTAACACCCTGTATATCTTACGTACATATACAGGGTGTCCCTCTTATCTCTGCCACCCGAAATAAGTCGATAATTATCGACGTCGCAAAAAAATGTTTCTAGACAAAAGTTGTACCGTGTGAAGGGGGCCATCAAATGCGACCATTCTTTTTTTATTTCGGTGGAGGCGCTGACGCACAGTGAAGGTCACCTCCACTTTTTAAAATGGAATGGTACATTTTTTCAAACTTCTCGTGGAGCAGCTCAAGCCGTATAAAAAACATTGGGGGTCAAAATCGTTCAAGATCATTCAAGGTCAGTATCGATGATACAAATCTAAATATCTCGGATCACCACCAAATATTTGGCAGTGATCCGAGATATTTAGATTTGTATTTCATTTTAATAGGTGACCTTGAATGTCCTTGAACGACTTTGAGCTCATAATGTTTTTGATGCGGCTTGAAGTGCTCCACAAGATGGTTGAAAAAAGTACCATTCCATTAAAAAGTGGAGGTGACCTTCACTGTGCGTCAGCGTCTCGACCGAAATTTAAAAAAATTGGTCGCATTTGATGGCCCCCTTCACACCGTACAACTTTTGTCTGGAATATTTGTTTGTGACGTCGATAATTAACGAGTTGTTTCGGGTGACAGGGATAAGAGTAACACCCTGTATATGACATTGTACATAGGTGTATTGAGGTGTTTGGAAAAAAGAGTAATTGCATCTATTACCCTTTCGAACAATCAGGTATAAAAAAAAAGTCATGCAAGATTTGAACTCTCTAACGCAAGGCTCATTGGTTGGTATGCATGATTTTTTGTACCCTTTAATTTATACGAAATATTTTCTCTTTACGATTGCACTTGAATAATTCAGCAATTAATATTTGTTAACTCTGTTTGAAGATGCAGTTGATCTCCATAGCTCTGAAAAACTTATTTTTTGATCTTGATATAATTATTTTTACACACGATGAGTGTTTAAAAAATGGGAAAAATAAAAAAGGTAATTTTTCACAGTAATTACGTTTTTATTATTTTATGAAAGCTTTTTAAAGCTGTAAACGTCAGCTTTTAAAAAATTCAACGTGGTTTGGAAAACATTGATCAGTTTTGAATTATTTAGGTTTTAATTCAGAGTTCATTTTTCGTGTACATGAAACGCTCAGAAAAATGACAAGCGCCGCGACTCGGACTTCAGTTGGAGGAATCAAATTTAGCATGCATTTTTTGATGCTTTACACTATCGCTTGAAGGGGTAAGAGTTGATTTTTGTCGGTCACATTCTAATACAATATGGGGAAAAGTCATTTTTGAAACATTCGACTTCGAGAATCGTCCCCATATTTAACATCATGTAAATCGAATGTTTTTGAAATCACCTTTGGATTTATGTAAAGATTCGTTGAAAAGATTTGAGGCCCTTCCTTAAAAAGCCAGATATGCTGATAGCCAACGCTACGGGGATATCAGAAATTCACATCACCCTTTCCCCATTATATATATATATATATATATATATATATAAATTCATAATTCATGCATAAATTCGGATATTTCGTGATTCAATATTTTTTCAAGGATATCGCATAGATGTAATATGGAAAAGCATAAAGAAAGGTATGACTAAGTTGGAGCGTTCCTGCTTTATCATACCCTCGATGATTGATCACTGGGGGAAAAAGACTATCCAGTTTCACTATGCGTGATTCCGTTCACGCGAAAAATATGGGCCCCGATGTAATAAGTAGAGGTAAACATATCGACAGGCGGACCCGGGGTCGTAAATAAAGTCTAATATCGTCGTTATCTCCGCCCTTAAGGAAACACGTTTACCAGTCTTCGTGACGTCACTTCTCAGTTGGATTAATAATCCGTATTGCGGTAATTGGGTAATCGTCATAGAGAAAAAGAAAAATCGATTTTATACATTATTTCAAAAATCTTTCCTGAAAGATGGAGTCAGAATTTTATTTTAAGGGGTAAACACCACTGTAAACACTACTGTATTACGACGACTCGCAATGTTACGTATATTTTAAGGGGTAAACACCACTGTAAACCTCTAAAGCTAAGCAATTTTTTTGGGTGATAAAAATAAATTAATTTTCACCAATTATACAAAATGGTGACACTGGAGCCATTCTCGCGAGGCATGTTAAATTTGGGACACTGCGGCACGCAGTATAACTAACGCAAATTTGAATTTGGCAAAAAATACATTTAAAAAAAATTTATTTATATGAGTATATCGAGAGAAATACGTCGGGGATTTTGAAGATATGAATTTTTGTGTAATTGGCAAGCATTTAGAGTGAAAACTCCCAAATGTCCCAATTATTGAACAGCTAAGGATCTGGGGGATTGAATTCGGTGAGAAAAAAATATAAAATCAAGACAAAAACATCGCTTTTAGGTTCAAATGATCCTTTGATATTTTTACTTTCGAAAAATCACCCTTTCAATTATTTTTAAATGATTTCAAAAGAAAAAAAAGGATAAAAATGTGAAGCATGCAAATGTCCCAATTATTGAACACTGGAAGTGTTTATGTCCCTAATATTGAACAGGCATGTCCCAGTTATTGAACACTCTCGAGAATTCTTTTTCCGTTCTGAAAATATTATTTTGGGTACAATATTGAGAAATAAAAGCAAAATCAAACACTTAAATAAACTTTTATTAATCATGTAAAAATACAAAAATATATATTTAGTCTCTTTTGACAGGTTTTTTGTTCATTCGCATTTGGTTTATTTTTGCTGTTCAACTCGAACTTTATTTTATTTTTATTTTCAGCTTCCTCGTTTTTATGTTGTGTTTTTGTTTGATTTTGTCGCAGCTTGGCTCCCTGAAATATCGGAGAGCAAAAAATATTGATCATTACATTCCTATTTTTAGGTTACATTTAGGTTATATTCTCTTCTTACTTTTCTTTTTAAGTTTATTGCACGAAAATACAAATAAAAAATATATTTGACGAGCTTAGAGTCATTATTAAAAGAATAAAGGTAAGTTCATTCAGGAACTTCAGTTTTTGTTTGAATAAATCTGATTTACACGATCTGTCACACGTTAACTGTCTCGATGTTCTGATGGGTTTAATGACGCCATCTTGGAGAATTAGAGTGTTAAATAATTGGGACACACTGCATTTTCTATGTCAGAATGATCGAACACCATATTTTTCAACAAATAATTAATTAATTTTTTTCTAATTGTCATTTGGAAGAAATTTTCTGAGCAACCTGAAACGCCTTTACTTTATACGATAGCTAAAAGTTCCATATATGTAATGAAATTTTTATAAATAAGTAAATGCATGCAGGTAAATGAGAAATAATAAAAATACAAGATAGTGTTCAATAATTGGGACATTTACCTTATCGCGATCAAACAAATGTCAATGAAATCAAATACACTGGAGTCGCGTTTACTAAATGTGAGTGATATTTTTTTCGCCGAATTTAGAGTTAATTAAGAAAATATTAGACAAGCATACAAAGATCCGTATATAAATATTTCTCGCATACGTATAAAACGAGAATGTCATAAATCAGACTAGCGCGCTTCGAAGGAAACTCGTTGTGTGTGGAATTTTTATTGTGGTGTATAGTAGCGTGGGTTTTGCTGCTTAATTCCCTGGGATTGTCTCGGTTACGCGTGTCCCTGTACTTCATAGTACGATAAAATAATACGAAATTTTAACGAATTAAAACTGGTTACTTCCGGAGAATCGATGGAACAGAAAAACAATACGGACGCTGAATGTTAATATGATTTTATCTTCTATTCGAATCAATGACATTTTTCCGTGAGATAGGAGAAACATAAAGTCGTGCTCGTTATCGGTTGATTAAACACAAATTCGAGATTATCGATCACGACGAGATTATTGTGCACTCCAATCCACTATGTGGTGTTACGTATATTTTAATTATTTTTAACGTTTCGGGAATAATTGTACGGTTGAGCACGGATTATTCACCGGCGAAATTAGTCGGATATTGACTTTAGATGTATACGTTCGATAAAAATTCAATTTCGCAGTTCCAATAAGATCCACCGTTTTCGAAAATCAATTATTCAAATCGAAGCAATTTATCGCGCAGGATCTTTCCATTTTTTACCATTTTTATTACAATTATTCTTACGGAAAATCGTGTTTAGAATTTAGCCGCAGTTATTATCTCTTGCTGATATCGTCCCAGCGCTCAGGGACAATAAAATACCAGCGTGATTTCCGATGTTTCACAAGATCGTGCGTTAAATTGACTAGATTTTATTTACTCTTCTCGAAAACGGAAACTACGAGGCTAGACTTTTATTGAACGTATACAGGGTGTCCCACAACTGATGGTAGTTCCTGAAATGGGGTGTTGGGGCTGAAATTCTGAGTCGATTTATTTAAACATGTATGGGTCTCAGATTAACTCCTGAATTATTATTAATTGTTAAAGGCGGGCCAGTCAGGTGCGCCCGATGAGCAAGCGTATCGCTCACCGACGTACGCTGGCTCGTCGGGCGTACCTGATTGGTCCGCCTTTAAACATTAATAATAATTCGGGAGTTGATCTGAGACCCATACATGCTTATATCGATCGACTCGGAATTTCACCCCTAACCCCCCATTTCAGGGACTACCATCAATTTTGGGACACCCTGTATACGTTAAAAAAAATCAGAATTACTTAATATTCATCGAGGAAACGTTTGACCATAATTGGCCAATGCTTGTTTTTTGAACACGTATATGCACATATGTTCAATATAACTTCAAATACAACATTTTTATAAGTTCCGCGGTATTCTTTCTAAGATAGAAATTTGGCTATGGTTCCGAAACCCCCCCCCTCTCTGATCGAGCTAAAATTTTGCACAAATCTTTCTTTTAATATTTTATGGTTTGAGTTTGGGTTTGTTTGTTTGAACAAAATGGAGAGCGCGATAACATATATAGGTATAAATGGAGAAGTAGTAGATATAGATATAGTCGGCGAGCGTTAAAAAGTACTTAAAAATTCAACATCTCGAAAACTATTGCGAGTCGTTAAAAATCCTTTCAGCGGTTGTTTTAAAATATTGAATCGAAAGTTGGTGCAAAATTTCAGCTCGATGGGGGGGGGGGGGCGTAACTCTTAAAAAAAATGTTTAAATCAATATCTCCAAAACTATTGCAAGTCGCCAAAACTCCTTTTAGGGGTTGTCTTAAAATGTTAAAAGGAAGGTTTATGCAAAATTTCACCTCAATCGGTGGGGGGGTTCGGAACCTTAACCTTAAAAGAAAAACTTAAAAATCGAATATCCCGAAAACTATTGCGAGTCGCCAAAAACCCCGTTAGCGGTTGTCTTAAAATATTAAAAGGGAGGTTTGTGCAAAATTAGAGCTCGATCAGAGGGGCGCGAGGGGGGGGGGGTTTCGGAAACTTATCAAAAAATTTAAATAAAAGCTTTTGGCTACAGTTCCTTATGTAAAACTGTAAATCTTGTTGCGATTAATATCACTTTTGGACATATTATCCGTAATCACTGATGTTTAAATTCTGACGCAATTCACACGAATTTCACAGCAGACTGCGCTAAATCACCTAGATTAAATTTTATTCACCAAAACGCTGTGATGGAACCTGTGAACACGTTGAAGTTCAAATTGCAGTCGACATATCTGCGTCCAAAATGAATGACGTCGAACTTTGCAAAGTCGAAATGCGACGATTTTTTTCTTTATTTTTATCAACAGGCAATTTTTTTATTTTTCATTAAAAGTCTTGAATCTCTCACGAGGATATATAAGAATGAACGAGAGATTTCCATAGCCTGAATCGAGCAATTTTTTTTTATAACTTGGAAAGAATTAATTTTCGTTGTTTTACAACGATGCAAACATTAACGTCGTGAAAACGAATTACTTTGCTTCAACATTCATCGGTAAAACGCTTGATCGTTGTCGACTTTGAAATGTTAGTTTATTTCATTTTTTCTCGTGGAATTGGAAGTGTTTTTCCGTTTTTCTTGATTTTTGTACGTTCCGTACACGATGTGCAATGACGATTACGCGATCCAAGAATATCTTGATGAGCAACGGCGCACTCATACTGAGTGTTGTACGTTTCGCTTGTACACACTACTTATTTATCTCCCGATCGACGCTCGAGACGCTATATGTCCGACATATCGATTACCCTCACTACTTGAACGAAGCGACGGGAAAATAGGCGCGTTTATTTCGCTTCTCGTGTATTTCACCTCTTGTCGTAACTATATCAACAAGAATAATGAGAGTTCTATTTCAAATGCCTGCGTATCTGCATGCAATTAATCTCTGATCACGCATGTATCCATTTCTTAGTTAAATATATTTTTGATGGGTTTTTAAACGCTTTTGCGTCATCGTTCCGTTTAGTTTTTTTCATTATATAGTTTTTTTTTAATTTTTGGTGCGTTCGTGTTCACAGGATTTATAGAAATAAAAGAGCCATTTTTTATGATGGATAAGTATTATGGTGGTACAATTTTGAGCTTTATTTTTTTTTCCTTTTACTCACCATCCAATTATCTACGACAAAGAAAAAAAAATTGTGGCGAAAGCTGCGCGCCGTCAAAAAATATTTAGAGGTCGCTCAAGTCTCCCAAAATTCAAATTTGAATTGAAAAAATCGCTTTTTTTTCGTCCACTTCTCACCCATGAACCAATTTTCGCTATTTTTTTTACTCTTCTCACTCACAAATTTGACGATTTGTAAAGTTTCCAAAACAATTAATCCTTCTTTCTTTAGAAACAGATTTTTCAAATTGACCTCCTACTTCTAACCCAAGAATTATAATTCTCATAAAATAATTATTTGAAGCTCTTGTCCGTAAAAAAAATTACAGATCGTTTTATTCGTAAAACTGAAATGGCAGCTGTTTTTCGTGCATTGTAATGCGTCCCTCAGTTGGTCTCGTTAGTCAAACTGTGGACCAATCGTAGCTGTACTCTGTAATGAGCGACACCATAATACAATAATACGTAATAATATATAATAACAAATATCGTCAAATTGGTATTTGTTACAAATGATTATAATAAATTATTCAGAAAATGTTACAATACGCTGTTTATATTGCTTTTATGCTACAATGAATTGTAGTCCATGCGAGATTTATTTGGTGGCGGAAATTCTGAATTTCGAAAAACTTGAGCGACCGCTAAATATTCATTGGCCAGCTAGAGCTTTCGCGAGGTCAATTTAAAAATTATAAAGCGCAAAAGTCATGGGTGCGTAGTGGACGAAAAAAATCCATTTTTCAATGAAAATTTGAATTTATGGAAGGCTTGAGTGACCTCAACATTTTTTTGCCCACTCGCAGCTACCTTGACAATTTTTTTTTCTTTAGAAAAAATAATGGGATAGAGAGAAAAAAGGAAAAAATAGAGCTTAAAATTGTGCCGCCCTAACAAATATATTTAGACATTGCATATTAGAAAAATATTGAATGATTTTTTTCGCGGATATAACATTTTTATTTCGATCTTCCGTTGACACATTTATCTCAGCCCACGATTTTGACACACCGAGTTAATTTGACCTGGATGGTACTTCATCCACCTGTCATTAGCATCCCTTCGGTCGGTTTTTATTTTTTCAATCACGAATACACTTCAAACACTTCTTGATATGTCTGCACAATGAAAATTTTCAATTCTAGAAGAGTGAGCATTTTGTTCAAAGTTTGTCCGGGTGAAAATGACCTAGTGTGTCAACGGAAGATACTTGCATAAGTTCAGTACCGATACTCGCGGATTTCATGATTATCCAACAAACAGAAACTTATGTGCCTTTTCCCAAATGTATAAGTAACAATATATGGAAGTTTATCGCTAACGAGAGATAAAGTTATTGAAACATGATATAAAAAATCATATATTCGCACAACCTTCAAGAAATATGACATATTTAATGAAAAATGTAATTTACTGTAACGTAAAATGTAACACAACCAAAATGAACATCTCCGAATATCTATACTTCCATTATGCTCACTTCGTTAGCGTTACCCGTGCACAAATTTTGACCGGGATACCCTATGTCCGATCAAATCCCGATCAGGATTTGTCATGGATTCCCCAAAACCGGAATCCCGGTTAGAATCCAACTTGCATCAGTATCGGCATATGTACGACGACGATGGCATCATTTTGAAAATTTTGGCGTCACGTGTATTTTCCGTATTACTGTGGAATTCCTATCTATAGATAGGAATTTCTGTCTATAGATTTCTATCTATAAAATTCCTATCTATAGATAGGAATTACATAGTAATACCGAAAATACACGTGATGCCAACATTTTCAAAATTATGCCATCGTCGTCGTACATATTCCGATACTGATGCAAGTTGGATTCTAACCGGGATACCGGTTTTGGGGAATAAGTCTCTGTTTATACCCACCGACATGTCGATGGGTATAAACATGTATTTAAGACAAATGAAAATCAAATTCACAATGATTAGATTAAAATTTACACCAACCGTGAGTTCTTACGTATTTCGAGAGAAAACATTTCGTCGAGGCAAAGAAATTTTTGCAAAAAAGTTGTGAGTTTCAAATATTACATTATAAATATGAAAAAAATCACAAAATGAGTTGTGAATTTCCTCAAGTTGAAGAAAATAAAAATCGAATTCACGACAGTTATATTAAAATTTATACCACAAGTGTAAACGTATTTTGAGAGAAAACATTGTGTTGAGGCAAAGAAATGTTAGCACAAAAAGTTATGTGCAAAAATTTCTTTGCCTCAAGGCAATGTTTTCTCTCAAAATACGTACGAAGTTACTTTTGGCGCAAATTTTAATCCAATCATTTTGAATTTGATTTTAATTTGTCTTAAATATGAAAAAATTTACAACTAATTTTGTGAATTTTTTTGTATTTATAATTTCTTGTCAATACATTTGCATTCACAAATTTTGATGTGAATTTTTTTTAATTCACATCAAAATCTCGCGATGAGTGCGATCTGCCATTTGAATCTTTGGACAAATTTTTTTTTGATAGTTTAATTCACCAAAACTTTATAAATGTTATTTATTTTTATAATAAATTTAACATGTCATAATTCCATTTTTGACATTTTATTTCAGCCTGTATTCACCCGTGATCCTTCCCAGATTCCTCAATGATTCCATGGGGAATCTATTTAGAGTCATTAAAGGATCCGGTTCTGGATCCCTAATGGAATCCAGTTTACGGATCTTACATTTAATCTTCGAATCTGATCCGATATCGGACTAGATCCCAACTGGGCGCCCGGGATACAAGTCAGAATCCAGCTGTATCCCTGCAAAAATTTCTGCACGGGTAGTGACAAGTATTTGAAAAAATGTTCACCGCATTGTACGAAACGATTGTGCAACATGTAGATGTGCCCTAATTTTTCAATTGATATTCGCTTCCCTGAAAATTCTGATGGTCCACGAATTTCAAGAATCTATAAAGGCGAATCTTCAATTTTTTACGAAGAAGCGACCTTCTTACGGTACGGTTAAGCAAACGATCTCTCAAACTCTCAGCGATCCCAGATTTATCAATTGTACGAAAATGCAATTGTAAAAAGCCAAAGTTTTCTCAACACGTCCACAAATCTTCGCGAAAAGAAATCTCTGAATCTTCCAGCGCGCGTAGTATCTCCTCACAAGATCTGGAATCTCAAGTAGTAACTCTTGTGTCTGATCGGTTCGGTCTCTTTCCACTCGTGCGTCGAGTAGTCGTCTCACGGCGCGCCTGATCCCGCTATCATTACTACTGGCGACAAACTCCACAAAGTTGCCCCTCCAACACCGACGTATTTTCTCACAGTTTCTCAACTGTTGGAATTTTTTCGTTTTTTTTGCTCTTTCGCGTGCGAAGCGAAAAATCTTTACGTCACCGCGCGATCAAGAGCGAGAGAGAGAGGGAGTCTGATGTGGTGACGAAGGTCACGCGAAAGTATCGAGCCGAAGATAAGGGGCTGGAGGGATGATACTGAGTTCGGGACTCACCCATATTTCCTAAAGTACATATATTTATTTATTTCTTATTGTACGCTTTTGCGGTAGCCAAGAAGGTCGTATGGCGATCCGGAGACTCGGAAATCGACCGGTCTGTAGTCATGGCAACACCCTATTCAGAACCGCCCATTTACTCTCGCATCAACCCCCATCTATTCTATATAATATAGAGGGTGTCCCATTTTAAATAATACGCCGAATAACTCGAAAAAACGTGTGCTTATTTTTTAATAATTAAGATAAGAGTTGCAAGGTTCAACGGGGTATCCCTCTCTGGAAGGCCAATTTGAAGGGTCAGAATGATGATTTTTTTTTTTTCTAGTAACACATTGGTTGGGATAAATTAATTTTTTTCCCAGCATGTTGTACACATGTTTGTGGTTACAATGTAATTTTTTCGGAAGAAAATCTTTCAAAGTGTTCGTGGTGCTGCAGTTGGCGTTGCATTTCTCCAGCGGCGAGGCCTGAAATGGCGGGATTTCTACCAGGCTCAAATGTAATCAGAAACGAAAACAACATTTTTTTTTCTTCAAATATATCCAACTTGCTATGGGTTCACGATCCACTTTTGGAAATTTCGAAAAATACGAAAAGTGACAGCTTCTTCAAAGAAAACCTCATTTTTCTCTTGAAAAACAGCATGCTGAAGTCATTGTTATTAACAAATGGTTCATTCAATTATAAAATGCGATCGTGAACCGAAAATGACTACTGTTTGAACGACAACTGAGCAAAATCAAGTCAATAGTGTGAACGTTACTCAAGATATCAATCCCGCCGTGTCAAGATATGTAGTTTCGAGATAATCGCGTTCAAACACGACGGATCGCGGTAAACTCGACGCAAACTGTTCCACTAAAATAAGTGTAACTTTGTCAATTTTTGGAATTTCAGTTGGTCTTAAAATATTCTTGAAAGTTTACACTCTAACAATATTAAAAAAAAATTTTTTTTAAGTTTTCAGAGAGGAATACCCCCTTAACAGGGGCTTTTAGGCGTGGTGCATAGATTGAGGTCCAATAAGAACCAATTCGATTTTTCAAACGTAACCCTAAAATCCTTCACCACGGATTTCTGACGAACATGAAAAGCAATTTAGTTTCGTTCGGGTCATAACTCTCTATGCAACCTCCACTAAGTCCAAAACGTCAAAAACTTCGTATTTCTGAACACGTTACGAACTCATTCAACCCTTCGTTGACAGACTTATATTTGGCCACGATTTTCGCACACTGGGTTAATTTAACCCGGATAGTACTCGATCCACCTGCCATTAACAACCCTTCGGTAGATATTTATATTTTTAAATCAGGGATACACTTTATACATTTCTCAATATGTCGGCATAATTAAAATTCGGGAAAATATAATTTTTAATTGTTTTAAAAAATTATTGAAAATGTTTAATTTTGGAAAAGTGAGCATTTTACTAAAAATTTTAGTAACCCAGTGTGTCAAGGTAAGGTGAATATCGGTGCAAGTAAGGTTTGCGAATATATTTTCGTTTTTCAAAATGTATGAAATGTAAAGATGCTGCACAGGGTGCCTCGGTATGAATTAAACAGCGAGTTAGGTTGAATTAAATAATCAGCACGATAAAGTGTTTCCTACAAAAGGGTACTTTAATTTTTTCTTCCAGCTGCCCAAAATGATTCATGGGTGCTTTCAACATTTTGAATGCAAAAGTATTGTTTTTATCTGAACAAATTGATAATTTTGAGGCGGTTGCAATGAACACAAGAATATCTAGCTCGATAAACAGTCAAGGTTTTCGAAGTAGTCCGAGGTTTGTAAAATGGTGAAGGTAAACGAATATCTCAAAGTTGATGATCGTACACTATGGGGAGGTCGATCTAAAAATGTGCTCCTGAAAATCTATTGCTGCCTCGCGTGGGTGTGTGCGTGGGCCAGGTTGACGCACATACAAAAATCGAGTCGCTATGGTTCCTCCCTTTCGCCGTATTTAATTACGTCAAACCCTCTCGAATGTGCGCATGCGTGGGCGCGTTAGAAATTTTTGGAAATTTCCGTTCAAAAGTTTTCACGAACGTTTCACTACGGACTAAAAAAAATCTGAGTTTATTCAATGGGTAGTTTCTGTAGCCCTTGGTGGTATGGTTTCCCTTAAATTTGCTGATTTTCGAATTTGAGTTGTAAGATCATTTTTCTACGAGTCATTTGTGATTCAGCAAAAATTGCACTTTCAACTTTGAGACATTTTTCCTATATCGTTTTAATCGTCGGAATCCCTCGAGCGCGTTACACTTTTTGTTCCTGTGAACCTAATTGGGAAATCCGAATAAAACTGAATCACAGAAGGGTCCTGAAGATATTTCGATTATAAACCACGCGGGACAGGCTGACCTTCGATTTATTTATTTAGCCCAAATAGTTGGCTATCCTGCTTGACTTTTTTTAATAGACATGGCACAATCTTTAAAACATTTTCTCGCGAATTCTGGTAGCTTTTTGCTTTATAAGAACCGAAGTCAAATGAACAAAAATCTTCGTTTTTAATTCATTTCCTTGGTCACAAAACGAACAATGTTTTTTTTTAAGATTAGGGCCTCGTGAAAAAATGTGGCATTCCGGTGGTTTGCACGTTTCTTGAAGGTATTTTTAACTACGAAAAAACGTAGATACTTTAATAGTACTTCAGTTCCCCCAACGTAGCATATCATGCTCTACGAAAAATTAAAAATTTCCATCATCTTGAGTTGTTATAAATTGAATTTTATAGGATGAATTATTTTTCGTATTAAATTAAGAACTTCCGGTATTTCTTTCACATACCAGAATATTCAAAAATTAACTGATTTTCATTTATAATCAAGTAAAAATACATCCCAGTATGCTGGTAAAATTTCAAGCCAACTTATCGAATTTTCAACGAAACATGACAACTCTGAAAATCGTTTCATTTATACGGCGCTTTATGGAAATTTCGATCTAATAATTTATCCACTAAATAACTTGAGATGCCTGATATAAACTGCCCGCGCGTGTCAAAAAATCTAAGGATTCCGTAACGGCAACAAAAACCGAGAGTCACCCAATGTTTGAAGAAAAATTAATGATAAAACTTACAAAAATGTGAGTAGCAGAAGAATTTTCGTAACCGCGACTTTTCAGATAAAACGTAAAGATCCACTAAAATTGCGTAAAACTTTTTACTCCAGTTTATAGTTGGGTATAATAATTTATTGTGATTTGTTCCGCGAAAGGAATACCTTAAGGGTGGTAATAGAGAGGCTTTGAAGTTTGCAAACTTTTCCTCGATATTTTTGTACGATCATTTCTTTACTATTCATAAATTTTCGAAGTTAAAATTGCGTTTTATGCTTAAATCGTGTATAGCTCGACAAAGACTCAAATTTGAATGGCTTTTCGATGAATTTTTCGCTGCATTTTTAAAATCAACATTGGTCGATGCTATTTGTCTGTGATGGATACATTGTTATTGGTTATCGATTAGCTGAATACTGATCGACGAGCTCGAGAGATCCAACGAGATAAAATATTATCGGTATATTTGCGTCTCTTAATAGGTCACTATTTCGAAGATAATTCATTGCGATGTTTTTGCGTATATTCGCGTGACGGGTCAACCCAAATCGGATTGTCGTAGATACGGGGCACTTTGACATCTTCGTTTTGTCCGGAACATTTTTTTAATAATAAAATCAACAAATTCAAACAGACTGTAAATTATTTGCCTCCTTTAAATTTTTCGTAAATTCCTTAAGTTAGCATTTTTTCTACGATTATTATGAAATTTTGAAAAATAGCTATAAAGTATTTTGAGGCGGAAGCGCGGCTTTTCAATATTTGCTAAAATATGAAGAGACGTCGATGTATTCTTATCTTGAATTACGATTTAGATTTCTTTCTTTTAAATTCTCGGGCGTGGCAGGTTTCTAACGGTTATCGAGCTTTGCACGAAGAAACTTGAGCAAAGAGACATGCGTTAAGGGGTCTTCTTACTTTAGACGCTAAAAAAGGCTATTTTCATTATTAGTTTTCATAGGTTTATATTATGGATATTGATGTAAAAGTTGTTAAACTTAATAAATAAACTTTCGAAATACATTAAACATTTTTTTTTTATGTATTTGTGTAACTCAAACAAACTTTGAACGCCTTTTTTTCGAAACAACGTTTTTCCCCAGCTTGTTGATAAAATCTTAGAAACTACTGAACCGATCCTTATGAAATTTCAACCACATATTCTTTACAAATATAACTTTTTTCAAATTTTGATATTTACTATTTTTTTTGTCAAAAAACAGTGAAAAAATCACGTTTTTTGTATTTTTTTCGAAAAATGTCCACCATTTTGATATTTTTGCATATATCAATAATCGTATGATATGCACTATAGCCATTAACATACTGAACCTAAAACCGTTTGATTTTTTTCTTTCGGATGATCCATCTCTCAGATATCAAAAGCGCAAACCTACCAATTGTTTAGGACATTTTTTTAAGTACCATGTTCGTCTATAAATAGTCTCTTGAATAAATAAATAAAAAAATTTAATATATTTCGAAAGTGTATTTATTAAGTGTAACAATTTTTATATCAATATCTATAATATAAACTTATCAAAAAAATTCACGAAAATCGCCTTTTTTTAGCGTTCAAAGTGAGATGACCCCGTAAAGATTTATTTTACCTTACGATATTCTCGTACTTGAATCTCGTCTTATTTCTCATTATCCAATGCGAGAAAGCACTGTCGCAAAATCGAGGTCAGTTTGTGGCCAGCGTGAAACTGAAGAACGATGCAAATGGCTCCGAACTTAAACTTAAAGACGTATGTACCTCTCTGTCAGATAAATCGATGGCCCAGTAGCACGAATCGCCTCGACCTTCAATCCAGATTGTAGATACAGAAATATATGACACACACTCATACAAATATGTATAGTGACGTCCAATTGAAGAGAACTACGAATACTTTTTCGGTTGCTGACAAAATTCATCAATTTCCGATAATTCCAAGTTTTTCGTTTGATTCCGTAAGAACGGAAAAATCTTCCGGATAAGAACAATGAAATTGTTCTAGTCCTTCAGTTGGACCTGAACGCATATACACGTGCACTTATGTATATGAATATATTATTCATAAATATACGTATTTGTATGAATTTCGAGATACTGTTTATTATCTAAGTACCTTTATGTATCTTTTATGCAGAATTTTGAAAAAGCTTAACAGTGCAATTTTTTCCGTCAGTCGATATTGTCACATTTTCGTCGCGTTTCCATTAACAAACGAATATCACTTTTTTTTACGCAATAATATTGTCAGCCTTTCATGTCCGGGGATTAAATGTGACGCAAAATGGTACAATAAAAAACGATAAAAAAATTACTACCTACAAAGACAAAGGCCCTGAGGCCTGTCGTAAATCTCAAACTATGTCTTCCCGCGTTCTAACGTGACTATACTGTGAGTCAGTCGCGTTTGTAATTCGGGCTTAATTTCTGGAATCAGTTGAACACACTGTCAGGCATTAATTGACAGCAATAAAAAATTGTGAGTTTTTTAAAATAATTTACAATAGCTGTGTGGTCAAAAAGAGGGATAAACTGCTTTGTGTTCTAGCAATTCACTTTCCTGGATTTTTAAATAAAACATGTATAGTTTAAATGTCGTTTGTTCGGTGCCGATAGAAAGCAGAGCTTATTACTGAAGTAGCAAATGTTTATAACAAACGTGAAAGGTTAAACGATACGACATATATTGCGATGAATAAAATAAGTTGTAACTGGTAACGATAAAGAACATAGAATACTGCTCTCCGAAGGAATCGAATCGAAGACGTCTGCGTGAAAAAATAGACAAAAACTAATCGTTCTCTTTAGACACTCAACGCATTACCTTCATATTGCTAATAAATACATTGAACAGTGCAAGAAATAATACAATTTTGTTATTAATAAATGTTTCAGCATTTCTAAGAGGCGGCAAATTTTAATAATCAAGCACCAATTTCCCTCAATGAGATTGGTTAAATCAGTCAATGCTATTTAATCCAAATAATAATCTCGATTCACGCACTTATTCGATATAATTTTTTCCTTGTATAAGCTTTGAAGCAAAAGATAATGTATATTTAATTCCAGCACGTATTGTTGTGTTAACGGTTTATTGTTTTCAGCTTTCTCTTTTATTTACTTACAGGATTGTTGATATTCATTTAATTTTATTCTTGCTAATTGTATCTACGCATGTTATGTAAATGACTGAATTAGTCGAATTATTTTTTGTATCATTTGCGGTATTTGCTCACGTCCAGTTTCGCATGCACCTTCCTACGTCCAATCTCGCGGGCACGCTCAATATGGTTATTTAACATTACGTCGATGGTAAGTACGAAAAGCCACCAACAATGGCACAACTCTTTTATCGATCATTGACACTGATCACGTCTGTGTATAATTTTCAAGTTTGCAGAAACAATGACGACTCGATATTTGTGCATCGCATTTATCAATGCATTTTTTTTTTCCGAATGTGACACACATTGGAATAATGCTCCAATATTTCGCACTTACCTCGTGCTGCTAACGTTATTGATGGCGATATCTTGAAATTGTTATTTGGTTACGCATTCTATTTAATTAACCCTTTATTGCTCATCAACTTTGGAAAAAACATCATTTTCAATTGTATTGCTGGTTTTTTGCGGGGGCCCGTATTTAAGTTGGAATTTAGAATTAATGTGCTGAAGATAACCCTTTTCGGAGTCCCTCGAAAGCGCGAACAAATTTTTCTTATCTCTGATTTTATGCTCCTTTGCACTTACCATTTTGAAATATCTCACATCAGTCTCGACTTCATATAACGGATCGAAGTTTGAAAAATTTACGGTTTTTGTACAATGTATTACGAATAGTTAAGATAGTCCTATCGCCAGGCTTCAATCCACAGGATTTTCATAATTTTTTTTAAGCTTCACTAAATATATTAATAATCGTCTCTGTAAAATCTCAGAGTCGTTTATCGGCCTAATTACAGAGAAAAGAAATATTAAAATTGCGTATTTTTGTGAAGGAATTCCGAGACGATATGCAAAAACCCAATTTCCGGTCGCTACAAAAGTGTATATATTAGTGGGAATTTGTTAGATTCTTAAAAATAATCAGATTTACATACTTAACACTTGTAGTAATCCAGTGCTCTCAGAAAAAATTACGCTTATTGACCTAATTTTTATGTAATATCAAGTTTAATTTGAACTTCTGGTATTGGATTTATTACCACTTGCTACGATAAAGAGACGTGACGGCAAGGCAACAGCTGACTGTAGTCCTAACCTCACCTCACTTATTCGAATTTCCACACATATTTCATTTTTTACCGACATATTTCGCCGACACATTTTACACGCTTTTTACCACTCGTGGCCCGAATAAAATGCTTTATATTTCCCGCACCTGACATTGTTTCGACAGATCGACGTTGATAAGCATGGAGGTTAAACCTGCCTGGTTGAGTACAAAAAGACGGAGAAAGAACCAATATTGTCAAATATCAAACCTAGAAATACTGCGTGAATCGTTGGAATAACTAATTTTTCATTTTTGTAATTAAATGTGAACATTCATTAAACAGTTTTCACATGGAAAATACAGTTATTAATTTTTTTTTGCATATTTAAAAAATACAAATTGTACAAGTCGCAAGTATGATCAGTATGACTAGTGTGAAGCGATAGGACTACCTTAGTGTTGGAATTATGTTTTCACATGAATAGTCTATGATTCGAGATATTTTTACGTAACAATTTTCGACAGTGCGATCTTCCTTTTTAGATTCATCATGATACATTTATTTTATTTGTACACTTCGATTCGTCAGTTGCAATGGTAAAAAAAATGAACCACGCATGCAGATTTAAAAATCAAAGCATTTTATGTCCCTATCAGTAGTATTTGATATTAATATAACGAATCAGAGGTGTTGCCGAGCTATGTCTACATCAGAGCCACTGTCGAAATTTCGAACTACTAAATCAGTGTTTTTCAACCTTTTTGAATACGCGACCCCTTTAAAAGTTAAAAAATTCTGTCGACCCCCTCCCCCAGGACTGGCAAGTGACGCTTTAACATTATTAGTGCCATTTGTCACTTCCTACCCATGTGAGTTGTCCAGTAAAAGAGAGAAAAAACCCGGCACTTTTAACGTAGAATTAGAAATTTTGACTGAAGCAAGATGGTTGCACCTTGAAAGTAACCTCGATGAAATTTTGCCCCTCAACTCGCCCCAGCCCTGTGAAATAGGGGTTGAAAACATAAAAATCACCGTATCTCGATAACTAATAGCCCGATCAAAAAATGTTCCAAACAAAAGTTGTGTGGAATAACAAAATACGTATAAATTTATCTGACATCCAACCCCCTATATTTGAAAATAGCGGCACAAAACCGATCAGAAAATTCGGGTCTGATGCGTGTGCGAGCGGAGTGCAGGAGTTTTTGTACCGCTATTTTCAAAGATAGGGGATTGGACGTTGGATAACTTTATACCTATTTTATTAATCCAAAGAACTTTTGTTTGAAACATTTTTTGATCAGGCCATTCATTATCGAGATACGGTGATTTTTAAGTTTTCCACCCCTATTCCTTAGGGTTCGGGTGAGTTGAGGGGCAACATTTTATTGGGGTTACTTTCAGTATACAATCATCTAGCTTCAGTCAAAAATTCTGATTCTACACTAAAAATGCTGGGTTTTAGTCTCATTTACTGGACCATAACGTCCCCTTCAATGGTGAACACTAACATAAGAAGAGAAATAGGCTCCAATTAGAAAATGATTTGGTTATCTGTGTCTCAAAAATAGAACCACGATTCGACAACTTATTAAAAAATAAACACGCACAGCCTTCTCATTAAAATTGTTGTATTTTTATTGTAGTGTAGGACCTACAACCCTTGCTTTTTACTTTTACCTTGCTTGCGACCGCGACCCCCCGAGCAAGACTTTGCAACCCCACTGGGTGTCGCGACCCACACGTTGAAAAACACTGTACTAAATCATCGCAATCAATATTAGCAATCAGCTACGTGGTTCAGCAAAACTTACTACAGTACAAACTTCGAATACAATGGTGTACAAGCAAGCCGTATATTTCCAGATTTCAAATAAATACAGGGCCCAAAACACCCTGAACTCATTTGACCATCGCACTTAATCACCAAACATCTAATTCACGATTCACCGTAAAATGCCATTCATTCATCGTCATTCGATGATCGGCCTGGAACTCAAGAGTGCTAATGAATGAAAACGTTGTTCCTCCCCGCGCAAACTAGGCCACGGGACCGCAAGGAGCGTGTATGCTGAGGCATCCGACAATCAAGGGCCCGTCAACGACCGGTTGGGAGGTCCTTATGGTAGCTGAAGATTCACCGAGAGGCATCAAGTGCAAGAATCAAGAACTCAAGGGCTGGCCCCGCCGTTGGAGTCACACGTCGGCCAGTAACACTTATATTTAGAAAAGCCGCGGAGAGCCGACATAATACAATGTCGGAAAGGAACAAAAACTTGATAAGTGAACAGAGCACGACTGCGACTTCGACAGGTTCGGGGCCGTCCGAGCTGACGTCATTGGGGTCGAGCACATCGGGCTCGATCGGCAAGCATAACACGGCCGTTTGTCGAACCTTGCCCAATGGCTGTAACAACAACATTTACAGCAGCAACAACAACAACAACAACAATAACAACAACCGTACGAGCAACAATTACGGTCCGACGAGTCCCACGAGAAAGGAGGGCCTCTACGCGAAGAAGGATCATTATCAGAGACCAGTCGTATACACGAGCAAGGATCACGGTATCGGGAGAAGGGACTACGAACCGTTCAACTCCATTACGAACGATGCGAGAGATCAGCTCAAGAGAGGTCCCGCGCCGATCGTCGTTTGGCAAAACGGCAGCCCTACCGTATTTCCAAGCTCACCGGTCAAAACCCCCGAGACAGGGGATTCCTCGGTGCGCACAAACGAGGAGACCACAAGCAGGGCCACCACGTCCTCCAAGAGTTCGGGAATCGGCCAGGACTACCCGAACACCGAGGATCTGAGTAGTCTGGGCGAAGAGCGCTTGCTGCCGTCAACCCCGGCCCTCACGATCGATCGCAGCGTCGAATCTCTCTCGGCCGACAAGGAAACTTATCTGGAAACGAGTCCCGAGCTGTTGTCCGCCCGTTGCAAAGATCTGAGCCTCGGCGACGATCTGCGCGATCGCATAGGACTTTTGAGTCCTGGCACGGACTGCACCGAGGATAACTTGCCGGCAACACCCGCCGACAGTTATCTGACCTCGCCGAATCTCACGGTCGGCCCGAGTCCAACCGGCAGGAGTTGTCACGGCGGTGACAAATCCTCGATCGAATCGGCCCGTCCAATAAGCCCCGAAAAGACTCACGGCATATTGATACGACGAAAGTACAACGAGCCCGAAACCACCATCACGCCTAATTACAACTACAACGACGATCATCACTGTGAGGTCAGGTACAAGGATTCGATAGACGGTTCGGAGAGCGCTCTCGACGGCTACCCCGATGGCGACGATATCGACGAGAACGAGGAGAACGAGGCCAATCCTAACGGACGAAAGAAACCCAAGATCCCGGACGGCGGCTGGGGCTGGATGGTCGTAATGGCGTCCCTCGTTATATCCATGATCGCCGATGGGGTCTCGTTCAGCTTTGGACTTTTGTATATAGAGTTTCTTCAGGCGTTCGGCGCGTCCAAGTCGAAAACGGCGTGGATCGGGTCACTGTTCATGGCCGTGCCACTGCTATCCGGTCCGGTAATGTCCGCGCTCGTTGATCGTTACGGTTGTCGCAACATGACGATATTAGGCGGTCTCGTATCGGGATTTGGCTTCGTACTTAGCTCCTTCAGCAATACCATCGAGGTAATGTACCTGACCTTTGGCGTAATAGCGGGACTTGGTCTGGGCCTGTGCTACGTAACTGCCGTCGTGAGCATAGCGTACTGGTTCGACAAGAAGAGAACTCTAGCTGTAGGTCTAGGGGCATGCGGCACCGGCGTTGGAACCTTTCTTTACGCCCCGATGACGACTTACTT
This sequence comes from Ophion obscuratus, assembly GCA_964007375.1. Taxonomy (NCBI): domain Eukaryota; kingdom Metazoa; phylum Arthropoda; class Insecta; order Hymenoptera; family Ichneumonidae; genus Ophion; species Ophion obscuratus. The sequence goes on along the minus strand of OZ023316.1, from coordinate 35,353,355 downwards.
CATAAACGAGTACGGCTGGCGAGGCACTTGTCTACTGCTCGCCGGTACCTTTTTCAATCTTATCGTTTGCGGCACCGTCATGAGGGATCCCGAATGGTGGATACTCGAACAGGAGAAACAGAACCTCGGCTCCCCGAGAAAGTCCATGGCCAGGTCGGAGGGGGGACGATCATCGACCAGCCAGGTGGAAGAGTTTCCAGGCGTCGAGGAACTCAGAAGACTCCTCAAGAGCGGCAAAGCACCGGAGTATCTGCTGCAGAGCCTCAGAACAAGCACCGAAGCGCCGAGCAACGCCGAGGGCGGTACCGCCTTTCGAAGCGTCGTTAATTTACCAACCTTCGTGAGGCAGAGCGAAAAAGTAGGTTTATTCGATGTTGGGACACTGCGCTGAATGCTCCTGGTCGGCTATGCAGTTACGCTCTTACGAGCCATTCGACTTTTTCTTTCTGTCCGTACTTCCGCGGTTTTGTCGCCTCCACGAATCTTCCTCTACTCTCGAGATAACGTCACGCCGTTCTTAAGGGGGGAGATACGTTTAGGCAATTAAAAATTGCTGAGTATCATATTTTTTTTCATATTAGAAATTGCTCCACCATTTTTGAGACTTTGGGTATGTTTCATGACTACTTTTGGCTGTTGCGTGGTATTTTTTTAAATGGATGTTTAAAAATGGCGGAAGTATGGCACGGTCTACTAAACGTGTTGCAGTGGATGTTGTTAAAAAAACCAACGAAGGTTTTTCTTTCATTAACACTCATACGCAGAAGGTGAACCAAGGAAAAGTGAGAAATGTTGAAAATCGAAGTAATGATCCGCTTTGAAAGAAAAAAAATTGCGCTTTTCGAAAAAAAATGTCTACATTTTGCGATAATTTTATTTTCAAAAACGTCATTTTTTGAAGTTTTCCAAAACTTTTAAACATCGAGTTCTTTGAAGTTTTTGGAGAAAACTTCAAGGTTTCAGAAATTTTGAAACTTCAAGTTTTTTTAAGTTGTTGGAGAAAACTTCAAGTGTTCAATAACTTCAAGTTATTGAAGTTTTTAAAGAAAACTTAAAAAACCAAGTTTTTTGGAGTTTTCAAAAACTTTCAAAACCCAAGTTTTTTGGAGTTTTCAAAAACTTTCAAAACCCAAGTTTTTTGGAGTTTTCAAAAACTTTCAAAACCCAAGTTTTTTGTAGTTTTCAAAAAAAATTTTAAACTTCAACTTCAAAAAGGTTCATGTTTTAGAGAATATGGTTAGATAGATTTATTATATTACTTCATCGGAATTGGTCGATTAGTTTTTTGGCTATACGTCACGCCAGTTTTCAAAATGCAGTTTAGAAAACTCTGCCATACCTCCGCCATTTTTAAAGATGAATAAATTTTAAAAAATACCATGTAATAGCCAAAAGTAGTAATCAAAAAAACCCTAAGTCTAAAAAATGGTGAAGTCATCTTTCCTTTTAAAAAAATCATGAAAATCAGCAACTTTTTTCCTCGCTTAAAGGTCCCCCCTTAGTTGTGAGGACGTAATTCAGTCATGGTAAATTTACACCGACTGACTAGAATTCTATTCTGGGATGAGCGTTTTGTCCGGATTTGGATGAGAATTCCTATCAGACGTGATCGAGTCTCTTCGGGCAACGAAAACTTAAGTCGATGAGCCGAAATAAATTCTTGACGTCAATTTGGATTTTTTTTTGAGAAATTGACGTCATTTTGGTAAACAGTCTGACTCTTGATTCTGATGACTACCCAAAAGTAAATTTTACGCTATCGATAGAATCTTACTACTATTTACGAAACGCGCATGTCGTATGCGGTGATAAGCTGGCTAACGTAATCTTACGTACTTTTTAACTGCATCACCGTCAGATGAGTAACGTTTGTTCCAGCCACAGGACTGTAATTGATGGGATTTTTGTTTTTTCTCTGCTTTTCAATAACCAGGTCCCTCTTGAAGTTCTTGAGTCTCTCTCGGGTAATTCGAGGCTGTACAATGTCATCCTTGAGAATTATCCGAGTTTGTTGCTGTGCAGAAGTCTCTCGGACAAAAAGCTCGATGACTCGACACCGGAAGTATGCAACAAGAGTGGCGTTACTATGTCCATGAGGTTACAAAACTGGTCTGCTATCTGCATCCTGCACTTTTTTTATTTCTTTCTTATAATATTATGGTTTAAATTGACAACTCGGCATGACGAGAATGAAAAGTTCTCGGACTATTTTGCGATCTCGTGAAATTCAATGTCATGTGTGATCCAAAAAAAGTCTCAGAGACCATTAATTATCATAAACAATATCATTATTTTAAGTTACTTATAATTTTCTATCGGTATGTTTTTGTTATATTTATTTAAATTTACGAGCCTTACGGGGAACATTACTCTGAGGTCCGCCTTCGGTTTTCTTAAAAGTCATGTATATGGTAGAGTATTGAAAAGTATCAGATATATCGTTTTTTTTTGGCAGGAAATTTCCCCGCGGTTGGGCCCTTGAAATGGTGCAGAAGTCGAATTTTATTTTTCGACCCTTTTGACCACTTTTCCGAAATCGTCGAAATTCCGAAATTTCAAACAGCCGCCGATCGTATTTTAGTGACATAAAGTTAACGGGAGGCTTTTGATAAGGGTTTTGGTAGACTTCGAGAATGCCGAGGGATTCATCCCAATATCTCGATGAGTTTTCTTGGACAGTCCACTTGAATAATGGTCGAAAAAGAGGCGAAGGGATCTTCATGGAAAATATCGCGAAAATCGATGGTCCTCTTTTAAAATTCTGTCAAAAATCGAAAAATTCTCGGAACTTCATGAATCGAGCGGCATTTTGAAGCGGAGTTTCAAATCGAAGCAGAAAATAAATGATCGACAATTTAGTGAAGGAACTTTTTTTTGGCTAGGATGGGAAAAACTGTGGATGTAAAATATTTTTCATCAGTCCCTATCGATGTATTTTTATCCCCTGAACTGGAATTCATCATTCATCTTTTTTTTTGCATAAAAACTTCAATTTTTTTTTATCGTAAAAAATGTGCGTAGACAGGTTTACGCGTTTAGCTGGCATTATTTTGAGCTTTTGACAAAAACGCCGCGATATTCGTAATCGACGGAAAATTGCCCATTGGTTAGACCATTGAAAAGGTTTAAAAGTCGGAACATAGAATTTCGACCCTTTCGGCCACTTTTCTGATACCCCCAAAATTGCGAAATTTCAAACAGCAGTAGCGACGGTTTTGTTCGAGACATAAACTTAATGCAGCGATTTGAAAAGGGATTTTGATAAACTTGAAGAGTGCAGCTTGACTCATCCCGATTTCTCAATTAGTTTTCCCGAAAAGTCCACTTGCAAAATGGCGAAAAAGGAGGAAAGCAAACAAGTATGGAAAAATTCGCCAAGATCGATGGCCTGGCTTTGAAATACTGCCAAAAATCGAAAAATAATCGGAGCCCAATAAATCAAACGGAATTTTAAAAAGGATAGGATTGTGAAGAGAATGCACATGAAGCGGAGTTACAAATCCAAACAGAAAATAAATAAGCGGCGATTTAGTAAAGAAGCTTTTTTTTTGGCCGATGTGGAAAAAAAATCGTGTTTTTAATATTTTTTCATAAGTCCCTATCGATATATTTTTATTCCCTGAATACCAATATCCCATTTATGCCCTCCAAAAATCTCAATTTCCATAAAAAAATCTTCGAAAATGTATGGAATTCGGTTCACCCCCTTATATTGCTATCCGCCAAAAATGCTCAATACGTAAACATTAATTCTGTTCCCCCTTCAAAGTGTTATCTCTTACTTTCAATTCGATACACCCTTTGTAAATGGAGGGCGAGAGAAACAAAAATAAAGGGGTGGTTCATCCCTTGATTTTTGTGTTTTAAATGTACCCATAGTGGATTTCAGATCGTTTAGCATCAGAATTTTTTTTCGAAACCAAAATGTTTTCTTTTTGCTAAAGTCGGTGGACCGTTTGCAGGTGAAACGGCAAAATCAGCCCTTGATATGCTTCCTTCTGAGGGGTGGTAGCATCCCTTGACCGTTTTTCGGCCGATAAAAAAAATACGTATCTAATAGTTTTTGATGCTTTACTATATACATGAGATTCCACAAAAACGAAGGCGGACACCAAAGTGATATTTCCTTGTTACTTTTATACCCAGTTCGTTTGTTTTTCGCACGTAGCTCGAGTTGCCCGTAGATACTTTTTTTCTCCCCTGAGAACGAGTTTTTGGGATTCAGGATCAAGCAAGCAACGGACAAAGCTAAGCCTGCTGTGATAATTGGAAAAGATTCTCATCCCGGCTCCCATCATGCGTCATCGAAAGTGCTCACCGCTCCAAGAATGTCGAAGAAAGATCTCGAGCAGATCAACCCCCTATTGGCTAAGGAAGTTGCCCAAGCCGTGAGTTCAATGACGTTTTTTCATCATCGTCGCGGCTCTTTGAATAATGAGCTGTTTTTTTTTCTTCGCTATAGCTTGCCGAAGCGGAAAAGAGCAAATCTCATTCGAGACATCATCTTCCGGGTTTTGGAGGTGGGGTCGTTAGAACCGATTCGCTTCCATGGCTCAGACGACAGTTCAACACCAATACTCACTACTTCAAGGATATTAGGGTTCACAGAAATTCCGTGATGTACCGGGGCGCCGTGTTGAATCTGCACAAATACAGGTTACGCGCGAGCAGCTGTCCCGACATTTACAGAAACAGCATGACGACATTGGCGAAAGAAAATGAAGAGGTTTGTTGCTCGCGGCAAATAATAAAAATTTTCTCGTGTTATTTCGATTCATTTTTTTAAGAAAATACATTTCATTCCCAAAAAATCGCTCAGATCCGAATTTTTTTTCTGGGAAACGGTTGGTGGAAAAGAAACGCGGTTTTTTAAATACAAAGGTACATATATTTAGAGCATTTATGAAAGGAATGACCAAAAATATATGGAAAAACAACCAAACCATGGCCACCGGCCGATGATGATATTTTTGTCGCGACGTTTGGCCGTGGACACTCTCTAGCTTGAACGGTCCGTTTAAAATCTAAAAACTAAACGGGTTATACAAGTTCAGAATAAATACGAGTCATTGACGATCGTCGATTTTTTTAATCATTTTTTTAAACGACGTGGTCAGGAATTAAAACTCGAGCATACAAAATCTATGAAAAAAGTCTTTTATTTTTACGTAACTATTGAAAAATGAAGATCGATAAAAAAATAAGATCGTCAATGACCTTTAAATGTTTCTCGTCGTATCTTCTGTAAATATGGGGAAAATCCATTAAGGGGTGATGCCACAGTAGAATTGAAAAAAAAATTGATTTTTTTTCTCGCTAAAACGGTGCTTTATCATCATAAGAATAGGTTACTATTCGATTTACTATAGCAAGAATTTTTGTTTCACCCACTTTGACCGTGTAACGTAAGCCCACATCTGGCACAACTATAGAGTACCTAAAACTTTAAACGCGTTTTTCTCAAAACAGCTTTTTTCCAAGTGGCGTGACAAATAACTTCAACAATTTTCACTCGACTTACTTCGAATTTAAAAGTTATGTTCCTAATTGCATTTCGCTAAGAAGTACGTACGGAATTTCTGACTAATCGAAAACTTTTCATTTTATGAGCAGTTTTGTACGAAATTTTTCACTGAAAATTCATTCATATACCTACAACTTTTGAATAGAACAATATTTTTTTAATTCCGTACGTACTTCTCTAGATATTCTAATGTAGATTGACGAGAATTTTTGTTTTTTGTTCGAGGTAAAAAATTGTAGATGCTAAATGTCACGCCGCGGAGCGCTTAAAAAAAGATAACAAAAGAAAATATTTGTAGTCAGCCATTTTGTACATCGAAAAAAAAAATATATATACTCTAACATCTTGATATTCATAGTAAATACTAAATACTAAAGATGTGTAATTAATTTTACGAGCGAATCACTTTTTCATACGAAAAAAAAATTGTTAAATTCGCACATGACTTTATACCCGTTACTGTGGCCTAACCCCTTAACTGGTTCTCGAGATATCATGTCTACCTATTTTGAAAACAGTGTTTCGCAAAAAACGCGTACAAAGTTTGAAGTATGGTGCTGCTACCTCTCGCCGGGCCGACATTTAGGAACATTTCAATGAAATTTTCAGGGAATATAGCTAAAGGGTGATACTATCGAATAAAAATATTGTTGAAAAAAAATTTACCCTCCTAGGTAGATGTAAGCAAGCAAAGCTTTTTTGGGATTTTTTTTTTAAATACTAATGTAGCAATCGGAACGAGGTTTGGAGGGATTATATTCTATATCTGTACTCGAATCAATTTTTAATTTTCGAAAAAAGTACAAAATGGCGGCTCAGTGACCGGTAGGAAGGGAATGCCTTTTTAGGCCGTTCACGGGCGGACTCGTTGGAAACTCACGTGAGCACCAGAGCACAGAACAAACAATATTTTTCTTTCGTAATCTAGATGAGTTTTGCTAGCGAAGAATATTTAAAAAAAATGAATTTTTGCATATTTGGCATCATTTTGAAAAGAAAAGTGGCCTTTTCGACTAAAAAAGCGATTTAATTTGTTTGTATTAACCGTAATTATTAATCGATCGTAAATATCATGCGTACTTCGCTAGAAAATCTATCTCAGAAACTACAGTTGAAATTTGAATTCAATCGGTTGAAAATTGTAGGAGTTACGAGTACGCCTAATTTTGAAAACATTTTTTCTAGAAAAAAAAAACGCGTTTAATATAATTCTTGGGATGTTTATACATATCAACCATATAATTTTTTGAATGCTTATACATAGTTTTATAAAAAAAAACGCTACATTTTTTGTTTCAACGGTATATAAGGTCTTAAGGAGGTTGGAGCGTTAGCCACAATCCAAGATTAAATTTAATCAAAAATACATCTTATTATTCACACTATACTGAGTCTTTACGAATTTTTTGAACTTTTTTTCACCACCAAACACCAGAGATAAAAAATAGTGTAATGTGGGCAAGAATTTCACACTGAAGGTTATGTAATTTTTATTGTTATTTAGCACCAAGATAAACCATTTCTAACAACGGATTAACGCAAACTGAACCTTTGTGAACATTTAGAAAAAAAATCCTCATCTTGCCCATCGTAAACCACGGACCAATAATCTCGTGACGCAAATATGAATAGGCATAATTATGAATTACTCAAGATTTCATTGTGAATTGTATAAAACATTCGTTGTCGTAGTTTTTTCATAATAATCATCGATAATGTTATACTTTTTCAAGTTGGTAGTGACACAAAAGTTTTTCTACCTTACGTAATAAAAATGTTGAAATGCATAATTTTGCCCTTTAATTATATATTTAACAAAAATTAGCATGTATAGAATAAATCTGTACCTCGTATGCATTTTTTTGAGGTTCATTGAAAAAAAAATGAATAAATCGTCATTTGACTCAACTGAATCGCTCCAACCTCCTTAAGAAAAGAAATGGAATTTACTGCTTACGTTTCATACAGCCACTTGCCTAATTAAAATTATTGAACATTTTTCCGTTGTCAATTTGATCAGCTCAACATTATTTTCATTTTATTTTAGCTTTTGTATTCCAACATTTTTGTTTTAACTGATCATTTTTCACCATTTGTAGGGTTATTTTTCTTTTTATCAGTTCAGTCACAGGCAACATTTTTACCATACCTTTTTGGCCCACACCAATATCCAATGGTAAAAAAAAAGGATTGTGAATATTCGTTTCTGCAATTTAGTTTACGCCCACTGGAACCCTGCTATGCGATTTTTTTCGATTCTCCGTTCGTAAACAATTGTAAATTTCATTCAACAGAAATGGTACAGCGAATTGGTGGACTTGCTGAAGGGCATGATGGACTTTTCGATGTTTCTCGAGCTTCATTTTCTCCTGCTATCGTTATCTACGATTCTCCTATTCACCTGGTTCATCGTGCCTTACTTTTATCTCGCGGAACATCTCACCCGAAACGGTTATTCCGAATCCGATGGTGCCAATTTGTTGAGTATCATCGGCATTACGAACACAATCGGAATGGTGAGGAACAACATGTGTTTCAATTTTTTCTTCTCGTTCAAATTTTTCACTAATCGATAAAAACCGGCGAATATCGTTGGAGATCGTTCAACACGAATGACACAAGACATTGTATAAAAAAAGGGACATTTTTCAAAAAATCCTATACAGGCTGAAGGGTTGAAAAAATGATTTCAATGACAAAAATCCTATCTTCTTGGAACTATCATCTGCTATTGGAAGATTAGGTTAACCCGCGGTCACCCGGGGTCAAAATGACCCCAAGCTGAACTTTAAGCCCGAATAACTATAAGTTGTTGGCGGCTAAGGCGACTGGCCTGCCGTCTAACGGTTCATTGGGGTACCCTTTTCTGAGTACAGACTAGGGTCGGACGTGGATATATTTTTTTCCTTAAACTGTTTCCCACTATGGAGCTAGTTTTTCCCTCAAACTATCATATCTCAAGGGTATCACCCTAAAATTTCATGAAAAAAATTTATATTGCAAGAGTCATGATTTTTATTTGAGTAAAAAAGGCCTTTCTACGCATTGACCCCGTGCTGATTTTTTTCCGCCATTTTAAAATTCGATTAAAATGTAAAATCGAGAATGCCACATTCTAGAATGTTCAAACTAATATCCTCAGTTTTTATGAGTCATTCGGAACGATACGATCAACGCGACAACCGTTCGAAACATGGCTGGGGTCATTTCGACCCCCTGTGACCAGCGTGTTGTAGCGAAGGGTTACCGTAAAACGCGATACTTTGACATCGAGGGTAACTTTGACAGTTTTTGGGAATACTTTAGCTTTAGATACAGCGCCAAAATACGGCGTCAATGTGTGCGCAGCAATCAATAAACTTGAACAACAATTTATTGCTCCAGTTTATTATAATGTTGCTAAAGCTGATTGTAATGTTGCTCAAGTTGATTTTGATCTCAATGATAATTATGAGACTGATTAAGTGCCTATAGTAGGTCTTGGTACCTAAGCCTAGGTACTTGATATTTTGATGTAAAATGTTTCCACAAGGGAGGATACCAATGTAACTGTCCATTTCGACTGTTTACTTTGGATTTTTTTAACGGCGGGGTAAAGTTAATTCGGCGAAAAAAAGGCATGTTTTTAAGATTTTTTTTGGCGTAACGAATAGTGTTCGTTTATTGAAAAATTTACATATAATAAAGTAACATTTGAACAACATTCTCCTAAATTTGCATTGCAAAATATTCAAAATTGAGCGAGTGAAAATTAAACCCCGGAGGCGCCTCGAAAAAAAGTTGGTTTGCGGTGTGCACCATAACTCGCAACAGAATCATTTGAAACAAAAAAATCAAAATGCATTTGTTAAAGGAGATGTTTCTCGAGGTAATGACGGGAGGATTTTTTTTTTCGATTTTTCGATTTTTCGTAGCACTTGGGAGCCAAAAACCCGATTTTCGCTAAAAAAATCGGCTAATTTGTTGTTGAAAAATTAGTAATTATTTTTAAAAAACAAAAAAGCTCTCGACAATACCTGGTGAATTATGTGAAGAAGTACTGTGCAAAATTTCAAAGCGATTGGTCCAGTAGATTTTGAGTTATCGTGCACACGGACTTCAAATATGACAAGTCTCAGAAAAACGGTTTGAAAAACGCAGAAGAGAAGAGAACGGCATGGAGCAATAGACGCTCAAATACTCATAATTTCGTCAATTTTACTCCGATCGACTTGAAATTTTAACACAATATTCTTGATGTATTATGCATTCATTTAAAAAATTTAAAAAAAATTAAAAATAAAAAATTTAAATACTTTACCCCGCCCTTAAAGAAAGGAATAAAATACCACATCAAGAGAACTTTTAGGTTCTATTAGGTATATATTGAAGTATGCAAAAAAAATTGTTTGGCAAAAAAATAAATTTTTAAATAATTACAAAAAAAAGAGACGAGTTGGAAAAAAAGTTCGTTTTTTCGACCATAATTTCTTATCAAAAGTGATATATTTTTGACAATTTTCAATTAATCGAAAAAAGCACTCGTACTTCACTGTTAAAGCAATCTAAGAAGCCACAGTTAAAATTTCAAGTCGATTGGACAAAAATTATTCGCGTTCTGCTGCGTGCCGATTTCAAAAACATGGTTTTAGGAAAGACATTTTTTTTAAATAAAAATTTACATAAAATACAATACAAAAATTTACATAAAAAATGTGTATCGTCAATACTCGCGAAATAATCACATTGGTGTCCTGCCTTAATAAAGATGACAATTTTATTGTAAAAAATCATCGTTTTTCCTTTAATTCCATGTATAAAGTATAGAATATTAATTTTTTTTTTATCAAAATGTTGTCAACCCAACCCTTAATCTTTGGAATAAGTTGCATTTCAATGCCTTGTCAATGAAAAAAAAAATATAAATAAAATTCTCGGGGGTGGTGGGGCTTGACTTTTTAAGGCGTTACCCCCACTTGTAGCGCAAAAAAGGCCTTTTCCATGAATTTTTTAAAAGAAAACTACAAAACTTTTTTAATCGATCAATATACCATCTTAAAGAACACATCTTGAAGAACTTTCAGTAATTTTTTTATTGAAAAATATTACATTGTTTAGTGGCAAATGGCCGTCAATGAAATAATGTTTTTATATGCACGGTTTGCGGTGACCAACATTGCGGCGAAGTGGATCATCTGAAAAAAAAAATGCGGATGGATTTAGTCAAATATAAGTACAAACTAGTCTTTGATCGAAGGATTTTAAAAAATTTTCCTTTTTCACAAAATGGCGGACAGTCAAAGTTAATGGTTCGATTTTAACGAAAAAAAAACGGCCGTTTTTTGGCTACAAAACGTCCATTTTTTTTCGAAAAAAAAATCGAACGATTAAAGACTACATTTTTATGTATCAAATAAGCCTGAAAAATTTCAAGAAGATCGGTTCATTGGTGTTCGAGTAATCTTGGTCACCGACTTCAGAAATGCCATTTTGAGAAAAACGCGTTTAAAGTTTCAATTTCCGGTCGTTTGCACAACGGATTCTTCTCTTTCAACGCTCATATCTCAGTCAATTTTGTTCGGATCGACTTGAGATTTTCAGGACATATTCTCAGATACTTATACTTCAAAAAAATGCAATAACAAAACAATCGATTTTTTCAAAATCGCAAGTGGGCGTAACCCCTTAATACATTTGATAGCCAAAGGACAAATTGTTCTATAGGAGTCAAAAAGGTGGAATATAGAATGTTAAAAAAACAAGTTACCTACAAAAAACTTCCAAAACTATTTAGTTATTGAATCAACTAAACAAGTTGATCCGGGCGAAGAAAAAGGACAATCGCAAATTGATGTCCCTTTGTTGCAGATCGGACTCGGTTGGGCAGGCGATCGGCCCTGGATGAACGTCAGTAAGACGTACACGTGGTGTCTGATAGCGTGCGGTATAGCGACCATCCTAATGTCCGTGTTCACTCACCATTACATGTTACTGATGATAACGTCCGCCGCGTTCGGTCTGTTTTTCGCGAGTAATTTTAGCTTTACACCGGTCATACTAGTCGAGCTTATACCACTGGAGAGATTCACTACGGCGTATGGGCTTAGTCTGCTCTGTCAGGGTATAGGAAATTTGTTGGGTCCTCCGTTGGCAGGTTGGCTATTCGACGTGACGGGCTCTTGGGAATTGTCCTTTCTAATGGCCGGTGGCTGGATTATATTGGCCGGCCTTCTCATGGGCATTATACCGTACACGAAAAATCGCAAGATCTGGGGCTCCGGACCCGTCGAAATGGAACGCGACAGAGAGTGCGAGGCGTAAATTTTCGCCCGTAAGCTTCGAAAGCATTTCGCCACTTTTTCGTCATGATTAAACGTAGAGAGGCTAGAAAGAAAGAAAAAAAAACGGAAAAAGGCAATGCTGATACACGATTCGAACGTGTTTTTTGTTTTGTTTTTTAATCGCAGTTTATATGTGTAGAAAAAAAAAAACAAGTAACGAGAAAATAATCTTCCTCGAATTTCATTCCGTAGTATGTAAAATGTCGTTAAGTTTCAATTCGATGAATATTTTGACGTTATTGCTAGCCGAGTCGCTGGGAATCTCTCCTCTTCCGCTAATGGAACAGGAACATGTAAATTGTACGGTGGATTTTCACACTGTCTGAGAATACTCGGAGTGTACGAGAAGCTCAAGGGAGACTTTGTCCTTGGAGTGCCATATTTCAGGTATTTACATTTTATTTTTTTTAAAGGAAACGAGTAAAGCTTTTTGAGTGAGGTTTTTTCTTGCTTTTATTCGTGATATACAGAACGTTAAAAAAAAATTTGTTTGAAAAAAAAACCAAAATGGCGGCCGTTGCAGCTCCGCGAAAACAGGTCCTCAAATCGCGGGAGGTAAACGGCTGACATCACTGCCCCCTCTTTGTTGATCTGAAACACAAATTCAAAGCGTATTATCAATCTGTGACCCTTTGGTCATGGAATGACGGATGGGTTTTTCGTTTGGTACAAATTTCGGAAAATGGCGGCAATTTAAAAAAAATCGAATTTTCGCGTTTTTCTTTCGCGTAAAAAGATAAATAATAAATGCAAAAATGTATCTATCGAAGAAACGATCCGTCATTCCGTGAAGACATATTTTCTGGGTATGCTCTCCAAATTTCAGGTCGATATGTTAATTACAGCGGTCAGGAGAATGTCAGCCATTTTTAAAAACGTGTTTTCGAGAAAAACGCGTTTAAAGTTTTGTAATGTGTTTGCACAAATGTATTTATAATTACCGCTAATCGGCAATGCCTGGTCCATAGAGGCATCCCTCCTCTTCTTCTAGCTGCTCATGTTGAGCCGCTAACATCTCCTTCTGCAATTTCAAGGACAAAGTCTCCCTTAAGGTTTTGAAATGATGTCGCGTTGATCTCGAAAGCCACCGCTACATCGCCGGGACTTCTCGTAGTTGCCATGGAATTACGTATGCTCGAGGGTGAAAATGGTGCTACACGTTAGGATGCTTATCAATAGCGGCGTGTCAACGAGGTTGAGCCACGAGCGCGCCTTCCAATTAAGGGGTCTCCTCACTTTAGACGCTGAAAAGGCTATTTTAATGCATTTTTTTGATAGGTTTATATTATAAACATTGATATAAAAGTTGTTACATTTAATAAATACATTTTCGAAATACATAAACATTTTTTTAAAACATATTTATGTAACCCAAAGAAACTTTTAACGCGATTACTACTAAACCGATCCTTATGGAATTCTAATCACATATTATTTACAACTTTAACTATAGCGCATATCAAGAATTTTTTTAAATTTTGATATTTACTATTTTTTTGCTACAAACGGTGAAAAAAAATGTTTTTTTTTTTTCGAAAAGAAGTTTTTTAAAATGTTTTTTTTTTTCGAAAAAGAATTTTTTTATTTCAAGAATTTCTTTCACATCGTTTACAGTCAACTGTCTAGACTTTCGCTGGCATGATCTTGACAAAGTTTGTAATTTCGGAACATTAAAATTAGGATTTTTAAATCGTCGGCGTATTCAAAGTTCGGAATTTCAACCCAGCCCCTTAAGTGTAACAACTTTTATATCAATATCTATAATATAAAGCTGTCAAAAGAATTAACGAAAATAGCCTTTTTCGGCGTCTAAAGTGAGAAGACCTCTTAAGTTTTGTACAAATGTTTGACCGATTCTGCAACATGTCAGCTCTCTATTTCAAATTAGAAATAGAACAATTAGAAACAAATTAGAAAATCATACGCAATATCGAGTTGTCAAAAACTTGGCGTAGCTTTTTTTGACACGACTGGTGGCAAGTTACAAAGTATTTCACAATCTATTGATTCACGATGTTGGATACTACGAATACTGCGAAAGTATTGCAAGGACCTGTGCTCCTTTTGAATTCGGTCAAGTACAGTCCTTTGAGTAACCTCCTTTGGGCGTTTTTATTCAATGGGGAAAGCAAAGTAGGGAGGAAAATTAATCGCTTTTTTAAAAGGGATCATCACAGTGTAATGGGTCGAAAAATAGCTGATTTTCGCGATTTTTTATTCGATGATTAAAATACGCTGTTCGGTCTGATTTTTTTATGCCAAATCACGCACTCACGAAGAACGGAAAATAAATTTTTAAACGCTTATTTTTACACTTTTTTAGCGCTTGAAAATTCCTTCGAAAAAAAGGAGTCCTCACGGTGTACACGGTTGTGGCCGTAAATATTGTCCGAAACAAAATTTGTAAAACGATTATTAATCAGGATGAAAGCCGCTACCTTGCTATGGAGGTCTTTGAAAAATCAAAATTGACAAAATTGCGACGGTTTGAAACAAAAGTATCGAATTTAGCCTATTTTGTCCAAATTATTTTGTCAACGAAAATATGAAGAATGGAAAAAAAGATTTTTTTAGCAAGATAACGAATGGCGTGAAAAATGTTGCCTCAAAATTTGAGACGGATAGATTGAAAAACTCTACCTTTGAGAGTGTGCAGCGTTTTAAAAAACGACATTTCGAGAAAAACGCGTCCGTCTGTCTTTTTCTGAGAAGGGCTGCAGCATCCGGAATAATTCGAAATTCGCCCCAAAAATTGAACAGCGCGTTTATACTATTTGGTAAAGCAAAATAATAAATAAAGTAAAGCAAATAAATAAATGGCAAAGCAAAATAATAAAAAAATTGAACCGTCTATACTATTTGGTAAAGCAAAAAATAGTTTTTTTGAAAATTTTGAATTTTGCAAACACCGCGAGGATTTCTTAACGTGGATACAAAATTACGAGGAGGGCTGACGTTTTTGTGAATTGAGAAATGCCCAGCAAATGTATAAATTCCAAATTTGACTCATGCAGTCTCGTTAAAGAGTAACGATGACATAAATTGAAAATGACAGATAGCTCGTGCATCACTTTATTTCCCTCGCAAAAGATGCTTTCTGACCGAAATTCAAAGGCCAGGAGACAATCTGCAAGTTCTGCGTTTTCGCGATCTTCTTGCCAACTCTTTTCCTTTTAAATAGTTTGAAAATAGTCGACGAATATTTAAACTTTTGAAGACATCACTGCGACGGACCGAAAAAAAGTCGTTTTCGGCGAATTTTTTTTTGTCTGCTATATTGTTTATTTCGTATTTGGAAAAAAAAGTTTGTTATTAAGCACACACTCAACTTATTTCGTGTAGATTTTTATTTTAAAAAATTAACAACGTTATTGAGGTATAATAGCGTCTCTGCATAAAAAATGTGATCCAACGGCAGGATCGATAACTTGACAATGGTTGGTGTGAAAAATAAAAGTAAAAAAGTTTTACAAACTATATAAATGTAGTTCTCGTTGTACGTAGGCGTTTTCCGAAGGACAAAAAACTCACAAAATGGCGGGTGTTAAAAAAAGTGTACGTTTGGCGAAATTTTTTACGTATATTCAGGGGCTGGAAAAATACTAAATTAAGGCCTTAGGCCACTCTAGAGGCCGAAAAAATAGGCTTTTTGGGGATTTTTTTATTCAGAAAAACTACAAAGTAAATCGAGATTACAAAAAAGGGTGACGATCTTTTAGGCAAATATTTGAAAAGTGAAAAATTTGCGTAAAAATTCGTCAGATAATTTTTAATAACAAACGAACTATGCAATATAAAAAAAATCCTACGTACTTCCATAGACAATGTATTTTTCAAGATATATTCAACATTTCAAGTGAATCGTTTGAAAATTGTCAGAGTTATGTTTTCGGCCAACTTAAAAAATACAGTTTTGAGATAAACGCTGCACAGCCGCCATTTTGAAATTAATCGCTTCAAAAAAAATTATTGTCTACAGTCACTGATATGTATGATAAGCACCCTTTTTTTGTAATCTCGATTTATTTTGTAGTGTTTTCTGAGAAAAAAATCCCTAAAAAGCCGATTTTTTCGGCCTCTAGAGTGTGGCTGGCCCCTTAAAAAAATACCTACTCCAATTACGGAACTTTTGGTTATTTAAAATTGAAAACAGGACAGTTATAGCTAGAGTTATGATTCCGGCCAGGTCGATAAAAGTCGTTTCGAGAAAAACGCGATTGAAAGTTTAAGTATACGTAAATCGTTGCTCTACCTGCTATCACTCAATCGTATGTAAGTGGGTCACTTTTCAATATTTCAAGTTAATTTTTTTTCACATATTCTTGAATTTGTATAGGGGAAATCGGGGCAAGATGATAACGCTAAGGTCATGTTCAAATAAAACAATACATATATGAGTCAGTGAACTTTAATTCTTTTTTTAACTAACCAACATTTACTAATCTTTTCATATTGGAAGCAAAAAAATCGGGCTTTTTAAAATTTATACTATGTAATATATTTTTTTTAATTAAAGCTTTCCCGTGCAGAAATTTTGGCAGGGATACAGCTGGATTCTGACTTGTATCCCGGGCTCCCAGTTGGGATCTAGTCCAATTTCGGATCAGATTCGAAGACTAAATGTAAGATCCGTAAACTGGATTCCATCAGGGATCCAGAACCGGATCCTTTAATGACTCTAAATAGATTCCCCATGGAATCATTGAGGAATCTGGGGAGGATCACGGGTGAATACAGGCTGAAATAAAATGTCAAAAATGGAATTACGACATGTTAAATTTATTATAAAAATAAATAACATTTATAAAGTTTTGGTGCATTAAACTATCAATAAAAAAAAATTTGTCCAAAGATTCAAATGGCAGATCGCGCTCATCGCGAGATTTTGATGTGAATTAAAAAAAATTCACATCAAAATCTGTGAATGCAAATGTATTGACAAGAAATTATAAATACAAAAAAATTCACAAAATTAATTGTGAATTTTTTCGTATTTAAGACAAATTAAAATCAAATTCAAAATGATTAGATTAAAATTTGCGCCAAAAGTGAGTTCGTACGTATTTTGAGAGAAAACATTGCCTCGAGGCAAAGAAATGTTTGCACATAACTTTTTGTGCGAACATTTCTTTGCCTCAACACAATGTTTTCTCTCAAAATACGTTTACACTTGTGGTGTAAATTTTAATATAACTGTCGTGAATTCGATTTTGATTTTCTTCAACTTGAGGAAATTCACAACTCATTTTGTGATTTTTTTCATATTTATAATGTAATATTTGAAACTCACAACTTTTTTTGCAAAAAATTCTTTGCCTCGACGAAATGTTTTCTCTCGAAATACGTAAGAACTCACGGTTGGTGTAAATTTTAATCTAATCATTGTGAATTTGATTTTAATTTGGCTTAAATACATGTTTATACCCACCGACATGTCGGTGGGTATAAACAGAGACTTATTCCCCAAAACCGGTATCCCGGTTAGAATCCAACTTGCATCAGTATCGGAATATGTGCGACGACGATGGCATAATTTTGAAAATTTTGCCATCACGTGTATTTTCGGTATTACTATGTAATTCCTATCTATAGATAGGAATTTTATAGATAGGAATCTATAGACAGAAATACCTATCTATAGATAGGAATTCCACAGTAATACAGAAAATACACGTGACGCCAAAATTTTCAAAATAATGCCATCGTCGTCGTACATATGCCGATACTGATGCAAGTTGGATTCTAACCGGGATACCGGTTTTGGAGAATCCATGACAAATCCTGATCGGGATTTGATCGGACATAGGGTATCCCGGTCAAAATTTCTGCACGGGTTATTTTTCCCATCTTACCCCGTATGCGGGGCAAGATGAAACAGCGCTGGGATTATGATGGGACACGAATTATTGGCATCTTTTGCATATAAAAGTGGTTTCATTCTCAATACCATCAATTTGATAAGCCAATCGTTTAAGTTCTGCAGGATTAGTCCGAATAATCTTACTTCCATATCATTTTGATAATTTGTAAATTCTTTTTCTTTCCCCGGTAGAAACACCAGTTGAAGAGGAACCAAATGCTTCACTAGTTTCATTTCACCCTTTCTAACGTAAATAGTGGTACGTTGTAAAATACTCCGGGTTTGCGATAGCTTGTATTCATCTTGCCCCATGGGACGGTTAACGAATTAACAAAAAATCACGCAATGACCTTGAAAATTTCTGACAAACCGTTCTTATTATATTAATAATTAGTACTTTCATTGTGTTCACCTACCTGTTCCTAATCAACATCAGCAACTCAAATAAACTGAAACGTTGTTAAACTTTACCAAAAATTACATCGTTTGGTCAAAAAATCGATATTGTTTTCTCACTCGAGACGCCTGATTCACCTGAACACCACCCCTCCAAACTCCAACGGGAGCACTATGCTCGCACACGCTTTTTAGTGGCTCGGCTTATGATTCATCTTGCCCCGAGTTCCCTACTTTGAGAAAACGCAAAAAATCGATTTTTTTGCCCGTGACAGTGGTGGCCTTAATCACTTTTCATCTGAGCATTTAAAAAATGTAATTTCTCGTTTCGGAGTATTCCGGAAACA
This sequence comes from Ophion obscuratus, assembly GCA_964007375.1. Lineage (NCBI taxonomy): Eukaryota > Metazoa > Arthropoda > Insecta > Hymenoptera > Ichneumonidae > Ophion > Ophion obscuratus. Next base: position 35,334,908 of record OZ023316.1, on the reverse strand, counting down.
GTCCCATTGCTGTCGCAAAACAAAGAAAATTCAGTATAGCAGCCCTTGTGTAGCAAAGAAGATTGAAAAGTAAATTCCATCCCTACGATAAGAAAGCATCGTTACGTTTTCTGAAATTTGGAGCTGACGTTCTTTGCAGATTATTCAAATATGCATGTGGCCTTAGGCCACGGTAACGGGTATAAAATCATGTGCGAATTTAACAATTTTTATCTCAAGTGATTCACTCATAAAATTAATTACACATCTATTTAGCATGAATATCAAGCTGTTAGAAAAAATATATATATATATTTTTTTTTTCGATGTACAAAATAGCCGATTACTAATATTTTCTTTCGTTATCTTTTTTTTTAGGCGCTCCGCGGCGTGACATTTAGCATCCACAATTTTGTACCTAGAACAAAAAACAAAAATTCTCGTCTATCTACAGTAGAATACCAAGAGAAGTACGTACGGAATTTAAAAAATATTATTTTATTCAAAAGTTGTAGGTATTTGAACTTAAGGAATGAATTTTCAGTGAAAAATTTCGTTACAACTGCTCATAAACTGCTCATAAAATGAAAAGTTTTCGATTAATCAGAAATTCCGTACGTACTTCTCTGCGAAATGCAATTAGGAACATAAATTTTAAATTTGAAGTAAATCGAGTGAAAATTGTTGAAGTTTTTTGTCACGCCAATTGGAAAAAAAAACTGTTTCGAGAAGTTTCGAGTAGTCGGCCATTTTGTATATCAAAAAAAATATATATATATTTTCTAACAGCTTGATATTCATACTAAATAGATGTGTAATTAATTTTATGAGTGTATCAACTTTTTCATACGAAAAAAAAATTGTTTAATTCGCACATGATTTTATACGCGTCACTGTGGCCTAAGGCCTTAAGGGGCTGGACGGGGGCGCTCGTATGGAAATTTGACGCCGTTCGAATAGACTTACAGTCCGTACTACATACGCTTATATTTTACGAGCAATGAAAAAGGAAGAAGAATTCATGGAACTCTCCGTACATAGAAGTAGTACATGTGTAATAAATATTTACAAAAAGGAAAACAATCCTGTTCTCATCGGGTCACAAAGATAATCCATGAGAGCATTTGGCGGAAAATACTTTTTGGAAATTACGTTTTTCGTGTCCTTTAATAGAATACAAATTTGATATCTCCAACGAAAAAGGAGAAAAACTAAGAGTGACGAGAAGATTTAAATAAAGAAAATAGTTGACGAGACTTTTGGAAGTTTTACAACCGACTATATGCCTTCGATTGAACAAGTGATTAGAAATAATAAAATTAACTGGAAGAAAATAAGAGTGGAGAAAAAATTATGAATGCTAGATAAACGAAATTTAATCAACATACTGTATCCTCAATATCTAGTATCGTATATCTAATGTGTAAACTTCCGAAGGTACATGTACAGAGTGTCCTATTTATACGGAGATATCGAAATGACTCGAAAACAAACGAAAAATAAAAAAAAGGGCTGAATCACATGTCGAACAGCATTCGAATTGTTAATCGTGATTTGTTTTTCCAAAATGGGAGCCTGCATTTTCCATGGCAGAATTATATTCGACCTAAAAAAAACATTGAGCTTTGGTGCAATTAATTTTTTCATTTGCCCATCACTTTCGTAGTACGAAATAATTTCGCTTTCCATTTAAAACGAATGAACTCAAAAAATCACCATAAGTGATTTTTTTTAAACCACGAAGCATAGCAATCCAAAGCATCATTAAAATTATTCTGTGCTGCATCATCGTAATCCAAAATCACTTTAACTTTCCATACAATAGGAAGGGGTTCTTTATTTAACTCAAGGGTCACTCTCGTAATTGCTATGACTGGCAATAACAAAAACAGTTGCTGTCATCGTATCCTGTGGATTGAAAATTGAACAGAAGTTCAATTCCTGTGGATTGAAAATTGAACAGAGGTTCAATTCCTGTGGATTAAAAATTGAACAGAGGTTCAATTCCTGTGGATTAAAAATTGAACAGAAGTTCAATTCCTGTGGATAAAAAATTGAACAGAAGTTCAATTCCTGTGGATGAAAAATTGAACAGAAGTACAATTCCTGTGGAATAAAAATTGAACAGAAGTTAAGCGACGAATCGTCAAAAAGTCTTACTCAACGTTAATTCAAGCGGGGCCGGTTTGAAGTTCCGAACTTTGATTGTTCCGACGGTTGAAAATTCCGAATTTTAATATTCCGAAATTCAAGATGGGGCTGGGTTGAAATTCTAAACTTTGAATGATGAAAACGCTCAAAACTCCGAAAAAATACTACCCCGAAAGATCAAAACTCCAAAAGAATTTTACACAAAAAAGGCGAAATATCCGAAAATCTGAACACCGTCAAAATATTTCGGTTATGGAAGTTTAAAAATTTTCAAAATTTCCCATAAATCGACCAATTATTTCAAGAATTTTTTTACATTAAGAAGTGAACTTACGTCAATTTGGAAATTTGTCTAGACAATGTTATACGTTCTACATAATTTACAGTCAACTGTGTAGACTTTCGCTGGCATGATCTTGACACGGCGGCCGGTTTTGGATTCCTAATTTTAATGTTTCGAAATTACAAGGTTCGTCAAGTTCATGCCAGCGAAAGTCTACACAGTTGACTGTAAATGATGCAGAACGTATAACATTGTCTAGACAAATTTCAAAGTTGACGTAAAATTCCTTCTTAATAAAAAAAATTCTAGAAATAATTCGTCGATTCATTAAAAATGTTTAAACTTTTAAAACTTCCATAGCCGAATTATTTTGACGGTGTTCAAATTTTCGGAGTTTTGGTCTTTCGTGTCAAACTCTTTCGGAGTTTTGATCTTTCGGGGTAGTATTCTCTCGGAGTTTTGAGCGTCCTGATCATTCAAAATTCGGAATTTTAATCTGGCCCCATCTTGAATTTCGGAACATTAAAATTTCATACACTTCTCAATAAATGAAAAAAATCTTGAAATAATTCGTCGATTTATTGAAAATTTTGAAACTTTTAAAACTTCCATAGCCGAATTATTTTGACGGTATACAGATTTTCGGAGTTTTGGTCTTTCGTGTCAAACTCTTTCGGAGTTTTGATCTTTCGGGGTAGTATTCTCTCGGAGTTTTGAGCGTTCTGATCATTCAAATTTCGGAATTTCAATCCGGCCCCCTTCGAGCATAAATAAAAAATCGTGCTTGTTTTTACGAACGGGAATCCAGTTGTCGTTGCAAGCATGTAGATTTTCAATGAAAACAAAGATTGCAACAGATCCTTAGCTATCTGTGCAATAAACGCGTTCATGATGTCGTTTGTGCCTTCGTGATGAATTTCTTCCTACAATGCGCAAAAAATAAAGATTGGAAATACTTCGCACAATATCTCTCAAAGCAATGATCAAATGAATGAAAAAACGGGACAAAAGTTCGTCTCTCTTTTTAAATAGAATAGATTCTGCAAAAACAAATATTAGCTCCCTTTCCAAAAGAAAAAAAGTTGACCTTGAAAACACACTTGAAAAACTAACTATACCGAATTTCTCGTCCTTCGAATCCGTTCGCTGCGTGTTAAAACGATTTTTGTTTGGGTTTGTTTGGTTTCGCGTTAATTCGACACATCAATTGAAATAGGACACCCCTTTCGTACACAGTACACATACGAACATAAATATATACAGAAATATATATACAAAGTCGTATCTGTGATGAACGTCGACGCTGAACACGTGAGACTGCCAAGTTTTAGCATACTGGGCCTATATGTAGTTCAACAACAAAAATAAAACCTTCGCATTACGGGAAAAGAACAAATTGATGGACAAAACTAGTATTTGACATCAACTATCGCAAGAATTTTTCCGAGATTTCTCTTTCTCGCGATACGATTCGTAAGTTTACGAAAAGCGATGACGAATACGTCAGAAAAAAGTGGTGCTGATCGAGCATTTGGAGCTGTCACAGGTCATCCATGTGCCGCAACTAAAAGACTACCTTCAAGATTTTTCTCTCCTTCGGATACTCTCACGGTGCCTGCCTCATTGACGTTTATTTGAAAAATGTCTTCGCGCTCGTTTTTATCATTTATTCGTTAGCAATTTTTCCCTATTCATCTGTTGTATTTTGAATTACGAATGTTTGTAAATTTCGCGTTATAGCGGAAATGAGAATTTTCCCGTTCCGCGTTACGACGACGGAAGTACGATGCTAAAACATTGGTCACGTTTCGTCGGCCATGTTCTTAAAATAATTTATAGGAAAATAAATATTCTAGTCAAAGAAAACAGGAATATTGTTCATTCGGGCACCCGAAAAATGACGAGGCCCCATTTCAAAAAGTCAATTGCATGTCACGTTATTGGAAACCTGATCATTCCAGCGATTGAGCCTTGGAAAGAAAAAACGCAGGAACGAATGGATTACACGTTTGAAAAAATTCATTTATTACGCCGGCTGACAATTTTTCCGAAACCCTGCCGACCAATGTGATCGATGCGTTACGTTGTTTCATCATAGACATAAACATGCATTATATTAGATGTACCTTGCAGCATCGGAGAAATAAACAACAATATGAGATAATTTGTTAGGCGAGACGTCTCGTTCTCCTTGTTGCTTAAACCAATCTAACCACCTTTCCAGGCTTCTGACATATAAATTAGATCTAAAGAATCGGCTCAATAACCAGGTGAAGTTGTCGGGCTGGCTGCTCCAGGACTGAGACTTCCGTTGGGCGTTTCCGACACACCAAGTGTGGACGCCAACGTTTTCAAGCTCCTGGGAAAACATTTGGTTATTATAGAGTGCTGAGGGCCGATTATCGCGTCGGCCATTACGCCTAGTCGGACTCCAGTCGCGTGCCTATGCAGCGTCATTGACATGTCTGAAAAAAAAACGATTCCTTTCTTGGGTTTTTTTTTCCCCCATTGAGGCAAGTTCATAATGGTGGAGGCCAAAATGAATAAAAGAAATCTCATGTCAAGATCGTAGATGAAAATACGATATCTGACAAAAGATCGATAGTTTGGTTGTAGCTTAATTGAATTTTCTTGTTGTTGCAATTGAGCCACGGGGTAATGAAGTAAAAAAAAAATTCTCCGAAAAAGACTCCACTATTTAAAAATCTGAAAAAAATCCCAAAAAATGCGTGATTATATGTGAAAATTTTCAAGCTATCATCCGCAGTGGAAGTATGATTTTTTCTGTGCTTCCTCAGCGATTAACGTTGAAAAAAATCCGAAAAATTCAAAAACCGCTTACTTCGGGCGGATACTTGAATATTTTCATACCCACAATGAATTTTTTCGACCATCTTTGAATAACCAAATCACAATCGTGTACCTTGAACAGTGAGCAGTCAATTTTTCGGACTTTTTAAAACGTTAATCGCTCAGAAAGCACAGAAGAAATAATAATTCCATTGCGGGTGATGGCTTGATATTTTTTACACATAATCACGCATTTTTGGGATTTTTTTCGGATTTTTAAATTGCCGGATTTTTTGTCGGAGATTTTTTTTTACCAAGGGTTGTTTCGAAAAAGGTAAAAAAAAATGCCTTTTAGAGTCAATGGAATCAGATTTAAAGAAATAAATCGAAATGGCGGGAGTCAGGGAAAAAGTCCACCGGATTCACGTGGAATATATCATATGCTCTGCTGAGTACGTCAGCCATCAATGTGAAACTTCTCAGCCATGAGCTTGGACGTTCCCTTCGGTATGGCAAGCGTGACAATGGTCGGGCCTGGTGGACACTTACTGCAATTCCCTTGCGGGGGATTCCAAAAAACAGCGGCATCGACACCCTCGACCGGCATATCACCCTCAACGTGAGTAAGCGACAACGAATATCTTCTCGACAAATGGTTCAGAATTATTTTGAGGAATACCGATGGTAAGCATGACGCCAAAAGCCCTCGGGAACTCTCGGCTGCGGTTATTGCGTAAATGGCACTCTGTCGCGATCGAGCCTCTTGCAAATTTTTCTGTGTCACCTGAGAAACGAAGGAATTATTATTATTGTTCTTTGTCGAATTATCAATTTTTCGATATGGATGTCTTTTCACAAAATAATTCCGAGGCTGGGGTATAGAAAAAATATATTCAAAATCCACCGGGTACCGTAGGAAAATATATTGATGGGTGAGATAAATGAAATAAATGAAATAAATGAAATAATTGAAATAAATGAAATGAATGAAATAAATGAAATTAATGAAATTAATGAAATTAACGAAATAAATGAAATTAACGAAATAAATTGAAAAATCAGGAATTCTGATTCCTCTAAAAGTTACGTCGACCGATAAGATCGCGGGTCAATATCGGATGTATAAAATCCGATATTGCCGAAGGGCAATAAATATGGAAGGATAAGTGATAGTAAATTGTGGTAGTCGATTTAGTAAATTTCTGCATGATTTCGAGTCGTTGTGTTAACCCCCGTTCGCTTCGAAATGTCAATATCTAGTTTTTCCAAAATGGGGCAACCGATCAGAAAGAAAGTACCTCACGTCTATGCCGAAAAATGGCAAAGAGTGGTCGGGTACATTTCGATTTCGACAACAGCGACCGTTTACGAAAGTAAATATGAAAATTGACAGCTCTCTTGCGTAAATTGTATTTATAAATAAATGTACAGCTCGCTCGTAATTGCGTTACAGTAAAAACAATTATGAGGAGGAAAATAAATTTAAAAAAAACCTGTAATATCTCAATGAGATCGTCATCGAAGAGTGGCGTTCTCGTTGGCAGTGCGAGGCAAAGAATACCACGGGGTTCGTGATTTTTCACGAAAAGCGCCCTTTGGCTGACGAAGCTCGCAGTGGCAAGAACATTCTCGGGCAACTCGACCCCCGAAGTTTTGAAATATTCCTTCAACGAGGCGACCATTGCGGTCAACATTATTTCCGTCTCGGTGGCGCCCGTGAGAATGGACATTTTTCGCAGCATTTCCGTGTCAATTGGATCCGACCAAGCGACGACTTTACGACCGCAGGGTGATACAGTCTGCAGTCCGTTCGACTGGGCGTGCTTGAGAAAAAGCTCGTCGACGATAGTTCGCGGTGCTCCGATCGTGATCCACGTTATCGAAAGCACCTCCACACCAGCTCGCAACACAAGTGGCAAATAGTAGAACAGCAGCGAGGTCAGGGTTTCCGGATACTGATGCTTTTGGCTTGATCTCAGTGCTCGCAACTCGCGCAACATTAGAATAGGAGTTTTCAGGATCAGAGTGACGGCCACGTACCAAATCGATGCTATCGTTGAGTACGCCATGTTCAAGGGATTCAACGTTCTGAGAGTACTTTTCACTAACAATGCCAAACTCATGTTTCGTTTTTGCAACTCACGCTGGAGTATCGTCCATGTTTCTGGAATCGCGAAGCCGTCCGTTTTTCTGTAATTTCTGAATTAATCGTTACACGATAATCGAGTCTGTCAACAATAACTCATCCACGGAATCGTTATACCTTTGATTAATTATTAACGGCGGGGTAAAGTTAATTCGGCGAAAAAAAGGCATGTTTTTAAGATTTTTTTTTGGCGTAACGAATAGTGTTCGTTTATTGAAAAATTTACATATAATAAAGTAACATTTGAACAACATTCTCCTAAATTTGCATTGCAAAATATTCAAAATTGAGCGAGGGAAAATTAAACCCCGGAGGCGCCTCGAAAAAAAGTTGGTTTGCGGTGTGCACCATAACTCGCAAGAGAACCATTTGAAACAAAAAAATCGAAATGCATTTGTTGAAGGAGATGTTTCTCGGGGTAATGACGGGAGGATTTTTTTTTCGATTTTTCGTAGCACTTGGGAGCCAAAAACCCGATTTTCGCTAAAAAATCGGCTAATTTGTTGTTGAAAAATGAGTAATTATTTTAAAAAAACAAAAAAGCTCTCGACAATACCTCGTGAATTATGTGAAGAAGTACTGTGCAAAATTTCAAAGCGATTGGTCCAGTAGATTTTGAGTTATCGTGCACACGGACTTCAAATATGACAAGTCTCAGAAAAACGCACAGTGGGGCAGAATCCCAAAATTCGGAAAGTGTCCAAAATGATCTCCAATTCTCTTCTCGGGGGTTTTCGGGGTCGCTGAATACGAATCTGTTATCAGAATTACGATTTTCAAAATGGCGGACCCAAAATGGCGGACATAATTCAACCAATTAGTCAAATAATTCAGTAAAAAATACCCAATCATATTTCTTAAGGGTTTTTGGGATCGCTGATTACAAATTTGTTATAGGAATGTTAATTTTCAAAATAGCAGACGCGATATATAGACGATTCCACAAAAATGTTCAATTTTTAAATATTTTTTAATAGAAAATGTTTCATAATATTTTTAGGTTTAAATGAGTAGAAAATCTCTTGAGCCATGTTTTTATTTTTGAACAATTTCTTGAGCACAAAATTTGCAATAAATCAAATATCTGTTATTTACTTCTAGTAACAAAAATCTTGTATGTCATCTTCAATGTTGGAATCATTCGATTCGGATTCTGATGTTGACCCACTTGTATCCAAATCGGAATCGTTCCTTATCTCTTGTCTGGTGACTTCAGGTTGTTTTAACATTTCTATAGCTTCTTTATGTAAAGATTTCGCCGGTCTCTGGGGCAATTTCCTGATGCTTGAGAGAAATGGATCTGATGATACTAAGAGCCTATAAAAAATGGCTCTCATATTCGATTCTCGAGAGCATTTTCTTGAATGATGTAACCTGTAGTTCTTTATGTCCTTATTGCGTGACTCTTGGGCCTCTTCAGAAAGTTGTCCGATCGGTAAAAGGGCATATTTTACAATTTCTGCCCCGTGCATCAACACTTTGTGCACAGATGTTGGCATGTAATACCATGGATATAAAGCAACGAATAAACGGGCAGTATTTACACAATAGTCTTTGAATTTTTCTTCGTCTATATCATACCCGCTCGAAATTGCCTGCAAAATAACATGAAATCGGTGAATTAAATTTTCATCGACTCCTGTTATTTCAGCAGATATATTAGCATTTTCGAAAAAGCGGCGGGCGGTATTTCCATCGTTTGAGCTGCCATATCCTGGTTTTGGTCGATCAACGATAAGCCCCAGTGTTGTCTTAAATTGAGTCTGTATGTCTTCCTTGCGTACTTTCACAATCTTTTTCACTTCCTCTTCACGAGCTTGCCATTTTTGAGTTGTGAGCTTATACGACAAATGCAAACAGCACTCGAAAAAACGAATCCACGCATGTAATGTAGATATGCCAAATCTTAAATTATCTGTAGTAATGTCCATTTTTATAATTTTGTCGATGTTATTAAAATCTTTAGAGGTGGCTTTGCACAGGAAGCAGCGTTGTGCAGAAGTGGTACCGGTTACAGCGTTACAGACTTTGCCGTCTATCATCGTAAACGACATACAATAGGTTACTGAAATTGATTTTTCATTTTGTTCAGTAGTGTATGGTGCAAGACCCGCAATCTGCTGTTCAATGTCGGTAACTTCTTCCAATGTTGATTGTACATCTTCATGCACAAACTGCAATCGTATTGGTCTGCAGAATCGAGGAGATGAAGGTCTAGGATTTTTCCACACAATAGTTCCTTCATCCGTCTCGTGATTGTTGTAGATTAATTGCAAAGGTACCAGAGAAGTATAAAAAATGCTTTCATCAGATTTTCCAGCCTCATCAAATTTTTGCTTATAAACACTTTGACCGCTGCTTCCATCACATCCCCATTTACAGTGAAGTACTAATTTTTGCAGAATTTCAGAATTTAGAGTATCGATGACATCAGCCTGAAGTTGTATAATTCTGTATGTGGTATGATCAAGTAAAGCCTGTAGTTTAATTTGTGCGCACGACTCAGTAATATTCATGTACACAACTGATGGATAACAACGATGTTTTGCTTTTTCTACTTCATGGTATGATGGGTATAATTTGCATTTACGTGCTCTAGCTGCATTTCTTGATAGCTGATAAGAGCGCTTTGATTCTCCTTTCTCGATCATCAAAGAAAGTGCTTCGTCTGGGGTTAAAGGTGTCTCATTTTTTGACCGAACAGCAGTTATATATTTTGAGGCTCTTGTTGGGCTGGTTAATGTGACATCTTTAAGAACTTGAGCAGCATCCACTTGACCAGAAGTCCTTAAACTCATTTGAGCAGCATACGTCAATTCTTCTGTAGATAAAGTAGAACGTATTTCTTCAGTCTTTCGCCTCTTAGATCTATCGCTGGATGAAGCAAAGAATTTCGAAGGTCTTCCAGATGTTCCTTTTTCATCATTCTTCACAATCTTCTCAGATGTTGATGTTGTGCATTCAGTATCGGATAATGTTGAAAAACATACGGTGCCATTCAACCATTCTTCATTATTTTTTAGAAACTTTTCTTGGCCTCTATTTGCTGCTTTCCATCTGGATCGAAAATTTGCAAATAACAGTCCTAATAACTTTTCATCCTTGTCTACTTGTATCACATGTTCTGTTTTCTTGAAAATTGCATCTTTCAAAACTCCAATAACGAATTTCTGTTCATTTTTTAAACTGTCTTTCACCATGAAAAAAACATCTCTTCTTGATAATTCCATATTTGAAGATTGGGAAGACTCTGTAAAATACCAATATAAACATATACAAAATTGAATGACATTATTTTGAAATCATTTTATACTTAACAAAACTATATACGGTGTTCTGACTCGAAATGTACAAAAATAATTTATTACTACTAAAAATGATTTTATATTTATAAAGAAAACGAATATTTATGATATAAATGATTAACAAATATATTTACATACATTCTGCACGAAAAAAAACCGAAATTACATGAAATCTGTCTTTACGAGAATCACCTCTGTGTCAGTATACAACAGGTATAATAAAGCCTGAACAGCAGGCGGGCTCCTTTCTTTCATACATGGCTGCTCTAGGAGCCCCTCGTCAGTCCTTGCCGAATCGCCGTCTACACTACGTATACCCTATGTACGTATACACTAATACACCTTTACTGCCGAAAACCGTTACGCCGTACAAACATGGGAGAAACACAGTTCTAGCTACTGAGAGTTCTTGCAGGAATATTTTATAAAATGTTGAGATTTTCGTAAAGCGTACATTTAGAATAATAAATTACTGTATTAAAATTTAAATGATCTATGAATATTAATCAATAAATGAACATACTACAAATGGAATTGATAAATAAATATTAATCTATGTTAATAGACAGAAAATATACCAACGCGCTGTAACGTAATAATCAATGGATTACATTCACACGTCCGTTAATGTCGCGCCACGTATTTCTCCCTAAAAATTAGTCTAACTATTCGTTGAGCACTTCTGAGCAGCCAGTTTTTTAGTATATTATATTTAGTACTGTACACTATCAGTTTCTTGTTGAAACAAGGTCGAGACTCGCGAAGACATTTTTAAAACTACTTTAGAAAATCGATTTTCGAAAAAAAATGTATAATTTTTTATGTTTACTTGTTGCAAAATTTAGATATTTCAAACATAAAATAAGCAATAACTGTGCATAATTATATTTTCTGCATACCTTCAGAAAGTTTTTCCATTTTGCAGAATTAAAATTGAGACAGTTTCGTCCGTTTCACAGCACTTCGAAACAGGCAAGAATTTTTCGACGCGTACGCTTGTTTAATGCGTATCGAACGGCGACTGAATGTCGACTGATGTCGAGGCGACCCTAGAGCAGGTATAAACCTGCCCGGTCCGGAATTTCGTCCTAGGACTATCAGTAAACAAGATCTGAACATATATAGACGAATATATACAACTCAAAAATTTGACTTTTGGCCAGCTTTTTGGGATTCTGCCCCACTGTGAAACGGTTTGAAAAACGCAGAAGAGAAAAGAACGGCATGGAGCAATAGACGCTCAAATACTCATAACTTCGTCAATTTTACTCCGATCGACTTGAAATTTTAACACAATATTCTTGATATATTATGCATTCATTTAAAAAATTAAACAAAAATGAAAAAAAAAATTAAATACTTTACCCCGCCCTTAATAGTGCAAATCAATATTTCCGTCATCTTCGCGTAGAGTATTTGGAGCTTGTTTAAGGCGGTATATAAATTTACAACGATCAAAAAATGGATTTCTTTTTTTTTTCTTCAACCCAAGACGGTCACACCTCATGAGAATCCCGTGTCGGTCACATGGGGTATGTCACACTCCAAGCACTTTAGGGCGCTGTAGCATTTCGTAGAATTATTTTGGGGGCTCAACAAAAATTGAGAACACATTTCAAACGTTTCTCCATGACCCTATCCAAGAACGGAACGAAAATTTTAGTTTGAAGTATGTTTAAAAAATTATTGAAAAAAAATTCGCGAAAAAGCCCTTTTTTTACAAAAAATGCTGTATTTTTTTTTGTTTTTTGACATATTAACAAAATTCAAGCAGGGTCTGATTTGTGAAAGCATTCTCTTTCTGGTGAGTATAATAGTTTTTGTGGGTTTTTTTAAAAAGTATATTTTTATTCCGCACTAACGCACCGGAATTAGTCCCTGCTACCTGAGCCTAGGGAGGAAGGTTCAATCTAACTGCAGGTAGGGGTAACAGTGTCGGATTTGGGGATTTTCCAGGGAAAATTCCAGCTCGTAAATAGCCTGAGGTGTGTCACACCCCATGTGACCGTCTTGGGTTAAACGATACAACTATCTATGTAGACTATTTTCCTAAAGTTTCAAAGCGAAATTCGAAAAAATTCAAACGTTACAGCCCATCAACGCTGTGCCTCACCGCTCGGGTTCGGAGTGGGCGTGAACTTCAAAGGCGTTTTTCTCAAAACTCCATCATCGAAATTGGCGTGCAGAATTACTCAAAAAACTATTAAGCCGATTGAGTTGAAACTTGGTAGAAATATAGATAATATTGGTAACTTCTACTTGCCGAGAATTGTTTTTCAAAGATTGGAACAAAACTATTTTTTCAATCCACATTTTATAGAAATGTCGCGTGAAATGTTGATTTTTTTTTTTGTAAATGCGTGCCATTTTCTTATATTTGCATTTTCTTCATTTTAAATACGGTCATATAGAAACTATGCATGTTCCAACTGAAAAAATGTTTGAATTTTTTTCGAAATCAATGTCTACGGGAAGCTAGACTGCACGCCGATTTTGAATTTTGATGATGAATTAATTAAAAAAAAATTGTTTCGTATGCTTAAATATACTATTAAAGTATACCTAAAGTTTGATAATTGTAGAATAATTATATCTTAGTTTTAAAAATCCCTCAACATTGCTTATTTTTTTCCTGTCCAAATGTATATCCCGCCTTAAGGGGTCTTCTCACTTTAGACGCTAAAAAAGCCCATGTTCATGCATTTTTTGACAGGTTTATATTACAGATATTGATGTAAAAGTTCTTACACTTATTAAATGCACTTTCGAAATACATTAAAATTTGTTATTTATTTATGTGAGTCACTATTTATAGACGAAAATGGTAGTTAAAAAATGTCCTAAAATATGGTAGGTCTGCCCTGTTGATGAAATCTCGGAGATGGATCATCCGAAACAAAAAAATCAAACGGTTTTAGATTCAGTATTTTAATAGCTATAGCGCATATCATACGATTTTTGATATATGCAAAAATAACAAAAAGGCGGACATTTTTCGAAAAAACAAAAAAAAAACGTGTTCTTTTTAACCGTTTTTTCGAAAATATAGTAAATATCGAAATTGAAAAAAATCCTTGATATGCGCTTATAGCTACAGTTGCAAAGAATATGTGGTTAAAATTTCATAAGGATCGGTTCAGTAGTTTCGAAGATTTTATCAAGAAGCCGTCGAAAAACGTTGTTTCGAAAAAAACGCGTTGAACGTTTATTTAGGTTACATAAATACATTAAAATTTTTTTCAAATGTATTCCGAAAGTGTATTTATTAAGTTTCACAATTTTTATATCAATATCTATAATATAAACCTATGAAAAAAATCATGAAAATGGCCTTTTTAGCGTCTAAAGCGAAAAGACCCCTTACGGTAGAACGAGCTCGCGCTCTTGATTATGCATGTTTCAATGAAATTTCAGAATAGTCGACTATTTAGATTGGGAGATAATGGGTTTTTACATTGCAACTTTCAACCCTGCAGGGTCTGCATTGAAATTTAGACAGAATAATTTTCCAATAATGTAGAAAAATATTTGTCCCTTATAATAAGAAAACATATGGCAACACCGCATCGTTCCACATATCTGATGACGTAATTTTGCGCGGCATATTTAAACCACTACTGCGACACAAATTTGTATTTCGAAATAATTTTTAATCGAACAAAGTTTTTAACTAGTTATGAATTAACCAACGCCTTTATATGTTAATGAAGATAACAGAAACAATATAAAATATTAATATTTATAATGCAAATATTTTTTTTATGATAAAAGTTTTTCACTTTAGGAACACGATAATTTTTTTTCCCGAAATATTGAACAATCCTGTTCTACGGTGTTGCCATCTGTCTTCTTACTATAGGAGATGAATATTTTTTACGCATAATTATTCTGTTTTTACTGAACGTTTTTAGCAAAACTGAATAGTAAAGGCAATCTAAACTTTCTTCACTCTTTCCCTAACGAGTTGGCTATCGAAACATAATTTTTTTCCACAATTTATAACTACAATAGAATGGTACGATGAATTATGTGACCTGACTCTCGGTCAATGCAGACCCTGCAGTGTTAAAAGTTGCAATTTAAAAATCCATTATCTCCCAATCTAAATAGTCGCCCGTTCTGAAATCAAACATGCATAACGATATGAACAATGTTTGGGTAAAATTTGAACAAAATCTATAGAAATCAAGAGCGCGCGCTCGTTCTACCTTAAGGCCTTAAATACCTCTGGATGGTCGAAAAACAAGGCTTTTTGGGGATTTATTTTTTGCTGAAAATTCTAAGGAAGCAATCAGAATGAGGTTTGAAGGGCTTATTTTACATATCTGTAGGTACTTAAGCCAATTTTTTTTCCTACAAAAAATACAAAATGGAGGCCCAGTGGCCGGTTCAAGAGAACGCCTTTATTGAGGCCCTCCAGGGGCGGACTCGAACACACAGAACGAAAAATATTTTTATTGTTGTTTTAATCTACTTAAGTTTTGCTAACGAAGTACAAACGATTGTTGCAAAATATCGATTTCTGCAAATTTTACACAATTAAAAAAAAGTCGCATTTTCGACTAAAAAGCGGCCTTAATTTGTTCCTCAAGACCGTAATTGTTGTTTGATCTAATAATTGAAACATGTATTTTTTCAGTTTATGGAAAAAACTCTCTAATAAGGTACACGTGAAATTTGAAGTCAGTTGGTCAAAGATTTTAGGAATCCAACTTTGAAAACATGGATTCAAGAAAAACGCGTTTGAAGTTTTAAACCCATTTTTCTTCGTACCACCATTCTTGGGATGTTTATATATCATTTAAGCAGATGAAAAAAAAACAATCAATTTTTGTTGGCAAAGGTATCTAAGGCCTTAAGGGTTTACCCCTTAAGGCCTTAAGTTGACATTTTTTTAAATATCGATTTTTGGTTCTCGACGGATTTTCAAAATATAATATTTGAAAATATTCTCTGATAATTTCCAGTCGACCCGTTAAATATTGAGGAAGTTATGGGCGTTTATAGGAAGGTTCCGCGAACCGGCGAACTTTAAAAGCGTTTTTCTCAAAATTACTGTTTCAAAATCGGTGACCACTATATCCCAAAATCACTGCACCGATCGACTTCAAATTTTACAAGCTTCTTTTACATATCAAAAAGCAAGGCTTGAACGAAGGATTTTTTTTATATGCATAGTTTTTTTCATCAATGAAAATGGAACGTTTTTTTTTAATCTTCATATTTTTTTTTGACGAAAAACTGTCGATAAAATCGGCTAAATTCGATACTTCTTTTCAATCTGCCGCCATGTTGGCAATTTCAATTTAAAAAAAATCTTCATAGCAAGATGACGGCTTTTATACTGACTAATGATCTTTTTACACATTTTTTTAGATAATATTTACGGCCACAACCGTCTACACCGTGAGGCCTCCTTTTTTCGTAGAGATTTTCGACCGTTAAAAAATGTAAAAAAATAAAAATAAACGTTTAAAAATTTATTTTCTGTTCTTCATGAGTGCTTCGAGTGGACATAAAAAAATCAGACTGCTTAGGGTATTTTAACCATCGAAAAAAATCAGATATTTTTCGACCAGTTATCCTGTGATGATCCCTTGATGGTCCATATTATTTTGCTCAAAAACGAATCGATGATTTTGCTTTAATAGGATGTGGAAGTCTCAGAACTTTTGCGGGGTCGACCTGGCTTCCGTAAGTCTTAACATATCGAGTTTGATTTTTTTTTACATACATACGCTAGATATACAATTAAAAATATTAAAATAAGAATTAAAATGAGACTGCATAGATGAAAAAAAAAACATAGGAAATAATGTACATATTTACCTCGTACATTCTTTGAGTGTCGACACAACGACTATAACGACAATCTTGAAGCACTGGAAGAGACCCGGTAGTGTCTTGAGTATCTCGGGTTTCTCGATAGGGTCGTTGTTACAGAGAAACTCGTTCCAATAATTACTGAAACTCTCAGTGAGCTTCTGATGGAGTTTTGGCAGGGCCGAAGGCTCGGTGTACAAGTTCGTGAATGGCGAGTCGATCTCCTGACATGCCCAATTACCCGGTGAATACTTGAGCGGCAAAAAATCAGCTAAGGTGAGATGCTCCTGGCGCAAAAGCACGTGATGCGCTCGAACGAGGCAAACTTTGCTCTCTTGGCCACTAAGCAGGCAATTTATCACGTGAACTTGCCAGGGTGAGTGAGCCGAGGCTAGAAACTTCGACGTCACGTCACTCACGAAATCCTGCAAGTCGTTTTTTTTTAAATAACGAGTTGTATACAAGAAATATATCCGTTATTATAAAATTAATATGATATTGATTGGTATACGCATTCCAGAGAGATCGATCGAGAAAAAAATGCATATTTCGCCAAAAATGAATTTATCTGTAGGAAGAATTTATAATTGCCATTTAAATTTGAAAACTGATGTGAAACATATATTTTTTCAGTTTATGGAAAATAAAATATTAAAAATGCTATGCAACAAATTTTAGTTTATTTGAATTTTATCAAAGATTTTATTGTTTGATTTTTTTTATTACAAATTAAACATTTATTTTTATTAATAATATTCAATTAATATTTTTTACATTTAATTAAATTGAAAAATAAATTTGAATTTATAATTGCCAACTTACGTGGAAGATAATCCATAATTTATTTTATAATTCATAATTCCACATAATATGTAGCTAAATTTATTGTTTTTCGAGAGATATTCGAAAATTGTTGAAGAGATGGCAAAGTAATTTTGTTTTTTTTTAACGCAAGTTAAAAAAGGTATAAAGATCATTATCTTTATACCTGAATATTGACTTCGGTTATTTGTCGCCCTCTGTAAGAACATTGTGAACTGATGAGATGATTATCCATGGAAAAATGTTCGACATTCTTCCAAGCGTAAAACCCTAGTTTGCTCGTCAGTCCCATTCTCATAAATGGTTTCGCGGAGGCGAGACGAGCGAGATGGGATCTTACGTTCTCGTCGATGGTCTTGCCTTGTATCAGCAACGTGTAAACACCCTGAAACCAAACAAACACATTTTACATGAATGTCTTAATAATTATGAACGACTCAAAGAGGGGCATTTTGTTAAAGAAACGATTGAGAGGTCCAAATAAAGCCGTAAATTATAATAAAGTTGCAATAATAACGATTAATGAAAAAAAGTTATCCATTCCGTTTTTAAATAAACTTTCTACCCCAGAATTTTAAGCGTCAAAATTGAGAATAGGTTGTGAAAAAAAATAATTTTCTGAACTCAGTGAAAACGTGCCAAGTAGATCATTTCATGCTCGGTGTCACCCAATATTCAATGTCACGCAAGCACATATTGAAGAGTAGCGGTTTATCAAAATCGATTGCGTATTTATTATCTAGATGTTTTTCCATAATTGATAAGGCAGCGTCTCGACGTTTCTGGTTTCGATTTATTTTGATTCCATTTTCAGAGCGTGCTTTTTCGTTGATGACGTAAACCAAAGATCCTCTTCATTAACACACATAAACTATATCAGTGTAGCAGAAACTTTCTCCACCAGGTTTGAAAAGTCTTAATTGAGTCGTAAAACTATTTTTTAATAGACGCAGGAAGCATTTCTTAAAACGCATACACAGCCACACATTTATTGTAACGATATGGGGTAAGCGGGCTACGTAGCTCACAAGCAACATCACCTTGGCGTCCTCCTCCGGTTTTGTTGAAACTTTTTTTTTATGTGGAAGACTATCAAAAACTAAGAGACAGGTTTTTTATCGGCGGAAAAACGGTTTTCAGGGGTGAAACGCACTCTCAAAAATACCCGTGCAGAAATTTTGACCGGGATACCCTATGTCCGATCAAATCCCGATCAGGATCTGTCATGGATTCCCCAAAACCGGTATGCCGGTTAGAATCCAATTTGCATCAGTATCGGCATATGTACGACGACGATGGCATAATTTTGAAAATTTTGGCGTCACGTGTATTTTCTGTATTACTATGGAATTCCTATCTATAGATAGGAATTTCTGTCTATAGATTCCTATCTATAAAATTCCTATCTATAGATAGGAATTACATAGTAATACCGAAAATACACGTGATGCCAAAATTTTCAAAATTATGCCATCGTCGTCGCACATATTCCGATACTGATGCAAGTTGGATTCTAACCGGGATACCGGTTTTGGGGAATAAGTCTCTGTTTATACCCACCGACATGTCGGTGGGTATAAACATGTATTTAAGACAAATTAAAATCAAATTCACAATGATTAGATTAAAATGTACACCAACCGTGAGTTCTTACGTATTTCGAGAGAAAACATTTCGTCGAGGCAAAGAATTTTTTGCAAAAAAAGTTGTGAGTTTCAAATATTACATTATAAATATGAAAAAAATCACAAAATGAGTTGTGAATTTTCTCAAGTTGAAGAAAATAAAAATCGAATTCACGACAGTTATATTAAAATTTACACCACAAGTGTAAACGTATTTTGAGAGAAAACATTGTGTTGAGGCAAAGAAATGTTCGCACAAAAAGTTATGTGCAAAAATTTCTTTGCCTCGAGGCAATGTTTTCTCTCAAAATACGTACGAACTCACTTTTGGCGCAAATTTTAATCTAATCATTTTGAATTTGATTTTAATTTGTCTTAAATACGAAAAAATTCACAACTAATTTTATGAATTTTTTTGTATTTATAATTTCTTGTTAATACATTTGCATTCACAGATTTTGATGTGAATTTTTTTTAATTCACATCAAAATCTCGCGATGAGCGCGATCTGCCATTTGAATCTTTGGACAAATTTTTTTTTATTGATATTTTAATGCACCAAAACTTTATAAACGTTATTTATTTTTATAATAAATTTAACATGTCATAATTCCATTTTTGACATTTTATTTCAGCCTGTATTCACCCGTGATCCTTCCCAGATTCCTCAATGATTCCATGGGGAATCTATTTAGAGTCATTAAAGGATCCGGTTCTGGATCCCTAATGGAATCCAGTTTACGGATCTTACATTTAGTCTTCGAATCTGATCCGATATCGGACTAGATCCCAACTGGGAGCCTGGGATACAAGTCAGAATCCAGCTGTACGAATACCCTTTTTAAAATGGTGGTTCAACCATTTTGTACAAATTACTAATAGTATTTTCAAAAAAACGCCCTGATGCTTTCGCAAGGAAACGTATTTGACGGAACGCAGCATATTTTGCCAACGTCTCTTCTGACACGAACAGTAAACAATGGTTTATACGTTACGTGATTAATTTGGAATAATTTCATTAACCTTTAGTTATTTATCAACAAATGATAAATAATTTTGTTGATACTGATTAGTAGTTGATGACTATAACAAAATGTAGTTTGAACAACACCCACCCTCGAAGAAAGGCGTGTCAACCTTTAACGCGGTCCTCTAGTTTCTCGGCTGTTTTTTACGGCTTTTTCAATAATTTTTTACGAGCAAAGCATCGAAATAATCAATCTCATTGTTTTTGCATAATCTTTATTAACATTTAAATGAGCTTTACAAATTTTTTGAAGTCAAAATATATAATAGAATAAAGGTTATAGTGGCTGACAGGAAGACATCAAGTAAAAGAGGTGCTTGACGGTGACCAAGATTGCGGCTGTTCTGCTTATCTGAAATCAAAAAACCAAACGGCATTTTAATCTTCATATTTAAGACTAGCGATTGAACCAGAGTGAATTCCACATTACAAAAATTGACTTTTTTATACACTTTTGAAAATTACATTCTATTTTTTACTCATTTTTTCTTAAGTTTTTCGCTCGTACAAAAAAAACTATCGAAGCAATCATGATAATCCTAGTTCAATCGCTGGCTTATAACATATTAAAGATGCTGTATACATTTGAACAAGATCGGTGCCGTAGTTTCTGAAATATCGCGGTCACCGTTTGGGGCCGTCCATATATTACGTCATCGATTTTTGCTGATTTTCGACCCCCCCCCCCTACAATCATCCTATCGTCATTTCCTAATGACCCCCCCCCTCTCGCAAAACTGACGTCATTACCAGTTTGCAAAATTAAAACATTTGCGGATTTGAGAAAAATTGGGTAACATTAAAACATTTTATTATAGAATCATCTTTTATTATTTTGTACTTTGGCAATGTTTATTAATATAATAATATTATTCTTCCCTATTCTTTAGTTTTCTTTGGATCGCTCCCACATTTTGTTATAGAATCATCTTTTATTATTTTGTACTTAGGCAATTTTCATTAATATAATAATATTATTCTTCCCTATTCTTTAATTTTCTTTGGATAGCTCCCACGGAGTTTTCACCTATTCTTGCAAATCCTGAATCACGGGTAATATCTCCGTATCCTCCCCATATTCATTTTGGCTCGATCGAACTATTTTCATAGGTACGCTGTTATTTGAAGTTCTCGAATATAATGTAGACAAACCTTATGTAATAAATAAATAAATAATGAGTTCAATAATTAATACCATTAGGTACTTGCAAAATATTTTTCATCACTCATGCGGGGAAACCACTCTAGTTGTACAATATACTATTGTACATTTTGAAGTAACTGGTATCACAAGAATAACGTCAATTTCGAAACGCCCCCCCTCCTCCTCATCCATCATTTACCGTCATCCGCAGACGAACCTCCCCCCCCCAAATTTAGAATGACGTAATATATGGATGGCCCCTTTCGAAAAATGGTGTTTCGAGAAAAACGCGTCTGAAAGTTCGCGCATGTGATTTATACTAAAAATTTCATCTCACCGTCAATCTGATATGCCTGGACCATACAATAGGCCTTCCTCTTCTTCTTGGAAGTCACGCAGAGCTGCTCCGTCTTCCCTTTTCGCGATTCGGGCCTGTTTTGCAACATCACTCGTGCGCCTTTCTGAACGGTCGATCCGAGAGCTATCACGCTATTGAACATATCCTTTAGCTTGTGGGCCGATTTTCACTCCCATGGTTTCCAAGCTCTTCAGGATAGATTTGAATCCTTCGTTGAAGATTATGACAGCGAGAAACGTGGCGATTTCAACCACTTTTGGCCCAGAATGGAGGTGCTTCGGAGCAAAAGTCCAGATTAACGAATTGAGCGACTCGTTATTATTTTGAGTTTCCGCTCCCAGGCATCTGCTTCTTCTTTGGATAAATCCTCATAAATTGGCTTTATAACTTTTTGAGCTGCTTCAGAAAGAGACGGTTTATTGTGTTTGAATTACTCAGCTTTCGGAGCAGCCCGGCGCGCGCTCCGTATACCGGCTCCGTTCCAGGGCCGTAACTTGTGAACCATTTCAAATATCGACAAATCCTTTGGCACACATTTTCTACACATGTTGTAGATGTGATTTATGAAGAAAAAAAAATCGATTTTTTCGACCCGCGAAACTAGAGGACTGCCTTAAATAATGTTTTTTTCAATACTCTTTTAGCGGATTTTTTATCGCTTTACATTATAAGAATTTTGGTATTTGTTTTATGAAGTTAAGGGACACTGAACGGGATATTCCTCTCTGAAAGCCCAATTTTAAGGGTCAGAATGATGCATTTTTTTCTAGCAACACATTGGTTGGAATACATTTATTTTTTCCCAGCATGTTGTATACATGTTTGTGGTTACAATGTAATTTTTTCGGAAGAAAATCTTTTAAAGTGTTCGTGGTGCTGTAGTTGGCGTTGCATTCCTCCAGCGGCGAGGCCCGAAATGGCGGGATCTCTACCAGGCTCAAATGTCATCTAAAAAAAAAAGAAAATGTTTTTTCTTCAAATATATCCAACTGGCTATGGGTTCACGATCCACTTTTCAAAATTTCGAAAAATACGACATATGACAGCTTCTCCAAAGAAAACCTCATTTTTCTCTTGAAAAACAGCATGCTGAAGTCATTGTCATTAACAAATGGTCCATCCAATGAAAAAATGCGATCGTGGACAGAAAATGACTACTGTTTGAACGTTAACTGTGCAAGTTCAAGTCAATAGTGTGAAAGTTACTCAAGATATAAATCCCGCCGTGTCAAGATATGTAGCTTCGAGATAATCGCGTTCAAAGTTTTCGTACATATTTTACACGATCTTGTGAAATATTGTTGTCTTACCGCTAGTCAGCGATTCCGGCGTCATAAAGTATCCATCCTCATAATCGAGATCGTGTCGCACACCTAATCTATGCAATCTGCGGGCAGTTCGGGCCTCTTTTGAGTGTTCTTGTGCTTTGATGTCCGCTTTCGTTACACGCGAATCATCCTTAACTTTACACACTGTTCCACTAAAATAGGTGTAACTTTGTCAATTTTTAGAATTTCAGGGTCCGGTTGGTCCTAAAATATTCTTCTAAGTTCACACTATAACAATATGCGAAAAAAACGATTTTTCAAGTCTCCAGAGAGGGTTGCCCCTTAAGGAGAGGGTAGAGGCACTTTTGAAAAATCGATTTTTTGTTGTTGGCTTTTCTTATAGTTCTTATACTTGGAAATACTTATAGTATAGTATTTCAAGAATATAATCCCGAAATTTCAAGTCAATCAGAGCAAAACTCTCGAAGTTATTGACTATTTACAAGGGGACAGTACGGCAGTCGGATTTTTGTAATTTTTCGTACTCATGGTACGCGAAGTTCAGAGCTCGAATATTAATATCCCAAAGCAGTTCGACGCCATATTCAGAAATTTTCGAGAAAATTGACTTTGAAGTTTTCGAGCACACTTTTATCCCACAAAGATGCAACGATATTCGAACCGGGCTCGTGGCGTACCCGGTAGCGCACGAGTCTAGTAATCACGGGGTCGCTGGTTCGAGTCTCACTTAGAATTTGGGTTTGTTCCAGTCGTACAGGGTCCTTCCCTTTTAACGAGCCCCCCCAATCCGCCTCTACCGCCAATTCCACACCCCCCCCACCTGCGGCCGCAGCCGACTTCCCCCTCTGTATCGTATTCACCATGGCATATCTGTCATGGGTATAGGGAAACTGCGGAAAACCTATACCAATACAGCCGGTCATCAAGTTCGCTCCCCAGTCGTGGAACTAGTCTTATTTCGCCGTGAAATGCCGAAGAAAAACATTTCACGACGAAATGTACGCGGCTGGGTTTCGAACTCGGGACCTCCCGGTCCGCAGGTTTAGTGGCGAGCACGCTAACCACTAGACCATCGCACCGGTTCACTTAGAATTTTTTTTGTTTCATTTTTTTTAAATGAAAAAACGCAAGTCATATTTTTAATTATCTCTTGATTATAAACATACATTTTCAAATATCAATATTTATAACCAACAACATTTTTAGGATGAAAATGAAAAACGTCGGGTAAGGAATTGAATACTTTATTATTCGGTCTGTATTCGTTTGTTTTATACATCGGGTGTAATGTTACACGAGCCAGAGTGATAACCATCGTAAAAACAAGGAAAACAGTCATTTTCACGGCATCTCGCACACCGTACAAACGCTGCATTGTTACATTCGCAATTTTTCCTATTAATCTACAAGGGAGTTTATATTCCTATTAATCTACAAGGGAGTTTATGTAAATATTATTACTGGATATTTTTACGTTGCCTGTTCGCAATTTCAAGCAAGAGATAATCAAAAATAAGACTTGCATTTATCATTGACAATTATAATTACATATATGTGAATTAGCATAGATTTTATGATTTTTATCCCGGGATTATTTATTTTTTTTTTCATAAATAATCACCTATTGTTATATATAAATAATATATGATCATAAATGAGAAAATATATAATTATGTATAACTATTATGAATTTTGTACATAAATAACTATATATGGATTTTCTCCATATATAAACATATATAGATATATTATATTAATTATATATAATAATATGTGATTATATACAAAAAAAATTTATCGGGATATTTAAATGACGGAGGTATGCGAATGTAAAAAAAAATGAAAAAAAAAAAAAATTTTGAAGTGAGACTCGAACCAGCGACCCGGCGATTACTAGACTCGAGCGCTACCGGGTACGCCACGAGCCCGGTTCGAATATCGTTGCATCTTTGTGGGATAAGAGTGCGCTCAAAAACTTCAAAGTCAATTTTCTCGAAAATTTCTGAATATGGCGTCGAACTGCTTTGGGATATTAATATTCGAGCTCTGAACTTCACGTACCATGGGTACGAAAAATTACAAAAATCCGACTGCCGTACTGTCCCCTTGTTAGTCCCGCTTCTGCAACATTTTAGCTCCGACTTCTCTAAACTTCCAACGCGTTGTTTTCGAAACCACTTTTTCAAAGTCCGCTTTCACTGCCATTTGAAAACTAAATGACCGATTTTTTCAAACTTGGTACACACTTTCTACATATAAAATACCTCCCCCCAACGGTTAATTTGATATTTTTTTTACATTGAGGGGTTTTCCACCCCCAAAATGGCGAAATTTTTCGTGAAAAATAGCACTTTTCACTTTACATGACCGCCAAATATTTAGAAATGAAAAAAAATTATCAAAGACCGTTAGGGGAGGATTTGATGATACTTTGACTAAATTTTAATGGTACTTGATTTCAGATAATTTCTAGCTGAGATACAGTGAACATCGCAAATCGTGTTTTTCCAAAGGTGTTCTTGGAAAAGCTTTGTCACCGGCTTGTTTGTGGATATTTTCGCGCAAAAATTTCACGCAATGTTCTTGAAATGACACTTAACAATGTACAAAAGGTTTCAATAAATTTACTCTATCCATATAGATGAAAAAATAGCAAAAAAGTGTTTTTTTTTCACGCTGCAACCCCTACCCTCCCGTTAAGTGATGTTCCTCGTGAGGAAATAATTTTTCCGCGAGGAAATGGATTGTTTACCTGATTTCTTCCATGATCGAGAATACTCTGAATAGTGTTGTCCTCGATGAAAATATAACGCGGATGTCTCCATTTTGCAAATCGCATCCAACATCGTCTCGACCATTTGACAACTGTAAATTTTCATAATGCAGTTCGTTCGATTCCTCTTTCAATTTTTATACATGTTCTGTTTCCAATCGTTCACCGATAGCGTATTTAAATCCATTTGAGCAACAACATCATGCATCGTAGGAATTTGTTTTGATACATCTATTTTTAACACTCGCGCGAATATTCTCCGCATGCTTTTGCTATTGCAGAGTAATCGGGTTAGTGTGACAATTCCTCTCTGCTTGCGATAACAGTGCACTTGCTGTTTGCCGCATTCTGATCTATAACCACTACCATCTTTAACGTTGCATAGGCTTCGGGAGATAACGCATTCCATTCTGTTCTCAAAAAAAACAGTCTATCTTATTTTCGATTTGCTGAAGAACAACACGCATAAGAACATTAAACCGTTGATAAACATTCCCAGTCAAATTTATCTTTTGCTTTTTTACTAAGAACTTTGAAAAATTGTTTCTCTCATTCCGATCGTAATATTGCAGCGAACAGTGCATTTTGAGAAAATAAACGAAATATGTAAAAAAATCCCTTCCTCGATTTCTAAACAATGTTGCATTTTTTTTTGACACATGACTCTAAAGAAACGCGGTTTCGCGATCGGGATTTCGGATTTTATCTTATGAACACCGTCAAAATAATTCGGCTATGGAAGTTTTTAAAGTTTCAAAATTTTCAATAAATCGACGAATTATTTCAAGATTTTTTTTTATTAACAAGGAATTTTCCGCCAATTTTGAAATGTGTCTAGACAATGTTATACGTTCTACATCATTTGCAGTCAACTGTGTAGACTTTCGCTGGCATAATCTTGACGAACCTTGTAATTTCGGAACATTAAGAATAGGAATTTTAAACCGTTGGCGCGTTCAAAGTTCCAAATTTCAACCCGGCCGTCATGTCAAGATCATGCCAAGGAAAGTCTACACAGTTGACTGTAAATGATGTAGAACGTATAACATTATGTAGACAAATTTCAAAATTGACGCAAAATCACTTCTTAATACAAAAAAACTTGAAACAGTTAGTCGATTTATTGAAAATTTTGAAACTTCTAAAACTTCCATAGCTGAATTATTTTGACGATGTAAAGATTTTCGGAGTTTTAATCTTTCGTGTAAAATTCTTTCGGAGTTTTGATCTTTCGTGGTACTATTTTTTCCAAGTTTTGAGCTTTCTGACAACTCAAAGTTCGGAATTTCGACCCGACCCATCTTAAATTTTGGAATATTAAAATTCGGAATTTTAAACCGTCGGAGCATTCAAAGTTCGGAATTTCAACCCGGCCCCCTTACACACTTATCCTTCGACAAAAAAAAACGTGACATCGAGTTCTCGTGGGTACAAATAAGTTTCGAATATGCGAAAGGGCGATACATCGACGCAGATAAAAAAAAGGCGATCGCGGCGGCGAATTTATCTCTGATTATCGACGTCTATCAGATCGTGCGAATCCTTATCGCTGCTGGGTGCCATCAAGATATCAAAACTCAACATAAAAAAAATTAACTAAAACAATCAACAAAGAATAATTTCACTTTCGTCGGGAACCATTAAAATCGTGGAGAATCAAAATTCCTTTTTCAAATGAAGGCGGGACACCACTGTGACGGGTAAAAATCGATTTTATGCATTTTCTCAAAATATACATATTCAAGAATATGTAAAAAAAATTGAAGTTAAAATATTGAACATTGACCAAGTTACAGACGATTTAGTGGAAGCATGTGGCCCAAAGATGTACGTATACTAAAATGTTCAAGCGCATTTTTCACGAAACAACTTTTCTCCACCTAGCCGGAACCATAACTCTAGCCATAATTGTCCGATATTCAATTTAAAAAAAAATCCGTTATTGCAGTAGCTATCGTTGTACATAGCCGTTATTTTTTTCACTGGAAATTTAGGCTTTTTTAAGCCTCCTTATATTTTGATAAAAATCAAAATTTCGCCGAAATTACACTTATTTTAACACCCGCCATTTTATGAAATTTCTTTGTTTTCGAAAAAAGAGTACAAGAACTGCATTTTTATATTTCGAACTTTTAATTAATACAAATAAAATATGTTATATATTTATAAATAGTTTATATTATAAAACTTTTTAATTGTTCAGACCAACCATTGTCGAGTTATCGATCCGGCAGTTGGACCGCATTTTTTACACAAAGCTCCATCATACCTCAATAAACTTCTTAATTTTTAATTAGTCCGAATAAAAATTGACACGAAACAAGTTCAATGAATGCTTCGTAGCGTACCTTTTTTCCAAATCCCAAATAAATAATCAAGACAAATAAAAATCGGAAAAGACGAAATTTTTTTGGCTCGTCACAGTGTTGTGCTCCTCTAACAAAATATACCTGCATAACTTATAACGAGCAGTGGCACGAGGATAAGGCTTGACAGCACAGTAGCGACGAAGTCTACGATGAACCTGAACCCAAGCAGGCTCGACATTTCAAAAGTCGATGTCATCGGGAATTTATTCTACGTATTATATCGTGTTTGACACCAGTTCCCTTTGATCCACCACTTCCGGCACTCAGCGGGTACGGGGCTTGAAACAATTGAGCAGAAGAATTGAAAATCCTGAGACATGTGTGTGTTTATAAATATATTTAGATAAATCTCGTATGTCGCACGCGAGGATCACACACGAGCTAATTACGTAATTATAACGACCGAATACACGACCAGCTGACACACGCGAGTACGAAGTTTAGCGACTGAGCGCATCGTCTTCAGAAGACAAGCTTCTTTGTGAATGTTTCGTACTGACCTATGACCCCCTCTTGCCAGCGAAATACCCAGACGTAAAGTCCATGCGTATTGAAGATAGAGAAGGCTTTGTCGGAACAAAAAAAAATGATTTCATAGGCACTCCCCTCCTCGGAGATGGAGATAGAAACTGAGCCGGGGAAGAGAGGAAGACTCTCGATACTCACGTCGATTACGAATCTTTGTACAAGACTGGGAGATTTGCTCATTGTCAGAGCTGCGACAGTCTGCGATTGCCCTGCAATCGATGAGTCTCTCCGCCTCGATCCTCGCGGCCTTTTATCTTCGCTCCGTTATAATTCGTGTATAATGATGAATTATACTTCATCAGCTTGGCAACGTAGACGGAACAACGGTCTTTTCTTTTTATCCAGCGCGTATGCGATAAGAAAGTTTTTATTCTTGAGCGAGTATTTTGGTGAAAAAGATGCGTTTATTTTTAATGTGATATTTATCGTTTACCAAGCGTATAAATTCGATAAAATAACACTGACAGTTTTTTTAAACATTCTATGGTAAACTAATTTTTTTTTCTTGACAAGTTTTTGAAATCACAAATACTATAATGGTTTGTTTATACTTATGAGTGAAATGCAGATGAAAACGTTGTAAAAATTTTATATTGAAGGGATAATTACAGAAATTGATTATATAGTTGGTTTTTATTATTCCAGGTATACCCCTTTAGGGTGTTTACACGGAGAAACCCCTCCTACACATGTTCCCTCTCGCAATATTTTCTTATTTATAAATATATGCTCTACGTTTGTTCTGCTTTTTGTTCTCCCTCGCATTTCTTTTTCTCATCGTCAATTTTTTCGATTGGATTCTCGAAGTGCTTGATGAACATACATAGTTCTGGCAGAGGCTCCTTTTTTAGCGCCACTTGTATCTTTTGGTTCATTTGATCTCCTTTTTTATCTCTTTTCCATTTTTTTCAGATTTTCTACTATTTTTTTTGAAATTTTTTCTTGATTTTTTGCGCGTACATACATGAACTAGGGTGGCCCAAATTTAAGACCTATTTTTTCCTTTTTCTCACTATCCAATTATGTTCTTTCAAGAATAATAAAAATTGTCGCGAAATCTGCGAGCGGCCGAACATTATTTAAAGGCCGCTCGGGCCTCCCAAAAATTCAAATTTTCATTAAAAAATCTATTTTTTTCACTCACTCACGAATTTGACGGTCTATAATTTTTTAAATTAATCTAGCGAAAACTCTAGCCGGTCAATGAATATTTAGTGGTCGCTCAAGACCTTCGGAATTTCCAATTTTCCCCATTTTTTTAAATTCTTTTCACTCATAAATTTGACGCTTTGTGAAAGTTTCAAAACAATGAATCGTTATCCTTTGGAAAAAGACTTTCCAAAGTTACCTCACACTACTAACCCAAGAATTATAATCTTTGTTCTGGGAAAATAATTCTTTAACGCTCTTGTCCTTAAAAAAAATTATAGGTCCCCAGTTTTATCGAGTTAGAAGTGTGAGGTAAGTTTTAAAAAAAACCGTTTCTAAAGAAAAAAATCATTAATTGTTTTTAAAATTGTACAAAGCGTTAAATTTTTGAGTGACCAGAGAAAAATAATTCTCGACAATTGGAAACTTCGAAGCGCTTGAGCGACCACTAAATATTCATTGAACGGCTAGAGCTTTCGCGAGTTTAATTTTGAAATTATAAAGCGTAAGATTCATGGGTGAAAATTGAACGAAAAAAATTGATTTTTTATGAAAACTTAAATTTTTGGGAGGCTTGAGCGACCTGTAAATATTTTTTGACCGCTCGCAGATTTCGCGACAATTTTTTTTATTCTTTAAAGAAGATAATTGGATGGTGAGAAAAAGTAAAAAAATAGAGGTCAAATTTGGGCCACTCTAATATGCACTAAATATTGTACTCCTCTTTGACAAACTCGGCACTTGTCATCACACTAATTATTATCTCTAGCCCGAGTTTCCTTTGTTCCTCCCACTATGTTAACATCCAGCCAATAAGTCTCTGTCCCTTTTTGCTATTCTTCCTGCTTTTGTATTTTGGACAATCCGTCAATATGGTTGAATTTTTTTATTAAATTTGTTTTTCCTAGCTCCTTTCATTATCCTTTCCATTTCCCCTATATATCGTCGTTTGCTATTGTTCTTCATACGTTTCCCCTCTTCTATTTCCTCCATTGCATTTTTGACTCCTTCGGCCATCTTTTTTCTCTTTTCTTCACAACCTCTGTCAAGTCATGATTTTATACCCTGCTGCTCTCTTTCATGTTTCTATTGTTGTAGCTTAAGGCCTTAGGCCACAGTAACGGGTATAAAATCATATGCGAATTCAACAATTTTTTTCGTATGAAAAAGTCATTCACTCATAAAATTAATTACACATCTGTTTAGTATGAATATCAAGCTGTTAGAAAAAATATATATATTTTTTTTCGATGTACAAAATGGCTGTCTACTCGAAACTTCTCGAAACAGCTTTTTTCCAAATGGCGTGACCAACAACTTCAACAATTTTCACTCGATTTACTTCAAATTTAAAAGTTATGTTCCTAATTGCATTTTGCAGAGAAGTACATACGGAATTTATGATTAATCGAAAACTTTTCATTTTATGAGCAGTTTATGAGCAATAATAACGAAATTTGTCACTGAAAATTTATTTCTTAAGTTCAAACACCTACAACTTTTGAATAAAACAATATTTTTTAAATTCCGTACGTACTTCTCTAGGTATTCTAATGTAGATTGACGAGAATTTTTGTTTTTCGTTCTAGGTAAATAATCGTGGATGCTAAATGTCACGCCGTGGAGCGCCTAAAAAAAGATAACAAAAGAAAATATAAGTAGTCGGCCATTTTGTACATCGAAAAAAAATATATATCTATTTTCTAACAGCTTGATATTCATAATAAATAGATGTGTAACTAATTTTATGAGTGAATCACTTTTTCATACGAAAAAAATTGTTAAATTCGCACATGATTTTATACCAGTTACTGTGGCCTAACCCCTTAACATCGCGCTTCCATCCTCCATATACAGTTCGGCTTGTTCTTATTTACGTCCATGACCGTTTCGACATAACCCCCTTGGAGTTTTTCCATTAGCTCCCTTCGTTCTCTTCGGGCTATTTATTTCTGCCCTTCTAAATATTCGCCATGTCGCGTTGGTGGTTTTTCTTATTTTTTCCACTATATTTTCAATGTTTCTCAAAAGTGTTGCCTGTCGAAAAACTAATCCCAGGTAACAACTTTTCTATGCAATTTGCACGGAACATTTCTATGCAATTTTCACGGCAATTTGCACGGAAATTTATTGTATATTATAACATATTATATAGTATATAACGACGTACTGAACTTTAAATTAATTTATTCTATTTATTCTATGCTAAGTAAATAATGTTTATTTTCTCACTTTTATACACACGAAAGTACGATCGCAAATTCCATATTTAAGGTCTAATCGAAGAAAGTCAATCTATGATAAAAACAGCAGACTTAGGATGGTCTTTTTTCTATCGCAGACGAAATACAAAACAAGGCCATAACATTTTCCGTCAATTGTTTCATATGTCTTGGCTCAAAAGGAAACATTTATTTTCTAAAGATAAAATACAGATTACATCGTTGGAATATTCTTTTAATTAATTGTATTCGAAAAACTGCTTAAATAATACTTTTAGTCACTTCTATGTCGATTATAATTTATTTTAAATACTTTATTCATGAGTCCGTTCCGAATAGTTTAGAAAAAAACATTTGGTTAATAGCAATATTAATTGCTATCGACTATAGACGTTCGTTGAACTAATTTCCGATGTTCGAGTGTGAAAAAAATTATTTCCCGTTTCTAATCCCGTGGACGGCCCAACTAACTTTACCGGCTCTGAGACCGAGCACTCTGTCGCTGCAGGAATCTTAAGGGATCATCACAGTGCAACGGGCCGAAAAACAGCTGATTTCAGCGATTGTTTTTTCTTTGGTTAAGGGATAACACCACTGTGACCCCCTTTTTTTTGCCATTTTTCAAGAATTTTTTTTTTGTGGGAAAAAAAGAGATATTCAAAAAAATATTTATTGAAGAGGTCGTGGGTAGACTCGATGAGAAAAGGAGATGCTACTGTATAACACCGTTGAATTATTTTTATTGAACAAGAACATTGGAATAGACGAAGCGAAACGTCTGCACGTTCGCAGGGTCCGAGAGGGAATAACAAGAAGGCGAGGTATCCTCGCAACGTAACACACGCGCAACATAAGAAACGCGATAAGATGACCAATCCGTATCAGGGCTGGTCGCTAAGGGCTCGCTTGTTATGGACAGCGTTCCCGTTTCTCCGCGTCGTTGCCGAGCGCGGGTCGTACGATGTCGTGCATCTCCCACACTTCCCCTCGACACGCGATTCGGGTCTTTTCTCGATCATCCCTAAGCCGGCAAGGCACTTGGTGTGCTTGGCTCCTGGGAGTGCTTTCGTTAAGACATCAGCTGCCATTTCGTCTGTTGGAACGTGCTTTAAGCGGATCCGCCCATCTTTGAGAACCTCGCGGACAAAGTGATGCCGGATGTCGATATGTTTCGTCCTGTTATGAAACACTGGGTTGTCAGCGATCTTTGATGCCCCGATGTTGTCGTTGTAGATTGTGACGGTAGCGAGATCGTTGCGAGTTCTATTAGGAACCCCTGGAGAAGTATTGCCTCCTTTGCTGCTTCAGTCAATGCCATATATTCCGCTTCCGTTGACGAGAGCGCTACGGTGCACTGTTTTCTGGAGTTCCAGCTGATTGTCCCGTTCGCCAGTATGAAGGCGTACCCAGTAAACGATTTTCGATCAAGTGGGCAGTTGCCCCAGTCGGCGTCGACGTACCCCTTTACTGGTTCTTTGGTTGGTTTGTAGCTGATGAAATAATCAGCGCTGTTCGACAAGTATCTGAGAACTCTCTTTGCGGCGGCCCAATGCGATTTGCCGTAACACGTCAGAAATTGACTCAAGTAGCTCACTGTGTGGGCTATATCGGGTCTAGTCGCTACGGCTAGGTACATTAAGCTTCCAATTAATTCTCGGTACGGCAGTTTTTCTTCTT
The DNA here is from genome assembly GCA_964007375.1 of Ophion obscuratus. NCBI lineage: Eukaryota > Metazoa > Arthropoda > Insecta > Hymenoptera > Ichneumonidae > Ophion > Ophion obscuratus. Next base: position 35,301,448 of record OZ023316.1, on the reverse strand, counting down.
CGGGATTAACGTGATCCGTCTGCTTCTGGAGTTTGGTTCCAGCGTTCATAGGGGTGGAAATCGGGTTGCATTCGGACATTCCGAAGTTTTCTAGCAGATCTTTGATGTATCCCTTTTGGTGGATCTGTATGGTGTCGCCTTCGCGTTGAAATTCAATCCCGAGGCAACATTTGACATCTCCGAGATCGTTGATTTCGAAAGACTTGGCCAGATGACGGCTAATTTTGTCGATTGAGTCAGTCCTGCGGGCGGCGATTAATATGTCGTCGACGTAAGTCGCTACAATCGTTGAATCTTCCCCTCGACCAATCCGATATACGCAGGGATCGGCGTTGGTCGGCTCAGCTCCCATTTTTTTCAGTTTTTCGTCAAGTTTTTTATGCCAGGCCCGACCTGCTTGACGTAGGCCGTATAGCGCCTTTTTCAGGTGAAATACCTTATCGCCTGACTTCATGTCTTTAAGCATTCTTGTGGCTTTTCTTTTAATGTTGGCGTCGGATTCATCTCGAGCGATTTCCTCTAAGGCCTCTTCAAAATATTCGGGGATATTCATGTATACCTCTTCCTCGAGAGTTCCATTGAGATACGCCGTAGTTATGTCGAATTGACGAATTTTCATCCCGTATTGAGCTGCGAGGGCGGTAACGAGTCGAATCGAACTCAAGCGCGCCACGGGAGCGAAGGATTCGTAGAAGTCGACTCCAGGCTTTTGCGTGAAGCCTTGAGCGACAATTCGTGCTTTCCTCCTTTTAAGAGTCTTGTCGGGATTGTATTTGTTCCGTAGAACGAATCGGCCTCCGATAGTCGACTTGCACGTTGGTTTGTTGACGACGTTCCACGTGTCGTTTTTTATTATCGATCTTACTTCTTCGGCCATGGCGGTTTTCCACTCGTCCCTGGCATTTTCCGACATTGCGCTTTTCACTGGTATTTCGGCTGTGCATGCCGTCTCCGGCCCGCTGTCCGACGATTCGTCTCCGCCGAGTTCTTCATTGTGATGCTCGGCCTCGTCTTGTTCCATGTTGATTTCGTTTTCTTCCGGGACTCTCGTGATAGCGGGGTGAAACAGTTTTCGTGGTCTTCCCCTGCGTCCTGAACGAATGATGCGTGGCCTTCCCCTGCCACGTCTCGGGGTTTCGTTTTGTTGGTTGTCGATCTCCTCTGTCGTTGCGTCGTCCGTTGGTGGATGTGGGTCCTCGATGATGGTTTCGTGTCGGGTTGCCCTTTCCGTGTCCTTATCTCGAGTTGTCATATTCGCGGGTCGAAAATCTTGGAGATCTCTTGCAGTTCTTGTGGATGTGGATTTTTCTAGAAATTTAACGTCTCGTGAGATTTCTATTCTCCTTTTGACGGGCGTCCAGATTCTGTACCCTTTGGCTTGATCAGCGTAGCCGACGAATGTTCCTTCGTTCGAGCGATGTTCGAACTTACCCTTTTGTTGATTTGTGTTTAGATAGAGAACCTTGCTCCCAAACTCGCGAAAATGAGTCAAGTCGGGCTTCCTCCCGTGCCATGCCTGATATGGCGTCGTTTTCGCCAAACTTCTGGTTGGGCATCGGTTCCGAATGTAGTTCGACGTCGATACTGCTTCCGCCCAGAATGATGCCGGTAGCCTTGATTGTATGAGGAGACACCTGGCCATTTCTACCAGTGTTCTGTTCTTCCTTTCGGCTAAACCGTTCTGCTCCGGGTTCCTCGGTACGGTCATTCTTCGTTGGATGCCGTGTGCGCGTAGGAAGTCGTCAAATTCCTTGTTGGAATATTCGCGTCCGTTGTCGCTCTGTAGGTACTTTATTTTGCGCCCGATGAGGTTCTCCGCCATTGCTTTATACTCTTGGAATGCTTGAAAAACCTCGTTTTTTCTGCGAAGGAAGCGTACTTCGCACCACCTGGTAGCTTCATCGATGAAGGTGACGAAGTACAGGGACCTACGGTTGGACTCTGCTCTCATGGGGCCGCATACGTCCGTATGGATGATTTCTAGTGGTGCGGTCCGTTTCGTATCGCTCTTCGGGAATGGAGCGCGCGTCATCTTGCCCTTGGCGCATATATCACATGTAATGTTTCCCGACAGTCTTACCTTTTCGAGACCTTTTACCATCTCTTTGTTTTTCGCCTTGCGTAGGTCGTCGACGTTCAGGTGACCCAGCCGACGATGCCATAGCTCGAGTTCGGTTATTTCATTTTCCGTACCGTGTTCAGGGGTGAAGTTCGCGCTACACTCGTCTATCAACTTGTCTTGTACGAAGTATAGGCCGCCGACTCGTTCGGCCGTGAGAATGACGTTGTCTTGTCTGTCGAGGATAGAGGCGCGGCATTTGTCGAAGACCACCTTCATTCCGCGGTCGGTGATCTTACCTACGGACAAGAGATTTGAGCGTAGGTCTGGAACGAACAAGGTGTCCTCAAGTTTGACTTTTCGGTTGCGATCCTTGACCTGGGTTAATATTGCAACGGTCCCTTTTCCATTCACGCTCGTCGACGTGTTGCTTGCTAGATTCAGCCGTCCGTGATTTGATTGTTCCATTTTTGCGAACTTGAGTGGGTTGTTGCACAAGTGAGACGTACATCCGCTATCTAGGCACCACTGATCGTCGCGTGACCCTTCGACGCGCAATGCCTTGGCACCGTGTGATGCCGCGTACAGTGTCATGTCTCCGATGGATTTCGCGTATTGCCGAGCGTTTCCGTAGCCTCGCCTGCACTCGGAGGCCTTGTGCCCGATCTTGTTGCACTTGTAACAGCGAATCTTGGGTGACGATTCGTTGTCGTCGTCTTTGACGTTTTGGTCTGCGTGCGCTTAACTTTTGTTTCGGTCATAGAGTCGTTTTGCAAACCCTTTCCCGACTGCCAGGGCGTTCTGCGCTTCCGTTCGATCCTTTCCGCGCGCGTCGTGCTCCTCGATTATTTTAATTTTCAGCGCCTCCGGCACGGGGAGATCGTCACGGGATTCGATCGCACATTGGAAGGTCTCGAACGATGGAGGGAGGCTGTACAATAACAGAATCGAAAGTAAATCTGCGTTTATGTTTACCTCCATGGCTTCGAGCTTGTCCACTACGTCGAAGAATGCCTTGATGTGTTCGCGCACGTCGTCGCCGTCTTGCATCCTTCTCAGCACGAGCCGTTTTAGTAGCGTGGCTTTCCTCGCTGGTCCTTTTGATTCGTACAGTCGTTCCAGTTTCTGCCATAGTTCGTGTGAGGTTGTACAGTTCTTCACCTGCTTCAATTCGGCAGGGCTTATTCCCAATAAAATTTCCGATGATGCCTTCTCGTCGTTTCGTCGCCATTTCACGTCGGCTTCAATGGACGCGGGGTCGTTCGCCGCAGCGGCTGGCCGAAGCTCTTCGCCGTTCACGTATCCCCACCAGTCGGACTTGATTAGCAACGCACGCATGTGTATTTTCCATGTGTCGTAGTTATTGCTAGTCAGAGTCTCGATCTTGGTAATGCCCGACGTTGCGCTCATTTTTCACGACACTGAATATCGTAACGCGTTGATTGCGGTTCGCACGTTTCGTCGCACTTCTCACTTTTACACCTTTTTACTGGTCTACCGCGATGCCTGGGCCCATAACCTATTGGAGAGGTCGTGGGTAGACTCGATGAGAAAAGGAGATGCTACCGTATAACACCGTTGAATTATTTTTATTGAACAAGAACATTGGAATAGACGAAGCGAAACGTCTGCACGTTCGCAGGGTCCGAGAGGGAATAACAAGAAGGCGAGGTATCCTCGCAACGTAACACACGCGCAACATAAGAAACGCGATAAGATGACCAATCCGTATCAGGGCTGGTCGCTAAGGGCTCGCTTGTTATGGACAGCGTTCCCGTTTCTCCGCGTCGTTGCCGAGCGCGGGTCGTACGATGTCGTGCATCTCCCACAATATTTTTTGTTTTGTTCGTTGTTTATTGAAGATACATAAAAAAAAAATTCAAATTTTTCACGCCCCATGGTGACGCTGGGGAAGCTCCCGCGTCAGGTACCTCTGCAGTGGTTCGCGGCACGCAGCAGAACTCTCTTCAAAGTCGATCTGAAAAAAAATACCGAGTGTTTTCGTTAATAATATGATATTTTGAAGAGAAGTACATAGGGATTTGAAAAAATATTGATTTTTAAAAAATAGGCACGCTTTTGAAATTAAAGGACGATTTTCGAGCAAAATTTCTCGTCGAAGATAGGCTATAACTTTTTTTATTATTGAGATATCGAAAAAATCCCATGTACTTCTTAAGATAATCTAGTTTTATTGGTGCAGTCCAAATTTGAAGTCGATCGGATTAAAATTGCGCGAGTTCTGCTGCGTGCCGCACTCAAAAAAGTGGTTTTGAGAAAAACGCGTTCAAAGTTTTAGGTTTGTTAATTTATGCGATAAATTGGAAAAAAAATGTTTACCTTTAATCAGCGATGCCGGCACCATATAGCTGGCCTTTAAGAAGCAAATCATTGTCCCTAGCATCTTTTCTCGAACTTGTAGAGGCTCTTCTTGCCTCTTTTGCAGCGTCTGTGAGCGAGCGCTCCGCCAGCTCGATCCGCGCTGCGTCGGTTTCAACGCAAAAATTGAAACAATTTGGGCCGATAGTTATCCCCAACGTCTCCAAAACTTTCATGAGGCTTCTCAGGCCATCACTGAATAATAATACCGCGATATCAGCTGCAATATCGACGATTGACGATTGACGACTTGAACATTTTTCAATTATCGCCATCTATGGCTTTTTTTCGAAAATATATTTATAACAATAGCCGGTTTTTGTGAAGGGAGACAAAAGAATACCTGGGAAAGACCCGCAGGACCTGGGAAAGGCCCGGTATACCTGCCGACCCTGAGGCGCGCAGCTGCGCGGGACCCCGAGCGTCACGGAGCGCTGCACCATTCCACAAAATATTCAATATCTCCGAAAATAATTATTTTTTCGACCTGGGTCCAACGGCATCTTAATCTTAAATGTATTTTAGATTTTTCGAGATGGCTTTCAAAAAATCGATTTTTTGAAGCCGTCACAGTGGTGTTGTCCCTTAAAATACGGCAATCAGTCTGATTCTTATGTCAAATAAAAGCACTCATGAAAAACAGCAAATACTTTTTTAAACGTTAATTTTTTTTTACATTTTCTTAACGGTTGAAAATGTCTTTGAAAAAATGAGTCCTCACGGTATACACGGATGCGGCCGTGAATATTATCTGAAACAAAATTTGTAAAAAGATTATCAATCAGTATGAAAGCTGCTATCTTGCTATGAAGATTTCAAAAAATCAAAATTGACAAAATGGCGGTGGTTTGAAAAAAACTATCGAATTCAGCCTATTATTTCGACAGTTTTTCGTTAAAATCATCAATATTTGAAAAACAGCTTCCATAGCAAGATAAATAATGGCGTGAAGAATGTCGTGTCGATATTTGAGACGGATAGCTTGAAAACTCTTTCTTCGAGAGTGTACACCGTTTTCGAAAAACTACATTTCGAGAAAAACGCGTCCTTCCGCGCCAGGTCTCACGCAGCTGGTCGAATCTCTTTTTCTGACAATGAGAAAGGCTGTAGCAACCGAAATAATTCGAATTTCGCGCCAAAAATTGAACAGCATGTTTATAACCGTTTATACTATCGGATAATGAAGAAAATTAGATTTTTTGCAAATTTTACACTGTGATGATCCCTTAAGCTTCGATAAATCTGAGTTTGGACGCCAACTCGAGGATGCCTGTATTCGAGAGCTCAACGCGAATTTTCGGAGCGACCTGTGGGGCCACAATGGTTACGGTGTAATAACGAGAAATCTTCGAAAACTTCGCGCCGCTAAACACGTAATAATCATACTTATCGATACACCTAGAAATAAACAGGATGCTTAAGAAATTGTTTTTTGTTCTAGAGAAATGGAGCTTTTGCAGTATATTTCGTGCAAACAAAATATGCAATGTAAACGAACTGAAACAGAAGCAAAATTGAGCTATGTTTGGGATTTTCTCGAATAAATTGACCCCGCTGATCTTGTTCGTCACAGTTTTTTCAACCATCAACGAGTATTGAAAAAATTCACGTTAAAGTTTCGACATGAAAATGCTTCGTATACTTTCGAAATATATTTTACGAAAATTCCTATCTAATTGTTGTATGAGTAAAGAATGAAATTGCACGTCTTGTGTTTTGCAGATCCCGTGCAGAAATTTTGGCAGGGATACAGCTGGATTCTGACTTGTATCCCGGGCTCCCAGTCGGGATCTAGTCCGATATCGGATCAGATTCGAAGACTAAATGTAAGATCCGTAAACTGGATTCCATTAGGGATCCAGAACCGGATCCTTTAATGACTCTAAATAGATTCCCCATGGAATCATTAAGGAATCTGGGAAGGATCACGGGTGAATACAGGCTGAAATAAAATGACAAAAATGGAATTATGACATGTTAAATTTATTATAAAAATAAATAACATTTATAAAGTTTTGGTGCATTAAACTATCAATAAAAAAAAATTTGTCCAAAGATTCAAATGGCAGATCGCGCTCATCGCGAGATTTTGATGTGAATTTAAAAAAATTCACATCAAAATCTGTGAATGCAAATGTATTGACAAGAAATTATAAATACAAAAAAATTCACAAAATTAGTTGTGAATTTTTTCGTATTTAAGACAAATTAAAATCAAATTCAAAATGATTAGATTAAATTTTGCGCCAAAAGTGAGTTCGTACGTATTTTGAGAGAAAACATTGCCTCGAGGCAAAGAAATGTTTGCACATAACTTTTTGTGCGAACATTTCTTTGCCTCAACACAATGTTTTCTCTCAAAATACGTTTACACTTGTGGTGTAAATTTTAATATAACTGTCGTGAATTCGATTTTTATTTTCTTCAATTTGAGGAAATTCACAACTCATTTTGTGATTTTTTTCATATTTATAATGTAATATTTGAAACTCACAACATTTTTTGCAAAAATTTCTTTGTCTCGACGAAATGTTTTCTCTCGAAATACGTAAGAACTCACGGTTGGTGTAAATTTTAATCTAGTCATTGTGAATTTGATTTTAATTTGTCTTAAATACATGTTTATACCCACCGACATGTCGGTGAGTATAAACAGAGACTTATTCCCCAAAACCGGTATCCCGGTTAGAATCCAACTTGCATCAGTATCGGAATATGTACGACGACGATGGCATAATTTTGAAAATGTTGGCATCACGTGTATTTTCGGTATTACTATGTAATTCCTATCTATAGATAGGAATTTTATAGATAGGAATCTATAGACAGAAATTCCTTTCTATAGATAGGAATTCCATAGTAATACAGAAAATACACGTGACGCCAAAATTTTCAAAATGATGCCATCGTCGTCGTACATATGCCGATACTAATGCAAGTTGGATTCTAACCGGGATACCGGTTTTGGGGAATCCATGACAAATCCTGATCCGGATTTGATCGGACATAGGGTATCCCGGTCAAAATTTCTGCACGGGATAGAGAACATGACGAAGTCCCGTTGTCATGGTTTCACGGTATACCCACCGTCGGTCTTTTATCCGATCTCTTATCGAGAATGGAAGCAATATTTCACGAAGGACACTACGAACGATACGATGAGGAAAACCAATGCAGCCCGAGCGATTCACGTATGGAACAAATTCGGTATGACGGAGAACGTCGAAACCGGTAGTCAAGTTCCGTATGACATCGTTGGAAAAAAATTTTGCCCCCTAGCTTACAAAAACAGCGGGAGCAGTTTGTAAGCAGGAAACTTAGAATCAGGATAAATTTTCGAAGCCGTGGAAAAAATGTTGGTATCCAGCCAGTCATACGTGGCTATCGTCTTTTTCTAAAGTTTACGTGTTACTGATAGATAATGACCCTTTCGTTACAAAAGTTGACTTGGTATAGTCACCTAAACCGCTCAAACACTTGCTGTGAACATTAAAAATAACCTATAATCTGGCTTCGAAATAAACACTTTAGATTTGCAATTAACATAGCCACGCAGTCGCAGGCTAACCAACATTTTTTTCGGCCAATGGTCTCGTCTGTTTCGCGAGCCAAACGGAGAAAAGATGATTTATTTTCATTTATTGAATGCCGTACATTTAGCGTACTTTGGTTTAAAGCAATTATATTTTTATTTGCTTCTACCTAAATATTTATTAGGCTCAAAGGAGTAGTTGACTTCGAAGCATTCGCCTCTTCTCGCATAAAACTTTCATAGAGTTTGTTTGGGTTCAAGTTAAATAATTTCTTTACTGGAGTATTCATTTATTTAGCAAACGCTGATTGATCGAATTCAAATTAATGCTTAGTATACGAAACTAGAGCCCGCTGTACACCATATTCTAAACGGAACCATCGTTTTTCGTGACCCTATTATAAATTAACTACCTTAAAATTTAATTTTCGTTATTTTGTACAAAAACTGAGATACTGTTCGAAATTGTTAATCGTCGTTGTGGATACGTTTTTTTATGGTTACGAGAATTAAAAAAAAAAACGATTTTTTTAAAGTCTATTCTTTAGGAATGTGATTCTCGTGGAGCCCTGCATCTCTTTGATTGCTGTACAATTAATATTTTTCCAAGCCGCCAGAAGTGAACATTTTATTGTAGAAATTAGAGTACTCTTATTCGACCGCCGCCATTTCATATTTTCAAAAAAAACCTCATTAGATGGTCGAACGATAACCACATTCGAAAAGAACATAGTTTTCAAAAATCGTTTGTTTCAAATGACAAGGAAAGCCGCAGACACAACGCCCGGCGTTAAAAAATGTTCGCGACCATCAAATATTAAGTACAATTTCGAATAAAATGCTTAGAACAAATTTAAGACGTTATTTCAAATGTGTTTAAATATAACTGTGAAATACTAAACACTGTCGTTCTAACCGTTGGTTTAAAATTAATTCCCAAAAAATCGCCTTGATAATGGGTGTTCACACTAGAATAGGGCCTTAATTCCCGTATGATGAAACATGAAATAGTAAACGAAATAACTTCACGAAAATGGTAAAGATATTCCAAGAACGTCTATTGATGTTGCTGGAATATCTTATCACATATATTTACATGACTGTGTAAAGAACATCTATTGATTCTAAATGCTGGCCTTTTTCTGAAACGAAATGCCACACGTTGAGCAATTTCGGCGCCCTACTTCTACAGCGGTAGGGAATGCAGGGCTCTGCCGGTTTGTCATTGACGTAACGCCGTTGCCTACCGCTAGATGCCATCCCTGCTGCGTATTTACATGGTTTACGAAAAGTAAAGCGCCATCTACAAGCATCTTGAAGAAATCGAGTTTTAGAAAACTGCTATACCTTTATTGATACCTATTCTTATAGCTAATGCTGATACCTTTCTTGACGCGATCCTTCCAGGATATTGAGGGGTTACCCCCACTTGCGATTTTGAAAAAATCGATTTTTTTTATTGCATTTTTTTGAAGTATAAGTATGTGAGAATATGTCCTGAAAATTTCAAGTCGATTCGAACAAAATTGACTGAGATATGAGCGTTGAAAGTGAAGAATCCGTTGTGTATACGACCGGAAATTTAAACTTTAAACGCGTTTTTCTCAAAATGGCATTTCTGAAGTCGGTGACTAAGATTACTCGAACACTAATGAACCGATCTTCTTGAAATTTTGCAGGCTTATTTAATACATAAAAATGTAGTCTTTAATCGTTCGATTTTTTTTTTCGAAAAAAATGGCCATTTTATAGCCAAAAAACGGCCGTTTTTTTTCGTTAAAATCGAACCATTAACTTTGACTGTCCGCCATTTTGTGAAAAATGAATATTTTTTAAAATCCTTCGATTAAAGACTAGTTTATACTTATGTTTGACTAAATCCATCCGCATTTTTTTTTTCAGATGATCCACTTCGCCGCAATGTTGGTCACCGCAAACCGTGTATATAAAAACATTATTTCATTGACGGCCATTTGCCACTAAACAATGTAATATTTTTCAACCAAAAAATTACTGAAAGTTCTTCAAGATGTGTTCTTTAAGATGGTATATTGATCGATTAAAAAAGTTTTGCAGTTTTCTTTAAAAAAATTGATGAAAAAGGTCTTTTTTGCGCTACAAGTGGGGGTAACGCCTTAAGGTGTGACAATACGCTTTGTACAACCTGTATCAAGAGACGGCGCAGCGCCATGGCGTCGAATAATTGAAAATACATTCCTTAAGGGGCTATACCAGTGTGACACTTTCAAAAAATCGATTTTTTTGCGTTTCTCGACAGTTTATACTTTCAAGAATATCAATATCACTTTATCTTGCAAAAATCGATAGTTAAATCTTTAAACGCATTTTTCTCGGAATTAGACTTTTCAAATTTGCTGACATTGTAACTCAAGGAGCAATTATCCGATTGACTTGAAATTTGAACTGAGTAGTCTTGAATATATTTGCTCTACAATGACGTAGGACATTTTTGATTAGATGAAAATTGATGATTGGGCATTGGAAGAAACCACCATTTTACAGGCAAAAAAACAGACTTTTTTCATATCTACGCGATTTTGTTAGATTTTGATATTTTTCGAAAATCCTACGTCATTGTACAGGAAATACCTTCCAGTTTAACGACATTTTTTCCTTTTTCGGTTTCAGCCACTCAATCGGCCGGAATCACGTCAGCAGTGGAGAAACTTTTTTTTGGCGCCTCCGTAGGCAGCGCATCAGTCGCTTAGATCTCAATATTTTTCTATGAAACAATTATGTAATATAATTTAATGAAACATTTGATTGTGTACTTTTCTTCCAAAAAATTCCCGAAAATCACCAAAATTTTCAGCGTTCACACATAGCCCCTTAACGGCGGGGTAAAGTTAATTCGGCGAAAAAAGGCATGTTTTTAAGATTTTTGTTGGCGTAACGAATAGTGTTCGTTTATTGAAAAAATTACATATAATAAAGTAACATTTGAACAACATTCTCCTAAATTTGCATTGCAAAATATTCAAAATTGAGCGAGTGAAAATTAAACCCCGGAGGCGCCTCGAAAAAAAGTTGGTTTGCGGTGTGCACCATAACTCGCAACAGAATCATTTGAAACAAAAAAATCAAAATGCATTTGTTAAAGGAGATGTTTCTCGGGGTAATGACGGGAGGATTTTTTTTTTTTCGATTTTTCGATTTTTCGTAGCACTTGGGAGCCACAAACCCGATTTTCGCTAAAAAATCGGCTAATTTGTTGTTGAAAAATTAGTAATTATTCAAAAAAAACGAAAAAGCTCTCGACAATACCTGGTGAATTATGTGAAGAAGTACTGTGCAAAATTTCAAAGCGATTGGTTCAGTAGATTTTGAGTTATCGTGCACACGGACTTCAAATATGACAAGTCTCAGAAAAACGGTTTGAAAAACGCAGAAGAGAAGAGACGAACGGCATGGAGCAATAGACGCTCAAATACTCATAACTTCGTCAATTTTACTCCGATCGACTTGAAATTTTAACACAATTTTCTTGATATATTATGCATTCATTTAAAAAATTAAACAAAAATGAAAAAAAAAATTTTAATACTTTACCCCGCCCTTAACGTCAAAGATTGCGCCATGCATTCTTGTATACAGTGAAGAAGGCTTTCAATACACTGCCACCCCTATTATCGGAACCTCCATGGAAGCAACAGGCCCCCACTATGTAGCCAGTGCCGGATTTATACTTTTCTTAAGGCACCACACCACGTTTCGTGCGCGTTACGAGGGTGTATTTTTCGTAATTATTTTCAAGCAATAGATAAATGGATCTTTTAAATTTATTAATACTCATAGTCAATATATACATATAGAAGACTGTACGCAAATTTTTGTACTCGAATCTAAAGGATCCGACTAAAGGATTCCGTGGACAGCCGCATAGCTGGATAGGTCATGGCGAAATACTTACTTGAGAATGTTTGCATTCGCAACGCCATCTGTAACTCAAGTTGCCCAGCGAGCCATGAGCCAATCGCTCGATGGAACTACACGTAGTCACATAACCTCACTTTGTCGTTTATGACCAAGATCAGCTGGACAGTGGCTAAACAAGGGCTAAATAACAAAACATTTATAATATTAATAGCTCATATCGAGCCAACCATTGGTCAGTTCGTATGAGCTGAGCGAAATTGCTCAGCGTGTGGTATTTCGTCGCAAAAAAAGTCAATCTTTCAGAATCAATAGATTCTCCGAATACCTTTCTCGTTATCGTGAACTTCTTTCCTTCACTATTTCGTGTTTCAAGCATTCGGGAATTAAGGAATACACCCAGGACGTTCGTATAAATTCCTAGATTCACAACCCTCGTGTTTAAATAAGTACAACAGCTTCGCAATTTTTAAAAAACGTTAATTTATTCACGTAAAATGCTATTGTCTATAAAGTGATAGTCATCGACTACTTCTCAGTTCGTGAGTCTTCAATTGTGAGCGACGCGAACTTGCTACATCAAGCGAGTTCGGTGAACACTACATTCGCGTGAAAATGAATTCATGAGCGTTCTCTTCATTCATGCGGTTCATTTTTCCAGCGTGTACGCAGGCGTTTGTGCATACAGATATGTATCTACGCAGCCAGAGAGCGACCATAAGTGGCGATATATTTACATAAAATACATGAATTTGTACTTTTTGATAGTTTCGGGAAGGTTCGCCAATGCGAGTAGCTTAGACATTTTGCAATTATTTTTCTCTGCCCGCATTGAACTACTTTGGCTTTCTCACAATTGTGATAAAAGAAGAACCCCCAATTTCGGTATAGAGATTCACCGGTAACGTTCGCAGTCTTGGATCTTCATTAACAATGTTTTCCTGTCTTTTACACCGTATCGTCTAAGCTCTTCGCTACAGTGAAGCTGGTCGCCACATCGCTATTGTCTTACAGCATTTCATCGTATTACGAAGATCATTGGTTTCCCATACAAATGGTTTCGATTCTGTATACAAGAAAGTTCGGATAACGCATTAGATTTGGCAATTCAACAGAAACAATGGTTTGGCAATACTGATTTGGGAGCAACATCATGATAAAGTTCCTTATTACGAATTTCACAGTAACGAATTTGTATATCTCTTATTTTATATATTTGATTCCTCGGATTGATCTCAGGAATGTGTGACAATACTGCAGTTGTTTTTGTAACATTTCTTTTGAATTTATTTGCTTAATTTTTATCTCACATCAAATTGAGATGGAAACGTCCGATTGGAGTACTTTGTTCGCTTTAACGTCAGTATGATATCTCCGGAGTTTAAGGCGGTATATACATTTACAACGATCAAAGAATCGATTTCTTGTGTTTCTTTAGCTGATAGAATTATATATGTAGAATATATTACCAAAGTTTCAAAGCGATATTCGAAAAACTTCGAACGTTACAGCCCGTCAACGCTGTGCCTCATCGCTCGGATTCGAAACGCGCGTCGCAAATAGAAGCGAGAGCGGAGAGGGGCAGGCAGAGATGGGCAGAAAGTAATTAAATTAACAACTAACAATTACAATTACTACTGTGATTGATAATTCGATTACTTTGTAACAGATTACTTGAGTAATTCGTTACCGGAATACCAAGTGCAATTTAATTTATATTTTTTTCTCAGCGTTTTTCTCAAAACAGAAATTTCGAAATTGGTGTGCAGGATTGATAAAAAAACTATTAAATTGAAGGTAGAAATATTGATAATATCACTACCTTCTACTTGACGAGAATTGTTTTTGAAAAATTAGGAAAAGAACTACTTTTTTTATCCAAATTTTACATAAATTTTGCGAGAAATATTGATTTTTTTTTTTTCGTAAATGCGGTCCATTCTTCCAAATTTGCATTTTCTTCATTTTAATTACTGTTAAATAGTTTTACAGTATTTTAATTTAATCAAATTTAATTACTGTCAACTATTGATGTTCTAACTGATCTAAAAGAAAATTTTTTTTGCAATCAAATTCCACAGGAAGTTAGACTGCACGCCGATTTGCAACTACTGCGGCAACCTTGCTGTAAAACTCTGCTGCAGCTCCGCCATTTTGGCGATAAATGAATTAAAAAAAATGTTTTGTATACTTAAATATACTATTGAAGTATACCTACAGTTTGATAAATGTAGAATAATTATTTCTTAGTTTGAAAAATCCGCTAAAATTGCTTAATTTTTTCCCGTCTAAACGTATATCCCGCCTTAATATAAGCAATAAATACTTTCCCTCTTATGAGTCATTTTTTTCGGTTGATCAAACGAAACTTAGTGTCATATCGTTCGATCGACTGCCCCCATCTGGACTGGACAAAGCAAAACATTCCGTGTTTAACGATATCTCTCTTTCGCATCACATTATTGATATTATGGCGGCTTTACATTGGCCTTTGTTTTATCCAATGACTCAATACAATTGAGAGCTGGTAAATTGTCGTCTACGCGAACTTCTGCTTCCCTTATTTTTGTTTCTCTTACGGAAATCCCTTTTTTCCTTCATTTAATGCATTGGACGCGTTGTCGCTAACTAAAAAGCATCGAACGCATATTCTTATCCCGAATATAACTTCGAAAAGTGTAAGGTCAGTGTTCTTCGACTTTTGTTTTTTTAAACTGATACTTGTGCACTTGTTCAACATTAGTTTCTGCACCTATGTACACGGTAAATTTATGTTTCGTAGTAAAGAGATAAAGGGCTAAAAATAAGTTGGTGAAATAAGAGCTTTTTAAGCCGAGATGGCTGCTGAGTGCCGAACCCTCGAAGCTCTACGTAGCTGATGATCGTTGCATTTTGCGCCGCAAGAAATTAGGGATAAAGTTCCGACAAGCGTCAACCGCAGATCGAGCTCAAATTTTGCGCGGACCTTCCTTTTAATATTCTAAGGGATCCCCTAAAAGGATTTTTTGCGACTTGCATAATTTGTCGTGATATCGATTTTTGAAAGATACCCTGCGACCTGTATTATCGGCACAGCACTGGGACTGGCTCCGCATCATAATTGCAAAAATTGAGGTTGCGCACCATCCACCAAAACCGATTCTACGCAGCTTAGGTAGCTGATGGCAGTACTCCTCAAAGCCCCTTCTCTCATTGTCTGGCATGTTCCGGGCCTCGCGATAGGGCCTTCTCCCACCACGCCCTACACCGATCGATATTTGGCACGTAGTGGGGGGGATGTTGCATCTCCGGAGGTCCCGATAATCGAGGTCACGGTATATTTATTTTACTGCGCTCTTTTATGTATACCTAATAGACTCAGCTCTGGCGATACCTATTTAAGTGATCGCACTATAAAAAACCCATAAAAATTACAAAACCATTATGAGTACAAGTAAGTTTTGAAGGATTTACAAGAGAGGGCGTTACTAGTATCCAATCGCATCGGACCATAACCTTCATGTTCAAGCGTCATTATTAGGCTTTAGTTTTCAGTACGTCTTATTTTGTCGAAGTGTAAATAGATTTTTTAACTCCAAATATGTTAACCTTTGTGCCAACGAAACGCAATTTGTGGGGAGCTTTACTATTCTGCTTCCATTTGAAAAAAAAGTAGCTGAAGGTCATCTATTGCTGTGTGCGGCTTATGGGGACCGTGCTCTATCAATCTCAACTTGTGAGAACTGGTTTAGACGGTTTAAATGTGATGATTTTGACACGAAGGATAACGAACGTGACGGTAGGCCATAAACGTTTGAAGCTGAAAAATTGGAGGCATTATTCAACGAAGACTCGTGTCACAAGCAAGAAATAATTGCAGAATGGTTGGAAGCGACTCAACCATTTTTGCACAATAAAGCCCCAATTTTCACAAAAAATCCTTTAAAACTTACCCCCAATATTTAAAATACTGCAAAAATCGTATTTAAGGAGCAGCGGGAGCGCAGTAAAATAAATAACTGGCGAAATTGAATCTTTCGAAAATATTGCGAGTCGCCAAAAATCGTTTCAGATTATCTCTTAGAATGTTAAAAAGAAGGTACGTGCAAAATTTCAGCTCGTTCAGCAGCTGACCCTTTTCGGAACTTCATCCTAAAAGGTTATTTTATTTGAAAAAAAAACGTGTATTCAAGTAGACTTTGTTATTCAGTGATATGAAATTATATATACGATTTAAACAAATATATTGTTTCGCCAAAAAAATACTGCGTCGAATGGGACTCTAGTAGTATTTCGCTCAAGTTCGATAATTTTATTCATTCCGTAAAAAAATATTTTCGCCCTTAGTGTTTGCAGACGAAGTCTTGAAGCTTGTCAGCATAAAATTTTGGATCCAAAATGACGATTGAAAATTTCAAACAGTATGTCAGCTGCTGTACAAAATAACAAAGGTTACATTTCAAGGTAATTCGTAATACGATCACGGAACACGACGGTTCCGTTTAGAATGTGACGCACAGCGGGCTCTCGAGCCGCCCACTGAACCTTCATTTGAATTCAATAAGTCAGCGTTTACTAAATGAATAAATACTCGAGGAAAAAAAAATACTTGACTTGAATAAATTATTTCATTGAAGTTAAACCTTTATGAAAGATGTATTCAACATAAAACGTATGCTTCGAAGTTAGCGTGAGGCCAGACGAACGTAATTGACGCTGTGTAATTTACTTCGCGCAATTTATCCTGCATTCGGTTTCCATATAAAAGTGCGGTTTGTGCCGCACGACAACGCAAAAACAAATGAGTTGTCTCCAACCACCTAAAACGCTGTCAATATCGATGTGCATGAACACGTCCAAAGAATACGAGGTTTGTTAAAAAAAACAAGGTGACTTTTTAACTACGTACATTCGATTTTCGATATTTTTTGTTGGTTATGTTGGTACACATGTCGCCAGCATATGTCGACATTATCAGCCATTTTGCATATTTCGTTTGTTTTTGACAGAAATAAAGGTTAGACGTGTTTTGGTGTGCTTGGCGATTTTGTGCTATCGATTTGTGGCAAAACAATTCATGGATTTTGCATCACGATATTGCACCTGCTCATACATCGTTGCTCGTTTGTAATTCTTTGGCTAATAACAACACCGTAATCATGCCTCAGCCACCGTATTCACCGGACCCCCTGCGACTTTTTTCTGTTCCCAAAACTGAAAAGGCCTGTGAAAGGATGGAGATTTGCCACGATTGAGGAGGTAAAGAGCGCATCGCTGGGAGACCTCAAGGTCATACCAAAAAGCGCACATCAGAAGTGCTTCGAGGATTGGAAAAAGCGTTGGCACAAGTGTGAGGATATTACTTTGAAGGGGAAAAAATAGATAATGATGAATAAATAAATGTTTTTCGAGAAAAATAAAAAGTCACCTTATTTTTTGAACAAACCTCGTACATATTCTTTTGATTGTGTGTGGCACACCGATATGTCACTGCGGAGTCTACCGGCGGAAATGTATACTACATTTTCTGTGTCCACTATCAACACGGGGCCTGTGCTTCCATGTACTTAATATATGTTCTTTGCTTAAGGGGTAGCACCACTGTTGAGTTTTCATGATAATTTTTTTTTTTATTGATGATGAATCTATTGAATTGATGCATTTTTTAAATTAATTCATAACTCCGACAATTTTCATTCTTTTCGCTCCAAATTTTGTTCACATCTCCAAAATAACATTCCTAAGAGAAATACGTACGGGATTTTCCATGAGTTAATTATAACATTAGTTATTAACAAATGATTGTTCTTTTTTCTGTCGAAAATTGAGTTTTTACTTTAAAGGCTTGCCAATTACACGAACATTCATATTTTCAAAATCCACTACGTATTTCTCTAGCTATACACGTGTAAATTGATATAATTTTTTTATAAATTCAAATTTGTGTCACTTATCCACTTATCCTCTTACTTGTCCTTCCACCAATAAAAAAATCGCGAAAAATCACTTAATTTTAGACGTTTACAGTGGTGTAAGCCCTTAAAAGCAACTGAATTGAATACGTCCGTCTGACAGCTTAACGGAGTTTCAGTTGAACGTGAATTACGCGATGAAAATTACGATCGTCTGGCCTCACCCTTAAAGAGTCTTATGAGTCCAATAAATACTTAGGTAGAACTGAATAAAAATATAATTATTTTACATCGAAGTACGTTTAACGTACTTCGCATTCAATAAATGATAACAAATCATTTTCTCACCGTTTGACTGGCGAAACAGACGAGACCATTGGCCGAAAAAAATGTTGGTTAGCCTGGGACTACGTGGCTGTGTTAATTGCAAATATAAAATGTTTACTTCGAAGCCAGATTATAGGATATTTTTTATGTACACAGCAGGTGGTTGAGCGGTTTAGGTGACTATACCAAGTCAACTTTTGTAACGAAAGGGTCATTATTTATCAGTAACGTGTAAACTTTAGAAAAAGACGATGGCCACGTATGACTAGCTGGATACCAACATTTTTTCCACGGTTTCGGCAATTTATCCTGATTCTAAGTTTCCTGCTCACAAACTGCTCCCGCTGTTTTTGTAAGCTAGGGGGCAAAATTTTTTGGCAACGATGTCATACGGAACTTGACTACCGGTTTCGACGTTCTCCGTCATACTGAATTTGTTCCACACGTGAATCGCTCGAGCTGCACTGATTTTCCTCATCGTATCGTTCGTAGTGTCCTTCGTGAAATATTGCTTCCATTCTCGATAAGAGATCGGATAAAAGACCGACGGTGGGTATACCGTGAAACCATGACAACGGGACTTCGTCATGTCCTCGGTCTGCAAAACACAAGACGTGCAATTTCATTCTTTACTCGTACAACAATTAGTTCGAAATTTTTGTAAAATATATTGGGTTGATACAAAAATCTTGCAACACACAACACGAGTAAAAAAGAAAAATATTTTATTTTAACAATAAACGATTATTCAGTAATGTAGGCTCCCTCCGCATCTACAACTCTTGCCCAACGCTCTGGTAGACTTTGCACGCCCGCAGACCGGAATTCTTTTGATCGTGAATTAAGAAAGTCGTCCAATGTATTTTTGAGATCTGACAGTTCATCAAATTTTTTATCCCGTAAATAGTTCTTCAAAGCTCGAAACAGGTGATAGTCGGTAGGTGCTAAGTCTGGTGAATACGGTGGGTGTGGTAGAACTTCCCATCCTAGCTGCGAAATAGTTTCTTGTGTCATCTTAGCTACGTGGGGTCGAGCATTGTCATGGAGAAGCCGAACGTGAAGACGTTTACGCCTTTTCTGTTTCATAATTTTAGCCACCTTTTGCAGTTATGCAGAATAAATCTCTGCTTATATTGTGGTGTTGGTTGGCAGAAATTCGTAATAGAGCATGCCCTCAGAATCCCACCAACAACAGAGTAAAACTTTCTTCATTTCACGAGGCTGTTTAGGGGTCGGTTCTGGTTTTTCCCCTTTCGATAGCCACTGACGCTTGCGCGTGTGATTAACATACAACACCCAGCTTTCATCCCCAGTGACTATTTCTTCAAGAAAGTCCTTCCTTTGCGGACGATGCAGGAGTGAAAGACAGATGGACATGCGTGTTGCTTTGTTTGATTCGCTGAGATTGTGCGGTATCCAAGACGAATCAACTTTCCTATATCCCATCTCTTGTAAATGTCGAAGGATAGTAGGATGACTGAAGTTGAGTTTGTTGGCTAATTCTCGTGACGACATTTTAGGCTTTGCCTTTATAAGTGCTCGCAGTTCTTCATCGTCCACAATCGATTCCCTGCCGGACCTAGGTTTGTCTTCAAAAGATGTATCGCCAGAATGAAAACGCTGATACCATCGGGAGACCGTTGAATAATTAACTACATTAGCCTTGAACGCAGTGCACATATTACGGGCTGCAGCTCTTACAGAATGCCCTTGCAAGAATTCGTAATATGCGATTGCTCGAAGTGCACGTTGATCCATCTTTGCTCATACTGATTCCGCGGAACATCTGACTCGCTTATATATCCTGCGGCATGGAAGGTTCTAGACCATTCTTGTATTTCCTATTCTCGAATGTTCTCGAACTTCATTATTAGGAAAAATATTTTAATTGAAAAAAAAGTGTTGCAAGATTTTTGTACCAACCCAATATTTCGGAAGTATACGAAGCATTTCCATCTCGAAACTTTGACGTGAATTTTTTGAATACTCGTCAATGGTTGAAAATACTGTAACAAGCAAGATGAGCGGGGTCACTTTATTCGAGAAAATCCCAAAAATAGCAAAATTTTGCATCTGTTTCGGTTCGTTTACATTGCATATTTTGTTTGTACGGAATATACTGCAAGAACTCCATATTTCTAGAACAAAAAACATTTTTTTCAAAGCATCCTTTTTTTTTCTTTAGGTGTATCCATAGTACGATTATTACGTGTTTAGTGGCGCAACGTTTTTGAAGATTTCTCGTTATAACACCAGGACCATTGTGGCCCCAAAGATCGCCCCGGAAGTTCGTTTTGATCTCTCGAATACAGGCATCGGCGAGTTGTCGTCCAAACTCCGATTTATCGAAGCTTAAGATTCCTGCAGCGACAGAGTACTCGTTCTCAGCGCCGGCGAAGTTAGTCAGGCCGTCCAGGGAACTGGAAACGGCAGAAAATTATTTTTTACCCTCGACCACCGGAAATTGGACGAATGAACGCGTGTTCCTCGAATAGATTGGGCGCTATTGAACTCGCTTATCACTTGGCGGAGCGATAGGCGATAAAGCTTTCACAGTGCGGTCGCACGAGTTGTCACTACGTTGTAATCACGAATATAAAAATTGTCGGAAGTAAAGGCAAGGAAGTGTTATAGGTCGTTCTGATAAAGAGTTTGTTTCTCGAGAAAATTCACTCCCGCTCTGCTTAAGGGGGGAGATATCTTTAGGCGATGAAAAAATGGGCTGATTTTTCATGTTTATTTTTTCAAAGGAAATATTTTTTCACTCTTTTTGAGACTTAGCGTATGTTTCGTTACTACTTTTGGCTGTTACATGATATATTTTTTGTATTGATTTTCAAAAATGGCGTGAAGTATAGCTAAAAAAATAATCGACTGATTCACATGAAATTTGGTATCAATCTTTCTAATCTTATTGTCTAAAGCATGAACCTAAATATTGGCGAAAATTAAAAAACGTCTTTTTTTATTGCCAAATGTAGCCACTTTTTTTTTTACAAAATAAGAATTCTGTTTTTATTTTGTTTTAACGGAAAATTCTGGTTTTATTTTGTTTCAAAGTATACCATGTCATCGATTTTCAAAATTTCTCCCTTTTTCTTGATTCATATTCTGCGTATGAGTGTTGATGAAAGAAAAATGTTCGTTGATTTTTTTCAGATTAATCCTGCCGCTTAGAAGACTGTGCCATACCTCCGCCATTTTTAAAGATTGATAAAAACGATACTATGTAACAGCAAAAAGTAGTAATAAAACATACCGTAATTCTCATAAATGTTGGAGAAAACTTTTCTTAAAAAAATCATGCAAATCAACAATTTTTTTCTCGCCTAACGGTAACGCCCCCTTAAAACAAAATCACGTACTAGAGTCTGTGCCTTCGATTTTCTTTGACCAAATCTGAATTTTCCTTCTCGATGCAAAATTAAAAATTCAATAATCTTGCCACGTTTTTTTAGTGGGCTAATTTTCGGACATGCTTTCATACAAACTGACGTTGTAACGACGAAGTCGAGGTCCAAGTAAATTCCACCAAACTTCCAGAGCGTGAGATATCTGAGTATGTCGGACATGTGACTTATGGGCCATTTGCTGGTTCTGAGCACACCGCTGGTGTACCAATCCTGAATGGGTGAATTTTTCACGTAATCGTCCATCGATATCGTTCGTATCCTCACGTTGTCATACTTTGTCAATTGTTCCGCTATGTGTTTCGAGGCGTTGGACAATTTTGCTGGCGTCAATATAAGCAGATAAATCGTCATTTCTGGATTCATTATTGCTGCCGATTCGACAGCGCAGGCTTGTCGAGACGATAAAACTCTGCCCTCATCGCCACAGGAGGATGTTTCGTGGAAGAATATGTTACTTCCCGATGTCAACGGTTCATATTCTGAAACTGAATTCAAAATAAAAGATACATTTTATTTACAAATTTTTAAATACACCCATAGTACGACTTCAAATTGAACTTTAATTTTCTGTATTTAGACTTTGAGTATTGTCATAATGTATCGCTTCACTCAAAAATTGAGTCGTTGGGGGATTACTTACCCACACTGAGAGAAATATATTGTGTTCTCAACCATATTTTAACTATACAGTAAAACCTCATTTATTCGTTTTGTACTTATACGTTTTTATCATTTATCCGTCAAATTTCTCTAGTGCGGCAGATTCCGTTCATAAAAATAGTAATAAAGTTTTATTTCGACGTTTTTCGGGCTTCTACTTCATTAATTTCCTTCCCCAGCGTAGGTTTCGAGGTTTGTTTTTCTCAGTTATACGTTAATCACACGTGATATTCTCTCGCCGGAGAAAATTTCATGTGACTGCGTTTTGATGTTTCCATGTTTTGATGTTTCGATGTTTTGATGTTTTGATGTTTCGATGTTTTGATGTTTTGATGTTTCGATGTTTTGATGTTTTGATGTTTTGATGTTTCGATGTTTCGATGTTTTGATGTTTTGATGTTTTTGACCTCTACTGTTTATGCATGTACTGTGATTACATATCTCATATCAATACGAATCTGTCTGTTATTCACTAGTCTGACACCCGTAAGATCCTAATATTGAACTGAAATATAGATATATTGATTAAAAATATTGCCTGTGATATGCGACGGTCTAATCGGAATCGAATCTAGAACCTATCTGCCTACCTTCTACCTATCCTACACACGCTGCCACTCCGCTACCGAGTACTTTTGGCATCTTCAGCACAGATTTGGCATAAGAGTCCGGCAGTACTTCCAAAAAAGTGTTACCTGCGATTTAGGTGAACTTTTGCACAGATTTTTTTTTATAATATAAGTCACTGTTTAAATGGATTTTTGGCACTTCGCAATAGTTTTGTACCATATAATAATGATTTATACCATATTATATGATACGACCTGCTAAATGCATGGTAATGTGTGTCCTACAAGAACAGAAGGTGAACTACAAGAAGAAGTGTTGAACTGATATCCTAGTTTTGCAATGCAACAAACATACTATGTAACAGTTTATGAGCATGCGTAATTCTTAAGGTAGGTTTACACTATGACACTTTGGTGTATACACTCAATGTATACATCAAGTGTTGTGTGTGAACACCACTGTCTGATGTCGCGACATTCATCGCGACATCTCGCTAGGTGTCGCGCCGAGCGCCGTGTGAACAGTTTGTGTCGGAGTGTCTGCCGCAGTGTTCAAGTTTTCGAACCGGCGCGAAATTATCCAGACACTCGCGACCCGCGTTAAATCAAAACGGCCATTAAGCGAAGCAAGGAGAGCATTAGAAACTTGATATTTTTTGTGGAAGGACTGCCTGAACTTTGGCAAATATGTTGTGCTGGTTATAAAAATTGAGTAAAAAAACAGGCAGCACTTCAATGCTTGGCGGAACAGTTTGGCACAATATCGGCTAAAGTCGGCAGAAAAATTCATAACTTGAGAATACAGCTTAAGGGGCTATACCAGTGTGAACGCTGGAAATTTGGGTGATTTTCAGGATTTTTTTGGACGAAAAGTACTCAATTAAATCTTTTGGAAAATTAAAAATATATTTGACCTATATTACATAATTTTTTCATAGAAAAATATTGAGATCCAAGCGACTTATGGGCTGCCTTCGCAGGCGCAAAAAAAAGTTCCACCACTGCTGACATGATTCCGGCTGATTGAGTAGCGGAAACCGAAAAAGGAAAAAAATGTCGTTAAACTAGAAGGTATTTCCTGTACAATGACGTAGGATTTTTGAAAAATATCAAAATCTAACAAAATGGCGTAGTTATGAAAAAAATGTCTCTTTTCTTGCCTATAAAATGGTTGTTTTTTCAATGCCAAGTCGTCAATTTTCATCCAATCAAAAATATCCTACGTCATTGTAGAGTAAATGTATTCAAGAGTACTCAGTTCAAATTTCAAGTCAATCGGATCTCTTTGAGTTACAATGTCAGCAAACTTGAAAAATCTCATTTCGAGAAAAATGCGTTTAACTATCGATTTTTGCAAGATAATATGATATTGACATATATAATATAAATGATAATGATATTCTTGAAAGAATAAACTGTCGAAAATGGCAAAAAAATCGATCTTTTTAAAGTGTCACACTGGTATAGCCCCTTAATAACAGCGCACAAAATTACGGCTGCCGCCGCACGGCGTTTCTCCATGGCGTCCGAGCGGGTACCGCAGACGTGTCAGTAGTTTTGTGTGTGAACATCTGAGACAGTTGTGTAGCGACATCACAGTACAGACACTTTCTGGGACACCGAAACCGTCTTATGTGTAAACATAACGGACATTAGTGTCAGACATTTGTGTCGCAATAAATGTCGTAGTCTATGCAGACCTTTAAAACCAATAAGCTGCGGTTGCTCCAACTGCAAATGCGGAAAACATTAATGTTAACCATATGAATTGTACAAACTTTAAGGGCGGGGTAAAGTATTGAAATTTTTTTTTCATTTTTTTTTTAAATTTTTAAATGAATGCATAATATATCAAGAATATTGTGTTAAAATTTCAAGTCGATCGGAGTAAAATTGACGAAGTTATGAGTATTTGAGCGTCTAATGCTCCATGCCGGGTTTTATACCTGGGCGGCAGCTGCGCGGCGCGCTATTGTATTTTTCGACCCCGAATAAATTTCTTGATAAACGGGCCTGTTCCGGTCGCGTTATGTATGCCCGACAAGTTGACGATTTGCGAATTAGTAGAGCAGAGGAGCAAGCGGCGCACGACAGTAAAGAAGAAAGAGTTTTGCGTAGACAAACGCAAAAAGATGCTCTCGATCATCTTGATGGAAGCCTTTTGCTCTACGGACCTGGCATCGACGACTTTGAGTGAATATAAGAAAATTATCGAGTTTTATTTTGAATTTCTAAAAATTCAAAGATAATTGAAAAATCTGAAAAAATTCATACGTATTCAGAAAAATGAACGAATCACGAAAAAAATTGAGTTGCGGGGAAATTTGTTGACTCATTTTTTTTTTTTCATCATTTTGTTAATAACATTCTGGAATTATTATTATGCAAAATTAATCTTTTGAGTACCTTTAATATGCATGAATTTTCTCAGATTTTTATGCAATCAAGAAGTGTTCTCAAACTTATGTGCAATGAGCGCTAAGCGACCAAACTCTTCTGCGTTTTTCAAACCGTTTTTCTGAGACTTGTCATATTTGAAGTCCGTGTGCACGATAACTCAAAATCTACTGGACCAATCGCTTTGAAATTTTGCACAGTACTTCTTCACATAATTCACCAGATATTTTTGAGAGCTTTTTTGTTTTTTTTTTAATAATTACTAATTTTTCATCAACAAATTAGCCGATTTTTTTAGCGAAAATCGGGTTTTTGGCTCCCAAGTGCTACAAAAAATCGAAAAAACGAAAAAATAAAAATCCTCATGTCATTACCTCGAGAAACATCTCCTTTAACAAATGCATTTTGATTTTTTTGTTTCAGATGATTCTGTTGCGAGTTATGGTGCACACTGCAAACCAACTTTTTTTCGAGGCGCCTCCGGGGTTTAATTTTCACTCGCTTAATTTTGAATATTTTGCAATGCAAATTTAGGAGAATGTTGTTCAAATGTTACTTTATTATATGTAAATTTTTCAATAAACGAACACTATTCGTGACGCCAAAAAAAAATCTTAAAAACATGCCTTTTTTTCACCGAATTAACTTTACCCCGCCCTTAAAGGAATAGTCGAAGTTTGACTGAACAAAACTTAACATACAGTTTAGAACATTAGTATTTGTACGCCGATTTCGTTATAGCACTGAATTAACCATATATATATTGTTAAGCCTTTTACAATAATGAATAATCATCTCGGGGATAATAGATAGTCAAACACGCCACCTAAATCGCATGTTTAAGAATACTTTTCGCTCATAGTCGTGTTAACCATATAATGATTGCGGTGCCAATAAACTATAACGAATTTTACTATCCTATTTTTTACCATGGGCGTTTGTTGTAAATAACATGGACCTTTCTCTCAATGTATGGTTCATTTTGACAATGGATCTTGAAACTGAAGATTGATATATATTTTCTAGCGAGTTTATTATCACACTACACCACAATCGGCCCAAAGAGAAAAATATTAATGATTAGGAATGAGTGATTTCAAATTAGACACATATTTCAAATTAGATAGACAAATTTCTTGAAAATTTCGGGATACTTACGATTTTCAAAATAAATTCAACATTTATAAAATATTATACTTTGTAAAATTTAAATAAAAATATTATAATTAAATATAAAAAGTGAATGTTTATAAAATATTTTCTACCAGTTCAAGAAAATCTCAAGCTGACCTATCGTAAGGCGAACACCTATTATATAGCGCATAATAATTAAAAATAATCTGCACTGAAATAAAAATTCGTTCATCCAACCAAAATTCAGTTGGTTTAACAAAATCTATCTTTGAATACGTTCAACTTGATTTTTGATTGGCACAACAAACGTTTTGTTAATCGAACTGATAGTTTTAGTGGTGTGAACGTAGCTTATTTAGCATGTCTGAGCAAGTGTTAAAAAAACAACATTTCGAGACAACAAAATGCATTTTGCACATTCAACGATTTCTTTTGCTCAGTGTGGTATAAAAAAGCAAGCCTTATTTATTTTCGTTTAATTTCAGAATATACATGCACGTCGTACACATATGCCATAAAATATACAACATACATATTGCCCACATGTGTCGCATATACTTTTCGTTTCGTCGATAATACTTATTAAGTTATTATGAATTACGAATTCTGTGACTACTCATTGTTCCCAATCTTAAGAATATGCCGTACACGCGATACAGTCGAATGAAGAAAAAGAAGGCCAACATTTTTTCGAAATGCATTCATGTTACGACTGTTTTCGCGGCAGTGCGCCGTGATCGGTCGATGTAGGCGATTATGTACATGAAAATAGAAGGTCACGTGCGGTAAGAAGCAACCTGGGCCACCTCGCGAAATCGATAACCTCTAGGCTTACGAAATATAAATATTGATAAACATAAAAGCTCTACACATTCCATTCGGTGTATCACTCGGTGTAATAATTCAATCGCAATATTAGAACTGGATATTTCGAGGAACGTTCAAAGATACGTGTAGAGAACATTATCAAAATGTCACGACTGTCAACTGTCAAAAGGCGCGTGGAGGGATGATTTTGCAGTTTCACCCTCAAGTAGTCCACCGATCTGAATTAAACAAAAACCAAAATTCTTCTAATGCAAAGCAATGAATAATCGACTATAGAAGCATGGGAAATAAATTCAATTAGGGGGTGACAGGCCTTTCTTCGAGGGGTGGTTAAACCCGTATGTCCGTCAATTTAAAAAACTACGTGTCTAATAGTTTTCAATGCTTCATCACATAAGGTAAATGTCCCAATTATTGAACAGGTCCCAATTATTGAACACTATCTTGTATTTTTATTATTTCACATTCACCTGCATGCATTTACTTATTTACACAAATTTCATTACATATATGGAACTTTGAGCTATCGAAATGTTACTTTACTTGTGCAAAAAAAGCCTTAATTAATAGAGAAAAAAAAAATTTAATCAGCAACGGCGACCCGATTTGACGTCTCGTGGTAACTGTTTATCGTTTTTGCTAAGACGCGCCGCTTAATGCTCAGAAAATGTCTTACAAATAACAATTTAAAAAAATTTAATTATTTATTTGTTAAAAAATACGGTGTTCGATCATTGGGACATAGAAAATGCAGTGTGTCCCAATTATTGAACACTCGAATTCTCCAAGATGGCGTCATCAAACCCATCAAAACATCGAGACAGTTGACGTGTGACAGATCGTGTGAATCGGATTTATTCAAACAAAAACTCTAAGTTCCTGAATAAACTTATTCCATAAAGCTTTATTCTTTTAATAATAACTCTAAGATCGTCAAATATATTTTTTATTTGTATTTTCGTGCAATAAACGTAAAAAGAAAAGTAAAAAGAGAATATAACCTAAATGTATCCTAAAAATACGAATGTAATGTTCAATATTTTTTGCTCGCCGATATTTCAGGAAGCCAAGCTGCGACAAAATCAAACAAAAACAGGACATAAAAACGAGGAAGCTGAAAATAAAAATAAAATAAAGTTCGAATTGAAAAGCAAAAATAAACCAAATGCGAATGAACCAAAAACCTGTCAAAAGAGACTAAATATATATTTTTGTATTTTTACATGATTAATAAACGATTATTCAAGTGTTTGATTTTGCATCTTAATATTGTACGAAAAATAATATTTTCAGAACGGAAAAAGAATTCTCGAGAGTGTTCAATAATTGGGATAGGCCTGTTCAATATTAGGGACATAGGCACTTCCAGTGTTCAATAATTGGGACATTTTCATGCTTCACATTGTTATTCTTTTTTTTCAATTGAAATCATTTAAAAATAATTTAAAGGGTGATTTTTCGAAAGTAAAAATATCAAAGTTCAATTTGAACATGAAAGCGATTGTTTTTCCTTGATTTTATATTTTTTCCTCACCGAATTCAATCCCCCAGATCCTTAGTTGTTCAATAACTGTTCAATCATTTACCTTATATGAGTTTTAACACAATCAATAACGGACTCTGAAGAGATGTTTTTTGTCAGTACAATTATATCGTGTGTCATCGCATTATATTTGATGATGATTCAGCAGATTTTAATCTCTAAACTCGTACTTTTGTATATTCGTCTGTTCATATTCGATACTTCCTCTGAAAATACCGTCTGTTCTTATAATTTTTACATCGACCCTTTTGTATTTTATGCCTTTTTCTATTTTCGTTATTCTGCCAGTCAGCTGTTCGTTTAAAACTTTTTTTCCTTCTGGCATTGTCCCCTTGTTTTCCCTCTGACACGTGTCATTTTCCGACCACCTGTCACTTTCCACAACTTCAGGTAGACATTATTGTACGCTCCCACAGTCGTACATATAGGTCTGGAAACTCTGATAGTAGGGGGGGATTCAACCCTAGAATGTATGACCGGTATACATTATGATCTCTCGCGACACTGACAGACAAGGTTTTGCCGATTATCCGTATTTTCTGCAGTTTGTCAATGCGGTTTTCATAAACTAAAGTTTGATGAAATTGAATTTCAAGGATACACTTTCTAAAAAGTATCTAGTAATAAAGAATTCGATTTTGATTTGCATTAAGCTTCACGAACTACCGTAACACTTTGACATTCAGGATAACTTTGACAGTTTTTGGGGCTACTTTGACAAAGCGCCAAAATGCGTTTCAAATGTGTGCGCAGCGAGGCCGCTTGACCTTCCGTGACGGGCGGCGAGTGCGGGGAATAAACTTGAACAGCAATTTGTCGTTCAAGTTCATTATAATGTTGCTAAAGTTGATTGTGATGTTGCTCAAGTTGATTTTGATGTCAATGACAATTACAAGACTCATTAACTGCCTATAATAGCACCCCAGGTACTTGATATTTTTATGTAAAATGTTTCCTTAAGGGAGGGCACCAGTGTAACTGACCATTTTCGACTGTTTCCTTGGGATTTTCTTAAAGACAGGAATAAAATACATGGTCAAAAGAGCTTTCAGGTTTTATGAGATATATATTGAAGTATGAAAAAAAAATTATTTGTCAAAAGTATACAAAATGGCGGCGCACGAGTCACCATAGCACTACTGTTTTTCAGCCAACCGTCTCCGCGGCACGCAGTAGAACTGCCGTAAATATAGTCCCGGAACTAGGAGTGAAATATTTTCGTTAATTATATTATTTTTAGCAATCAAGTATGGGGGGAATTAAAAAATAATTAAAAGAAAAATAGAGACGAGTTTGAAAAAAAGTTCGTTTTTTCGACCATAAGTTTCATCTCAAAGTGATATTTTTTTTACAATTTTCGATTCATCAAAAAAAGCGCTCGTACTTGACTGTTAAAGAAATCTAAGCAGCTACAGTTAAAATTCCAAGTCGATTGGACGAAAATAGTTCGAGTTCTGCTGCCTTAATAACGATGACAATTTGGTTCTAAAGAATCGTTGTTTTTCATTTAATTCCACGTATAATGCATAAAATATTACATTTTTTATCAAAATGATTCCAAGGTAATCCTTAAGCTTTGACATAAGTTGCATTTCAATGCCCTGTCAAAGAAGCCCCACACTCGGGGCTACTTTGATACTTAAAAAAATTATATATCAAATTGTGAGGGGGTGGTGGTACTTGACTTTCTTATACATTTGATAGCCAAAGGACACGCTGTCCTATTGGAGCAAGAGAAGTTGGTATCTAGGATGTTGAAAAAAAAGTTACCTACAAAAAACTTCCAAAACCTGTTCATAGTAGCCCCCTTTTACGGTATTTAACAACGGGAATATTTAACAATTGACCGAATATTTAATTAACTTAACATTAACTTTCAAACATCTAAACTTAAGGGGTAACACACCGAAAAGAAATACGTACGGATTTTTTCCATGAGTTAATGATAACATTAGATATTAACAAATGATTGTCCTTTTTATCTGTCGAAAATTGAGCTTTTCGAAATTTCAAAAATTCAAAGATTCATATTTCCAAAATCCCCTTTGTATTTCTCTAGCTATACTCATGTAAATTAAAAGAATTTTAACATTTGTTTCCACATTCAAATTGCGTCAGTTATACCGCGTGCCGCAAAGCGTCTTAAACTCAGCATCGCCATTTTGTATAATTTTTTTAAATACGTTTTTTTTTTGGTTCAAGATATGACTGATAACATCCTTGAATATAATTATCCTCTTACTTGTCCTTCCACCAAAAGAAAGCGAAAAATCACTTCATTTTAGACGTTTACAGTGGTCTAAGCCTTTAATAAAACTTAACTTAATACCATTTAGAATGTTGACTATCTAACAACGGGAATATTCGACAATTTACCGAACACCTAACAATTAACCGATTTTCGTTTATACTCGAGGAAAAATGCATCCCAGTAAACTGGTGAAATTTCAAGCCAAGTGACCGAACTTCTAATGAAAAATTACACTGTATAAATTAAAAATAATTTATACACTAAATTACTCTAGATTTCCGATATAAACTGCTCACGCGTTGAAAAACATTCAAAGATTCCGTAACGACAATAAAAAGAGTACGTCACCGAATGTTTAAAGAAAATGTTAATGACAAAACTTAGAAAAATTTTACCAACAGAAGAATTTTCGTAGCCGTGACTTTTCAGAGAAAATGCAAACATGTGCAAATCTACTAAATGTGCGCGAAAATTTTTATTCCAGTTTATCGTTGCGTATAATAATTTATTGGGACTTATTTTCACCAAGCGCCACTGTAATTTATCAACAATTCAGGCGGGGCCCCCTCAGGCCCCCACAAAATACGGCCCTCTTCGTAAGGAACACCTTAAGGCACGATTCTTTTGACTAAGGCAAGCTGTTGAGTAATATTTCATATCTTCTTGTCTCTTGCATTATGTGTAGCAAAAAAAAAAATAAGGGTCAATATAAAAGAGTGGAGCGAACGTACAAATGTCAATTTTATTCTCGGCACGCATATTATCAGCAAGATTGGAGCTCGGTTATTCGGGGAAAATAGTGTGAGCAATGTATCGTGAAACAGCTTTGACTTCACATCCGGCTCCTCCTAAATGATAAACGTTATCGATAGCAATATTTGTTATATTCTTCATTGGCACTGAATGTCCTTGTCGCAGCTTGCCGCAAAATAGCAAGATAAATTGTATTTGTTGCAGATGTATTGGAGATAATAAATCTCTTTCAGCGGCTGATTGAAATAAATTTTTCGTTTGAAATAAAAGTTTACCATGTTGTTCACGGATAGTAATTTCACTTGTTGAATAATTTTCGAATAAAAATCAATGGTGTAGAGAAAATTTGAAATAAAACAAAAACTACATCAAGGGATTATCAATATTTAAGGATGATTGTCCTAAGTACGGTTATGCGTTTAAAATGAATAAATGAATAAATGAATAGTGTTTCAATGATCATGGTCGTGAAGTTTGCGTCGTTCTGATGCAGCGGAAATTCATTGCCATTTTGTATTTCTCTACTTTTATTATTTTAATCTGTTTTTTGTCAGACTGCCGTTGCAGCTGACTAAAAAGCATCTTTACAATACGTTATAGTGATTTTTTGTAGTTTAAATATCTCTAAAAAATGAGAACAATCAAAAAACTAATTTCGATGCATTCTAACGATGCAAGGTGGAACGTCATCAAAGATCACTCAGTTATCATTTATTTTCAAATACCAATAAATTGTTTGATTAATGTATTAATAAAATATATAAAATAAGACAAATAAAACGATCAACAAGCGATCGTTTATTTTCAAATACCAATGATTTATATGCCTTGTTCGATCTTCTTCGTAAGACCCTATGAGTTGAAATTTATATCGTTGGAATGCGATTAAAATTATTTTTTCTGTTCCTTTAATATAATAATATATATAATATAATATATAATTATATATTGTTATATATATAATATATAATAATATATAATATAATAATATAATAATAATAATAAAATCCCTTACTCATGTTTTAGGATGCTTAGGTAGAGATCATGATATGTCGTAATATATGTCGCACAATAACGAAAGTAGGGCAATAAAAATATAAATAAGACTTTTCATTGCATTCCAACGATGCAAACTTCATCACAATACACAAGCGTTTGACGAAACTCGTAGTGAGTGTTGTACAATATTGAGTTTGCATCTTTGAAGTGCAACGACAGTTCTATTTTATATTTTCCTTTATTTACTTTCACCATTACATGAAATCTTCTTGTGTTAATTCATATTGTAAATCTCCAGAGAGGTATAGTAAACGAGTTTTTCTTCTCAAAATAACTATCTCAAAATCGGTGACGACGATATTTAAAAAATCACTGCACCGATTAACTTCAAATTTTACAAGCTTCTTTTACATATCAAAAAGCAGTGCTTTAACGACGGAATTGTTTGTCGATAGCTAGTATTTTTTATCAACGAAAATAGAGCGGTTTTTTAACCTAAAATAGATACTTTCACTTTGGACTACCGTCGTTTTTTTCAAAAATATATACTTTATTAAATCCTTTGTCCAAGCATTAGAAAATTTCATGCAAAATCAAAATGCGTTCGATTTTTTTTTTTTGATGATTCGTTTTCGAGCGCCAGTTATCACCGCGAAGGAAGTTTTTCAAACAGCGATCTGAATCATTATATCTACCACATTTATAAAGATTGTTCGATAAAAAAATTGTAGAAGATACTTAAAACCATACTCTCTAATGTGAGAAAAAACTTGATAACCTGCACACGTTTTTTCAACAACAAAAAATCACGAAAATTCCTCTTTATTTCGGCCATGAGCTGGATATTTAACAATGATTAAGGAATTTTTATAGGCGAAATCTATCAGAAAAAAATTGAAACCATCGACGAATATTAATATTCATTGCATTCTAAGGATGTGAACTTCAATCTTATACGTGCCTCCCTGTGACTACCTTTTCGCTCATCATCGATTCAATTCTAATTACTCTACGTCATGCTTTTGTATGTGTAAAGCACCCATTGTTGGCACTCGACGAGCTTTTTAAGCGTTCAGTTAGAACGTTGCATGCTCGTTTCGTAGCGTAACAAAATCACCGTTGTGGGGCAGACTCCGGGAGACTTGCATTACCAAGATTCCAGCGACTTTCAACCACCGAGTACGATTTTTTTTTTATTGCGGAGCCGAAAAGCACCTAATTTTGTTTTGAATACCATTTTGAACTGTGTTTGTGTGAACATTTTTGTTTATTTTATCGTTAGTGTTTTTCCAGCTTGATTCAAGCTAGCAGAGCACATTCATGTTACTTGACTTTCGGCAAAATCAAAGGAATTTCAAACCGAGCACCTAGTCAGCACTTAGCGAGTATCTAATTATTATACAGATTATGTAGATTATTATATTAATGTAATATTACTACTATATTAATGAATATATTATTATAAAGATATAGATATGATATAGATATAGATATAGAAATATCAGAATTTTTAGGGAACTCCAATTTATGATTTATTTCCACACTAAATCTTAGATTCGATGATTTTCCATAATACATTTTTCACCGAATAAAAAAGTAATTTTTTTTCACCAAATTTTTCACTAGTCATTTTTTGTGTGGTGAAAAATTAATGTACGATGAAAAATCATCGAATCCAAAATTTAGTGTGGAAACAAAGCATAAATGGGAGTCACTCTAAAATTCTGACATTTATAGCTCCCTAAGAATGCGCTGCGGTCATTTTAATTTTGTCGTTGCTAAAATTACCATAGGCTTGTGCATGTTGGACCAAAAGATCTCTAGTCCACATCTGCTCTCGCGGTGCTCGGTGCTCAACCTTAGAGCAACATTGCCCTCACAAATTCTCACTCATTCTTGGACACACTACATTCAAAAATATTGATGAAAATCATCTGGTTATCGGGACAGAGAGAAATTTTTATTTCCACACTCACGTTTTTTCAAACCGTTTGCCTGATACCACGAGTGATCAGTTGTCGCAAGCAGCTTGTCGTGGCAGATCCTCTCGTAGTCGCCGAAATAGGGTACAACCCTCGTTGCAAATATGAACACAAAGAAAACGGTCGCGGTCATCAAAACAGCAACGTGTCGTTTTCTCATTTTTTTTTTTCAGTTACGATATGAAAAATTAACCCTCAGACTGGTTTTAACATTCCTCGGTGTCGCCTAACACTAGAAATACGAAGAAAAAAAATTTGTTACTTATTTTTTGTTGTTTTTAACGCTTTATGAACTCGCCCAGATATTCAACTGACTTGGATGGTCGAAATCCATTACGCCCACCTTACGAATTTTCTTTTACTACGTTCGTGGCAAAACGTTTTTTTTTTTCATAAAAAAGAGTAAACTTATATAAATCATTGAAAGACCCATTGTCACCTCAACACAAAATGACCAACAAAATATCTGACTATCTTAGAATTCACGAACAATGTATGCGTTAAAAAAATGTTTGAGGATATTATTATTATACAGATTTATTTATTTTGAGTTTTTTGAGTTTTCCCTCGAGGCAGCCATCAATAAGCGAATTTACAACATTTTTTTGTGTCAAAACTATTTCTTCTACATGATCAAAATTTCATATATACATCGTAACATCTTTTAATTTATTACTTTTTTTTTATCTTTGTAAATGACAGCTCTACGACTCTTGCTTTGGAGACAGTTGCCTCCTGAGTTGTTCGGCGTGACACCTAGCGTCTGCGACAACTATGTGAGACATCGGAGCCAAGAATTTTCAGATTCCTAAGACCCACACGCTCTCTGTGAACCTCAATTTCCTCAACAATTATTTTTTTAAGCTACTTTTTAATTAACAAATACTACAGTGAGAAATTCACGAAAAATAGAACATTTACTCAAACACGTACCATTTTTCGAATTTTCACTTTTCTTTGGATTTTTGAGGTTCACATAGAGCATGTGGATCTTAGAAATCGAAATCTTCATGACTGTGATGTTTCAGATCCACGCGCCAGACGCCAGGTTGTACGCCGTGGAACAACCCGGGCTGCAACCGTCTCAGAAGCAAGTGTTACAGCCACGATTATTTAAATATCGAAAAATAAATGTTTTGTAATAATATGTACATAAAATTTTAATTATGTATTATAAATAGTTTCGGCACAAAAAAATCTTTAAAATTCGCTTGTATTCGACTGTCAAAAGGAATTTTACGCAGCCGAAACTGCCCCCTTAAAGCTCATTTTGTACACGGTTATTACGTGTTTATTTTTCCCTTTCTCTTCTGTCAAATATTCCTTCGAAGACATTTTCCCCAAAGTATTTACCTTTTATTCCCCATATATCGTGAATGTCCGTCCCGATCGGTTTTATAGGATATGTATGAATTGGATTTTTCGAGATGGATGCACTTCAACAGTCAATATTCTTCTAAAAAATGTCACTTCGTATGATCACAAGAACCGAAATCACGTCGTGTACGCGTGAAACGTCACATTTTTCAAGCTCGTTGATTCTTCTCGACTAAGCCTCTTCGATGTACATTCGGCGGTACTCTATTATTCCCACTAATACTGCTTTTAAAGAGATTTTCATTCGTTCAATAGCAAAACGATTGAATTCGTTCTCTCGGTAACAATTTTTTGTCTCCACGCGTTCGGGGAGGTTAAAACAATTTTTGATAGCAGGGCTCGGTGAGCGCGTTAAAAAAGTATACCACGGCCCTCGTAATGCTCTACTATCATCTCGTACTCGGATGCTCCGACGGTATATTACATGATATATGGACCGTAAACTACCCGTCACGTTACTTTATCACAGTATTAAAAAAAAACGATGTGTTTTTTTAAACAACTACACTTCAATTCCGATGTCCCTTTTTCTTCGTACTTTCATCTTTCACGTGAAAAAAAAGGAAAATATTCAACGATCAAATTAAACATTCAATCTAGACATGTGAGTTACGTTTTTGTTGTTGTTTATTTTTTATTAAATAAAAATTTGAAGGGTCTGAGGCATCTTATTCGATTGGATTGAATAAAAATTCTTGTTTGATTTTCCAATGTACAAAATTGATTATTCGCTGCACTTTTTTTTTAAACGCAAAATTCGCTGTAGGCAACGTAAAAAAATAATAAAAGCACGGCAGTCTCGACAAGTCGAGGCATCGACGGTGAATAGTTATGTGTGAAGCGTCTTTTTTCAATGCCGCGCGGTACGTCAGGGCACCACACGACGATGGACAGTGCGGGGTATTCCTGCCTTCCCCTGTGTTGGCTTTTCTGTCCTCTTTTTCTTTTAATTCTCTGTGATACGATTCGTTGCAGAGAATAATCTCTGTTTCACTCGAGCTACCGCGGACGTACTGAGCCGATCGTCTCTCTCCCTCTCTCTCTCCCTCTCTCTCTCGTGCATGCGCAATTGTATGTATCTGATTCTCCCTTTCGCGCCACGGTTGCACATAAGCGATCGAACTGGCGTTTATAAGCGCATGCGTCTTCTTGCGGATGCGCGGACTTCAGCTCCCGCTCATAAACACATGTACATACGTACTGAGATGCGCTTGATACTCGACGTAAGAGAATTTATTTGTATTTTTATTTATACGCTTACAGTTCAAATCATTTCAATTTTCGCTGTCAGATATCAAGATACTGCAGAATCGATTGAAGATACAGAGCGAGATGGCGCTGATCTTGGATAAAGTTTAATCAAGTTTGTTAAGGCGGGATATACATTTACAACGATCCAAAAATCGATTTCTTTTTTTTCTTCTTTTAACGTTAGGACTATATATGTGGAATATTTTCCTAAAGTTTCAAAGCGAAATTCGAAAAACTTCAAACGTTACAGCCCGTCAACGCTGTGTCTCACCGCTCGGCGTCGGAGCGAGCGTGAACTTCAAACGCGTTTTTCTCAAAACTGCATTATCGAAATTGGCGTGCAGGATTACTCAAAAACCATTAAGAGGCCAGTCCACTTTGAAAAGTTCAAAAAATCGAACGTAAGCAAGACTTGAAGAAATCGACGATGATGAGCAATCAGAAGGGATTTTGTACGGTGCAGGAATTGCCGATTGAATTTAGGTAAGAGTTTTTCACAGTATAAACTTCAACCGCGTTATTCTCGCAACAACGTTTTCAGAATCTGGCTCTGTCGTATCTCTAAAACTAATAAACCGATTCTCTCGAAATTTGAACCACATGTTGTAAACATGATTCGCAACAAGATCACCCTCGATGGTTTCGAAATTTTGATTTTTACTCTTTTTTTTGCGAAAAACTGCGAAACAAACGCGTTTTTTTTTACTTTTTTCGTTTTTCATCTGCCATTTTTTCATTTTTTGATAAAACTTTATATCCGAGGGTTATTTTGTAGGTGGTGTCATACTGAATCTCATGGACATGGATTATTTTGTTTCAGACAAGTCGTTGCCGAGTTGTGATGGAGCTACCTAGCGCACCTATTTTTTAGGCGTTACGTTAAACTATAGTTTTTGCACTTAAAAATGAATAAAAATGAATAAATTTTTTTATTTTCACATATTTCAAGACTTTATTTATCTAGCCCAAAAACTTTTCTATTTATATCTTTTCAAAAATACTCAAAAAAAATCGCTGAAATGGCCTTTTTTCGTGGCTCCAAAGTGGACTGGCCCCTTAAGCCGATTGAGTTGAAACTTGGTAGAAATATTGATACTATTGGTACCTTCTACTCAACGAGAATTGTTTGTGAAAAATTGGAAAAAAAAAACTACTTTTTTCATCCACATTTTACAGAAATGTTGCGTGAAATGTTGATTTTTTTTTGTAAATGCGTGCCATTTCCTAAAAATGCATTTTCTTCGTTTTAATTACCGTCACATAGAAACTATACATGTTCTAACTGAAAAAATGTTTGAACTTTTTTGCAAATCAAAGTCTACGGGAAGCTAGACTGCACACCGATTCGCAACTCCCACGACGTTTACATATCCAAAAGTATCACACAAAATTTTTATGAAAATCGGAGGAGTCTAACTGGAATTTTGTGTGACCATTACTTTACTACCTGAGCACGCTCATCTATTCGTTAAAAACTGTAAACGCGTTTTTCTCGAGACAACGTTTTTCGAAGGCTTGTTGATAAAATCTTCGAAACTACTGAACCGATCCTTATGAAATTTCAACCACATATTCTTAACAACTAGAGCTATAACGCATATCAAGGATTTTTTTAAATTTTGATATTTAGTATTTTTTTTCCAAAAACGTTGAAAAAAACACAACAGCTTTTGTTGTTGTTTTTTTCGAAAAAGGTCCGCCGTTTTGTTGTTGTTGCATAAATGAAAAATCGTATGATATGCGCCATAGCCATTAACACACTGAATCTAAAACCGCTTGGTTTTTTTGTTTGGGATGATCCATCTCCAAGTTTTCATCAACAGCGCAGGCCTACAATTTGTCTAGGACATTTTTTTACTACCATTTTCGTCTGTAAATAGTGACTTAAATAAATATATATTTTTTAAATGTATTTCGAAAGTGAATGTATTAAGTGTATCAACTTTCATATCAATATCTATAATATAAACCTATTAAGAAAATTCACGAAAATAGCCTTTTTTAGCGTCTATAGTGAGAAGACGTCTTAAGGGAGACTACTAGTCTGGAGCCCGGAAAAAAGGAAATTAGGACACATTTTTTCGGGTACCCAGTTGATAGAAAGGAATCTCCATTTAGTGTATTTTATTTTATGTATGGTCAAGTATCTTTACAAACTGTTTCAGAAGATTTTGTAACAAATCTGTGTTTGATAGTATCCTGCGGTCGGTAACATCACATTTCCAATGCTTCAGTTGAATTTTTTTCTGATCCTTATAACGACATTTTATATCGAAGTACGTGAGTGTTTTGTTGATATTTTTGAAACTTTCTTAGAGTATGGATTTTAAGTATCTTTCACCATTTTTGTATTGAAAGATATATGTAAATGTGGTAGATACAATGGCGTGTGCAGACGGCGGTTTGAAAAATGTCCTTCGCGGTGAAACAAATTGCTCAAAAGTGCTCGGAAACAAATCATCCGACATAAAAAAATAAAACGCATTTAGTTTATGCACGGAATTATCTAGTGTTGGGAAGAAGGGTTTGATAGAATATTGATTCTTGAAAAAATGGCTGCAGGCCAAAGTAAAAGTGTAGACTTTCGGTGTAAAACGTTCTATTTTCGTTGATAAAAAAACGATGTATAGAAAAAAATCCTTCGTTCAAGCACTGCTTTTTGATATGTAAAAAAAGCTTGTAAAATTTGAAGTTGATCGGTGCGTTGGTTTTTAGATGCCGCGGGCACGGATTTTGATAAAGTCATTTTGTGAAAAACGCGTTTAAGGAGGTTGAAGGGTTGAAGGAAAATTTGAGTTCACAGTTTATGATTTATTTTTTAAATGTTCCTCAAAAAACTGTATATGAGGCTAGATTTATTCTGTAAATGCTAATTTTTCATAAAATATTTAATTAGGGGGTGAAATTATGCATTTTTATATTTTTATTAGGTAAATAAATAAAAAAACTATTGTGTTACTACCATCTGGAAAACGTATAACATTATTGATGATTATTATGAAAAAACTGCGTCAG
Organism: Ophion obscuratus; assembly: GCA_964007375.1. Classification (NCBI taxonomy): domain Eukaryota; kingdom Metazoa; phylum Arthropoda; class Insecta; order Hymenoptera; family Ichneumonidae; genus Ophion; species Ophion obscuratus. The sequence continues at coordinate 35,261,194 of OZ023316.1, read as the reverse complement.
AGAATGTTTGATACAACTCGGAATGGAGTTTTGGATCATTTATAATTATGCCTATTTATATTTATGTCACGAGATCATTTATTATTACCATTAATTAATATTAAGTGTTGCCGAAACACGGCAACTTCGCGGGCATTGAGGTTGGCAACAATGCTCTTATTTCGCTATGCCATATTCCTAATCTTCCATCAAACCTTGATGGTTCAATATTGAATATATATGGTTTACTATGGGCAAGATGACATTTTTTCCCCAAATTTTTACAAAGATTTATTGAGCGTTAATCCGTTGTTAGAAATGGTTTATCTTGGTGCTGAATAGCTATAAAATTACATCACCCGTGTAATTACAATTACATTCAACTACTTTTTATGCCTGGTGTTTTGTGGTGAAAACATTTTTTTTAATTCGTAAAGACTCACTATAGTTTAGAGAATAACATATATATGAGGTATTCCACGTGAATTCGGTGGACTTTGCCCCTGACCCCCGCCAATTTGATTTATGTTTTTAATCCTATTCTATTGACTTTAAAAGAGACCCTGATTTTTTTTACATTTTTCGAAACAACCCTTACTAAAAAAATATTCTCTGAAAAAACGCCCCGATTTAAAAAGTGAAAAAAGTCCCAAAAATGCGTGATTACATGTAAAAATGTTCAAGCTGTCACCCGCGGTGGAAGTATGATTTTTTCTGTACTTTCTGAGCGATTAACGTTAAAAGAATCCGAAAAATTGACTGCTAACTGTTCATGGTCCATGATTGTGATTTGGTTATTCAAACGTGGTCAAAAAAATTCATTGTGAGTATGCAAATATTTAAGAATACGCCCAAAGTAAGCGGTTCTTGAATTTTTTCGGATTTTATTGAAAGGTTAATCACCCAGAAAGCACAGAAAAAATCATACTTCCACTGCGGGCAATAGCTTGAAATTGTTTACATATAATCACGCATTTGTGGGAATTTTTTCAGATTTTTTAATCGGGGCATTTTTGTCGGAGAATTTTTTTTTTTTTGACTAAAGGTCGTTTCGAAAAATGTAAAAAAATGTAGGGTGTCTTTTAGAGTCAATGTATTCAGTGGTCGGGAGTCGGGGAATCACTTATTCAGTGATAGCGGGGGGGGGGGTAGGTTTATTCAGTGTAAGAGGAGGGGGAAGGTTTAGTCAGGATAGGCGCCACTTCTTCAGTGGTCAGGAGTCGGGGAATCACTTATTCAGTGATAGGAGCCACTTATTTAGTGGACGGGAGTCGGGGAATCACTTATTCAGTGATAGGAGCCACCTATTCAGTGGACAGGAGTCGGGGAATCACTTATTCAGTGATAGGAGCCACTTATTCAGTGGATGGGAAGCAGCTCAGAAAAACTGCTGGCGAGGCTCTTTCAAAATTCTCTTCATTTATCATTGTTTTGGTAACATAGTGTTTATTACATTGTTTTTCTCTTATGCTAACTATTCCTATTCCTTAGAATTTAACTATTTATTGTTCATGTGGTGGGATTTGTTTATGGGTTTATCAGTGCTTTGGCAAGGTATTTATTTGGTATCACAGATTAAAAATTGAAAAACATACCCGTGTTTTATGTATCCTTATATCTAAATAGAATTTTCTTATATCTAGGCGTATTTACAATATTTACAGAGGATGTGGGTGCTTTGAGCTGTTCATGCTATAGGTTTACCCTAGGAGGATTTGGTGGGGTAGTTTATACTTTATTTTAAACGGTGCGTTGTCTTGTGTTAGGGTGCCCACGTCTTGGAGGAGAGGGATGTCTTGGGTTTGATCAGTAGAGTACTTTTGTGTCCTGTCATATATTTCTTTGTAAATATCCTTGACTCCCGTTTGGTCTTAGATTTGTTTGTTTGTTGTGTACCATTCAGCTTTTGTTATGTTGCGTAGAATTTGGTTTTGGACGATTTGAATTTTTTTAATGTTTGTTTTGCACGTATTGCTCCAGACCGGGGCCGCGTAAAGAAAAACCGGTTTGATGATGGCATTATGTAGCAGTAGCTTATATTTTATGTTGAGGACGCTTTTCTGGTTAATGAGATGGTATAATATTTCTTTAATTTTTTGGGCTTTACTTTTAATCGCGTTTATGTGTTTGGTGAAGGTTAGTTTATCATCCAATATTACTCCTAGGTATTCTGCTTCTTTCTTAAGGGTGATAACTATATTGTTCATGGTAAATGGGGGTAAATCAACATGTTTTGTTTTCCTGCTGAAAATGACTAGCCCTGTTTTGGCTTCATTGATTTTTATTTTCCATCTGTTGAAGTATTCGGAGATTGCCTTTACGTGGGCCTGGACGTTATTTTGTGCTACTTTTTTGCTCCAGAAGCTCGAGAATACTGCCGTGTCGTCTGTGAATAGGGCTAGCTGAGTTTTATCTCTTTTGGGAATGTCGTTAATAAAATAAAGAAACAATACCGGTCCAAGGATGGAGCCTTGCGGTACTCCTGCTGCTACGTTCTGTTTCGTCGAGGGTTCTCCGTTTGCCATGACCGTGAAAGATCTATTTGAGAGGTAGTTAGTTATCGTTTTAGTAAGATATAATGGAATGTTTAGATTGTCCAGCTTGAAAATCAGTCCCTTGTGCCACACTGTGTCAAACGCTTTTTCTATGTCCAGTAATGCTATCGCTGTTGCTTTGTTAATGTTAAATTGGAAACTTATGTGGCTTGTTAATCTGACGAGTCGTTGAGTCGTGTTGTGTTTTTCCCGAAACCCGAATTGCTCCTGTATTAGTTGATTGTTTTGTATTTCATGTTGCTTGAGGCGACTTAGAATAATTTTTTCAAAAATTTTACTACAGGTATTGAGGAGACTAATAGGACGATCACTTTGCGGGAAGAGCCTATCTTTCCCTGGTTTGGGGAAGGCTAAGAGGTTTGCGTGCTTCCATGGTGTCGAGAAGTGGCTAAGTTTAAAGCATGCATTGAAGATGTATGTCAGCTGTACTATTGCTTTCTGCGGCAAGTGTTTGAGGACAATGTTTTGAATTCCGTCTGGCCCCGGGGCTTTTTTGGGTCTGGTCCTCTTGATTGCTTGTAAGATTTCTCTGGAAGAGGTGTACACTATGTCTAGGACATCTACTTAGTTGTCGCAAATTTCTCTGAATTTTCTGGTTACTAAGGCACAATGATTGTTGCTGCTCATGTTTTCCGTTAAATGATGAACTTTTTCGAAGTTTTCCGCGAGGGCGTTAGGTTTTTCTTTATTGCTGATTGCAAGGCCCTGCGTTCCGTGTAGTATGAGAATGATCGCTTCTGACTGCCTAGTGAAGGCTTTTGCCATCTTCCAGATCGAGTTATCCTGTATTTTCAAAGATTTCAATTTTTGTTCCCATTTTTCATTTGAGTGCTCTCCAATCAATTGCCTGACCCTAGCTGATACTTTGGTTTGTATGATCTTATATTGCATATTTTGAGTCTGTTGGTACAATCTGCGTGCTCTATTTCTTGCTTTAAGGGACACTTTGTCGTTGAAATGTTCAAAAAGATGTTAGCGGCTCAAGATGAGCAGCTAGAAGAAGAGGAGGGATGCCTCTATGGACCAGGCATTGCCGATTAGCGGTAATTATAAACACATTTGTGTAAACACATTACAAAACTTTAAACGCGTTTTTCTCGAAAACACGTTTTTAAAAATGGCTGACATTCTCCTGATCGCTGTAATTAACATATCGACCTGAAATTTGGAGAGCATACTCAGAAAATATGTCTTCATGGAATGACGGATCATTTTTTCGATAGATACATTTTTGCATTTATTATTTATCTTTTTATGCGAAAAAACGCGAAAACTCGATTTTTTTTAAATTGCCGCCATTTTCCGAAATTTGTACTAAACGAAAAACCCATCCGTCATTCCATGACCAAAGGGTCACAGATTGATAATATGCTTTGAATTTGTGTTTCAGATCAACAAAGAGGGGGCAGTGATCTCAGCCGTTTACCTCCCGCGATTTGAGGACCTGTTTTCGCGGAGCTGCAACGGCCGCCATTTTGGTTTTTTTTCAAAAAAATAATTTTTTAACGTTCTGTATATCATGAATAAAAGCAAGAAAAAACCGCACTCAAAAAGCTTTACTCGTTTCCTTTAAAAAAAAAAGTAAAATGTAAACATCTGAAATATGGCACTCCAAGGACAAAGTCTCCCTTAATCAGTTTCGCGATGTTTTCCGAGAGGGTAATGGATACGCTGTTACATTTGTTTGTGGGAATCGTTATCTGCATTGTTTCTCTAATGAGATTTGTGAGTTTAGTCGTGCAATTATCGATATCTGTTTTTGATTTAAAATTTGAATCTATTGTTATTTTGTCATTGAGTAATTTTGTAAATTCTCCCCAGTTTGCTTTTTTATAGTCTAGGCGCAATCTCTGGACTTTTCTAATGCGTGCATTTCTTATTGTGAATTTAACTGGGAGATGATCGGAATCCAAATCATTTACCGTTTCTACTGAGATATTATTTACGTTTTTAGCTAGTCCAAAGTCTACCACGCTTGGGAGTGCTTGGTTGTAGGGGAACAGAGTGAAGTTGTCTGGGGCTATTACCACTGTGTTTGTCAAATTTGTGTAATTGAGAATGTTCCTGTCGTTCATGTTGCTGCTGTAGCAGTGCCAGCTTACATGTTTGGCATTAAAATCGCCAATGGCTAAGACGGAGTTTGCCAGGTTAAATATTTTGTTCAGATCCGCGTGTAGTATTGTTGTCTGCGGCTTGGCATAAATTGTAGAGAGTACTAGATTGTTTTTTAAATTTTATTGCGTGAGCTTCGGTAGTGTTTGTGTCCAAATTTAATTCAGAGCATTCAATATTATGTTTGCAATAAATTGCTACACCTCCCCCGGCGACATCGCCTGGTCTATCTTTTCCGAAACACTGGAATCCAGGAATTTTGCATTTGTGCTTTTGTTTGAGTTTGGTTTCGTTTACTAAAATAATATCTATTTTCATTTTATCGATTAAGCTTGAGAGTTCTGCTAGATTATTTTTTAGCCCATTTGCGTTCCAATGGATAATATGTAAGTTTTGGTCTATGGTCGCGACGTTGTTACACATATTTAAGTATGACGTTATAGAATGCTTGGCATTTGGCAATGTGGTCTGAGCACGTGGCTAACTGTTTGTTTAATTCTCTGAACATTTCCAGCATCCTGTTCATATCGCAGAGGGATTTGAGCGTTTGTATTTCTTTTACTATGTTATTGAGTGTATCGTTATTTGTGGATTGTTGGCCGGCATAGTTATCGTTTTCGTCGATGACTGGGGGGTCCTGTCTAGTATGCGTTAGATCTTGCGGGACTGGCTTACTTCTAGGTCTAGTTCTAGGGTCCCTAACATTAACTGTGCTTACGTCTTGGTTTACCCTAGCGCTATAGGAGCTGTTGTTGTTGTGTTTGGTATGTGGTTGCGTTGTCCCTTCCTCGCTGGCCCTGAGGCCAGCGAGGAAGGGACTGTTGGTCTATTGGGCAGTGCTGGGAAATTTGTGTCATTGATTGGCTCGAGGTGTGGCTGGAATCGTTGATGTCTTGGCTGCTGGCTTCGCTGATGCTGCTCCTTCTTCCTTCTGAGGTGTTGCTGGTAGACTTTGCAACAGGTTGCGTTTACAGGGTGTTCTTTTTGGCAGTTCACACACGCAATCCTTCGTGCGGTGGTTGCCTACGCATTTCACGCATCTCGGCTCCCTGTTGCAGTACGCTGTCCCATGGTTGAACCTTTGGCAGCGGTAGCACTGGGAGATCTGCTTCGGGTTTTTGTAGTTGTCCCATGTAACTTTGACAGAGCAGATATATTTTGTGCTTTCAATTTGTCTCAGGTCTGCGTCAGCTTTGAAAGAGGTGAAGTAAAGGACTCGGTCTGAGATGTTTGCTTGCGTTAATTTCATATTTTTTTATTTTTATCGGGTCGAGTCCTGCTTGGGATAGGTCGTCCACGATGTCCTTTTCATCGAGTGGAGGTAGTCCTTTGATGACACATTTCTTCTCTCGTTAACTGGATGTTGCGTATGTGTGGAAGTCCCGTAAGTCATTTTTTAATTTTGATGTGATCCGAGTGGAGTCCTCGTTATTCTTAGGATAGACTATAATTGTTGCTGTTGCAAATTTGAGTCTTGATCTCTTGTGGTTTTTCAGTACGTCGAGGTGAATTTTGGCTTTGGCTTCTGCGTCGAGGTTTGCGCTGTTTATCACTATCGGTGAGAGTTTTTCGGTTTTTACGCTTTTGGTGCTGAGATCTGAGTCCACTGTCATTTGATCCTCTTCGTCCGAGTCTAGGGCAGAGAGGCTGTCGTATCTGTTGCTTGTTGAGACTCCGATGGTCTTCTTCGTGCTGTTGTCGTCACCGCTCGCGATGGCGCGTCGTTTTTTGGTTTTTCTTATTATCACAGGTCTGGGGCTAAGCTGCTCGTTGTTATCCTCGGTTTCCACCGGGAGAGAATTTGTATTAGGGTTGTTTTTTATCGCGTGTATTTTGTTGGATTGTCTCATACGTGTTGTCACCTTGACGTCTCAACGTCAAATCCGCGATCATCTCTGCTGGCGAGGCGATCCGCGCTCCCAGTCTTATAGGCCAGCGCGTACCATGAGGATAGTCGGGCGCCTCGAGCGCGGCGGCGAGAGCCCGAAACTTCAAAAAGTGGAAGCGGAACTCTCGGTGTACTGTGGTGCGCGGGTTCCCCGCTGCGGCACCGGAGTCGCCCGTCCCCACGGTCTTACATACAGGTCTTGCAGCTGAATCAAATATTGGTGGTGGGGGTGGTCGTCTTACTGTCGGCTCGTTAATTTCCTTGACCGCCGCTCGCATCGCTTCAATCAAATCATAGTCGAAACAGCGGAACATGGAGCCTAGATACCAGGAGGTTCAGCGAGGCCTTTCAACTCGTCCCCAAAACGAGAACGAGAAAGGATGGCGCTGGGGTGCTCCGCAACCTATATGTATATAGATATACGTAAACATGAGTACGATCTGTGACAGATCACAGCTGATGTACTTGTATATAGATATACGTAAACATGGGTGCGATCTGTGACAGATCACAGCTGATAACCCTTATTCACAGTATAATAAAATTGACGTCGAAGTGCTACGGTGATTAATACGCATGAAGAACAGATGCAGCATAGTTTTTTAAATTGAACAATACAGTTCTTTGTTCCCGTGCGTAATTTTTTAAAGTTGAAAACGGAAATATGAAAACATTTATATGACCAAACATACAGTCTGCAAAGGAGCCACGAAACATTCGAACGCGGTTGGTGGGCGCAAAACAGCCCTGGTCCCAGTCGATCACAACTCAAGGAAGCCAAGAGGACAGGACACCGTCAAGAACAAGAACACGAGATCACATAGTAGAAGCAATCAGCCCAAAAACAAATCTGTTGTTGACGACATTGTGGAATCGAAAGTAAAGATAAAATGTTCTTCATAATCGTTCATAGTTGTTGCATATCATTGTTTAGAATAAACTGAAAAATTAAAGTGAATCGGATAAAATTTCTTTATCTCCTTCTACGCGTTAAGTCCATTTTTAAGGATATGCGTCACATGTCTGGTCGATAAAAATCCCGCTGCTAAGTAAGACGGTTGAATTCAACGTGGCTCCGCTATCACCCCAGTGCCCCAGACCCCAACCAAAGTCCAGGTTCCCTAGACAGAGAGAATCGACACGGTGCTGCTGCGACAAATGCAACAAAGTTACCTTAAGACGTTCACCCTCCGAGAATACAGCGGTAGATGCTACCCTGTGGATTATCTTTGACGATAGGGTATTGTCTTTGTGATACGCATGACCAATCAGACTTTAATGGCCGTCAAAGGCACAGGAGCAAATACATCATTTTGGGAAGCGCGCTTTATTATTCTTTGCTACCTACATCCTTGCATTATTGAACTGGAAGAATAATTTTCTGTGTTTCAGATCAGGGTGCACCAGTGTACAAAGATCCTTTGCAGTACATGAGCAGCCGACCTGTGAGTGCCAGTTATCAACGAGGAATATACCGAACCGCAAGAGTGAATCCTGAAAACGTGGAAGGGCATGAAAAAAATATGATGCTGTTGAAATCCAGTAATAGTTATTTAATGAAATTAAGTCTGATATGTAGGAGCAACAAGAATGATATAATGAGCTTAATTCACACGAAGCAATGCTTACAATTTCGCATTTTTTCGCAATTTCTTTGTTCGCTGACGGCTGTCGTTATTATTTTTATTAAACGATTCCGTCAAGAAGTGTCCACGCATTATCATATAAAAATCGATTATTTTTCGGGTCGTTTCTTTATGATGATCCACGCACCCAATGGAAGGTGTCGATTTTCACACCAAATTTTCCAACAACGTCGAGAACAATTGACTCGAGGGTTTCCGTTAAATAAAATAAGGCGTCACTCGGATGAATGAGACCGCCGTATTGGTTCATCATGTCGATCATTTTATGGTTTGAGTCACCGGGTTCGTTGTCGTGTGATTGAAGCGCGTTGATGCAGTCATCACACTTCAGTCGTCTCCGCATTCTGCGCACTACATAGCCGGCAATGTATGCTTGCACTTGCGGGCTCGTGCGAGCAACGCCATAGGTGTGGTCATGGACACTTTCATTCCACTCTGAACAAGTCATCGTTGCCGATGCCTCGTAGTTATGATCCTGCTCATGCGACTTACGATCACAATCGCCAGTATCACTATCTTCGAGCAAACGATCAATTCTGTTCAGCCACTCGGAGCGCGGTTTTTTCGACATAGCCAAGGAATCTTCGGTCTGCATCAGAACTTGTAGTAATTCGGTACCGCTTACGTTTGAACCTTTCGCCGGCTTAATCAGTGAGTAGCTGCAGAGTAGTCGGTACACTTGGGCAAAAAGCTGGGGATCTGGGTGGTCGTTGCTCCCGCAGGCACCACGCATCATTCCAAAGAATCTCTGAAAAACGTACACAACAAAAGCCATTTAGTTTATTACTCCTGCAGAATTAAACAATAAGTAATTATACCTAAGAAATGTGTTCATTAATTTAGCCCTCGGTTAAGAATACAATAGCAGTATCAAGTTTGCGTGAATAAACGAGCAAGTCAAGACGAATAAACACGTATTATCGAAGCGAGCTGTGATAATTGTAAAAAATTAAGCGTACTATTTACCTCCAAAGCATCTTGGTTTAGACGGGCCGTCATGAGAAACTCGTAGTTTGATTCGATCCGCAGAGCTTCGATTAATTCGAGAGTGGCGCCCAATGTAACTTTAAATCCAGTCAAGGTACTCGTGGATATGGGCATGTCCTTGCCGCTCACCGTACTTTCCCATTGTCTCAGCCACTTGTCGAACTCCATTATTGCCTATATGCAGGAAAGAACGTTAACCACACAAGTCGAAGTTAAATACATTATCGCCTGGACATTCACGAGCACAAGCATAAGGTCAATTATCAAATAGTTCACGAAAAAGAAATGATTTCACCAGTTCACAAGCAAAAAACGTATTCACATGACATTCACATAAACTCCGAAAATGTTTGCACCTCGTTCTCTCCACACCAAAATTGGATACACGACAATAAATGAATGCAATCAGAAATGAGGGATATATAAAACCAAGGCAATAGTTTTCGCAGAATTTTGCACCAGTTCATTCTCCATTTCCTAAAGCGAAAGATATCCGGTTTCTATAAACTAACCAAACAAGCAGGAATGAAGTAAAGTACGACCATGCCAGATCCAATACCGAATAGCCCGGGACTAGGACTCTGCTGATGAAACATCATCGATCGATAATAAAAATTTTGTGCATTCAAGAATCACACAAATATTTGTTTTCGGCCTTACCAACCCTGATCCAATGTTTTATTTTTATGAACGAACTGTTTTAATTGTAAAACCTCACGACGACAGTCAGAATTTTTGCTGTCAATTGACGGAGCGACTAGACACCAAAAACTGATCGACCCAGAGAAAAAGGAGACCGCCTGGATCCTTCGCAGGAATGATGTATATTTTTCCGTATACAGCTCGAGTGATCCGCAGTGTTTGCTGATGGTCTTGCTAAATTCTGAAAATAATCGAATATCAATATGCGTCGAGTTTTTTTTAATATCCGAATAAACACTGCTGCGAGCGTCACTAGAAATATGCAGATCTGGGTTATTCATCGACTCGGCATTGCGTTGACGCATTGAATCTTTTTAAAGGTGCTCTGGTCCACTAGCATGTAATTCAAAATACGGAATATTACGATACTGGTAATTACTATTTAAATGTATACGTTGTGTTTATCGTTTTTCAATGGAATGCAAGGTCCGTTACATGTAATTCAAAATACGGAATATTACAATACTAGTAATTACTATTAAAATGTATATGTTGTGTTTATCGTTTTTCAATGGAATGCAAGGTCCGTTGGACCGATCATTGTTAATAATTCGTTTTGAATGTTAACACCATCGGTTAACGATAATGAACAACGTATTGAAAAGTTTAATAAATCAGTCCCCGCTTCTTTTGCGAAACAATAATGATATTTATTATTTTTGTAAACTAAGCTTTTAGTTCCAAATGAGGTAATATCACAATCTTATCGTCACATCAGTATTCGCGTTGGATTTTCGTAGATATAAGAAGTACCTTCTTTTGGGGACAATCATCCGATGGATGAAGAGCATTGACCGGAGTGCGTGACATCATTGCTGCGATCAATTTGTCCATTTTTTCAGTAAATATTTGCGTAGGCTTAGAGTCGCTTAATTCTGGACACTCGTTGCAGTACAATTCCATCGCAACCCGAACCGGCAGCGAAAACAACTAGAAACATATTAGGCACAAAACATTTCAATTCAACTTTACATCATGTTCTCTCCATGAGATAATCGCAATTCGACGTAGATTGTGACCAATAGTAAAAAATATAGGTGGTGAAAAATATAAAACTCACTTGAAAAGCCAATCGCACGTTCATTTTTTCATACCCAGCCGGATTCAGATGCGCAGGCGTGAGGTTATAAGCGATCTTCAAGTTCGGTTTTGTGTATCGCTCGTGCTGTAGGAGCGCTTCCCAGTGTCCTTTTTTAACAATCCCATCTGGGGTCTGGGTATGTATAAAAATATTACTCCACATTTACTGGCTGAACGCATTACTTTATATAGACTTCCGTTGTATAGATGTGATGACTGCCAAGATAAGAGTTATTATAGTCTGAACAGAAACAATAGGTATAGAACAAAAGAACGCATCATGACTTGCCTGGAACGAATCCCACATAATAAATGCATTGCGGAAACATTTAACCAAGTGTGGGAAATCTGACACCATCCACATCTTTTTGATCGAGTCGCATGGATGTTCGCAATGAAATTGTCCATCCCGTATCCCAAAGATTCTCCATACACCCCGATTCCATTGTGCCCCGTCCATGGTAACCACGTCGACGTGATAGCCCGAATTGGTTAGTAGAATTACGCACTCTAAAATCAATTTGTGCAATATCGAACTCGTGACAGAATCCTTGGTGAGGAAAGCACCAAGGACTTGGACCCATGGCCCACAAAATGGTTGGAACATAAACACAAGCGCATGGTCTGCGCGAGTGTTTTTTTTCGCCTCCGGAGTGTACTGCCCAAGGTCGATAAACCCGCAAACTTGCAGCGATTGTGGATTGAACGATATAGCTTCACTTAACTTCATCTCGTCTATGAGGAGGGCACCTAAAAGATTTATACACTCGATTAATCTATAGCACGTATTCGGGAATAGCTATCAATAGTAACGGATAAAAGACCGGTGCGATGGCTTAGTGGTTAGCGTACTTGCCACTAAGCCAACGGGCCGGAAGGTCGTGAGTTCGAATCCCAGTCGCGTACATTCCGTCGTGAAATGTTGGTTAGTAACGAACTTATAAATAAGAGTAATTTCCGGAGATGTGGGTACCTCTTTTTTCAGTGACTTTCATTCCGGAGCTTTTGGTTTTCAAACATTCAAAAATGGCTGATTGAAAGCCATATGCCGATGAACTGATTCGTTGTATGTATCTTTGGAGTGTGGCCCTACAAGGGAGTGGCAGTATCTGTCTGTCGCGAATGTGATCGTATAAGCGGCTGTTCTTAATGCGCATCAAGAGACACTCGTAGATCCATTGAAGGGAATATCTACGATTCGCGGACTTTTCAACTTTGGCGGCTTCGACGCAAGTCCTCACAGCCTGCCGTTGACTTTCCGGAAGGGAACTAATTTTCTCTTCGAATTTTTCTTTCTCGACTGCGGCACACGCAGCCTTCAGGTTACTTACATTTATGAGTAACTTTTTAGCCTATAATGGGAATGAAGCTAATATACCGATACCGTTAAATTTTATTAGATTTTCAATCTTTTTTCAGATCACACAGTATTTAAATATTGTGGATGATAATCATCCACAGATATGTTCTTTTCCTTTCAGGTTTTTACAATCTCAAAAGATCTCAATTATTGTAATAGTGATGAATGGGAGTTTTTAATCTACAGGTAAGTACATAGGCTTTAAGTTACTAAATGAACTTAATTATCAATTAAATACACCTACTAGACAATCAAGTTTCATACCTGCCATTGGGGCCGGGTTGAAATTCCGAACTTCGAATGATCAGAAGGCTCAAAACTCCGAAAAAATACTACCCCGAAAGATCAAAACTTTACACGAAAGGCCAAAACTCCGAAGATCTGAACACCGTCAAAATAATTCGGCTATGGAAGTTTCAAAATTTTCAATAAATTGACGAATTATTTCAAGATTTTTTGTTATTAAGAAGTGATTTTACGTCAATTTTGGAATTTGTCTAAACAATGTTATACGTTCTACATCATAGTTGACTGTAAATAATGTAGAACGTATAACATTGTCTAGACAAATTTCAAAATTGACGTAAAACCACTTGTTAATAACAAAATTCTTGAAATAATTCGTCAATTTATTGAAAAATTTGTAAGTTTTAAGACTTCCATAGCCGAATTGTTTTGACGGTGGTCAGATTTTCGCAGTTTTGATCTCTCGGGGTAGTATTCTTTCGAAGTTTTGAGCGTTCTAATCATTCAAAGTTCGGAATTTCAACCCGGCCCCAACTTGAATTTCGGAGCATTAAAATTCGGAATTTTCAACCGTCGGAGCATTCAAAGTTCGGAACATGAACCCGGCCCTCTGCCATTCATGTTTAACAAAGTGGAAGAAGAATGGAGAGAGGGTAAACTCGTACACCAGGGAGGTTCGAATTGAAATAAATATAAATATTCCAAAACGACAATTATTAAGGCCTTAGGCCACTCCAGAGGCCGAAAAAATAGGCTTTTTGGGGATTTTTTTCAGAAAAACTGCGATTTTTTTTTCAGAAAAAAAGCGATTCATTTTGAAATGGCGGCTGTGCAGCCATCTGCAGCCATTTATCTCAAAACTGCATTTTTTAAGTTGGCCGGAAACATAATTCAGACAATTTTCAACCAATTAACTTGAAATGTTGAATATATCTTGAAAAATACATTGTTTATAGAAGTACGTAGGATTTTTTTTTTAATATTGCATAGTTCATTTGTTATTAACGATTATTTAGGCAAATTTTTGGAAAGTGAAAAAGTTGCTTAAAAATCGTCAGATAATTGTTAATAACAAATGAACTATGCAATATAAAAAAATCCTACGTACTTCCATGGACAATGTATTTTTCAAGATATATTCAACGTTTCAAGTGAATCAGTTGAAAATTGTCTGAGTTATGTTTCCGGCCAACTTACAAAATGCAGTTTTGAGATAAACGCTGCACAGCCGCCATTTTGAAATTGATCGCTTCAAAAAAATGATTCTATACAGTCACTGATATGTCTAATAAACACCCCTTTTATAATCTCGACTTATTTTGTGGTTGTACTGAAAAAAAATCTCCAAAAAGCCTATTTCTTCGGCCTCTAGAGTGGCCTAACCCCTTATAAGTATACGGTCGGCGACTAAATTATTTCGCTTGACGTATGAACAAATCTCTAATCTTCAAATCAAAGTTATGCATCCAGAAAGTGTCAGGAATATTTTCTTTTCATGATAATTCTAGCTACAGAGATACGATCAACGTTACGTACCTTTTGTTGTTGACGTTGAAACTTTCTCCGTGTCAATTTCGCCATTAAAATAGCTTGATGACGTTTCTGCCTGTCACTTCTGCGGTTTCGGCGTATTCTTCTCTGTATCCCGTGGCGGAGCTGCGTACAGAAAATACACCTAGGCGTCCGCTGCTTACGCTTGTAGATTGTATCAGCCGTCAAAATCCCCTCGCAACTACGATGACACCTAAAAGAAATATACGTGGTTTTATTGTATATTTTACGTTTTTATAAGTATTGCCGCGTTCACATCAATGAATGAAGCGTTTTTTTCAATTCCACGTATCCTTTTTATTATAATAATAATAGAATACGGATGAAACACGAATGGTATTAGAGTGCAACTATTTTGAAGCCTTTATCAAAGCTTAATCTAATTGGTTAATTCTTTCGTTAGATCAAATCGAATGAGAAAAAAACATACTTTTCACTGTCGAATCCCGTTCCACTGCAAATCGACATCTTCTCTAACCGAGGCATGTCCATACATCTGCCATGGATTCAGGTTTCTCGTTCAGTCGAATCAAAATACCCATATTCATCCTAATCTGAAAGAACCATAAGAATATATATATCAGTTGATATGTATTATGAATATTATCGATTCATTCAATCATCACGCCGGTTTATATTAACAATTTGTTATTCATATGGATAATCATGGAGCGGTTCAATTTAGTGAATCAGATAAGTACCTGAAGCGAAAGATCCGGGGCAATCTCTAAATGAAGTGTCGGGCAAAGACTTGATGAATCGAGACGAGTAAATATAGTTTTCGACGATTGGTGCGTCCATGCCCATGACTCCGGAAATAGTGTCGCATTCAATTCATGCTGAAGCATGTCCATTGTAAACACAGCTGAACCCATTTCGCTCTTTGACGCCATGTTCTCCTCTGCGGCGAGTGTCATAGGGAGTGCTGGCGAAACTATGTCGCTCCTTGTACTGTGTCCATGATGGGGTTCTCTGTCTAGATCGCTAGCTTCCACATTACCTTTGCCGGCTTCGTTGCCACGGCCAGCCTTCTTAAGTGGCAGAAGAATTTGGGGTGAAAAAAGGAAAATTTATATGCAAACACTTTCCACAAAAAATGATATATGTACACAATTGCAATAGCATCATCTGTTATTCTTAGAGCAAATAGAAGTCTCAGTAAAACCTCAAGTTCTTACCGTATAATCTTGCGATCGCGATATCGGTATTGCATTGTCGGTCAGGTGCCATACGGATAACGGCATCGTATGAACCTCACCATTACTCAATACAGTTTTGTTATGCTTTTTAATATGGGTCTCTTCGAAGTGTAGTTCGCAAACCAATGTTTTTACGTCGAGATTGCAGTTAAGTGCTAGCTCCCATTCAGAGAGTCTCTTACTGCACTATGAAATCCGATAAAAAATTTAAACCACACATGTTGGAATAGTTTAACAACCAGAAACGACAAAATCAATTTATCTCCAACATATATTTACCTTAGGAGCACGAAAGATTGCACGCTGCCGTAATCCTAACGCACGGCGCTGATTTCGGTCTTTGTAGTGCCCAGTCTCGCAGCCTGGTACTGCGCAAACTCTTCCCATATTGCACACACTGAAATTTAATGACAAGAATAAAATACTTAGAATAGTTTTAAATTATCGAATATGCTATAATATTTGTAATGTCTACAATAAGAAAGAATTTATTCATATTCACTCTCAGTGAACAAGGACGTTACTATTGTCACAAATAATACAAAAATGTTACTCTACAGGCGATAAAGTTTTCAGCCGGAATATTAAATATACTTAAACAAAATCACGGAATATTAATATACTTAAACAAAATCACGAGAAGACTCACGTTTTCTCGCTTTTGATTTTTTTTCACACCGTAATGAGGAAACTATGAATCGGCGGAAATTTTCACGTTTGATGTCACGATCGGTCTGTCGTGAGGTTAGAAACTCATCCGATCACTTTCACCTCGTTGACCAATATATTACTATATATGTCGGTCGCGCTGCACCCCAGCGCCATCACTTCGGGCCATTTTCGGGGACGCTTTTTTCAGCGTCTTTGCATTGCCGCTGAACCTCCTGGTATCTAGGCTCCATGCAGCGGAAGACGCATGTAGCAACACAACCTCACTTAATCGGCTACTATAAAGTTTTACATAACCGTTATTTAAAAAATCACGTGTTTTTTTATGACGGTGATATCGTGCGGATTTTTACATAATAATGACAACTAATCCGTGTGCGGTTCCAACGTGTGATACTGGACGTCAGTTAGTAAAGGAAAAACGTTTGGTGTTTCGGGTTCCGTCGAATATCGAACGTCGTCAAAAATGGATCACTGCAATTCCAGGAATTTCTCAGCTCATGCCTTCGCAATTCGTGTGTGAGAAACATTTTCTCCAACGATACATTCTAAGAAAGTGGGTAAAACATGACTTAAACGGTCGAGTTATCGCAGAGGTAAGTTGATTTTATCTTTTTTTATTTATGTCTATTTACTTGTCTAGCCGCTATGACAAGTTCGCAGCGCCGCTCTTGTGGCTATAAGCCAAAGCTTATTGCCGACATTAAGCGTACCACCCCCACCACCTTCGTTGCAAGACCTGTATGTAAGACCGTGCCCGTCCCTCTAGACAAACTCACAACTCGCGGCGCGCCCGTCGCGGCCCTGTGTCGTGTGTATTTCGGGTAACATGATAACACGAGGTTTCGATTCGTGTGAAGCGTGTATACATCGTCGCGTTTGACAGCTCGTCACCTCGAAGTTTATTTATAACGTGTAATGTATTAAAGTTATTTATTAACGCGAGGGTTTAGTGTTTATATTTCAGGTTCAAAGAAGACGCGGGAGCGAAGACGGCAGCATAAAGTTTAGTGTACGCCAGGATGGCAAACAACAAATAGAATCGGATTTAAAAAAATGGAATTGGCGGGTGTCAGGGAAAATGTCCACCGGATTCACGTGGAATCATATATATATTTCAAATCTTGAATTGTGGTCAACGCATCAACCTCCTTAAAGTTTGCCGCTTCGCGGAACCTACCTATGATCGCCCATAACTACCACTATTTTTAAGGGATCGACTTGAAACTTTCAGAGAATATTCCTAAAACGTTTTATTTTGAGAATACGTTGAAAACAAAAAATCGATATTTTCAAACTTTTCCACCAGGCGTAAGCCCTTAAAGCGTTTGGAAAAATCTGACATTACGATCTGTTTTTATGACAATCATCTTCTCTATCTAAAAAAATGTTCATGCGCTCGAATAGATCTGAATGAGCACGGACCATCGAACTTCGTTGATATGAGCAGTTGAACATGAGTAAATTAAGGGGCCAGTCCACTTTGGAGCCACGAAAAAGGGCCAATTACGCGATTTTTTTTGAGGATTTTATAAAAGATATGAACATAAAAGTTGTTGGGCTTGATAAATAAAGTCTTGAAATGCACAGAAAAAAAATTAAATTCATTTTTATTCATTTTTAATTACAAAAACTTTAGTTTAACGAAACGCTTCAAGAATAGGTGGGCTAGGTAGGTCCACCGCAACTCGGCAACGGCTTGTCTGAAACAAAAAAAAATCAAAGTCCATTAGATTCAGTATGACACCAGCTACAAAATGACCCTCGGATAAAAAGTTTTATCAAAAAATAAAAGAAATGGCAGATGAAAAACGAAAAAAGATTTAAAAAACGCGTTTTTTTCGCAGTTTTTCGCAAAAAAAAGAGTCAAAATAAAAATGTTGAAACCATTGACGGTCATCTTGTTGCGAATCATGTTTACAATATGCGGTTCAAATTTCAAGAGAATCGGTTCATCAGTATTAGATGGAGTTAGATTTTGAAAACATTGTTTCGAGAAAAACGCATTTGAAGTTGATACTATGAAAAACTCTTAGCCAAACTCAATCGGTAATTGCTGCACCGTACAAAATCCCTTCTGATTGCTCATCATCGTCGATTTCTTCAAGTCGTGCTTGCTTTCGATTTTTCGAAATTCAAAGTGGACTGGCCCCTTAATGTTGATTGAACGAAAAGCGTATTCGGGCTTTGAGCCTTCTCTAGAAGGTCTGGACCGCTGCGAAGAAGTTATCGCACCCTATATGAGCGCCCTTACTCACATCCCCATCGTAGGGCTGCGAGCTCCGGCCTCGTTGAGAAAGAATATATCCGATGTAACAAAGGGCTGCAAATTTCACGGATCGCCGATCGCATATAATGCACCCCGTCGTGGAACCCGTAGTCAACGTTGAACTCGCACTTTTCCAAAGTGAAAAGGGCGAGAAGGTGGGAGGAGCGTGACACGGAACACGCGTTTTATAAGCTACTGTAATTTATCTTTGTTCTTTTCTTACAACACAAAAGCCATCATTATTGAATGACGTACAGTTGTGAGCCATTGAAAAAATCTTCGCCGTAAAAATTTAAATGACATGAAAAGTTAATTTGGAGAGAGAGAGAGAGAGAGAGAGAGAGAGAGAGAGAGAGAGAGAGAGAGAGAGAGAGAGAGAGAGAAACTCAACAGAGTTGAACAATTTATCGAGCGTTTAATGAATAATCATATTATTTTAATGGCAGATATGTTCATTAAAAATTTATCTTTAAAATATCTATAAGAGTTCTATTACGTTTTTCGTAAAAAAAAAAAAAAAAAAACAGTAATGAAAACTCAAGATATCTATTGCATTTATTAGCGTCACAATTGCGTTCCACCGCTTGGCTTTTCGCAAGGAATTGTGTCAAATTGCATAGATTTCAATATTTCTTGCCTCAAACGTGATCAAAAGTGTCTTATGGAAATTTCAAACCTTCATCAAACACTTGCGTAGTCACACTTTATTTGCAGAATACAGATATGTGACAGCCGATTATCATTTTTTAAGGCAGTAGTCTGGTCTAGAGCGAGATTTTGACGTCATTTTTGGGTTGGAATAACTTTTAAACCGTTGAAGTTGTCTTGATGAAATTTTACATATGTATTTGTTGTTCCTTTGAGAATGTATCTACGTTGGAAAAAAAAATATGTTAAATATTTTCATGTAGTTTTTTATTTTTTTACAACATGGTCCGCTGAAAACCGCGTTAATCGGCGCCCATTCTGGGTGATGTTGTATGCATCTGAAAAAAAATAATAATATATTCTCAATCCGTATGAGTATTCTGAGCACTGGTAGCAGAGTTAGTACGTAAAAAAATTTTGTTACAAAATGGCGGCCTGTTAAACTTTGATTAACGATTTTTCATATATTTTCGGGTATTCGACGAGTTATAAAATATGGGCAAAATTATTGTTCGACTCAATTCTGCTACCAGTCCTCAGAAAGAGGCTACCGAAGGTATGTGCAAAATTTCAGCTCGATCGGTCAATTAATTATCGAGATATCGTGGGCGCCGATTTGAAAAACATAGTTCTGAGATAAACGCGTTCGAAGTTTTGATACCGTTAGATGAGGTTTGCGCGCGGCTTGCTTATAATTTATATAAGCAAGCTCTGCTAATTTTTGAAATATCAATAAACGGTTTTCACGAGCGTATTAAGAAAGGTCTAAGGAATAATAAAATGAAGAAAAAAAAACCGATTTTGTCAAATTTCAAGACCAGACTACTGCTTTAAGAAACTATGAAACGTCGCTATTTTCCAGACTAGGATGCTTAATTTTATATTTACGCGGTTAAATACCGTGTAAACATTATCCTAGTTCGAAAAACCACCTGCTGATCGAGTAAAGAAAACAATTCGTGAAAAAAAGCTAATTTCATGCGGCTACAGATGACTCCATTTGAAAAATTGTTGATGGTAAAAGATTGCGTTGTCTCTTATTAATGTGCATAGCTGCAACGCCATTTAAACATGTGGCTTAGGGGAAACACTTTTATATTTACGTTTTTAGAAGTGACCAATTGTCGTGTATGTTTTTCCAACGAATTAGAACTGATCTGATTCGCTCACAGCTGAATAATGATAATACGATTGCGAGAAAAATGGAGCCAAAAAGTTTCTCGAAAGTAGAGTAGAAACGGAGTTTTTTTAAACATATTCATCCATTTGTTAATAAAAAATGATCAAAGTTGTTTGCTGGGCGGAAATTTAAATTTGGTTTCCACATCATTTTCTCAATTTGCAAAATAAAAAAAAAATATCCGTTAATACGAAAGCTTTATTATTATACCAACAGTATATTTTTCTATTTCAATTTCAAATCATCCTAGTTGCCATAACCACCCACACCGATTGGCCATCCAACGGCGGTACTTTGCTTAAATAATCATTACTTTGTTAAATAATAACTTTATCAACGGTGTGTAAAATCCTGACTTCGTCATCAAACATTCTCTTCAGAAAAAAATATTGAAAGTTTTTCGTTGTTAGGGCCTCAAGCGTATGCAAACTCCTAGCGGGAGGGAGGGGGGGCACCTTTAGGCGGGAAAAAATTTGCTTATTTTCATGATTTTTTTTCAAAGGAAAGAATTCTTCCCCATTTTTAGACTTAGGGTATGTTTTGTTACTACTTTTAGCTGTTACACGGTATTTAAAAAATAATTAATCTTTAAAAATCACGGAGGTATTGCACGGTTTTCTAACCTGCATTTGCAAAACTGGCGTGACGTATTGCTAAAAAAATAATCGACCAATTCAAATGAAAATTGCTATAAATCTTTCTAACCTCATTGTCTAAAACATGACCCTCAATGTTCTTGAAAATTGAAAACAAAATGTATTTTTTTACTGCAAAGTGTAGCCATTTTTTTTTTTAAATTCAATCTTTTGGTTTCAAAGCGTACCACTCCATCGATTTTTCATATTCCTCACTTTTTCATGTTTCATATTCTGCGTATGAATGTTAATGAAAGAAAAATCTTCGTTGGTTTTTTTTCACATTAATCACGCTGACGCTACGTGTCACGCCGTCTGACAACATCCGCCGTAACCCGTTTAGAAGACCTCGTCATACGTTCGCTATTTTTAAATATTAATAAAAAAGATACCCTGTAGCAGCCAAAGATAGTAATAAAACATACCTTAAGTCTTAAAATGATGAAACAATTTTTTCCTTTAAAAAAAAGATGAAAATCAGTTATTTTTTTTCTCGTCTGAAGGTATCTTCCCCCTTAGTAATGATCGAATCATATATATGAGTAATCACTCAATAACTCTTTAAGCCTTCACTATTGTAGCCTGTGGTTGACCGCTTCCACAACATTCCGCAATGTTCAACGAAAGAAGAAACGGAGCAACCACGTTGCATATCGCACTACTGGAAAACCCCCGCTTTTCCTATTTCCACATCGGTGAAAGCACCTAAAATCGACCGTGACGTAAAAACGGTAAGGGTGTGCAGCTCCAAAAAATCGATATTTAATGTTGCACCAGGAAAGTAAACCCGCTTTTTTTAGGCATCTGGTCATGTAATTCCGAATTAGTACATGCGGCCCTTTGAATTACGATGGTTCACGTATATCGCAACTAATTAGATTTTTCTGTTGGCCCTTGCCGTCTATTATTCCAAAAGCCTAATTATTTTTCCCAGGCAGCCATGCAACTGTTAGGAACTCCAGGCAACCGTCACCAGGATCCTCTCAGTCATCCCTGGAGTGGTAGTGACAATCTGGTTGTTAATCTCGAGAATATTGTCCGAACAGAAGTTTGTCCATCGGGACCGGAAATAAAAATAGTCAACATATTTATTCCTATCGAGGAACTCAGCGTCCACACAACTTCCCTAGTGGAAATCTTGCTGCGGATACAAGAAAGACCTAATCAAGTATCCTTCTTTTTTCCGGCCTTGATCAGGATTTTTCATCAAGCCCTGATCATTTTCGAAACGCAAAACCTTCGGTTTAATCATCATTTTCTGAATTTGAGAAAAAAAACTCAGATTGACTTACGGTAAGTCAATCTACTTTTTTTTCGCAAATTCAGAAAATTTGATGGGCAGACAGCTGTTCGTCTATCTATTTCATGTCGTTTGGCAATGTTTCGACGGGATCTGAAGAGCCGTTCCAGAGATTTTTGGGCATCTATAATTGTTCTACCATACCGACCGCGATGAGGTGTCATTCCGTCTTAATTCAAATTTTTAAAAATTAAACATATACATTCAGTGGATTCAACTAAATTATTTTTTTGAACAGATGAAACCGAATCACAGATTGATTAGGAATAAATAAATCATTAGGAGTTAAAAAAAATATATGCATAGAGTGGACAATATGTCTCGAAATTTTGACGACGATATATAGTTCGTCTGGTGTTTGACAAGAGGTTAGGCGTGTGAAAGGTGCTAAACTGTATTTAGGTCCAGTTAATTAATGATTGCGTGAAGCTAGCGGGATCAGGCGAATTGACGTGAGCCGTACTTCCAGTTGCCTGACCATCGCCTGAAATTATCCGGCTCAGGCAACTGGAGGTAATCCGGTTGCTTGACTGTCGCCTGAAACCAACCGGATCAGGCAAATCAAGGCACACCGTAAGTACGGCCTTCGTACTACAGCCTGATGAGATCCGGACCAAGTGTCAGGCCAGCCCGACAGTACTTCTACTCCGGTTGTGGTTTGTTTTGAAATTGCTCGTAGCTTGAACGGAAAGGCGATGAGGAGTCCCTGATTGCGATGGCCTCGGATGATTCACTGATGATCATCCGATAATGACATCTTCTCAATGAAACACGATAGTCAGTGGCATAAAAATATCACAGTGTGATTATACGAACACGTAGACTGCTTCGCCGATCCGGAATTTTCTGCAGGATTGTGCTGCTCTCATATTAATTAAAATCGAATATGACGCACTCTTGGTGTCGTTACACAAATCGCATTGCATCACGATTTCATAATGTGGCCTATCTGGAGGTCTCACCTTCCTCGTAGCTCGTTTTGCCTTTCGTAACACGAGCATATCATTATAAGAAATTGTAATTTTCGAAAATCACCGTCGTTATTAGGTATGCGGTCGAAAGTCGCCGCTGGCTGTTACCTCCGTCAAACTCATTGCTCAAGCCCCCGTTTCTTTGCCCAGCTTAGTTGTGTACCTTGGAATGTTTATCGATTGGAAAGCCTCGTCGAGGCTTCGTCGTCAGTAAGTCATACTCATTGTTCTCGCAACAGCAGAATTATTTTTGGTATTGAAAATCTATACCGCTGGCCGTTTTCCCTAATTTATCCGGGCCCTCGTGTCAATCCAACTCACAAGGAACATCACTTAAGTGTCCACCTTCGATTTTGTTGACACTTATGTATGCGATAAAGCATTGAAAATCATTAGACACGTATTTTTTGGGGCGGAAAAACGGTATTGAGGGAGGCAACCACCCCTTAATGAAGGGCGTGTCGAAGGGTGAACTTGCAGTCCCATCCACAAGCAGTCCATCAATTTTAATCAAGGAAAAATCGATATTCTTCTAATGTAAAGCGATGGAAAATCCACTATAGAGGTAATGAGAACAAATTTAATTACGGGGAAACACGCATATCTTGAAGGGGTGGTTTCCACCATTAAAACTGTTTTTTCCGCTGATAAGAAAATGACGTGTCTAATAGTTTTCAATGCTTTATCAGATATATGAGTTTCAACTAAATAGAAAGGGGACAGGTCAGGCCTTATATGCCTTTGGATGGTCGGAAAACAAGGCTTTTTCGGGGATTAAAAAATACTAATGAAGCAATCTAAATGAAGTTTTGAGAGTTTATTTTACATATCTGTAGTTACTCGAATCAATTTTTCATCTCCTAAATAATTATAAAATGACGACCCAGGGGCCGTTAGGAAGACGCCCTTCTTGTGGCCCTCCAGGGACGGACTCATTCGAGAGAAACATGAGCACCTGGATCAAATTTTTTTTTCGTAATCTACATAGGATTTGCTAAAAAGGTACACCTGATTATTCTGAATATCCACTTTTGCAAGTTTGACACCATCGTGAAAAAAAGTCGCATTTTTTTACTAAAAAGACGGTCTTAATTTGTCTATAAAAACAGTAATTGTTGATCGGTCGTAAAAATCGCCTGTACTATGCTGGACAATCATTTAAGAAGCTACAGTTGAAATTTGAAGTCAATCGGTTGAAGATTTTAGGAGCTACGGGTCGGTCCGATTAAAAAAAAATTGTTCAAGAAAACCGCGTTAAAAAATTTCAAATCGTTTTTCGTCGGACCATATCATTCTTGGGCTGTTTCTACGTCACTTGAGGCGTCTGGCCACCCTGACCGCTCGAAAAATTGGTATATTTAAAAAAAATAATAAACGTGTAAGTATGAATCGGAATTTTTTTATTTTTTTATACAACGTCAGAAAGGGCTTCGAGAATAACGTAAATATATGTCCCTTAAAAACATTTAAAAATGGTGGCGTTATGCACATTCCCGCAAAGGCCCTCCGCACGATACGCGTGGTCGTTGTCCCACCTATTACTTGGTGGGACAACGTAGCAATGGGACGTGGTGGGAAAATGGGACGTGGTGGGAAAATGTAGCATCTCGTGCTAAAAAATAGCTTATTCGTGAATAGTGTCGTTACGATGTAGCATAGCGATTTTTTTTTACCGTTAAAAAAATGATGCTGAGCCAAAGAAAAAAATGTGTTTTATTTTTTTTCACCGAAATTTTACGAGCAAAAACATTGATAAAAAAAAACCAATCTAGTTATCGCAAATACCCTACGCTACATTTTAGATAATGCATCTAAAGTATCATGCTATACGTATGATTTTTTTTTACACAATACTAAAAGTATTGTGTAAAAATATTACACACATTTTTAAATGTAAAAATATTACACAAATTTTATACGAATGTAAACGTATTACATAAAAATGTTAAGTGTACAAATTTGAAAGCAATGAAAAGGACCGATTGTTTACGAGATTTCGTTGGTACTAGTTCGAAAAATGTAGTTTTGAGATAATGGCAAAAGAAAGTGAACGTGCGGTTATTCGGCTGACGGTGCGGTTTTTGTGAGTCTTACTTTCAATCAACGATTGTCCTTCACAGTTTAAGGTTTAAAAAACATAATTTGAAAAAAATAAAACAATAACTTCAGGTTGGCCAGACGCCTTAAGTCCATAAAAAAACGATATTTTGTTTTTCAATGTATTTAATGCTTCAAGCGCTGTTCTTTGGCAGTAGGGGACGAGACGGATCAGGGGATTCGGGAGTAAGGATCAAGAGTGAAAATACAGAAAGTATGATAGACTTGGATGACTCGCGAGTGAGAATAAGAAGAAGTGCACACAAATATCTTTACCGACATCGGTTTTTCACTATTTCTCTCTGCCTCCGTGCTAATTCCATACCGCAGAGGTGAGCATTTTCACAAGTAGGAGATTGTACCCTAAAAATTTGGAGTAAGCAGAAAGGGCCGTCCATAAATTACGTCATTTGAAAAGAGGGGGGAGGGTCTCGTCGTTGGGTTATGGTAACGATAATTGGATTATGACGATTGGAATGGTAGGACGATTTGGGGGGGGGGGGGGGATCAGCAAAAATCAGCAAAAATCGATGGAAATATATGGACGGCTCCAAAGACGGTATGAACGTTTGGAACGAATCGAGAATTAGCGTAAAGAATATTTATCCAAACGATAGACTTCGATAATACGATGTTTAAAAATAATTCTCTCGCGTTTGTCCTGGGAAGTCCATACGGTACGTCACCTTTAATTATACTTGAATGCCGCTCAGTAAGCTTGCTAGAGACCGAATGTGAAGGTCGCGGAATAAGTTTAGCTCAAGAAGTCTTCTAATCCATCCGCCAATACATGATATACCAAACGACCGCATGTGAATGAGAAATGTAAAATAAAAGGCGTATTCTCCGAAACGCCATGGAACGAACCCGAATGGACTGCGTCCATTCGGGTTCTTCTACACGAAGAATTCACGCGGTTAAAAAACACGAACCCTGACACACAAAACTGTGACCTCAATCTAACTCCACAACCAGCATATGATGGCGATTTTTTTAAATTAAATTTCTGCGACTGCTAGCGACTTCGACACCTTTACCTGTGGCATTATTTTGCCTCGGTGATTTTCCGCTCTGGCGAATACACACGCGATGAATAATGCAGCGTTGAAAAAACAAACCATCCGATCGAGTATTTTTCTATTGGGAGTTCACAATGATAGGTAGCGCACTCGCGACTACGACATGGAAAATTCTGTCAGGGGGCGTACCCAAATTACGTAACGCCAAATTTGGGAAACGCATAGGACCGTAACGCCGGGCCGGACCCCCCCCCTCCATTCCGTTACGTAACGGATGCTTTAAGGGGAGATATACACCTAGGAGCCAGAAAGGAGGTAATTTTTGTGAATTTTTTCAAGGAAAACTATTTGAAATTTCGGATTGGGGTTTTAATTATCTAAAAGTATATACGTTCAAAAATATGTTTAATTTTCTTTATTGAAAAATATCAAAAATATACAAGGATATTGTATGAACCTTGGAGCGAAGTAAAAAAATCTGCGTATACGGTATCCACTGTCGTTTCTTCAAAAATCATCTGAAAAAAAGAAACCAAAAAGATAATTAAATTAGATACTAGAATCTAGTACGTGTCATAGCCGATTTTGAAAATATCGATTTATGACAAAATGGCGGACGTTTGAACATAAATAGTGATTTTTTGGACCAAAAATTAGTTATTATTTTGCCTATAAAACAAAAAGTAAGTAACGGAAAAAAATCATATGAAAAGTACTAGATAATGGTGTATAGAATAATCACAAAAAACCGATTTAACACAATCACCGATTTAACATAACCACAAAATACCGATTTAAAAAACGTGATTTTGAGAAAAATACGTTTGAAAATTTGGGAATGAATAAATCATGAAATTTGTCATCTTACATGGAATCATCGATACCAGGCCCATAGTGTAGGTCTTCTACGGTCGACGGACTGTTCATAGCTTCTAAATCCTCGACCTCGACCGTCTAGGTGTATATCTCTCCTTAACGTCAATAATTGCGATTTTTTCATAGGCACAATTAATTATTAACGGGTTATACGCAGTTAGAAATTTCAAAAAATCGATTTTCTGTTTATTGCATTTTTCGGAATGTACAAATATGTGAGTATATTCCCTGAAAATTTCAAATCTATCCAGCGAATATTCTCGGAAATACACATATATTTGTGAGAACGCTAGGAGCGCGTCTCCGAGCGTCCGAGGAACTTCAAACGCGTTTTTCTCAAAACGGTGTTTTCAAAGTCGGTGAGCACGATTTTTCAAAAACGGCTTAACCGATCGGTCTGCAATTTTAACACAACCTTGTCAGATATATTCTTCAGGTATTGATCGAAGGAACAAGATTTCCGATGATTATTTCTATTTTTTTCAACGATTTAACGAAAAAAATTTGGTCGAAAATCGAAATTGTTTCTTTCCGGAGCCACCATTTTGTCAAAAATTAAAATTTCGACTATTCCTTCGATCAATACCTGGATTCATCTATCCCCTAAAAGAATCTTTTTGGTTTTTTTCATTTTAGATAATCCAAACCGGAGATACTTTGCTCACCGCCGGACACTTTTTTTCGGGGACCTCCAGGAGACTTCCTACAGGAGCAATGTTAATGAATATTTTTGAAAATAAAAAATGCCAATCTGAAGCTAAAAGATGCCACTACACTGCCTAATATTTTTCGATTTGCCCAAATGAAATGCTTTCTCAGAAAAAATTCGTGGAAAAAACCGACTTTTTTTGGCCTTGCAACTGCATATAAGGCCTTAAAGGATCGGGTTTATACTCATTTTATGAAGTATACATTCATCTAGTTTCATACAAATTTTTATGAAAAAATTTGAACGGAAATATATGCCTTGATTTGATGACAAAAAAATCCTCTTCATTGTCCCATCGATATCTTTATTAAAGGTCATCTGTAAATAAAAAGTCAACAATTTATTGATATCTATACAAATGTAGCTATCGTTATGCGTAGCCGTTTTTCATTCTGGTTTTTTTTTACAAAATACCGACCGTTGAAAAACTACGAAAAAATACGAAAAATTGAAAAAATCGGTTACGTACAACCTTAGTCACTGCGATTACAAAAATGTCAAGCAAAAAAATTGAAAATCGGTTGATATGTTTTTGAGTATTCGCTAGGACAAGGTTGAACAAAGTAGTGTCAAGAAAAACGCGTTCAAAGTTTGCGTTCCGTTTTTCTTGATATAAGGTTATGTTTTTTCTCGAATATTGATACCCAAATTACAGTATCTAGTCGTGAGCGATATGACAGTTCTTCATCTTCATCATATTTCACAAAATAATTAGAGCCTGCACTTCATCTATTGTGAACAAGGCCACACCTGTAGGGACTGAGGGCACTAACCGGTCGCACTACCTGTTTTCACTTAAGTGACTGCATTTCCGTCAATTTTCGGACTTTTGAATAAAAATGTTGCCAACACATTTTTGAATATATGTACAGTCAAGAATTATAAAAAACAATTTTTTTCGAATTTTGCTTGGGGAAAATCACTGTGCATGTTTTTGCACAGTGGCTTCCCCTTAACTGACATTTCGTATGAAAAGCTGTCAAGTTGCCGTGGTAAAAATGCGCGCGAGTTTTAAATTCAAAACTGAACATGTAGAAATTTTGCTATTTCTGGCAGTTCTAAAATCGTTACGTAACGCAAAGCTTGACTCCTCCTCCCCTACGTACGTAGACCATAACTCTTGGCCGACCCCCCCCCCCCCCCCCCAAATTGCGTTACGTAATTTGCGTACGCCCACTAACTGCGAGCGCGATGTTTCTCAGCTGGCCAATACTCAACCCTTCCTAGGTCACACTGGGTCATTCACTTGCCCAAAACTGAAGGTTTGCAATAATTTTTGACATCAATTTAATTTTATATTTTCCGAATTTTAATTATGCCGACATATTAAGAAATGTTTAAAGTGTACCCCGGATATTTTTCAATAAAAACCGACCGAAGGGTCGTTAAGGTAGAACGTGCGCGCGCTCTTGATTTCTATAGATTTTGTTAAAATTTTAACCAGACATTGTTCATATCATTATGCATGTTTGAGTGAAATTTTGGAACAGTCAACTATTTAGATTGAGAGATAATGAGTTTTAAAATTGCAACTTTTAACACTGCTGGGTCTGCATTGAAATTTAGACTGAATGATTTTCCGTAATAAATGTCTGTCCCCTATTTCAAATTCAAAAATTTGAAAATTTGAAATAAAATCCCTACGTAGTCCCATAGCTAGTAATATATAGATTATAATTTTTTTTTGGTTTTTGTTCCAGGCCTTCTACTGTACGAGAAAACCGTCCTCCCGTGAAGCTATTTGTAAAAAACACATTTTTCAATATGCGCTCTGTCGCCCAATTTTGTATGAATATTATAATAATTTTTTTTTTATACTTTAATATGTGTAAAAAAAATTCTTCCAAAAAAAATTCTATTCCTTTTTTCTACTCCCAAAATGAATTGTCAAAGTTAGGCCTTATTTTCTGCCGCTATAGTGGTGTTATCCCTTAAGGGGGAAAACCCCCCTCAAAGGAAGCCGTGTCAAGGCATGATTTGCGATTTCTCTTACAAGCAGTCCACAGGTCTGAATTAAACGAAAACCAAAATTCCTCTAATGTAAAACGATTAAAAATTCACTCTAGAAGTATTTTAAAAAACCAAATTAAGAAGTGACACGCTTCTCTTAGACGGGTGGTTACCCCCCCCCTTAAAACCGTTTTACCGTCGATAAAAAAATACATGTCCAATCGTTCTCAATGCTCTATCACATATATGAGTTTCAACAGAATCGAAAGCGGACAGTTCAGTGAGGTTCCTTGTGAGTTCGAAGAGAAGTGCTCGAGTGTACTGACGCAAGCACTGAATTATACATGTATCGTGGCCAAGTGTTGGTACCTCAACCTACGAGGGGACGGAAACGCGATATTTATCGTGCTTATAGGCTCTATTTATTCATTTCACTTTCGCGATTAAGAAATTCATTAATAACGAAACCCCTTAAATTGTATTTAAAAAAAGGCAATGCGGTGAATAATATTTCGGAGATTGTTTCTTGCTATTCCAAGAGACAGAAAGTTCTTCGAAAATGGGAAAGCGAAATGAATCGTGTTTATAGAATCGTATTTGATAATGATAAAAACTTTTTTGTTTTCTAATTTGCAGCGGGGAATTTGTTCGTTTTCATAATTTTTCAGTGTTCTATAATTAAGGGGGGAGATGCCTTCATAAGGTAAAGAAGAGCTCATGGCCGGAGATGAACTCCACGAGGAAGCTGACTCCTTTGTAACCTCGGAATAGCAGATTAAGGAATTATCACAGTGTGAAATTTTCAAAAAAAAAATTTTTTTTTTGCATTATCTGATAGTTTACACGGTTATGAACGTTCTGTCCAATTGCTAGACCGATATTCAAATTATTTCGGTCGCTACAACCTTTCTTAGAAAAATTTAAGTCTTTCTTAACAGCCTTTTTGAGAATGTTAAGGGGCTGTACCAGTGTGAACGCTGAAAATTTGGATGATTTTCAGGAATTTTTTGGAAGAAAAGTACTTAATTAGATGTCTCGGAAAATTCAGAATATATTTGGCTATATTTGACCTATGTTAGATCATTTTTTCATAGAAAAATATTGAGATCCAAGCGACTTATGCGCTGCCTTCGGAAGAGCCAAAAAAAAGTTCCTCCACTGCTGACATGATTCCGGCCGATTGAGTAGCCGAAACCGAAAAAGGAAAAAAATGTCGCTCAACTGGAAGGTATTTCCTGTACAATGACGTAGGATTTTCGAAAAATATCAAATCTAACAAAATAGCGTAGTTATAAAGAGAAGTATGTTTTCTTGTCTAAAAATGGTCGTTTTTTTCAATGCCAAATCGCCTATTTTCATCCAACCAAAAATATCCTACGTCATTGTAGAGTAAATATATTCAAGAGAGCTCGGTTCAAATTTCAAGTCAATCGGATAATTGCTCTTTGAGTTACAATGTCAGCAAATTTGAAAAATATCGTTTCGTGAAAAACGCGTTGAAAGATTTAACTCTCGATTTTTGCAAGATAAAATGATTTGAGATACGGCCTTGAAATTTACAGGATATTCTTGAAAGTATAAACTGTCAAAAAAGGCAAAAAAATGGATTTTTTTGAAAGTGTCACACTGGTATAGCCCCTTAAACGCGTTTTTCTCGGAATGGTGTTTTTCAAAACGGTGGCCACTCTCAAAGGAAGAGTTTTCAAGCTATTCGTTTGTACTGTTAACCGAACATTCTTCGCGTCATTCCTTATGTTGCTATCGAAGCTTTTTTTTATTTTTCCTATTTTTTTTTTAACGAAAAACTGTCGAAAAAAGGCTAAATTTGATGATTTTCGTTCGAAACGCCACAATTTTTTCAAATTTCACTAAAAAAAACCTCCATAGGAACATAGCTTTCCTACAGATTAATAATCATTTTGAAATTTTTGTTTTAGATAAAATTTGCGGCCGCAATCCTGGCCACCATGGGACACCATTTTTTTCCACTCAATTTTCCGTAAATAAAAACAATGTTAAACTATAAATAAAGAAATAAAAAAAGTCATGTTGTGTTCTTTATCGGTGCTTCAATTTGTAAAAAAAATTAGACCAATTAACTTATCCTATCCACTTAAAAAAAATCGCGTAAATCGGCTATTTTTCGGGCGGTCACACTGTGATGATTCCTTAAGCGGTAGATCTGTTGGTCACAACATTTTTGAGGCTTGAAACAGCAAACGCGTTTTCCTGAAAACCAATTTTTCGTTAACTTCGTACGAGATCACTTAGAAATTTGCTGATCTATCGTTTGTTCATTTATCACACTTTTAAACAAAATAACCACCTTCAATGTGAACCTGAAGTTCCTCAAAAATTATTTTAGAAAACTACTACTTGTTAACAAATATTATAGTAAATATTTCATTAAAAATACAACATTTCTTTCAACACGTAGCGTTTTTCGAATTTTCACTTTTCTTTTGATTTTTTAGGTTTACATAGAGCGTGTGGGTTTTAGAAATGTAAAACTTCTTGGCGCCGATGGGTCAGATCAATGCACCCGACGCTAAGTTCTACGTCCCGGAACAACCCAGTCGGCAACTGTATCTAAAACGAGTGCCGTACAGCCGCCATTTTAAGATATATAAAAGAATTGGAAAATTAACAAATGTCATAGTAATAGTCGTAGTATTTTATTCCTTGCATACCTTTTTTAAGGGTGTTCACACAAATGCCCCTACTTTCTCTTGTACATAAATTATTTTACAATGGTTTTCTTACATTTAGCGTAGTAGCTAGTTTCTCAAATTGTTTGATGTGGTCGGATAGTTGCTTTGCCGGTTACATTTTAATTCTTCGATAATCATCTTGACCTCCTAATATTTTTCCATGTATATACCTGCTTTTCTATATTTCATTCCTTACAGTATGTTGACGCCTCGACTTTGCTACAATCGTATTGAATTTCTTATTCAATTTTGATTTCTATGCCACTTATTACTTTTCTTTCGAGCTCCCTTAAATTTCCATTCTATAAAGCTTGACACAAATTCCTTGACATAATTCGCCAAATAAAAACATTTTTTGTTTGAGTTTGTTTGGGTTAAATATAAATATAAAAAATGAAAATAAACTTTTAACATTTTATAAACAAATAGAATTTAAAAAAAAGAAAAAAAAATTATCCGAACCCACCACGTCCACGTTGATTCTCGGTTATGCTAACGTAAGTGTGGAAACGTATATTTCTGGCGCCTACCAATGCCGAAATCAATAACGGGAACATTAATGCAAGGAAAATTCGACCCGAGAATCATCGAAAATATTTGCGAAAATATTTGTTCAGAAAATGTTTCATTCGGCAAATTCTTCATTCGAGGAATTGTCCATTCGGCAAATTGTCCATTAGGGAAATTGTTCATTCCGGAAACTGTCCATTCGGGATATTGTATTCAAGAAATTTTTCATTTTGGAAATTGTTTATTTAGGCAATTGTATTTGGGAAATTGTCATTAGGGCAATCGTTTCTCGAGAAACTGTCCGCAAACCCCTTTCCATACTTCGACTTCCATTCCTATGCACCCCGTAAAAGATGTAATGTTATGTATATGGAACTTTAATTGTGTCGAATAAATAGTTTCGACACAAAAAAATCTTTAAAATTTGCTTATTTTCGGCTGTCTCAAGGGATCCCCCTTCCCCTTAAGAAGTGTTTCCGTATAATCTTTACTTGCAAGATGTCCAGCCTTTATTATCTGACCTTGATATATCAAGGTTAGGGACGGTAGATAGGGTAAGCTGGTACAAGTACGCAGGCGATAAGAGTACGCAGTTATGCTAATGCTGAAACGGTTTACTAATTGAAGCTAACTTCTGTCGTGTTTAAACCGCCTTACAGGGTAAGGGTTTTTGACCAAAAAAAATCCAAAGTGGTATAAAACGGAGAGGCTAGGTAAGTTTGACGTTTTGGTTGCAATTTCTTATTTATTTTTGACATTTTTAAATCATTACAAGTACGAAACATAAGTTACTTTTTTTTTCAAAAGAACTATTAATTTCGTACGCCGGTTTACTAAGGTTATTGTTCAAAATGGAAGTCATTTCGCATCTCATCAAGAAATGGCAGTAACAGTCATGTTTGTTTAAAATGTGCAGGTGGCATAAGGGTACGCAGTGCTTTGGTGTGTAGGAGTACGCGTGTACTCTTATACGACTGTTGTTAAATTTATTTTTTACAAGTATATAAAGTATATAAAAGGCATATGTTCATATGTATGTTTTATATTTATAGTATTTTACATATATAAAATATATTTTATATATATGGGACATTCCACACCATTTCACCTAGCCCGTGACCCTGACCATTGTTGGTTTTCCTGATTTTTTTAAAGATTGTATCCCATGAAAGGAATATCCACACCGATTTTTATCTCTTCTCTTCTAGGACTTATAATTTTCCAAGAAATGTCGATTTCATGGAAATTTCTTTTGAATTAAAAAACATTGTTTTCGTTACATTCAGCACAAATAAAAATTAAACCGTTTCAGGCCTGACGAAGCTGAATTGGAAATCACAAAATTATTAATAGCATTATTGGAGATTGAAATTGATAAAAGTCTTCTGAAAAAAATACGACTAATTCGAAAAAAATACAAGGGAAAATGGACCCATGATTAGACTAGCCTTAAAAATCGTAGAATGGGGCACTCTATTTTAGAGAATTAAAAAAAAACTATTAAACCGATTGAGTTGAAATTTGGTAGAAATATTGATAATATTGGTTCCTTCTACTTGACGAAAATTGTTATCGAAAAATTGGAAAAAATCTACACTTTTAATCCACATTTTACAGAAAAGTTGCGTCAAATATTGATTTTTTTTTAATGCGTGCTATTTTCTCAAATTTGCATTTTCTTCATTTTAATTACCGTCACATAGAAACTATACATGTTCTAACTGAAAAAATGTTTGAACTTTTTTGCAAATCAAAGTCGACGGGAAGCTAGACTGCACGCCGATTCTCAACTCCCGCGGCGACCTTGCTGTAACACTCTACCACGGCTCCGCCACTTTGTGGCGGAGCCGTGGTTGGAGTGGTTAGAGAATTAAAAAAAAACTATTAAACCGATTGAGTTGAAATTTGGTAGAAATATTGATAATATTGGTTCCTTCTACTTGACGAAAATTGTTATCGAAAAATTGGAAAAAAACTACACTTTTAATCCACATTTTACAGAAAAGTTGCGTCAAATATTGATTTTTTTTTTAATGCGTGCTATTTTCTCAAATTTGCATTTTCTTCATTTTAATTACCGTCACATAGAAACTATACATGTTCTAACTGAAAAAATGTTTGAACTTTTTTGCAAATCAAAGTCGACGGGAAGCTAGACTGCACGCCGATTCTCAACTCCCGCGGCGACCTTGCTGTAACACTCTACCACGGCTCCGCCACTTTGGGGTGGAGCCAAATTATAGATTAATTATTTCTTAGTTTAAAAAATCCCTCAATACTGATAATTTGTTTCCTGTCTAAAGGGATATCCCGCTTTAGACGTTTACAAAACTTCCGAAAACGACATTTTTTGGAAAATTATAACTCCTAAAAGAGGAGAGATATCAATGTAAAAATTGGTGTGGATATTCCTTTCATAGGGTACAATTTTTTTAAAAATCAGTAAAACCAAAAATGATTATGGTCACGGGCTAGGTGAAATGGCGTGAAATGCCCCATATATATATATATATATATATATATATATATATATATATATATATATATATATTGTGACGGAAGATATTTCTCTAACCGGAAACGGGAACTGAACGAGAGCTCAAATCGGGATCTGGTGCGAGAAACCGTC
Source organism: Ophion obscuratus (assembly GCA_964007375.1). Taxonomy (NCBI): domain Eukaryota; kingdom Metazoa; phylum Arthropoda; class Insecta; order Hymenoptera; family Ichneumonidae; genus Ophion; species Ophion obscuratus. The sequence goes on along the minus strand of OZ023316.1, from coordinate 35,225,716 downwards.
ACCTTCGGCCGTTCCTCTCGTGCGCGTGCATCCGCAACCCGGGGCGCCAGAGACTTTGTTTCTCCGGTCGTCTCAACCGGAATAAACTGGGGTCGGGGTGATCAAACCCGACCCGCCAGGCGGAGACTGGAGCTCTCCTTGATTTTTGTTGTCCCCCGGAATCCTAACCGGGTTCGGAGTCTGGAGACCTCCTCGATTTTTGATCGCCGGAATCGTTTAACCGGACTAAACAGGATGCACTTACACGGGAGGACGGTTGCGGTAAAGCTCGGCCGCTCAGGCTGTGGGATATGGTAGAGGGGTCGAGATTCACCGGGGAGTAGCGTGAGCGAGCGCGGGATCTGTCACTATCGCGATGACGGTACGTCACTAATAAAACAAAATAATTGTTTTATTTTTGATAGTGCGGGAACCGGTGGATTAACCACCCGGGAACTTTTTACGTAGACGCACTCAACGCGAACACGAACTGCACGCGAAACGATATACACACGGGAGCGAGAGAGCACGACGACGTGCCTCTTACGCGAGAACGAGAGCGCGAGAGGGACACGACACGCCTCTCCATCGCGGCGTCTGATCGACGACTCTCTCAAAATCGGGAGCGATCGCGATCTCGGAGACAACCGTCTCACGCGAGGGTTCGGTAGCGACTTTCTTCCGATAGCCGGAAAATCGGGAGCGATCGCGATTTTGGAGAGAACCGTCTCACGCGAAGATTCCTTAGCAACTCTGTTTACCTCGCGCGACCAAGACCAGCGCGCGAGGGATTATGCGAGAGCGAGACAGAGCGCGTTAACAGAAAAAATGTCAACACGCTCGCGGCATCGGACCAAGCGAAATCGCTGGTTCAAGCGAGAACTTTATCTCGTATAATATCGAGAGCTGAAATATTATTTCGGGAACTGGAATATTCTAATAGAATATTCCTTTCGGAATCTATATTTTCTGCCCGAGTTACCCCGAAAAGGGAACGGTAACAAATCGGGATCTTTTCTCATCGGTAACATGGAGGCTCTCGGGAATCGCATCCCCGGGTCACCGTGCGAAAGCGGGCAAAGCTTCTGTCCAGAAGCGCGGCGCGGAGATCTCCAGCCTCCGCCCGTAACCCAAACGGCCCGCTCTCCAGCACGATGCACCACTACGGTGGGGCGCCGGCGTTTCAGCCGGGCGTGCACCGATTCCCCGAGAGGCCTCACTGGGTGCATGCCTCGGTCGGGATTGCTCAGTACGTCGAGCCACACGCCGCTCGACCGAGTTCCGCACGCCAATCTAACCCAAACGAAAACACAACCCAAAACCTCAACGTAACAAGACAAACATACTAGAGAAAAGACCCTTAACACAAACGGATGGGTCGCAACCCGGGCATCGAGAGCATATCTTGATCATCGGTAGCATTTCTGTGACGTGGTTCAAAAAATCACGTCACAATATATATATATATATATATATATTCTAGATGTAGTATAGATACTATTTTGTATATACATATAGTATGTCTTTTTTTACAATTACGAGGGTGGGGTGAAAAGTTTCCGGCCTGACCAAGAGATGGTGCCACTAGGTCTAGTTTTGGAGCGGCGTCCTACAGTACCATCCTACCGAGCTTGTATGTACAGTTTCAGCCCAATCGCTACGTTAGTTTGCGTTTGAGAGCACATTGCGCGAGACGCTTTCGTTGTTTTCGTAAAAATGGAAAAATTGGAAAAACGTGCTGTCATCAAATACATCCATTTGAAAGGTTTTACGCCAAAACAAATAAAAGAAGAGATGGATTCAGCACTAGGAGACTCCTCCCCATCATATTCAACTATTAAGCAGTGGGTTTCTGAATTTAAAATGGGTCGTGTGAGCACCTCTGACGAGCCTCGCTCAGGACGGCCCGTTGAAGTCACAACTTCAGAGATGATTGAAAAAATCCATAAAATAGTGTTGGAAGACCGCAGGTTGAAAGTGCATGAGATAGCTGAGACCTGTAGGATGTCAGCTGAACGTGTACGAAATATTTTGCACAACCATTTCAACATGGAAAAGCTGTGTGCAAGGTGGGTGCCGCGTTTGCTGACGCTCGACCAAAAACTGCTTCGAAAAACATTTCTACCGTTGTTGAGACGGGTCCACCACTACTCTGTTGTACTGTGTAGTGTAGTAGTGTAGTATGTAGATATACATCTACATACTGTTGATGAGACATGGGTCCACCACTACACTCCTGAAAATAAAGAACAGTCAAAACAGTGGGGTGGAAAAGGGGAACCAACCCCTAAGAAGGCAAAAACAATTTTATCGGCAAACAAGGTTATGGCTACTGTTTTTTGGGATGCGAGAGGAATTACATACATTGATTACCTTGAAAAGGGTAAGACTATCACTGGTCAATACTACGCAGAGTTATTGCAACGTTTGAAGCACGAGATGCAAATTAAACAACCTCATTTGGCGAAGACAAAAATTTTGTTTCATCACGATACGAGTAACGCACCAGCGCATTCGTCGATTGTTGCCATGTCCAAAATCCACGAATTGAAGTTTGAATTGATGCCGCATCCTCCCTACTCTCCAGACTTAGCCCCCAGCGACTATTACCTTTTTCCTAACCTCAAAAAATGGCTTGGCGGAAAAAGATTTAAGAGCAACGAAGAAGTTATCGAAGCTGTAAATCAGTATTTTGAGGAGCTTGACGAATCTACGTTTAAAACTGGTAAAACTAAATTAGAACACCGTTATGAGAAATGTATCAGTGTTGATGGAGATTATGTTGAAAAATAAAGCAAAAAAAATTTTTAAACATCGTTTTTCTTGGTCAGGCCGGGAACTTTTCACCCCACCCTCGTATACAGAGTATACAAAGAAATATACGAAGAAACAATATGTGAGGACTAGATCGACAGTTGCAAGTGTAAAACTTGGTGGCATGAGAAATGCACTGCTCATACAAATGTGGGCAACTTTAATTGCGATTTATGTGTCAATTGATGCTTGCGTACTCTTATCGACCCCCGTGCGTGCTCTTAAGGGGACATATACGGAAAAAAACGTCATTTTTGTGAATTTTTCCAAGGAAAACTATTTGAAATTTCGAATTGGGATTTTAATTATCTCAAAGTATATACAATCAAAAATATGTTTAATTTTCTTTATTCAAAAATATCAAAAATATACAAGGTTATTATATGATCCTTGGAGCGTTGTTAAAAAATCTGCGTATACGGTACCGGCTGGCGTTTCTTCAAAAATCATCTGAAAAAGAAAACCAAAAAGATTATTAAATTAGATACTATAATCTAGGTCTTGTCATAGCCGATTTTGAAAATATCGATTTATGACAAAATGGCGGGAGTTTGAACATAAATAGTCATTTTTGGGCCGAAAGTTAATTATTATTTTGTCTATAAAACAAAAACTAAGTAATGGAAAAACAATCCTATGACAAATACTAGATAAAGGTGTATAGAATAACCACAAAAAACCTCAAGGCAATCGGTTCATTTGGAATCGGAATTTTTGGGTACCGATTTGAAAGACGTGGTTTTGAGAAAAAGGCGTTTGAAAATTTGGGAATGAATAAATCATGAAATTTGTCAAATTACATGGAATCATCGATACCAGGCCCATAGTGTAGGTCTTCTACGGTCGGCGGAATGTTCATAGCTTCTAAATCGATTTTTTCGACCATCTATGTCTAAGAGCCCGTATGTCTAAGAGTTCGAAAATCCGGTTACGTAGTTTTTAGTTTGGTATTTTTTTAAAAATTAAGATTCCCAATTTTCGCTCTTAATTTAAATAAAATAATAGATATTCTTTCAATTAAAACAAAAACTGACTCGTAAAATGTATTTGTTGTTGAGTACGGAGTTCGGACTCCTGAACTCATTTCTCGATGCGATATGTTCAGTGATGGAGTTTGTCATGAATTGGGTTTATATATATATATATATATATATATATATATATATATATATATATATATATAACAAACTTCGTCTAACGATCAGTCGTCAAAATGTTACCACTGAAGCAATGCTACACTCATAAATACGGACATTGTTTTCTAAATTTCACAGCTCATGCTTCTGAATTTTATTTATCGAGGTTAATGGGTCTGCATCAGGTTCGGGCTCAAATAACACACGGTTTTTGGTTTTTTTTTATGGGTGTGTAAGGCTGCCGTGTCTGGATTTTACACACAATTAACACATATTCTTACCAGCTTTGAGTTTTTTCAATTGGAAAATATTAAATGAAGTTAGTCTTTAAGGGGGGGGGGGCAATACCTCCAGGCGAGGAAAAAATTGCTGAGTTGCATGATCTTTTTTTAAAGGAAAGATTTCTCCACCACTTTAGAGACTTAGGGTATATCGGTATGTTAGAGATTTAGGGTATGTTGTACTACTTATGGCTGTAACATGGTATTTTTTAATTAGTCTTTAAAAATGGTGGAGATATGGCACGGTGTTTTAAACTGCATTTTCAAAACTGGTGTGACGTATACCTAAAGAACTATTCGACCCATTCTGATGAAACTTGGTATAAACTCTCTCAACCTTATTGTCTAAACCATGACCTCGAATATTTCTGAAAATTAAAAAAAAAAAATTTGTTGCGAAACGTAGCAATTGTTTTTCGAAAAATTCAATCTTTTTGTTTCAAAAAAACTTTATTTTTTGCTTTTTTTTGTATTTTATTTTATGCTGCGCTTTTTTTGTATGGGTTTGTTTGGGTTTGAATACTAAACTGCCCTTTAAGGTAGTACGAGCCCGCAGTCTTGTTTTCTATAGATTTTGTTCAAATTTCAAGCAGACATTGTTCATATCATTATGCATGTTTGAGTGAAATTTCAGAACAGTCGACTATTTAGACTGGGAGATAATGGGTTTTGCACTGGCAACTTTGAACACTGCAGGTTCTGCATTGAAATTTAGACAGAATAATTTTCTGTAAAAAATATTTGTCCCCTATAATAAGAAGACATATGGCAACACCGCAGAACAGTATTCTTCAATATTTCGAGAAAAAAATAATTATCGTGTTCCTAAAGTTAAACATGTTGTCATAAAAAAATCTTTACATTATAAATATTAATATTTTGTATAGTTCATATTATCTTCATTAACAAATAAAAGTGTTGGTTCATTTATAACTAATTAAAAACTTTGTTCGATTAAAAATTACTTTCAAATAAAAATTTGTTTTGCAATATTATTTTTAATATGCCGCGCAAACTTACGTCATTGGATACGTGGAACGATGGCATGTCTTCTTATTATAGGGGACAAATATTTTTTACGGAAAATTATTCTGTCTAAATTTCAATGCAGACCCTGCAGTGTTAAAAGTTGCAATTTAAACCCCAATATCTCCCAATCTAAGTAGTCGACTGTTCTGAAATTTCACTCAAACATGCATAATGATATGAACAATGTCTGCTAAAAATTTGAACAAAATCTATAGAAATCAAGACTGCGCGCTCCTACTACCTTAAAAACTTCAACCTTCCCGCGGTAAGGTGCGTAAGTAGAAAATATCAAAAATTAGAAGGCCGGTTTTTTGAGATGTCATTCTGTAGGTGCCGCCAGTGCTAAATCCAAGTTTGCCTACAAAATGGGGTGCAGGGTTTTTTTAGGGGTTGGAGGGGGATGGCGGTGGATTGATGCTAAAATACAACCCCTACGAGGTCGGCGCCGTGAGACAAAATGTTCAGAAAAATCCGGGCTTTAGTTTTGTCCACAGCGCAGAAGTCGTGGAAGTTCATTTTGGGGGTGAAAAAGTGGCGTGAAATTTTGAAAAAAACTGTTTTAATTCCATAACTCTTTAGGAAAAATTCGTACACTTTTTGTTCCAATGGGAGCGTTGTATCCCTTGAAAAGACGCGTCGATCGAGTATTTTATCATCACTCTCCGATGATATCTTCACGCCCAAAAAAATTATTTAAATACCAAAAAAATTGTTTATTGAATAACTCAAAAACAATCGATTTTTCGGCTATGGTTTAAATGTACGAAATGTAGAGAATAATTTTCTCTATATTTTCATTTCTATGGACCACCCTTAAATTTTTATGTTCCAACTCCTCTCGGGCGTTGAAAATTCAAAATGAAATTGTGGGAAAACTATTGACCGCACGAATTCGCCGCCGTGGAACGATTTGAAGCTGGAACCCTCAGCTACATTACTGTCCACAGCGCCAAACTCGTATCTTTCTATTTTCGATCAATAGTTTTCCCAAAATTTTACTTTGAACTTTCAACCCCCGCGTAGGGTTGAAAAAAGCAAAATTCAAGGGTGGTCCATAGAAACGAAAAGATAGAGAAAATTATTCTCTACATTCCGTACATTTAAACCACCCCCGAAAAATCAATTGACTTTGAGTTATTCAATAAACAATTTTTTTTTTGATGATTCAACCATTTTTTTGGCGGTGACGACATTATTGGCGAAGGATGATCAAATACTCGACGCGTCTTTTCAAGGATTACCATTTTCATTTCAACAAAAATTGTACGACTTTTTCTCAAAGAGTTATCGAATTAAAACTGATTTTTTGAAATTTCACCCCACTTTTTCACCCCCAAAATAAACTTCCACGACTTCGGGGTTATGGACAAAAATAAAACCCGGATTTTTCTAAACATTTTGTCTCCCGGCGCCGACCTCGTGGGGGTTGTAGTTTGGCATTAATCCACACCCATCCCCCTTCATCCCCTAAAAAAATGTACACCCCGATTTTTAGGCAAACTTGGATTTAGCACTCGCGGCACCTACAAAATTACCTGTAAAAAAACTAGCCTTCTACTTTTTCCGATTCTAATATACAGCACGACGTACTACAAAAAAGCAAAGAACACAATAAACATTCAGCCCCAACTAACGAGGGCTTTTAAAAAAATCGGTATAAGGTAAATGTCCCAATTATTGAACAGGTCCCAATTATTGGATACTATCTTGTATTTTTATTATTTCTCATTCACCTGCATGCATTTACTTATTTATAAAAATTTCATTACATATATGGAACTTTTAGCTATCGAAATGTTACTTTACTTGTGCAAAAAAAGCTTTAATTAATAGAGAAAAAAATTATTTAATCAGCAACGGTGACCCGATTTGACGTCTCGTGGTAACTGCTCATCGTTTTTGCTAAGACGCGCCGCTTCATGCGTAAGGGCATCAAAAATTCAAAAACTGTCGCATCTCAAAAAGTAAAGACATTTCAGGTTCCTTAGAAAATTTCTTACAAATAACAATTAAAAAATGTTTAAATTAATTATTTGTTAAAAAATACGGTGTTCGATCCTTGGGACATAGAAAATGCAGTGTGTCCCAATTATTGAACACTCGTATTCTCCAAGATGGCGTCATTAAACCCATCAAAACATCGAGGCAGTTGACGTGGGACAGATCGTGTGAATCGGATTTACTCAAACAAAAACTGTAAGTTCCCGAATAAACTTACCTTTATTCTTTTAATAATAACTCTAGGATCGTTATATATATTTTTTATTTGTATTTTCGTGCAATAAACATAAAAAGAAAAGTAAAAAGAAAATATAACCTAAATGTAACCTAAAAATACGTATGTAATGATCAATATTTTTTGCTCTCCGATATTTCAGGGAGCCAAGCTGCGACAAAATCAAACAAAAAAAGAACATAAAAACGAGAAAGCTGAAAAGAAATATAAAATAAAGTTCGAGTTGAAAAGCAAAAATAAACCAAATGCGAATGAACTAAAAACCTGTCAAAAGAGACTAAATAGATATCTTTGTATTTTTACATGATTAATAAAAGATTATTAAAGTGTTTGATTTTGCTTTTATTTCTTAATATTGTACTCAAAATAATATTTTCAGAACGGAAAAAGAATTCTCGAGAGTGTTCAATAACTGGGACATGCCTGTTCAATATTAGGGACATAGGCACTTCCAGTGTTCAATAATTGGGACATTTGCATGCTTCACATTGTTATCCTTTTTTTCATTTGAAATCATTTAAAAATAATTTAAAGGGTGATTTTTCGAAAGTAAAAATATCAAAGTATCATTTGAACGTGAAAGCAATCGTTTTTTCTTGATTTCATATTTTTTTCTCACCGAATTCAATTCCCCAGATCCTTAGCTGTTCAATAATTGGGACATTTACCTTATATCCGTTAATATTGAACCCAAAGAACGAACCGTTAGTTGTTTCTTCTTCCCTCCAATCTCATTAGCCCCGTACTGCGAACCGCGGTACGATAAATAAAAATACGACCGCTTTCACCTTCTCGCCACTAGATGGCACTTCGATCTCCTAGCGACTATCTCGCGGAACACATCGATAACTTATCGACCGCCGAGTTTCCATCCCGACGATTTATCTTGCCGACGAGGCTTACCGTCAGTCGGACAAATATGAACAGACAATTCCCCTTCCAGCCGCTAGATGGCGAGCGAAGCGCTCCGAGCTACCGATCGAGCGAGCCGAACCATTCAAGCCACGGTTGCCAGGGGTAACGCAGTACGTGAGAATGGCGCTTGCTCCGTTACATAGAAAATATATAAAATCCCACCGAGGCTCTCGGGGGTCCGTGTACCGAAACACACAGTGAAAATGGCGCCGTCCGAGTGAGGTGTCGGGTTTGTGTCGAATGTGCGAGCGTGCGCCGTAGTGTTTTTGTTTCGTTGTCATTGATGCATCATCGAAAAAAATTGAAACAACGAAGTGAAGCGTATTCGTACACATATATTGTTTTTCCACGGATATGTGGCAGGACCTTGATGGCCTCGGTGGTTCGGCCGTGAACTCCGGGTCACAACAGGTCGATCAGTTCGGAACCACGGGTAAGAATCGATTATCTCAAGGCCACACCTTACCCCAAAAAAAAAACACGATAATACGAGAAATACGCGCGATCGCGATACGACGATTTCTTCAACGAACAGCAGGCCAGGTTTCTTTTCCTTTTCCGGCCAGCTCGGTCGATGATTTTTCCTCGCGAGAATAGGAAGCGAGAGCTTTTCCCCCTGATTGGTGTTTTGGCGCGTGCGCGCAGTTGTACACGCACACTCGACAGCAATCTACGCGTGTGCAACAATACGACACGTCCGTAAGGCTCGCGTAAACGCAACTATATCTCGCGAGCGTTAAACCAAACGGAATCTCGAAAACCGAACGAAATCCTCACATGCCCATTGCCGAATAACCGTTTGACGAGAAAAAAAAGCCGAAAAAGTGTGACGCGTGATATAAGATCGAAACTGAAGTGGAACCGTGATCTTTGTCTCGCATTCCAATGGTGAAAAGTGGATGTACGGTGAATCGCGAAGGAAATAAATCAAGAGGGCTGACTAATTGTTTGTATATTCCGCGGAGTGTTTTCGCTCGTGCGCGGCTCTTGATGAGTAAGCGAGGGCGGCCTTACGTCGTAAGAACGCGCAGGAATTAAGAAAAAATGTGTATATACGGTGAGGAGGCGAAAAAAAGCGTGAGAAAGATTCGATAGGAAGAAAAAGTAGGGCTGAGGCATAGTTCCGTCGTTTTCTCTCACTGTCTCGCTCGCTCTATATATACGTGTCTCGAACGAAAGCGGATCGAGCCCAAGTCGATAAGTATCGGGAGTAAATATTGTTTCGATGAGTTTTTTTTTCTCGATTCACAATTTTCCTTTACTCAACGACGATGAATTGGGTTACTACACAGTGCGATAAAGTGTGACGTTGGAATGCAACGATTTTTTGTTCGTTCACGTTTGTTCATTTTTATGCTTGTACGCAGACTTTTTTTCTTTGCAAATTGAGATAGTGAATCTCTGATAAGAATACGGAAAATGGATTGGGTGATTTTCAGAGTTGAACAAAATTCGATCAATGAAAAAGAATTGATTTTCGTTGCATTCCAACGATGCAAACTTCGAGATCGTGATGAAATTGACGTTGTTAGATACGCCTTCGCGGAAAATTCGAACTCGGTTGAAAAATAAAAGATTCTTTTTCGTCCCTTTTTGATGAGATTGAAGTTTGCATTGTCGGAACGCAATGAAAATATTAGGTTGACAGAAAGCCTTTGCGTTTTATCACCAAAAATAAAATGAAATAAGCACTCTTGAAACGAATGATTAATTTTCTTTTATTTTTGGTGACAAAACGCAAAGACTTTCTTGCCAACCTGATAAATACTCATGAATTTTTATCTTTTTATTTCCTTCGGCGAAAGTTGCCTGCAAAAATCACTTGCTAATTTTTTAAAGGACAATTTAATTAAAAATAACATACAATATACAATAACATACAATAACACCAACAACTTATTTTAAAAGACAATTATTCGATGATTTACAATAAAAATATATGATGAAGAATTTGGCATAGCGAAAACAATTCGAAAATAAAAATATCCTGAACAAATTTTGTTGAATTCCAACGATGCGAATTTATGCGACGTTGGGATGCAACAATACTTTTTTTCCATCTTTCATATCTTCATTTTTATCATTATCCAAAACCTTTTTCGATAATTAAAGCCGCAAATTTCCATTAATATTTCGTAGAAACGTTTGGACAATTTTCATAGCCTAAATCGACCAAAAAAAAAAATTCGGTTACGAGGAAGAATTAATTTTCGTTGCATTCCAACGATGCGAAATTCAACACCATGGTTTTTCTCGTCCGTATTTGCGTAATGATGCTGAACTTTGCATCTTTGTAACGCAACGGAAATTAATTGTTTCCGATTTACAAAATTCACTTTTTGTCGATTCGGGTTATCAAAATCGCACGTCCATTTTTACAAACGATCGTTAGAGATTCGGGACTTTAAATTTAAAAAAAAGAAAGGTTTTGGATATAAAAAATAACGAATAGATAAAATATCGTTGCATTTGAACGATGCAAACTTCAACGTCGTTTTGCGTACATTGTCGATAGCTTTTGAGAGAGCGAATATGTAGGAAAATGGGGAACACGTTTCGAGAAATGAAAGAATCTGCTAGTGACTGTGGAAGGTTAAGGGTTTTTTTTGTACGGTGCCCGAAAGGATATTACGAAATTGTACATCAGGGGAGCAAAGACGAGAAGGGCGAGGGTTGAAGCGGAGCTCGGAGTGAAAAATCGTCTACGTGACTTGTGCGTACGAACATTCAGATACGTGTGAGTTGGCACACACGCAGGAGTATTCAGGGATTTTTGACGTTGGTCCCAGCCATTCGCATATGATGTGAAAAAAAGTCGTATTGAAAGTCAAATAGATTCGAAGCTGTGAAATCGATGGGCGTGGAGCTTCATCGTTGCTAAGCAACGAAGATTCTTTTTTATATTTTTACCAGCTTTCCACGAGTGCTCCTTAAGGCGGGATATACATTTAGACAGGAAGAAAATAAGCAATATTGAGGGATTTTTTGAACTAAGAAATCATTATTCTACAATTATCAAACTTTAGGTATAGTTTAATAGTATATTCAAGTACACGAAACAATTTTTTAATTAATTCATCATCAAAATGGCGCTGCTGTGGGAGAGTGTTACAGCTTCCCGTAGATTTTGATTTGCAAAAAAGTTCACACATTTTTTCAGTTAGAAAATATATTTCAATGCATTTCAATTCGTAACATGAATATTGTTGACTCGAGTACACAAGAAAAATTGAATTTCGCTCGTTTGATTCAAATAAAATTTCTATTGAGTAAATATGTTATTTTATTGTTTTCACCATATCCGATATTGATTTTAAGTACATTATTCGTTAAAATATTAATAATTTATTTTGATGGAAAAATGTTAGCCAAATGTCTGATTTGGTTAAAAAAATTCCGCCAAATCATGGCCGAGCGCCACCGAAATTATAGGTGTGAGGAAACCCGTAGTTCTCGGAGTAACCGCTAGAGGCCGCACGCGCCCTCGTTTCTCGTAAGCGTAGCGCGAACTGAAAATCTACTTAAGGGAGACTTTGTCCTTGGAGTGCCATATTTCAGGTGTTTACATTTTATTTTTTTTAAAGGCAACGAGTAATGCTTTTTGAGTGCGGTTTTTTTTCTTGCTTTTATTCATGATATACAGAACGTTAAAAAAATTTTTTTTTTTAAAAAAAAAAACCAAAATGGCGGCCGTTGCAGCTCCGCGAAAACAGGTCCTCAAATCGCGGGAGGTAAACGGCTGACATCACTGCCCCCTCTTTGTTGATCTGAAACACAAATTCGAAGCATATTATCAATCTGTGACCCTTTGGTCATGGAATGACGGATGGGTTTTTCGTTTAGTACAAATTTCGGAAAATGGCGGCAATTTAAAAAAAATCGAATTTTCGCGTTTTTTTCACATAAAAAGATAAATAATAAATGCAAAAATGTATCTATCGAAAAAACGATCCGTCATTCCGTGAAGACATATTTTCTGAGTATGCTCTCCAAATTTCAGGTCGATATGTTAATTACAGCGGTCAGGAGGATGTCAGCCATTTTTTAAAGCGTGTTTTCGTGAAAAACACGTTTAAAGTTTTGTAATGGGTTTACACAAATGTGTTTATAATTACCGCTAATCGGCAATGCCTGGTCCATAGAGGCATCCCTCCTCTTCTTCTAGCTGCTTATGTTGAGCCGCTAACATCTCCCGCTGCTCAATCCGGGACAAAGTCTCCCTTAAACGCTGGAGACACTCTAAAGAGTATCGCTTCTTGGCCTGTGGCGAAGATCAAAGTGTAGTATCTATTCTAATCAGTTGAATATCTGATATTCTCTCCATGGATATTCCATTGGATATCTGATATTCTCTCCACTATTATCGCGGCTGATCATTCCAATGCTCCCTTTTTATTTGAGATTTAAAACAAATTGAAAAACTTACGTCCCATGGCATATTCGTTTCGATGTAGTGAAGAAATAATTAATTCTATTGATTATATTTTTGTACGAAATAAAAAATGTTTGTAGCAACCGCTTAGATCTTTCATCCAATACATCTACGGATTGTATATAGAATGGTTTCAATAGAATATCATTTTATTTGGAGGATAATGTAGATATTCAGAGAACAGAAGAGCTTCTTCAAATAAAATAATATGTTATTCAAATCAATCACATTTTCCAATATTTTATAGTATTGAAACAATCTCATATATCGGTGGCACTACGCGGCAGCACATTTATTCGGATCAACCGATATATTTTTTTTATTCAATTGGTTTTTCTTCTCAGTGTATAGTTATATCGTTTAACGAAAAAAAAAATCGATTTTTCGATCGTTGTAAATGTATATCCCGCTTCAAGCAACGAAAGTCACTCAACAATTTTTCAAATCGCTTATTTAGAAAGTTATGATCTGAATTTGAAAAAAAAAAATATGTCGTACGATGACGAAAATAAGAAAATAAAAATGGTGGAGTTTGCATCGTTGGAACGCAACGAAAATCAATTTTTTTTAAATTTCTTTTCGGCCAAGAAAATCACTCAACGTGTCAACGTATTCTTGTTAGCTATTTACGACCCCAATTTGCAAAAGAAGAAAGCTTTGGATAAGCGTAAAAATAAATAAATGAAAAATGAACAAAAAAAAACCGTTGCACTCCAACGATGCAAACACGAACGTCATAAATAAAAATATGGAGAAAAGCTTTCGTTGCATTCCAACGTTGCGAACGTCAGCATCGCGAAAACAAATTAATTGGGCAAACGAAATTGGAAATGGCAATTGGATCGTGACGTCTTATGAACTTAATCTGCTTAAGTCCGATTTCGTCACGAGGCTCGTACCGCATCGACGTATTTAGGCCTCGCCTATAGGTCGTGTCAGTTCGATGGTGGCTGTCGCGAGGTTTACTGCACGCCTCGACTGAATCGGCACACACAACAGACGGATCGCGTCGACCCCGTTAGACGATTCTCACTCGGCCGCGACTGTGCGTCGTTCTCGTTTCCGTATGTGTGTATACACGGATGCGATTACGTGCACTATACCGTCGTTAAAGCCCGGACAAAGCTCTTCACGCGCGACGAAGAAACAATTCCCGATTGTTACGCTTTCCAACGTATACAATATCGCTTAGATCCAACGAAACCTCGATCCGAGAGACCATATGCCGAATGGGTTTTCGCATGTCGAAGTCATTCTCGTCCGAATGACAACAGGAAGAACTTTTCGCTTGCGTAGAGACTATTTTTGTGCTTTACTCGCAGTTTCTTGGGTTCTTATGATATTGCGAAGTTGCACTATTGCCGTGAGGTATTGCCCTGGCATTAAAGTTTTTTTTTAAAGGGAATATTTCTTTACCATTTATTGAGAGTTAGCGTATGTTTTATTACCACTTTTGGCTGCTACACGTCATATATATATTTATTCATTGAGGCCTTAGACCACTCGAGAGGCCGAAAAAATTATCTGACGATTTTGTAGGCAAATTTTTGGAAAGTGAAAAATATGCCTAAAAAATCGTCAGATAATTTTTAATAACAAATGAACTATGCAATATAAAAAAAAATCCTACGTACTTCCATAGACAATGTATTTTTCAAGATATATTCAACATTTAAAGTGAATCGATTGAAAATTGTCCGAGTTATGTTTCCGGCAAACTTAAAAAATGCAGTTTTGAGATAAACCCTGCACAGCCGCCATTTTGAAATGAATCGCTTCAAAAAAATTATTGTAAACAGTCACTGATATGTATCATAGACGCCCTTTTTGTAATCTCGATTTATTTTGTAGTTTTTCTGAAAAAAAAAACCCCAAAAAGTTTATTTTTTCGGCCTCTAGAGTGGCCTAACCCCTTAAGGCGGGATATACATTTACAACGATCAAAAAATCGATTTCTTTTGTTTTCCTTTAAACGATAGAACTATATATGTAGAATATTTTTCCAAAGCTTCAAAGCGAAATTCGAAAAACTTCAAACATTACAGCCCGTCAACGCTGTGCCTCAACGCTCGGATTCGGAGCGGTCGTGAACTTCACACGCGTTTTTTATCTCAAAACTGCATTATCGAAATTGGCGCGCAGGATTACTCAAAAATCATTAAGCCGATTTGGTTGAAACTTGGTAGAAATATTGATAATATTGGTACCTTCTACTTGACGAGAATTGTTTTTAAAAAATTGAAAAAAAAAACGATTTTTTTATTCCACATTTAAAATTGGAAAAAAACTATTTTTTTATTCCACATTTAAAATTGAAAAAAAACTATTTTTTTATTCCACATTTAAAATTGGAAAAAAAACTATGTTTTTATTCCACATTTTACAAAAATGTAACGCGAAATGTTGATTTCTTTTTAATGCGTGCCGTATTCTTAAATTTGCATTTTCTTCATTTTAATTACCGTTACATAGAAACTATACATGTTCTAACTAAAAAAAAAGTTTGAACTTTTTACAAATCAAAGTCTCGGGAAGCTAGACTGCACGCCGATTCGCAACTGCCGCGGCGACCTTGCTGTAACACTCTGCCACAGCTCCGCCATTTTGATGATGAATTAATTTTAAAAAATTATTTCGTATACTCAAATACTCTATTAAAGTATACCTAAAGTATGATAATTGTAGAATCATCATCTCTTAGTTTAAAAAATCTCTCAATGTTGCTTATTTTTTTCCTGTCTAAATGTATATCCCGGCTTAATCTTTAAAGATGGAGGTATGTCACGGTTTTCTAAACGGCAAATTTGTTCCTCGCCGGAAGGTATCTCCCCCCTTAATATCAGGGATCCGTAATTCAGTGGAGTTTTATCGGTGGGTCTGCGTGATCTCGGGGACCAAAAAACAGGGCGTTTTTCAAGATTTTTTCTGATAAGAGTGTTGGGATTGCGAGGTCGATATTTCACACACAATTAATGCTTATTCTTGCCAAGGTTCGGTTTTCTTTTCAATTGGTTTCAATATTGATAAACGATGAGGGAATTATTGTTTGAACAAAGTATCACCGTTGCTGGATGCCCAATCCGTGCACGTCGTTCTGGCATCTAGGGTAATCTGAAATAAAAATACAAAAATGTTCTTTTGATATAAAAATAAAGCTTTCGTATTACCGGGTACTTTTTTGAAATTTTGTCAATTAAGAAAATAGCAAGTTGTGAAACAAAAGTTCGATATTCGACTACGAAACAACTTTAATAATGTTTTATTAACAAATGGATGAATATATCGAAAAATCATCCGGCCATACGATAGATAATGTTATAAACTTTGCTCTCTCCTAATGAGGAATTAATCGAATGGATAAATTGTGAAATACCACTTACACTGGTTTATAAAGTATAGTTTTTAGAAAGAAAAAAACGCAAAAGGAAAAGGATTAAATGCCGCGGGGTGGTTCGCCGGATCTCATTAGGCGATTTGACCCTTCACATAAATCGTAATAAGTCCGTGAATTCTTTCATGAAATTCCGGTTGCATGAAATTCTCAATTTCATGCAACCCCCTTAGGTTTATGTACAAGCTTTGTGGGAGCTCGCGCAGGCAGCGTCTCTGTACGTTTGCACAGAACAGGGAATCCGTGTTTCCAAAGGATTACAGTCAGTATGAATTAGCTACGAGATTAAAAAATCACGTGAAGTTTTCATCGTTGAAATACAATGAAAATTTATAATTATTATATTATATTTAATATACTTATTATATAGTATTATTATAATATTATTATACTTATTATATAATATTATTATAATATTATTATACTTATTATATTATATTTATTATATTTATTGTACATTAACATTTATATTTCTCAATGCCTTTAATTTCTGTTTCACCATTTGACTAAATGTTTGACATTTTTACAACAAAAATCCCTCAACCATTTTTCAAGGTACTTGTTTACCGATCTAAAATATAAATCCACGAAAACGATTTTGCACGATGATAAAAATAATGAGGCTGGAGTCTCCATCGTTGAGATGCAATAAAAATGTTGTATGTCTCAATTCCTTCATTTGCTTTTCGCAGATTTCCCCTACAAGAATCGCTCAATATTTAAAAAATAATTATTCAGCGATCTGTATGTAAATTTATAACAAAAATCTTCTATAATAATAAAAATAAATAAATAAAATGTGAAAAAACTGCAACATCATTGAAAATAAGGAAATTTGAATTAAAAAAGAGCCCTCGTTGCATTTTAACGATGCAAAGATGTACGATCTTTTTTACATTTCTTTTTTACGATTTTTATATTTCACTTACATTTCCAGAATATTTTAAAAAATAATTATACGAAGAATTTCCGTATATATTTTATGATAAAGTTTGCCTCATCGGTATGCAAAGGAAATTATTTTTTTTATAGCTCAATTTTTTTAACCGCCTTAGGCTCTGGAAATAATTAAAACGTTTCTACGTATCCTCATTAAAGTTTCACTACCTCAATTCGCATTTTAAAAGTTTCAAATAACAATAATAATGAAGTATTTTAAAAAATCGCTCCATTTCAACGTTGCAAATTTCACCGTCATCGTATTAAAGACCACTTTTCAAATTGAATAGACAATTCAAAGATACGGTATATAATTTTCCATTTTTTTATGGAGATGGCTTGCTACTCTCTACGTTCAAAACTGCTCCGCAAACAATACTCGTTTATTCGCGCAGGTTTCCACCATCGAGGCTCCGAGAGACGCGCCTCTAGAAACAGTTTCTAATTGTTCTGCTTTCCGGTGCAGCGTAAACTCTTGCGTACAGAGCTCAATTCCGACCTGACCCGACGAGCAAATATTCCTTTCCCTTAACTCGACGAGAATTATAGCAGCCCATGGGAGTTGCAGTATCAGACACAATGACGGCACTTTGCGTTGAGTTACAGTGCTTCAAAACGCGCGGTCGTGTTGAAACAGGGAATCGTCATATTTTACAAGCAATTCCAATAGACCAGGAAATTCTCTCAATTCCAGTAGACGAGACATGCCAGTAAACCGAGAGATTTTCTCGACAGAAATAAGTGATAACTTTCTCCACTATGTAGAACATATTTAGTCCTGTATCAAAATACTGAAACAATCGACAGACTGCTGTGTGCTGTCGATTGTTCCTCCGATGACGTTTATTACAGAATATCAGCATTGAATACAGAAAACACAAAAAATTCTTCATCCCATGTGCTCCGAATATCACGACCGCACATCGAGAGAAACGATTCGTTTGAATCGAATCAACCTTTTGTTTTAGTTTCGGCCCAGTAGACTTTTCTTTGACACTCAATTACGTGTCATATTTACTTCGGCGTCATTTGGTTCGAGCACAATTTTTATTCAGACTGAATAGACTTCTTTATTCGAAAAACAAATATATTGAAGATAGAGAAATATTTTATTTCGTGGAAAGAGGATACTGCTTTTGATACAAACATTATGGGGTTGAAGCCTTGCATCGCTGGAATGCAACGAAAATTCTTTTTGACTTTCATTTTCATTATCAGCAGCAGCTTTGATTTGTCAAGAAAAATTGACAATTGGAAAAAAATGATTATCGTTGCATTCCAATGATGCAAACTTCAACATCATGAATTACTTTTGTTTTGATTGATCTTTATTAGTTTCCAAATGATAATCAAAGTGAATGGGTCAGAAGTTTGCATCGTTGGAATGGAATGGAGATTCTTTTTTTTTGTTTTCTCCATTTTTATCGTTATCCAAAATATTTTTCTATAGGGTTAGGTTGTGAATTCTGATGATGACCTTTGAAGAAGTGTATCCTAGCTTTGATGTGTCAAAAAAATGCTAATTGTAAAAAAAATACGTTGGCTTCCAATGATGCAAACTTCAATATCATAAAAATGAAGGAATTACTATTTTTTCAATGCGTTCCAATGATAAGGACTTCAGTGAGATTTTCTTCTGGATCTATTCACATTTTTCTTTAGATACTCGTACACATACACACTCGACGAGGCATTGTGAAGCCTATCATATAGTGAGAAACACATATTTATTTTATCGAGCCCAGTTATAACAAAAAATATAATTAGACTAGTTTACAATAGTATTTGAGGATTGTATTGGAGAAAGAGAGCTTTTTTTAGCACCGCATGCACTTGAACTTTCATCTACATATTGTACAATAACTAGCTTTGTACTTTGGAATATTGCATTCATTTTCATTATCGGCCAAAATCAAATTTTGCGAATTTAAATTGTAGATCACTAAATGGGAATCCTAAAAAATGTATGAACATCAAAAATGTACGTTCACTTTACTATGTTATTGGAGTCTGCATACTTAGAATGCAACGAAGTTATTTTTTTTTCTTTGAGCCGAATTTTTTTCTTGGCATAATTATGCTACAAATATCGCAAGCATTCCAATGAAGCCAACTTCAACATCATACTCTCATAATATTTTGTTCAAGTCCGATGACCTCATTTATACTGTCAAAACATATAAATAAAAATACAATTTTTTTCAAACAAGGTTACGTCAAATGTACCGCAATTACTCAATTCAAATAAACAATTATTAATTTCTGATTTTTCGTAATCAAACTATAGCTCTAATAAGTTCGCAACATTGTGCATCAGATTGCAAATAAAGTTAAGGGGTAAGGCTACTGTAACGACCCGAAAATCATGGTTAAAAAAACAACTTTGAAGGAATATGTAAAATGATTGAAAAATAACTTGGGCATTTATTGGTATGTACATTAACAAAGTTGTGTGCCACATTTCACTACAAAATATTAATAATTCAAGACGTTATAAGCAATCTTGTGAAGGACCTTTCAACGTGAGGGGCTGAACTTATACTTGATTTTGGCCGTTCGGTTGATATGAAGAAAAAAAAGTTTTTTTTTTTTAATTACATAAGATTGATTAAAATAAATAAAAGTTTTTTTTCTCAAAATAGATCATATTTGATCTAGATTTGACAGAGTTTTTTTTTATATCGCGTTTCAATGATCAAAAAAATGTCCAATTTTCTTTTCGCTTTATCGAGAAAAAATGACATTATTATTGTTAACAACTAATGAAAAAAAAAACGTTAAGAAGAAAATCGTCGGTCAAGACTAAACTACTATTACACCAAGTGTATTTTGAATACACTTGAATTTTTGAAAAACATAGTTTCAGAAAAAAAAACGCTTTAAAGTTTCACTATCAGTTCTATCGTTGCGATCATAAGTTATGGTGTTAAAGTTGGCATCCTTGAAACACAACGAAAGTTTTTTTTTACATTTTATTTTCCTCATGATTATTATTATAGAATATCTTTTTTATGAACTCATATTGTAGATCGCTAAATCAACATCTTAAAAACAATGGTTAAGGGATTTTCACAGTCAAAATCTGCCAAAAGAAATCAAAGGAATTCAGAAACACTGATTTCCGTACCACCGATGCAAACTTCAACCTCGTCATAAGTTGACCTTCAATCTGCGATACCTGAACGTCCATCATTCTCACAGTAGCCTAACCCCTTAATTTGCAAAAAAAAAAAACCTCCCAGGTAACTTGCTTGTCCGATATATGAACGAAAAATTTCCGCCGATAAGTTCAAAGATCAAACGATTGGCGGAAGTAAATTCTCCGCAGCTTGCTCTTGTACCCTATCAACATGCCTGTGTTTACTGTTGTGGAATTATGCCCCGTAATCAAGGAAGCAACGAGTTCCGTCGGGGTTAGCGTACTCGAGCGCCTTACGAGCGGTTCAAGTATCATTGCGTAACTTCCTCGCGGACAGGTGTATATGGTCAGGTGAGAAAATTTATGCGTGCTTATGGGCGAAACAAGGAGGGAGAAAAGAACGAGAGGGAACGAAAAAAATGTTACGGTACATGCTTGTCGTGCTACGTAATAATATGGACCTTGTGCGGATTTTTAAACACACACACATACATACATACATACATACATTCATACACACACACACACACACACACACACACACACACACACACACACACACACACACACACACACACATATATATATATATATGCGTGCGTGCGTGCGTGTGTGTGTGAAGTTATATAAATGTACATCTATAGATATCAGCAATGATCGAGGGGGGATTGCGCATCGTTCCCACAATCCTGTGTGCGATTCATTCATACACTGCATACAATGATACAATACGACATGCACGTGCACATAACTGCGCATCCATGTACACTACTCGATGGTCCTGTATATATTGCAGCCTTGAGAGCTCATTATCGAAGCCAAATGTAAATGGAAATAAGCTCTTTCTCAATATGCAATGGATAAACTTGTGAACTGTATTGCCGCGCGAAATATTGCGCGTTGAAATTTTTTTTTTCGTTTCATCGTATCCTACTGGAACATTTATAGTTTGCAACGTTCGTTCGAGAATATATTCCAATCCCTTGATTTAAAATTGTGAAATTAATGGAAAATAACATTTGATGACTAATTCAGAGCGAAATTATAGTACTGTTGAAATTTACATCGTAAAGTTTACATGCAACGCATTGAAATTGTTTTTTTGGGTTCTTTGTTTCTTCATTTTTATTGTGAGCGAGATTTTTTTTGTGTATCGAAGTCGTAGGGGACGAAAATACGGTAAAACGTTTGAGTGATTTTTTAGATAGAAATTGGTGAAGATAGTGGAAGAATTAAAGGAAGGAAAAATTCCGCTGAGTTCTAAGGATGTGTACCGTCACGTCATAAAATATTGCGGTCACTGCAGTATAATTGGTTTTGAAAAAATGCATACAAAATGTTTTTTAATGTGACAACTTTCATAAAATTTATAATACGATTACAAAAAAAGTCAAACTCCAAATATTGGTTATTAAGGGGCTATACCAGTGTGACATTTAAAAAAAATCGATTTTTTTGTTTGCCTTTTTTTGACAGTTTATACTTTGAAAAATACCATTATCATTTATATCAATATTAATTATTTATATCACCAACCATTAATCATTTATATCAATATTATTTTATCTTGCAAAAATCGATAGTTAAATCTTTAAACGCGTTTTTCTCGAAATGAGATTTTTCAAATTTGATGACATTGTATCTCAAAGAGCAATTACCCGATTGCCTTGAAACTTGAACTGACTACTCTTGAATATATTTACTCTACAATGATGTGGGATATTTTTGATTGGATGAAAATTGAGGATTTGGCATTGGAAAAAATGACCATTTTATGGGCAACAAAGCAGACTCGTTTTCACAACTACGCCATTTTATTAGATTTTGATATTTTTCGAAAATCCTACGTCATTGTACAGGAAATACTTTTCAGTTTAACGACATTTTTCCTTTTTCGGTTTCAGCTACTCAATCGGCCGGAATCATGTCAGCAGTGGAGGAACTTTTTTTTGCGCCTTCGAAGGCAGCGCAAAAGTCGCTTGGATTTCAATATTTTTCTATGAAAAAAATATGTAATACAGGTCAAATATAGCCAAATATATTCTTAATTTTCCGAAACATTTAATTGAGTACTCTTCTTCCAAAAAATTCCCGATAATCACCCAAATTTTCAGCGTTCACACTGGTATAGCCCCTTAATAACGTTAAAGTTTGCATAGTTGGAACGCAACGATTTTTTGTTTGGGTTCTTTATTTTTATTATTGTAGCAAGCATTTTTTGCACATTGAGGTTGAATGTCTAATCAATGTACGTGAAAACGTTTGAGTGATGAGCACAGCATAAAATGGCTAAAAATTGAACAATTAAGGCGTTACCGCCACTTGTAGCGCAAAAAAAGGCCTTTTTCATGAATTTTTTTAAAGAAAACTACAAAACTTTTTTAATTGATCAATATACCATCTTAAAGAACACGTCTTGAAGAACTTTCAGTAATTTTTTTATTGAAAAATATTACATTGTTTAGTGGCTAATGGCCGTCAATGAAATAATGTTTTTATATACACGGTTTGCGGTGACCAACATTGCGGCGAAGTGGAGCATCTGAAAAAAAAAATGCGGATGGATTTAGTCAAATATAAGTATAAACTAGTCTTTAATCGAAGGATTTTAAAAAATATTCATTTTTCACAAAATGGCGAACAGTCAAAGTTAATGGTTCGATTTTAACGAAAAAAAACGGCCGTTTTTTGGCTATAAAACGGCCATTTTTTTTTTTCGAAAAAAAAAATCGAACGATTAAAGACTACATTTTCATGTATTAAATAAGCCTGCAAAATTTCAAGAAGATCGGTTCATTAGTGTTCGAGTAATCTTGGTCACCGACTTCAGAAATGCCATTTTGAGAAAAACGCGTTTAAAGTTTCAATTAGCCGGTCGAACACAACGGATTCTTCTCTTTCAACGCTCATATCTCAGTCAATTTTGTTCGGATCGACTTGAAATTTTCAGGACATATTCTCAGATGCTTATACTTCAAGAAAATGCAATAAAAAAATCAATTTTTTCAAAATCGCAAGTGGGGGTAACCCCTTAAAAGGAATTCATTGTCGCTGCATTCGAACGATGCAAATTTTATCATCGTGATTATTATCGGTGCATGCAAAATGTTAGTACTTAAATAAGCAGTTTTAATTATTCGCAATTATTTTAGTGATCACACTTTTGTTCTACATCACAATTATGTGCGGACTCCACGAGCTATGGAACTTTTTGGAAATTAATGCTTTATTGCGAGATGCGGCTTTCAATTTGAAATTTTTCGGTGAAGTTGTGTGCGGTCAATTGTAGTCGCGGGACGTCACGACGAAGTGAGCACTGACGTCAACGTCAGTTCGAGCGGAATGTCTAATAAAATTCTTGACTCCCTCTTTGCTGTCTTGTATATTAAACGTTGCGATGTGTATACGTATGTGACTATATACACGTATACACATCGCAGTACGCCATCCATGTACGTAAAATCGTGTGTGTGTGTATCGTATATATATATATATATATATATATATATATATATATATATATATATATATATATATATATATATATACGAGGGTGGGGTGAAAAGTTTCCGGCCTGACCAAGAAAAACGATGTTTAAAAATTTTTTTTTGCTTTATTTTTCAACATAATCTCCATCAACACTGATACATTTCTCATAACGGTGTTCTAATTTAGTTATACCAGTTTTAAACGTAGATTCGTCAAGCTCCTCAAAATACTGATTTACAGCTTCGATAACTTCTTCGTTGCTCTTAAATCTTTTTCCGCCAAGCCATTTTTTGAGGTTAGGAAACAGGTAATAGTCGCTGGGGGCTAAGTCTGGAGAGTAGGGAGGATGCGGCATCAATTCAAACTTCAATTCGTGGATTTTGGACATGGCAACAATCGACGAATGCGCTGGTGCGTTACTCGTATCGTGATGAAACAAAACTTTTCTCTTCGCCAAATGAGGTCGCTTAATTTGCACCTCGTGCTTCAAACGTTGCAATAACTCTGCGTAGTATTGACCAGTGATAGTCTTACCCTTTTCAAGGTAATCAATGTATATAATTCCTCTCGCATCCCAAAAAACAGTAGACATAACCTTGTTTGCCGATAAAATTGTTTTTGCCTTCTTTGGGGTTGGTTCCCCTTTTCCAACCCACTGTTTTGACTGTTCTTTATTTTCAGGAGTGTAGTGGTGGACCCATGTTTCATCAACAGTTATGAATCGACGCAAAAATTCGTTTGGATTACGCCTATACAGCGCCAAATTGTCGGTAGAAATGGTTTTTCGAAGCAGTTTTTGGTCGAGCGTTAGCAAACGCGGCACCTACCTTCCACACAGCTTTTCCATGTTCAAATGGTTGTGCAAAATATTTCGCACACGTTCAGCTGACATCCTACAGGTCTCAGCTATCTCATGCACTTTCAACCTGCGGTCTTCCAACACTATTTTATGGATTTTTTTAATCATTTCTGAAGTTGTGACTTCAACGGGCCGTCCTGAGCGAGGCTCGTCAGAGGTGCTCACACGACCCATTTTAAATTGAGAAACCCACTGCTTAATAGTTGAATATGATGGGGAGGAGTCTCCTAGTGCTGAATCCATCTCTTCTTTTATTTGTTTTGGTGTAAAACCTTTCAAATGGAAGTATTTGATGACAGCACGTTTTTCCAACTTTTCCATTCTTACGAAAACAACGGAAGCGTCTCATGCAATTTGCTCTCAAACGCAAACTAACGTAGCGATTGGGCTGAAACTGTACATACAAGCTCGGTAGGAATGGTACTGTAGGACACCGCTCCAAAACTAGACCTAGTGGCACCATCTCTTGGTCAGGCCGGAAACTTTTCACCCCACCCTCGTGTGTGTGTGTGTGCGCGCGTGCGCGTGCGTGTGCGTGTGCGTGCGTGTGTGTGTGTGTGTGTGTGTGTGTGTGTGCGCGCGCACACACACACACACATATCGTCCTCGATATGGGCCATATATATATATACACAACAAACCTATCGAATACTCAAAAAGGTACTCTTTCGAAACTAAAGGGTAACATTTTTTCCCCTGAGATGTTGAAGCTTTCGTTGTTGGAACGCAATGAGAATTAGTATGACGTTGGAGTTTTCATCGTTGGAAAGTAACGAAAATTCTTTCTCACTTTCGTTTTTCTCCATTTTTGTTGTCATCCAAAATCATTTTTCATAGATTTAGGTTGTAAGTCTCCAATAAGGATCTTAGAAAATTTCGCAGTAGCTTTGATTTGCCAAGAAAAATTGACAATCGAAAAAAAATTATTATCGTTGCATTCCAACGATGCAAACTTCAACATCATGAATTACTTTTGTTTTGATTGATCTTTATTAGAGATCTGCAACCTTAATCTACTAAAAAGTTTCCAAATGATAATCCAAGTGAATGGATCGGAAGCCTGCATCGTTGGAATGGAATGGAAATTCTTTTTTTTTTGTTTAGTCCATTTTTATCGTTATCCAAAATATTTTTCTATAGGTTTAGGTTGTGAATTCTGATGATGACCTTTAAAAAAGTGTATCCTTGCTTTGAAGTGTCAAAAAAATGCTAATAGTAAAAAAAAATGCGTTGGCTTCCAATGATGCAAACTTCAATATCATAAACATGAAGGAATCACTATCTTTCTCAATGCGTTCCAATGATAAGGACTTCAGCGACATTTTCTTCTGGATCTATTGACATTTTTCTTTACATACTCGTACACATACACACTCTACAAGGCATTGTAAAGCCTATCATATAGTGAGAAACATATATTTCTTTTTGTTGAGTCCAGTTATAACAAAAAATATAATTAGACTAGTTTACTTGAGAATTGTATTGGAGGAAGACTGCTTTTTTTAGCACCGCATGCACTTGAACTTCCATCTACATATTGTACAATAACTAGCTTTGTACTTTGGAAGATTGCAGGTGCTGTAATGGCGCCGGAAAATTCTTGACCACCAAACGATTTCGCACCGAATAAGACCTTTCCCCAATCCGTTTGAGCGAGAAATATAAAGATCGTCTAATTTCAGGTCTCGAGCCGTATCAAATAGCACTAACTTACGAAATTCGTTCCGACCCTCCAACACCCTGATTGATGCAAAATCGATCAATTTTTGTCTTTAAGGCTGCGCCGGACCAAGAGTCTTGCTTCGATCAAATTCTGAGTAGGAAATTCGTCATCATTTGATGATTTGGCACCGATCAGGGCGTCGGAAAATCAATTAGATTCCATTTCGAATCTGGGTCCTAGATGATGCGTCTCAAGACCTGAAACTAGACCATTTTTTGTACCTCGCTTAAGGGGGGAACCTCCTCCAGACAACAGGTTTTTCAATAGTGTTGTACAAAAAAATTGAAACCATTTATTGCAATTAATCAAATTACATAATAATATTGACGTTCAAATGAATACAAAAAAATGTTCAAGAGTTAAAAAAACAAAATGGCGGCGCTAGAGGTGCTCGAACTTGGCTCCTAGAGTTTGCGCCGTGGAACGCCCAGGTCCTTGCAGTTAACTAAAATCAACGAAACATTTTTTTTCATTAAAATAAGTCATTCCGCTTTGCATGAATATAAATATTGCAAAAAAATTGGAAAATTTGAGGACAAAAAGAAATAAAACACGTTTTGTAATAAGCAAATGGTTAAAAACAATATTTATTTAAACAATTGATACGAAATTTTAGGTTTGTGCAAAGGCGGATAAGTTGAAGAATATCTGTACAAAATTTCAAGTTGATTGGTTCATTATTTTTTTAGTTACATTCCACGGCACGAAAAAAGCACGTTTCGAGAAAAAATTGATTAAAGTTTTCGTTCTTAAAAAATAGAGTTTAGAGTGATTTATAATTACCTAAGCTTAATCTGCGATGCCAGGGCCATAAAGCAAGCCTTCTTCTAGGAAAACACTAATCTGGACTGCGTTTTTCTCTTTTTGTGTTAACTGTTTGTGTGAAAACGAAAAACGACGGTTACACAGGCCGAATTTTTCTTTCCAATCGTCGGAAGTGCCCCCTATTATTCAAAAAGTAAACTAGCAAACTTGTTTGGCTAAGAAATTGAAAGGTAGAGGCCGCAGTGGTCCTGGGGACCATTAGGACTTTCTGTTGGGCTTCAAACTTTAGTAACACATACTAAATGAATTTTTAAAGCAATAAAAAAAATTGATATCCGGTGGAGGTTTCCCCCTTAAGGCGAGAAATCCCTTGAGGAGCGTGAAAAATAGGTATTTTTCGGGATTTTTTTTAGAGGGGATAAAATAATATGATAATTTTCAAATTTGGACATGAGTTACTTATAATTGTCAAGTTTGAAAAAAAAATGTTATTGCGATGACCAACAATATGGCCGCATTATTAAGGGTCTTCGAACGCCTGTTTTCCGTGACATCGAAAAGTGCTGCAGTTGTCACTCTTTTTCTGTTGATCTGAAAAAGATTTAATAAGTGTCATTCGTTTACTGGCATATTAAGGCCAAGGATATACCTAAAAAATTATGAAAAAGTGCAAAATTGAAAAATTGGCAGCCTTTTTACTCCAAAGTTCGAATTTTCTATCACTTTTTCGACATATTGGACCCAAAAAAATTATTTATTCACACGCGACCTTTCAAACTTTAGGTATATCCGTCCGATAATATTACTGAGAGTAACCTCCCAAAATTTCATCCAAATCGGTCCACAACTTTTTGAGCTACAGCACCACTACTTTTTTCTTTGGTCAGTATATTCTTTGGGTATCATACTTTCGAAATATGTAAAGAAAAATCAATTTTTTGGAAATTCTAAAGGATTTCTCGCCTTAATCGAATTGGGCGAGGTCTTATTCGATGCAAAATCATTTGGTGGTCACGAATTATCCAGTCCCATATTTTCCCAGCACTTATTCAGATCCGGAGATTGAGAATTGGTCCTGGTCGATGTGTTTCTAGACCTGAAACTGGACCATTCACGAATGATGCAGAAATATCTATATAAGATGAGTATGTGGCTTCTGAACGGATGCCGTGTTGAGGATCAGCGATGTGCCGACGTTTCGCAAGCGTTACAGTCGGCATCATCATCGTTCTGGATCACTGCACCAGCCAATCTGATGTTTTAATTGACCAGCTGCTCAATTACAACATCCGATTGGCTGGTGCAGTGATCTGGAAAGATGACTGCAACTATATAAGGAATACCTGAGACACGAGAGCTTCAGTATCGGAGTTCTCAGCCCTGATGTTCCGGAAGCCACATACTGTTCTAATTACATAAAGAGCCATGCAAGCCTTAAAAGCCTGTCTATGATATTTCTACCTACAAATGGTAAAAAAAAACATTCACGATGCAGAAATCTTGATTATCCATTTTTTTTTCTCTATATGACCTTTGGTGATTGACCTACACTGTGAATATAAGAAAAAACTAGAACTCGATCATTCTCAACACTTCGAAAGAGTCAAGTAGATTAAAAACAACACATGAGCTGGCATGGTATGTTCTATATGTATTTTTATCTATACGTGCACGAAAGAACGTTACCGTGCGGTGTTGTACAAGACATCAATGCAGCCTTAATTCGAGAGTTCTATTTTTAGAACTTTCGGTAAATTGGCCCTAATGATCGACGACCGCCAACTGCGCTTGCCATAGGAGAAATATTCCCAGATCCCCATTCCCACCTTTCATATATAGTTCGATGTGTGTACGTATTTTCGTGTGTGCGTTCATTCAGACATAATCTTCCATCTATATTGATGATTTTTTTTCAATGGTATTTGTAAGCTCGAACCTCCAAAATCAATTCCGAAACGATTTCTTTGTAAACAATGACTGACATGTAGAAACCATGGAGTAAATAGTGTTTTTGAACGTTTAATTGAAAGGAGAAGTTGCGAACCTTTGTTCGCTGATTAATTTTGCTCAATATCCGTAAGTGGCCAATGGGCTCATTATTATTATTATTTCTATTGGTACTCTTACGATTATTTCTATCAATTTTTTCTTTGAATCAGGATACTATAGGTACAAAGTTGTTACAGTGTGCATAGCTGAAATGCAACGAAAAGTATTCTTAATTGTTTAAATCTTTTTTTGCCAGCTACGAAAATACCTACGAAAATCACTAAAGGTTTTTTTTCGTAAATGGTTTTTCGTATATGCGAGATTAGCAACATCAATGTACAAAAAAGATTTTGGATGATAATAAAAATGAATAGATAAAAAAAAACAAGAGAATTTTTATTGTATTCTAACGAGTCAATCTTCCGTGCTATATAGGTACATGAAAAAGCGCTGTACTGTGTTACTGACGTTTTTTCAACGCAAACGAAATGACGATGGTAGTTCTGATGAAAAACGAAAAGAATAATTGTTCAGAAGTATTTTTGAGGATGGGTATGGTGGAAAATCCCGTATCGTTATTAAACAAGATTACAAAATTATCTTTCATAAGGGGTTAGGCTACTGTGACGACCTGAAAATCAGGGTTATTTAAAAAATTCCTTTACAACTAATTTTGAAGGAATACGTAAGATGATTGAAAAATCGTTTGGACATTTATTTGTATGTACATTAACAAAGTTGTGTACTAAATTTCATAAAAATATTAATAGTTAAAGAAGTTATAGGCAATGTCGTGAAGGACCTTTGAACGTGAGTGGCTCAACTTGATTTTAGCCACCCGGATAATCTGAAACCATTAAACGAGTTTCTTTTCTCTTAAAAAAGATGAAATTTGCTAAGACTTGACCGAGCTTTATTTGTTGCCGTGTTTCAATCATCAAAGAACTGGTTTGAATTTTTCTTTCGATCTTTCGATGAAAAATGATATCATTATTGTTAATACGTAATGAAAAAAAAAAGTTGAGAAGAAAAACGTCGGTTACGACTGAAGTACTATTACATCGACTAAACGTACCAAACTTGAAGTCAATCCGTTATAAAATAATGCAGCCCCATGGAAATTTATATACGCAAAAATATACTGCAAATTTATTTTATTAATAATTGTAATATATGTGAAATGTATGCCATATATTGAAAATATATGTTGCATATGTGTGCCAAATTCTAATTTTCGTAACGTTTTTATATATGAGATGTATATGCGTGGTATTACTGTATATCAATGTAACATATATCAATAATATATGTAGCATTCACCCTGCATATATACCACATATATTTCGCATATATGTATTTATACACACTGCATACATACCACATATATACTGCATAAATGGTATATATATGCCACATATATACAGATATGCTACGCATATCTGTATATAGTGTTTATATGTAATGGTGTATTTTAATTGTAAGTTAAGTTTTTTTAAGTTTAAGTTTAAGTTTTATTAAGTTCAACTGTAATAGTGTTTATACACAGCATATATTTCTTGTCAGGAATATGTATCAAAAATGTATGCGTCATATATGACGCATAAGCGACACATATATGAGTCATATATGACGCATACATTTTTGATATATTTTTCTGACAAAAAAATAGATTGAAAATATGCCGAGAATATATGCGTCGTATATACCTCATATATGCATCATATATAGTGTTTATACGTAGCGTATATTTTTTTTGGTCAGAAAAATATATCGAAAATATATGGGTCATATATGCGTCATATATTTGGTGCATATATACTGAATATATACGTATTATTCTATTTTTCGTCACTATATATGCGACCGATATATATATATATATACAGGGTGTCCCAGAACTGAAGGTCAAGCCGAAACGGCGTGACAGGATTGATTGTAACCATCATGAGAAAAATCAGAAAATAAATCTATTCCATGCAGTTTGAAAATTATGGGCATTTAAGAAAAACGTAAAAATTTGGTCAAACTGTAAACATTTTTCGGTTATTGTGAAACAAACCCAAACAAACTCAAGTTTCCTAGAATTAAGACTATTTGTTAAACTATGAATTTAAAATTTTCAAAATTTGTCTACTTTGAAAGGCCCTGCTTTATTTTTTTTCTGATTTTTCTCATGATGGTTACAATCAATCCTGTCACCCCGTTTCGGCTTGGCGTTGAGTTCTGGGACACCTTGTATATATATATATATATAGCATATATTTTACATACATACATTTCCATAGGAGCACATACAAATAATACACGTTATAAAATAATACACATAACAATAAACATAATTTCGAGAAAAACGCGTTTAAAGTTTTACCTGCACCATATGTTGGACCTTCCTCTTCAATTTGGGTTGCCTCAAGCGACGAACGAGTGTTCGTTATTTTCACAGTAGCCTAACCCCTTAACCACGCCGGTAACTTTTTCTTTGTCTTGTAAAGTAGGTACCACTTCTCTTCTATTTCTATGACATCAAGTTGAAATTTCGCGACGACAGAACTAATAATCATTAACCAGTCATTATTAATGATTTTTAAAATAAATATTTCAATTGTAAACATCGCAAAGCGTGACGTGTAGGTTTTCATTGCGTGTAGGTGTGTATTCACATACTTTCAGGCTTTCAGCGAAGATTTACCACTGAATCGGGTGTTTTTTTATCAAAAGGATTTAGGAAAACGTAAATGTGAAGTTTCAAAAATACGATCTCGTAAAATAGGAATTGCACATGCCGAGCGAATTTTCAGTGTGACGGTTTTTCGCTCAAATCAATGCGGAAGTACCCAAAAAGAAGATGCGCATAAAAGTAGCTTCACTTTTTATAGGGAACACATGGTATAACGAGGATTCAGTATGCTCATCGAAGATCCCTTGTCTTTTTTGTCCCCCATCCGTCTCGTCGCTACTGGACGCCGAGGATGCCCGACATTGTTTCTAGATGCCACTTCGGCGGTTCTCCATCGCTTGCGTCTTGATTGCCAATGTTGATTGTTGCTGCGTCTGCGAAACGCGATCTTGTCGCTTTCGCTCCTCCGTAGTTGCGTCGAGCAAAACATTCTTCATTAAACCCTCTCTTTTCACACCGGTCTACACACTCGGTCAATGCAATCCACAACACCCTCGTTATTCCTATAGAATAACGCCGTGTTTTGTGATAGAAAAATCATGGGAGTACAGTGAGAAAAATAATAACTGGATTGAACATAAGTTATATGCGGACTTATCAATCTATAAGTAACGGCCTTTTGTTTTTCTTCTTTCGCAGAATTGACACCGGAGCAGCAAAAAAACTTGATCGACATACGTCGAAAGAAGACTGAATTGCTCCTAGAAATCCAGGTAATTGAAGATTTTTTTTTTCGTTAGTCGATTATTCGCCATCCTTGCGAGTATTTTCGTAGAAAATGATATCGCTGATATTCGCGATCCAGAATGGAAAAATGTATGCATGTATGTGTAAATATACATTCATACATGCATTTGTTACAATACATTTTCTGCACAAAAAAATTCAATTACATTATTCGGATATTCTTATTGTCAATACCATCACGATTTCCCGTTTTTACGCGTGTATTTTGGTGAAAAATAATTTCAAGTTCATGAGAGAGGTCGTTGGATTCGTCCGAATATCAGCTACAACGTCTTGATAAAAAAAAACACGTTCCCATTTTAAAAAGCATTGATGACCTTGAGAACGCAAAAACGATGACGTTGACAAAAATGATTTTTTCACCACTATATCAGCCCTTCGAAATCAATCAAATTACCTCGCGACATTTTTTTCGTCACTCTAAAGGCAACGAAGATATTTGGGGTGGTCACGTTAAATGGTATATATATGGTGTTTGTGTATGTGTATGTGTATGTACACACACACACACACACACACGCACACGCACACGCACACACACACACACACACACACACACACACACACACATAAAAGAACTGCGAACATTTCGACACGGTCACCACGGTCTTGCATAATTCGTAATTTTCGCTATGAGCTGCAAACTACCACCAGATGTCGCGGCAACCGTCTGCTACTCACACTACAGCAAACAGTATTGATAAGAGGATCTAAAGTTGCTATAACCAACAACGTAACTGTCAACGCGAAAAATCCAATAGTGGAAACGTATCCATTTGAACATCAGCTTTTTTTTGTACTGCTACCATGTACCTGTTAACTTCAAGTATCAGATGAAAATCCAACATAACCTAAATGGTAGTAAATAATATAAAACGCAATAACCGGAAATACCAGATAGGTTTAGGTCCACTGTAATAGACCAGTAATAGACAGTACAGCAAAGAGCAGAGGCCCAACCGGCAACGGTTGCTGCAAGTCCGTCTGCGATGCGTGTACATGTGTGCGCGTTCACCATGCGGGATCGCCGCCAGTGGGAAAACTGATGCACTAGATTTTCAGGATTTTCAGGATCAAAAGCAGGATTTTGCTTCAACGGATGATTTTTTTTTCTAAATCAATTTTTGACAAAAATAGCTTCCTGATGGCCCCGCAAATTGAATTACCTTTCAATTGCGCAGAGATTTATGTGAATCGGTACATCCGTTGAAGCTGTGGAGCGCCCCGCGCGCTGTAAATCGCTGTTTCCAGGAAAACGCATTGAAAGGTTTAAGTTTATAAAAAATCATATTCAATGTTTGCTTTAGACAAACATATAAAGCAAACTCACGTATACTAAACACTTTAAAGATGAGAATTATGTTAAAAAAAATCGAATATTTCATTGTCACGAACCTGTCCTTAAAAGTAAATAATTTTTGTTGCATTCCAACGACGCGAACTTCAACATCATTCGAAATCATCTTCATGGTGTTGAAGTTTGCATCGTTGGAACGCAACGAAAATTAATTCTTTTAGAATGCCAAAGCATTTTTTCACGTATTTGAGCTACAAAAATCACGTATTTGGGCTACAAGAAAATATTTTCGATAACAATGAAAATAAAATAAAAAAGAAATTTTGTTGCATTCTGACGATGCAAACTTCAACACCGTTCACCTTTAGATAAATGTAAGCAGCTTCATACAGGGTGTTAGGAAGGTCGACGCGAAGCCTTAAAGGCGGGATAGGTCACCTCGTTAGGAACATATCTAACCTAGGTTACCTTAGTCCAAAGTCTAAGGATTTCGAGTTATCTTAACAAGTATGATTTTTCTAAAATTTCCGAAAGTTAGGTCCTAACTCGTTTACGAGAGAGATGTAAGGTTACGTTAATGTATTTAAAAATTATGTTGATGTATTTTTTAAAAATAGCATTAACATAAGAGGTATTTTTACTTTTTGACAAGTTATTAACTATCCAACCCGTCCCATTTCGTTAGTTGTGTTGATATAGATGATTGTATTGGTGTTTGTCTATTGAGCACACATTAAGGCCTTAGGCCACAGTAACGGGTATAAAGTCATGTGCGAATTTGACAATTTTTTTTCGTATGAAAAAGTGATTCACTCATAAAATTAATTACACATCTATTTAGTATAAATATCAAGCTGTTAGAATTTTTTTTTTCGATGTTCAAAATGGCCGACTACTTGAAACTTCTCGAAACAGCTTTTTCCCAATTGGCGTGACAAATAACTTCAACAATTTTCACTCGATTTACTTCAAATTTAAAAGTTATGTTCCTAATTGCATTTCGCAGGGAAGTACGTACGGAATTTCTGATTAATCGAAAACTTTTCATTTTGTCAGCAGTTTATGAACAGTTATAACGAAATTTTGCACTGAAAATTAATTTCTAAATATATCAAATAAGATATACCACTGTGTCCAAAAAGTAACGTGACATTTGAATTTAAACTGCGCGCGTCGAAGGATTTGGAGAATTTTTTTTTTTTTTAGGTTGGTAGTACTGTCAGTGACATCTATGTCAAATTTACATGTCAAAATATTCATTAGTGTTTGAGATACGCGTCGTTTTGTGAGCTGCTCAAAGTGAGTTTTTCGTTTTTTGCGATGTCGAAATTTGTTGAGCAAAGAATTTGCATTATATTTTGTTTGCGGAATCAATTTTCTGCTGCGGATACGTTTCGCCAAAAACTCAACCCATATCGTTCCGCAACCACCGTATTCACCTGAGCGCCGTGCGACTTCCGGCTGTTCAGCAAGCTCAAAAGATCGCTCCGGGGACACCGTTTTGATACGATAGAGGAGATTCAAGCCGCAGCGAAGACGGAACTGAAGGCCATCCCGGAAAGTGACTACAATCAGTGTTTCGAAGATTGGAAAATCCGTTAGCATAAGTGCATTGCATCGGGAGGGGATTACTTTGAAGGGGATGAAATTGATTTGGAAAAATAAATAAAGAATTTTCGAACTAAATACAATGTCACCTTATTTTTTGGACACAGTAGTATTTTCTAACAGCTTGATATTCATAATAAATAGATGTGTTATTAATTTTATGAGTGAATCACTTTTTCATATGAAAAAAAAATTGTTAAATTCGCACATGATTTTATACCCGTTACTGGGGCCTAAGACCTTAAGCTAAGTCACAAATAATTTTTTAGTCGCCAATTATTGTCTGTTTGAACATTATGAACGAGTTAGTACCTAATTTCGGGAAATTTTCCAAAAATCATACTTACCATGATAACTCGAAATCCTTAAACTTTGGACTAAGGTAACCTAGGCTAGATCTGTTCCTAACGAGGTAACCTATCATCCCCTTAAGGCTTTGCATCGACCTTCCCAACACCCTGTATAAGGGTCACTACAAGCACCATCCGGTGACCAGAAATAATTATTTTTTTAAATTCTAATGAAGCAACGTCTTCGGAACAGCCAAATGTGCTGATAGACGATGCGATGTATATAAAACTGGTTCGAAATATATTTCCCCCGTGCTCGTTTCAAACATACGCAATATTCGTGTGTGTGCAACGCACACATAATTCATAGTGTGTAAAAATGTGATTGCGTTATCGAGCTGCAAAGCATGATACGACTCGTCGTAGAATTGTGACTCATTGTTCTCCGCGATATACGGGAGCTACAGACGATACGATAAATTGTCAAGACCCCCAACGGTCGTTGGTTGCGAGCTCTTGCGTTTCGCACGTTCGACAAGAAAATCATACAGGGATGACTAATTGTCTTCAACGAGGCGAATAAATGATAATGTTGCATATATAGCGGGCGGCTCGTTGATAA
The DNA here is from genome assembly GCA_964007375.1 of Ophion obscuratus. Classification (NCBI taxonomy): domain Eukaryota; kingdom Metazoa; phylum Arthropoda; class Insecta; order Hymenoptera; family Ichneumonidae; genus Ophion; species Ophion obscuratus. Next base: position 35,189,359 of record OZ023316.1, on the reverse strand, counting down.
AATTACAATCCAACGGGGAGAATACTAATAATAATAATCGAGACTCCATGAACCGGGAGCGACGAACTTCCTTCCGGGTGCTCGTTGTACTTTTATTTTACGACGAGGACCTGCAGGCAGGTGCACATTGTAAAGGCCACCGACCACGGCTCTATAGTCCCCGCTCAAATTTTCTTTCAACCCGAGTAACCGGCTGGCAACGCGCCCTGTGAGAAAATTTCAACTCCTCCGAGGCGCCGTGCCTTGCATTCCGAACGACAGAGAATGCTCGCCCCGGTGTCGGGAAAAGGGAGAAAATCGATTAGAATCTTTAACTGGAGGTTCAGCGTGTTCAGTGGTTTCAGCGTGAAAAAAAAACACTTTTTTGCGATTTTTTTTCATCTATATGGATCGAGTAAATTTATTGAAACCTTTTGTACATTGTTAAGTGTCATTTCAAGAACATTCCGTGAAATTTGTACGCGAAAATATCCACAAACAAGCCGGTGACAAAGCTTTTCCAAGAACGCGTTTGGAAAAACACGATTTACGGTGTTCACTGTATCTCAGCTAGAAATGATCCTCAATCAAGTACCATTAAAATTTAGTCAAAGTATCATCAAATCCTCCCTCCAACGGTCTTTGATAATTTTTTTTTCATTTCTAAATTTTCGGTGGTCATTTAAAGTGAAAAGTGCTATTTTTCACGAAAAATTCCGCCATTTTGGGGGTGGAAAACCCCCTCAATGTAAAAAAATGTCAAACTAACCGTTGGGGGGTGGTATTTTATATGTAGAAAGTGTGTACCAAGTTTGAAATAAACCGGTCATGTAGTTTTCAAATGGCAGTGAACACGGACTTTGAAAAAGTGGTTTCGAGAAAAACGGGGCACCGGCTTGTTTGTGGATATTTTCGCGTACAAATTTCAGGGAATGTTCTTGAAAGGACACTTAACAATGTACAAAAGGTTTCAATAAATTTACTCCATCCATATAGATGAAAAAAAATCGTAAAAAAGTGTTTTTGTTTCACGCTGAAACCCCTACCCTCCCCTTGAATTGACAGCTAAGCTCCAAATCCGCACGTTCGACGCTTCTGTTATATGTATTTTATTTCTCAATTTCTCAATTTTGAAACCCAATTTTCACAGAATTTATATTTCTGATGCCTTATCTACCCTGGCTCGACGATGTGCAACCATGTTGATGATGTGCAAGTTTCCATGGTTGGAATGCAAGGAAAAATAGTGCTTTTTAAATGCTAATTTGTTTGGTAGTGAAAATCACTCGAGCGTTTCCATTGGGATGTTGAATAAGTTCGCGCTCTTTTTTCGTGAAAAAAATGTTTTTTTTTTAAATGGCATTGATGTTTGCATCGTTGCAATGCAATGGAAAAGTCTCCCCCCCCCCGTATTTCCGTATTTTTAGCCCATTTAGGCTACGGAAATCACCGAAACATTTTTGAGAATCGTTTTTTAAAATTTGTACCAACAAAACTGCAAAAAATATTTTGCATTATAATAAGAATAAAGGAATGAAAAAGTGAAAAGAAATTTTCGTTGCGTTCCAACGATGCATATTTTAACACCACTTTTAAAATAATTCCTAATGCTTTCAAATGTTTCGAAACTGTTGTCTGATCAACTTCTGATGATCCTGCAAGTTCATCTAGCATCTGAAATGAGTCTTCACGAAGTAATGCCTCCAATTGAACACATCAAAATCAGTATTTTTGAAGCGTCTAAACTAATCTCTGCATGTTGTTCCCGACAGAGCATTGTCGCCATAAGTCTCAACAACAATTCTGTGTGCTTCAGCTGCAGATTTTTTAAAAATAAAGCAGTGCAGTCGTATTCCCTGCAAATACTCTTTTTTGGCACGAAATTTGACATTTTTAACACTATGAAAAAAAAGTTTACACTTCGGTGAAATGACTTTCAAGCTTAGTTATAGTACTTCATCTTATACTGGTATATATAACTTTTTTTTTGGTTATAGTACTTCTTGGCGCGATATTTGACATGTTTAACACTATGAAAAAAAGGAGTTTACCATCATACGTTACCATCATGATGTTGAAGTTTGCATCGTTAGAAGACAACAAAATATTTTTTCATTGAATTTCCCAAATTTGATTTAACGGATGTAAGCTACTCGTATATAAATCCCGCGACAATCTTTTACGCTCTTTATTGAGCGATCTACAACCCGAATCGACAAAATATGATTCTCGATACCAATTAAAAATAAGGAAGTAAAAAAAATCGTTGCATTCCAACGATGCAAACCTCAAGCCCATTTACCATCTTATAGACTAAACACACGCACGTCGATCGGTGGCTCTCTACTCCCATAGTTGTGCGCTGCTTGTCCAGGTTCTGTAAGGTCGGTAAGGTAGGAGGAGGCAGGAAAATAATGTTTGCGTTTTATCTCGGGTACAGTGACAGACTCATCAATAGGGCTGTGTCACTGCACCCTGCTCTAGACGCGCTGTTTGTTAGGATCTAGGAGAAAGACGGTTGTATATATTGGAACGCATGCCCCTGCGACCGCTGGTAAGAAACGCTGGAACGATGTAGGCGCGTAGCGGTGAGATGGTGGAACTAATAGAACCGCCACACACGCAGTTCTGGTAACGCCATCTGTTGGAAAACAGCGAGAACTCATTCAACGTCCTAATATGTATTTTTAGTAGAGATTTACGACCCCCATATGCAAAAAAGGTTTTAGATAAGCATAGACATAAAGGAATGTAAAATTCTTATCCTCATTAGAGATTTACGACCTTAATCAATAAAAAATTTATAGATCATGATAAAAATGATCGAACGAAAAGAATAGAAAAGGAATGTCGTGCCATCCCAACGATGAAAACTCCAACGCCATCGATATTGCAACCGATGATGTCGAAGTATGCGTCGCTGGAATGCAACAAAAAATAACTCTTTCTAATTGCTCATTTTTTCGGTGGTTAAAATCACTCAAGCGTTTTTACGTACCCTTAGTAGAAATTTACGACCTTAATATCCAAAAAAGGCTTTAGATAATGATAAAAATAAAGAAATGGAAAATGAACAAAAAAAATCGTCGCCGTCCAACGATAAACTTCAACGTCATTGCAACTGAGGGGATTTCGAATGAAAGAGAATAATCGCATAGTTTTTCTCATCATGCGGAAAAACTCTCGGAATTCTTCGAAGTGACTCGCAAAATTAAGTCTCATGTAAAATTTAAAAAAAAAACATCGAAATGCACCCAACAACAAAAGTAAACCTGATAGAAATAATCTTACCTCCACTCTAAGGAAATGAGTTGGGGTGCAAGTGGAAAGGTTGGAACTTTCATCCGTTTGATTTTTCGACGGAAAAAAATGCGGAGAAAATTCACTGCTTGAAGAATAATATTCCTCTTTAGACCTGTCTGCCGTTTTTTTTCTAATTCCACTGCTGATGATGAAAACTCTCCCACTCGCCTGCTTGTCCTTTTTCCTTTCTTTTCGTCGCTCGGTATATTTTCCGGCAAAGAAGAGCTCATGTAAAAAATCGATGTGTGTGTGTGTGTGTGCCTGGGTTCATAGTCACACATTCTTTCGTATAATACTCCAAATCTTCTTTTTTTTCTCGTCTCGCTTCCATTGTGTCATTTTCCAGGCAAAGCTCAGACAGACAGAGAGAGGGAGAGAGAGAGAGAGAGAGAGAGAGAGAGAGAGAGAGAGAGAGAGAGAGAGAGAGAGAGAGAGAGAGAGAGAGAGAGAGAGAGAGAGAGGAGGGAGGGAGAGAAAGAGAGAGAGAGAGAGAGAGAGAGAGAGAGAGAGAGAGAGAGAGAGAAAGCTGCATTGCCGAGAATCGAGAGAGCTCCTCATTTGTATCGCAGTCGCTGTCTCCGGCCAGTCTGAGTATCCGTGGCCAGGTTTTTTAGCTCGCTCCCTTCCACTGAAAACCTGAAATTTCCATGTAGGGCTTTTGATCCAATGCGCGTGCGTGTCTGCATCGCGACTCTTGGTCGGCATAGCCCGTTCCAGGCGAGCCGATATACAAACGCGCTCGGTTCAATGCTCTACAAATTTTTCGAATGAAACGCATGCCCAAGAATCGAGTCAACAATCGCGATTCAAATTAAACAGTGTCGACTGAAAATTTAAAAATAATTAACGTTATTTTGTATTTGATATTTCGAGCTAATGAACTATTTTATTTCTTTTGCTTTATTGATTTGAAGAAAAATATATTGCGTCGGTGCAGCGATGTTTTTCGGGGGGAGTTCTTGTGGACGTTTCTACACAATTTCATGAACGTTTGCATCGACGAAATGCAACGAGATTTTTTTTTAGTATCGCTTGAATGTTTTTTTGCCGATTCAGGCTACGATGGCTGGAACGTTTTTTTTTTTGAGATTCCAATTGGCGATTGGAATGTCCAGGTGGAGACAGACCGGAATTTCCAGTTGGAAACAGACAGCCTAAGTCTGCAAAACAAGTTTTTGGGTGATAATGAAAATCGAGGAATAAAAAGAAAACTAAAGAATTCTCTGGTGCATTCCAACAATGCAAGATACAGCACTGATGAATGTAATGTTTCAAAAAAAAGTTCAATGCTTTGGGAGCTCTGATTGGGTTTAATATACTCAACCTTCCGTTAGGCTAACTTACTTTCTAAAATATCCACGTGTAAATTTCACACGTGTAGTTTGCGTTAGTAAACGCAACTTAAGAAGCTGGGAGCCATCAACGCCATTTTCCAAACAGGTTGAAATTTCGTTGAATATCTTAGCTTCGATGAAGTTGACATTTGCATCTTTGGAACGAAACGATTTTTGCTCTTCATTTTTTATTTTTTAATTTTTTATTGCTATCAAAAACCTTTTTTTTTAATTGCTTAAAAAACCTTTTTTGCCGATCATGATCGTAAATCTCCAATGAGAATACGTAAAGGTATTTCCGATAATAGTCTGTATCAGCCAAAAAGGATTTTTATCAATTGAACAGAATTAACTTTCGTTGCGTTCCAACGATTCAAACTTTAAAATTATCCAGTTCGGAAATTTTATCGATATTCGATGCTATAGCACTCTTGAGTGACCGCACATAGACATGAGTTTGAAGTTTGCATAGCTGGAATGCAACAAAAATTCTTTTTAAACTAATTTCTCTCATTATTATTTAGAGTCATAGTTGGTAGATTTAGATTGTAGATTGCTCAATAAGCATCTTGAAAAATATTAACGTGATTTTCGTGGCTTAAGGCCGGAGCCTGGGTTAGAAGGTCCGAAAAAGCTTTTTTTCGGGAATATTTTTAGAAGGGAAAAAAACAAATAATATGCAGAAATTTTGACCGGGATACCCTATGTCCGATCAAATCCCGATCAGGATTTGTCATGGATTCCCCAAAACCGGTATCCCGGTTAGAATCCAACTTGCATCAGTATCGGCATATGTACGACGACGATGGCATCATGTTGAAAATTTTGGCGTCACGTGTATTTTCTGTATTACTATGGAATTCCTATCTATAGATAGAAATTTCTGTCTATAGATTCCTATCTATAAAATTCCTATCTATAGATAGGAATTACATAGTAATACCGAAAATACACGTAATGCCAAAATTTTTAAAATTATGCCATCGTCGTCGTACATATTCTCCGATACTGATGCAAGTTGGATTCTAACCGGGATACCGGTTTTGGGGAATAAGTCTCTGTTTATACCCACCGACATGTCGGTGGGTTTAAACATGTATTTAAGACAAATTAAAATCAAATTCACAATGATTAGATTAAAATTTACACCAACCGTGAGTTCTTACGTATTTCGAGAGAAAACATTTCGTCGAGGCAAAGAAATTTTTGCAAAAAAAGTTGTGAGTTTCAAACATTACATTATAAATATGAAAAAAATCACAAAATGAGTTGTGAATTTCCTCAAGTTGAAGAAAATAAAAATCGAATTCACGACAGTTATATTAAAATTTACACCACAAGTGTAAACGTATTTTGAGAGAAAACATTGTGTTGAGACAAAGAAATGTTCGCACAAAAAGTTAGGTGCAAAAATTTCTTTGCCTCGAGGCAATGTTTTCTCTCAAAATACGTACGAACTCACTCTTGGCGCAAATTTTAATCTAATCATTTTGAATTTTATTTTAATCGGTCTTAAATACGAAAAAAATCACAACTAATTTTTCTTAAATACGAAAAAATTCACAACTTTTGTGAATTTTTTTGTATTTATAATTTCTTATCAATACATTTGCATTCACAGATTTTGATGTGAATTTTTTTTAATTCACATCAAAATCTCGCGATGAGCGCGATCTGCCATTTGAATTTTTGGACAAATTTTTTTTTACTGATAGTTTAATGCACCAAAACTTTATAAATGTTATTTATTTTTATAATAAATTTAACATGTCATAATTCCATTTTTGACATTTTATTTCAGCCTGTATTCACCCGTGATGCTTCCCAGATTCCTCAATGATTCCATGGGGAATCTATTTAGAATCATTAAAGGATCCGGTTCTGGATCCCTAATGGAATCCAGTTTACGGATCTTACATTTAGTCTTCGAATCTGATCCGATATCGGACTAGATCCCGACTGGGAGCCCGGGATACAAGTCAGAATCCAGCTGTATCCCTGCCAAAATTTCTGCACGTGAAGCCCCGTAAACATTGAGGTATCTTTTTGTGTATATTTGAAATGTATACAAAAAAAATCAACATGAAACAATAAATGTTGCCGATTTATCAGCCTATTCCATGTACGTCTTGCCACTGCAGTCCCTAATCGGCGGGAAAGATGCAGCTCGCGATTCTTGATTGAAAAATAAAACCAATAAAATGTTCAATCGTCATATATTTTTCTTCTGGGTGAATTAAGAAAAAGCTAAAAAACATCGCGAAATTACAACTTTTCTCAGGTTTGAAAAAACAAATGTTTAAAAAAAAACTTTAACGTGGTATAAAAATTATTAAAAAATAATTTTTCAACGATTTTTTTAGTTCACATAAAAGCGATTTACATACTTAAGAAAATAAACTTTGATTTGCTTCAATATGTCGTTTAGTTTTCTTGTTATCACGCCCGCCAATGCAGTGGCAAGACGCACATGGACTAGGCTGATAAATCTGCAGTCATTTATTGTTTCATGTCGAAACATTTTTTTTTTAATACCTTTTCAAATATACAGAAAAGTTGCCTCAATGTTGTCTAGGCTCGGTTGTTTTTTCCTTTCTAAAAAAAATCCCGAAAAAACGCCTTTTTGGGCATTCCAATTCAGGCTCCAACCTTAAATCTACCAAAGGAAATTTGGGAAATAGAAAACGAAATTCATTTTCGTTGCATTCCAACGATGGAAACTCCAACGTCATACACAGAGTGGGTCAAAGCAATTATCTGCGAACATCGCTTTAATTAAATATTCAAAAGAAATTATATCTACTGCAAGTGAAAGCCCGAACCATAATTGTTTTCCAAATTTTCCAATATTCACAATATTCCCTCACAGTTATCAACGCAGCAACGAATTTTGGCCGGTCCATTCCGATAAAAAAAACGCTTTCATGTCGAGTACGCCTCTCATCCTTTATAATAAAAAAAAAAAAAAAAAAAAACGAAAATTGGCGCGGGCATGCACGAGCACAAATAACGATCTAGCATGATGTCGAAGTTTGCATCGTTGGAGCGCGACGAAAATTAATTCGTTTTAATTGATTCAATTTTTTTTGCCATTCCAGGCTGTGAAAGTCATTCAAACGTTTCCACGAATTCTCATAAGAGATTCACGACTACAATTTGCAAAAAAAAAAGACTTTGGGTAACGATAAAAAATAGAGGAACGAAAAATGAGAAAAAAATTCGTTGCATTCCAACGATGCAAAATGCAACGTCATCGATCTAGTTTACAAGCCGTCTCGCAGGGAATTACTCCGTCCGCGGAAACCCTTCTGAGCACTAGAATCTGCAGAAGCTTCTATAACTCAATATTTCCTCTTCATTTTTTCATTAAGGCCTCGCACCGGTGCAACGCTCGGGTCGTTAAAAGTTTTAGGAAGGGAGCTGGGGAAGCCGGGAAAAAGAAGAGCGCAAACGACAACGGGTTGAGAGTCTTCGAGCTACCCCGGAACATTGGCTAGGAAGAATAAAAAATGGAGAAAAGAGACGGAACAAACCGGCAAAAAAACCTCAGTGAATGAGTCGAAAACGTGGGGAGAATAAGTGCTCCATTTTTTTTCTCGCTTCTGGGTAGAACGTCGAGGAGCGAAAAAATCCGTCGAGAAAATAAAACTTCGAGTGTCGTGCAGGAAGTTATTCGACTTTTCGAGCTGTGGCTGTAGCGTCAAAGATTCCTTTCCGTCGAAACCAAAAATCACGTTTCGCAATTTTAGATATTCCAGGGGTTGATTTCTCTGGAGATGTTTCCCTTCACTTAAGGGGTCTTCTCACTTTAGACGCTAAAAAAGGCTATTTTCATGATTTTTTTTTTTGATAGGTTGATATAGATATCGATACAAAAGTTGCTAGACTTAATAAATATACTTTCGAAATACACTTAAAAGAAATATATTTCTTCAAGTCACTATTTATAGATGAAAATGGTAGTTAAAAAATGTCTTAAAAAGTTTTAGGTCTGCGCTGTTGATGAAACCTCGGAGATGGATCATCTGAAACAAAAAAGTCAACCGGTTTTTGATTCGGTATCTTAATGGCTATAGCGCATATTATACGATTTTTGATATATGCAAAAATAACAAAATGGCGGACATTTTTCAAAAAAAAAAACAAAAAACGTTTTTTTCCACCGTTTTTCCCAAAAGAGTAAATAATAAAATTTAAAAAAATCCTTGATCTGCACTATAGCTATGATTGTAAAGAATATGTGGTTAAAAAATGTCCCAAGAAATTGTAGGTCTGCGCTGTTGATGAAACCTCGGAGATGGATCATCTGAAACAAAAAAATCAACCGGTTTTTGATTCAGTATCTTAATAGCATACCATACGCATGCGCATGGCATGGCGCATATCATACGATTTTTGATATATGCAAAAGTTACAAAATGGCGGGCATTTTTCGAAAAAAAAAAACGTTTTTTTTCCACCGTTTTCCCCAAAAAAGTAAATATAATTTTTTTTTAATCCTTGATATGTGCTATAGCAATAATTGTAAAGAATATGTGGTTAAAATTTCATCAGGATCGATTCAGTGGTTTCGAAGATTTTATCAACGAACGGTCGAAAAACGTTGTTTCGAGAAAAACGCGTTCAAAGTTTGTTTGGGTTACACAATTTTTCAAAATGTATTTCGAATGTGTATTTATTAAGTGTAACAACTTTGATATCAATATCTATAATATAAACCTATCAGAAAAATGCATGAAAATAGCCTTTTTTAACGTCTGAATTGAGAAGATCCCTTAAGGGGCTATACCAGTGTGAATGCTGAAAATTTGGGTGACTTTCGGGAATTTTTTGTAAGAAAAGTACTCAATTAAATGTTTCGGAAAATTGAGAATATATTTGTCTATATTTGACCTATGTTAGATAATTTTTTCATAGAAAAATATTGAGATCCAAGCGACTTATGCTGCCTTCGGAGGCGCCAAAAAAGAAGTTCCTCCACTGCTGACACGATTCCGGCCGATTGAGTAGCTGAAACCGAAAAAGGAAAAAAGTTGTTAAACTGGAAGGTATTTCCTGTACAATGACTTAGGATTTTCGAAAAATATCAAAATCTAACAAAATGGCGTAATTATGAAAAAAAAAAGTTTGTTTTCTTGCCTATAAAATGGTCGGTTTTTTCAATGGCAAATCGTCAATTTTCATCCAATCGAAAATATCCTACGTCATTGTAGAGTAAATATATTCAAGAGTACTCAGTTCAAATTTCAAGTCAATAGGATAATTGCTCTTTGAGTTACAATGTCAGCAAATTTGAAAAATCTCATTTCGAGAAAGACGCGTGTAAAGATTTAACTATCGATTTTTGCAAGACAAAATGATATTAATATAAATGATATAAATGATAATGATATTCTTGAAACTGTAAACTGTCGGAAAAGGCAAAAAATCGATTTTTTGAAAGTGTCACACTGGTATAGCCCCTTAACGCGAAAATCGTTGCGAGGCAATTTTTGTCCAGGTGGAGGCGACATGCGACCTCCATTATTTGCTGATTGGGAATCTTACTTTTTTTTTCTTCCGCCCTTTTTCATTCCCATACCACACTTTTCCCATTCTCGTGTGCTCGTAAGATCGACCGAACGATCCTGCCCCACTTTTTTCAAATCTGTTGCTACTCGTGTTGAATATCGAGACCAGAGAACCGACAATGTCGATTGGTCACTGAAACTTGTAGATTGCTCTTGTATTTCTCCTCATACGTGCACAAAAACTTTCTAACGAGGAAGCTGGAATTAAAAAAAGTCACTTCCTCGTCTATTCAGTTGAACAGGCAAAGTAACGAGGAAAAGAAGTGCTTCTTTAAACTTGTACGTTCCTTAAGAGGAAGGTGCACCTGGATCGAGCCGCCATGAGAATAGGAGAGGTAGCGGTTTTTTTAAGATTCGCAATTTTATTGAAAAATACCGATATTTTGCAAAAAGAGGCACCGAAATTTCGAAAAAAAAAACGCTTTCAAAAGACATTTCGTTCGTTGTCTATTTTTGTTGGCATATTTAGCCCTCTAAAATCACTCAAACGTTTTTCGGTATACTTAGTGAAGATCTTCAGACTGAATATGTAAATTAACATTCTGGATAACAATGGAAAGGAGGAAATGAAAAAAAAAAAAAAAACAAGAAGTTTCGTTGCATTCCAAGCATGCAAACTTCAACATCGTTACAGCGTCCATCTTTCCGTTTGCTCGAAATGTGATCTTCCCAGCAGAAGATTTGGCCGCAGGATTCTTTTCGACCGGACGTGTGACACTTGAGCCGAAATGACACACGGCACTGCTGGTAATGAAATCAATGACAAGTATTTGGAAATTTTGAAAAAACGGTCGTATGGAATGGTTCGAGGTGTTCAAAGTTGAGGTTTCGTTGCTAAGGGAAAGAGCTCCTTCATATACACGACGTTGAAGTTTGCATCGTTGGAATGCAACGCTTTTTTCCTTAATTTTGCATTCCATTGTTTTTATCATTATTGAAAGCTTATTTTTTGCAAAATGAGTTCGTAAACCTCCAATAAAGATACGTTAAAACGTTTGGTTAATATCCACAGCCTCAATCTGTCGAATAAAAATAGCGCAATTAAATAATGAATTAAAAATCGTTGCACTCCAACGATACGGTAAAGTATTAAAAAAAAAAAATTCATTTGTTTTTAATTTTTAAATGAATGCATAATATATCAAGAATATTGTGTTAAAATTTCAAGTCGATCGGAGTAAAATTGACGAAGTTATGAGTATTTGAGCGTCTATTGCTCCATGCCGTTCTCTTCTCTTCTGCGTTTTTCAAACCGTTTTTCTGAGACTTGTCATATTTGAAGTCCGTGTGCACGATAACTCAAAATCTACTGGACCAATCGCTTTGAAATTTTGCACAGTACTTCTTCACATAATTCACCAGGTATTGTCGAGAGCTTTTTTGTTTTTTTTAATAATTACTAATTTTTCAACAACAAATTAGCCGATTTTTTTAGCGAAAATCGGGTTTTTGGCTCCCAAGTGCTACGAAAAATCGAAAAAAAAAAAATCCTCCCGTCATTACCTCGAGAAACATCTCCTTTAACAAATGCATTTTGATTTTTTTGTTTCAAATGATTCTGTTGCGAGTTCCCAGGTAGGAATTGACGATGAAAAAAGGGCTCGCCAAGCTCTGAAACAAGGCTCACATTTTTTAATTCAGGCTGAGCACCAGCCTGATTTGAGGCCTAGCTGAACCTCTGAATGATAACGCGGTTTCAGGCTCCTGAACACAGGCTTGACCAAAGGCTGGTAGAATAGCCTGTACTAAGCCTGAAACGACGAAACAGCAAGGCTCAAAACGAGCCTCAATGATGCCTCCACGAGCATTTATGACCAGGCTTATCCCAAACTCTTCTCGAGGCTATATGAGGCCTGTTTTTAGTTTTCTATATTCTACATTGGGGTAAATTTAATAAATTTGTAAATAATTCATTTTATTTATTATATATATTTATTATTTCTTATAAAATATATATTTAAATATTTAAAAAACAATACTTTATTTTATTTGTTGTTTATGGGACACGTAATATACAGAGTGTACGCAAACTCCAGAGAGTGAGTATATACGAAATCTGTGTGTGACGAGAAAAAAACTCCTTTGTGTACCTCATAAATATCGATAAGGGCATATGTTTAAATGTTCTGAGCTGCCTCCTTCGCTTTCGTTTTTCGTGCCTTTGCACCCGACAAATTTATTGCTACATTTTTTTTCATAAAAATACAGAAAATATATTATTTTAACTTATTTTGTTTTATTACAACCTGAAAAAAGCCTGCATCCAGCCTTGATTTTTTAGCCTTAAAATTCACCGGCTGAATAAAGCTTGAAATAACCCTGAGTTTAGGCTAAGCAGCCAGTCTTGGTTCCAGGCTGCTCCAAACGATGCAATGAAACCTGGCCCAGGTCTGTCTCACTTAGGCTCGGTGAAACAAGGCTCGCACAAGCTTGTTTCCATCGTCAGCCTTTTGATTTCCTACCTGGGTTATGGTGCACACCGCAAACCAACTTTTTTTCGAGGCGCCTCCGGGGTTTAATTTTCACTCGCTCAATTTTGAATATTTTGCAATGCAAATTTAGAAGAATGTTGTTCAAATGTTACTTTATTCTATGTAAATTTTTCAATAATCGAACACTATTCGTTACGCCAAAAAAAAATCTTAAAAACATGCCTTTTTTTCGCCGAATTAACTTTACCCCGCCGTTAAAAAAGAAGGGTTGATTTTCGGATCTTTTTTCATTTATTTATCCACAGAATGCAATGGTTCAAGTTTCTCTTTGTTTTGTGACTAGCTCGACCGAAAGTTTCCATCCTGACCTTTTTCATAGCTGTTACGTATATGGAAAACAGGGAAAACTTAGGGAATTTTGCAAATTTTCTGGAATTTTTTCAGAATTTATTTTTTGCAAGAATTGCAAAAAATTAAACCGACTTGAAAAAAGAAATTAAATAAAAAGTATAAAAATAAATATTTTTGTATATTTTTGAAATTTATATTATTTTTCATTGTATACAAAAAAAAGTGATGTCAGTGCCTAATATTGAATATTTCAAAAACTAAAAACGAATTTACTCTGAAGCTATATACATTTGCATTCGATTTGTCGAAACACAGCCACACAATTATTATTGTAGATAAGAGTTTATATTTATTCTTTATTCATTAGCACCGACATAAAAATTTCTGTTTATAATAAAGAACAGATTCTGTATTTGCTTTTAATGTATTCTTTTTTACTTCACAGTATTTTAATAATTTTTCGAATTTCAGTTTTTTAAATTTTATTTTAATATTTAACATTTGTATATATTTGATCTTGAAAAAATTATCTTCCTGGAATCTTTGCAAAACGTGTGGAAAACCTGGAAAAGTCAGGGAATTCCTGAGTCAATAACGCGTAACAATCATGTTTTTCGATTGCATTTTTCCGTGGTAAATCGATGGATATTTTTTTTGTTTTCAAAGATACGAATATCCGGAAAATAAAGATCCTTCGTCTGGTGATAAAAAATTGACTGTGAAAATTTCAAGTCTTTCGGCCCAGCCGTTTTGGAGATAATTCCCGAAAACTCTTAAGGGGTAAGGCCACTGTAACGGCCAAAAAAAAAAGGTTTTTTCACTAATTTTTTGCTCCCGAAATTGAAGGTATTTGAAAAAAAACTTTTAATGGTGTTATCGGGCATACATTAAACTTTATTATAAAATTTTTTTACAGTAAAAAAAAACAAAATGGCGGTTCCACAGCTATCTTCCCGGGGCATGTTTTGCTTCCAGGGCTCCGCGGCACGCAGCACCACTGGTGCACTTTTGAATCTAGAACAAAAAAAAACCATTAATCTAGAGGGCTATAGCTAGAGAATGTCGATCGGATTTTAAAAAGTATCAATTTTTGTGGATTTGGCGTGCGTTTGAAAAAAAGAATTGATTTTTGACGAAAAAAACGGCAAGTTTTTTGTTAATAAAAAATCAATAAATAAAGTTCTTGAAAATTCCGATCGACATTCTCAAGATAATGTAAATGTTCACATCTGGTTAAAATTTCAAGTAAAAAAATGAAAATTGTTCGAGTTATGCTGCGTGCCATTTTGAAAAACCATGTTTCGAGAAAAACGCGTTTAAAGTTTTGCGAATAGTTTTTTATTGGAAAAAATTAAAAAAAGAAGTTAAAAAAAAACCTTTTTTTTCTTACTCTAGAGGGTTTAAACTATTTTTTAAGCCAATAAAAAAAAATCGATTTTTCAAAAAATTTACAGTGGCCTTACCCCTTAATGGATTTCTTTACCGGCAAGGCATTGGGTCGTTTCGTTATGAGGGGCATGTAAAAAAAAAATTAATCCACGTAATGTGCCTAAAGATAAAAAGAGTGTTACGCCAGAACCCGTCACTATTTTTTTTTGCGCCGTCGGAATCTTTTTTTTAGGTTTGTTCAACGTCGTTGTTTGAGTATCGGCAGTAAGTAACGTTGAACGCAAGCCGCGGTAGCCTTAAAGCCGATGAGAACAGACGAGAAAAAATCCCATCTTCCTAAGTGCTTGGTAATCTCGAGAGATCTGGTGGACCGTGAATGAAGACGGAGTGCCAATTGACAGCAGATTTTCCTGCGTCGGTCGAAGATATAAGTCTCCAAGCACATTTAAATCGAAGCAAGACATTTCCTTTATCGACTGCAACGACACGAGAAAGAAATCTTCCTTACCGACGACCGATAATGTAAACTTGACGTTGATGCCCATAGATGGCACTACTGACGATCTCGATTGAATTTTCGCTCTTCGGCTAGATGGGACGGGCAGTCCCAAGGCCTTTCTGTACTTTTGTACTCTTCAAGGAGGTTGGAGCGTTAACCACAATCCAAGATAAAAAAGAAAAAACTATATACGTTATTGTCTAGACTATACTCAGTATTCACGAATTTTTTGAATTTTTTTTTACCACAAAACACCGGATTTTTAAAATAGTTTAATGTTTGTAATTTATGGTTTTGAAGTTTGTATCGGTGGAGTGCAACGAAATTTTGTTTGTTTGTATTTCCAAATTTTTTTCCACTTTTAGACTACAAATATCGCTTAATTTTTTTATGATGATTCTTATTAGGGATTCGTAACTTAAAAGTGCAATGAGATTGTTTAGATACAAAAAAAAATGGAGAAGGATTTTCGTTGCATTCGAACGATGTAAACTTCAACCCCATTGTAATTTTACGTGCGGTCAGATGGGCGAGACGTTTAAACTACGGTGATGTAATATTTTTTACCCATTGAGCACCAAGATAATCCATTTCTGACAACTGATCAACGCAAACTAAACTTTTGTCAACATTGAGAAAAAAAACCGTCTCGCTCATCGTAAACTATATATATTCAATGTTGAACTATCAAGGTTTGATAAAAAAAATTACGAATCTTCGATAAAAAAAAATTCGAAATACAGCAACGTCCGCGACGTTGCTGTATTTCGGCAACACTTAATATTAATTAATGGTAATAATAAATTATCTCGTGACGTAAATATAAATACGCGTGATTATAAATTACTCAAAATTTCATTCTGAGTTGTATAAAACATTCACTGATGCAGTTTTTTTTTCATAATAATCATCTATAATGTTATACTTTTTGGAGTTCGTAGTAACACAAAAGTTTTTCTTATTCACGTAATAAAAATATAAAAACGCACAATTTTGCCCTTTAATTACATATTTTATGAAAAATTTGCCAACAGAATAAATCTATACCTCGTATGCATTTTTTTGAGATCCATTAAACAAAAAATGCATGCACCGTCATTCGGACTATCTCTGGAAAATGGAGGCTGACAAGAGAAGCATTGAAGTGAAATTTACGAATTGTGGAAATGGACGAGGACAGATGGATAAATAATATGCCTAAAGAAGGAACTCAGGAACATTAAAAAGGGGAACGAATCAAGATGGGAAAAGGAGTTAAGGAGTCTTCTCACTTTAGACGCTGAAAAAGGCTATTTTCGTGCATTTTTTGATAGGTTTATATTATAGATATTGATATAGAAGTTGTTACACTTAATAAATACATTTTCAAAATACATTAAACATTTTTTAAATGTATTTATGTAACCCACACAAACTTTAAACGCGTTTTTTCTCGAACCATGTTTTTCGACGGCTTGTTGATAAAATATTCAAAACTACTGAACCGATCCTTATGAAATTTTAACCGCATATTCTTTACAACTATAGCTATAGCGCATATCAAGGATTTTTTTAAATTTTCATATTTAGTTTTTTGCCAAAAAACGGTGAAAAAGCCTTTAAAAATTTTTTTTTTCGAAATATATCCGCCAATTTTTTATTTTTGCATGTATTAAAAATCGTATGATATACGCTATAGCCATTAACATACTGAATCTAAAATCGTTTGATTTTTCTGTTTCGGATGATCCATCTCCGGGATTTCATCAACAGCGCAGACGTACCATTTTTTTAGGACATTTTTTTAATAACCATTTTCATCTATAAATAGTGGCTTAAATAAATAAATAATTTTTCAAAAAGTATTTTGAAAGTGTATTTATTGAGTGTAACAACTTTTATATCAATATCTTTAATATAAACCTATAACAAAAAATCACGAAAATAATCTATTTCAGCGTCAAAAGTGAGAAGACCCCTTAGGGACAGCGATTGAGGAGGCAGGAGACGGGAGGATTCCGGAATTAATAAGGAATAATGGAGACAAAGGGGCGATCAGAGACATTCTGAAGGAAAGAATAGAGATAAAGAGAGATCAGGACATACAGAAGGATTAGGGAGGAATACACAAATCTTCATTCTGTAATTATCTCAGGGATATAAAAGAAAAATTGGGGAGGGAGTTTTTCTGGGAAGACAAAGACGTTAGAGGAGTGTTGAAAGAAGAGTGAGAAAGACTGAGATGCGGTAACTTGGAGAGGGCAGGGAAGAAAGGCTACAGCAATTGGGCATGCAGAGTATGCGGGAAGGAAGAGGAGACATTGGAACATTAATGGCGGTGTGGGGAAGCGAGCAGGAAAATTAACAATAAGTGGGTAGAGGGAGTCGACAACTGGAGAGGGAATAGAGTGGGAGATTGCCTAAAAGGTTGGTGGATAGAAACGCTGAAAGGAAAAATTGGGAGAATACTCAATGGCATTTAAGGGACTCGACGTAGCAGGCTGAAAACTACGCGAATTAGTTTATCAAATATCTCTAAACTAGTAGTCGTAGGCATGCAATTGACGGGCGATCACGTTTAGGGAAACTTAAGGGAGACATTGTCCTTGGAGTGCCATATTTCAGGTGTTTACATTTTATTTTTTTAAAGGAAACGAGTAAACCTTTTTGAGTGCGGTTTTTTCTTGCTTTTATTCATGATATACAGAACGTTAAAAAAAATTTTTTTGAATAAGAAAACCAAAATGGCGGCCGTTGCAGCTCCGCGAAAACAGGTCCTCAAATCGCGGAAGGTAAACGGCTGACATCACTGCCCCCTCTTTGTTGATCTGAAATGCAAATTCAAAGCATATTATCAATCTGTGACCCTTTGGTCATGGATGACGGATGGGTTTTTCGTTTAGTACAAATTTCGGAAAATGGCGGCAATTAAAAAAAATCGAATTTTTGCGTTTTTTTCGCATAAAAAGATAAATAATAAATGCAAAAATGTATCTATCGAAAAAACGATCCGTCATTCCGTGAAGACATATTTTCTGAGTATGCTTTCCAAATTTCAGGTCGATATGTTAATTACAGCGGTCAGGAGAATGTCAGCCATTTAAAAAAACTAGTTTTCGAGAAAAACGCGTTTAAAGTTTTGTAATGTGTTTACACAAATGTGTTTATAATTACCGCTAATCGGCAATGCCTGGTCCATAGAGGCATCCCTCCTCTTCTTCTAGCTGCTCATGTTGAGCCGCTAACATCTCCCGCTGTAATTTCAAGGACAAAGTCTCCCTTAAGGTTGTTATTGGGTTAAGACAACATGTTACCACCAAGCTGAAATTTTTTCTGGACCTTTACAACCTCTTTGCTGATGATCCTGTGCAGTTTGAATACAATCCACAGGACTGTTTTTTAGAAAAAAAATCGGCAACTGGACGTATTTTGTGGGCTAATTACCTAACGCTTATGGAAAACTTCCGATCATTTTTCAGTACATTATTAATATCTGCTAAGTGAATGTTACCACGGAGCTGAAAAAAATAGGCACGGTTCGACTAATTATCGGACCTTGGTACCGAGAAAATGAGGATTCACAGTACCGTTATAAAATTATTAATGTTTTTGATGGCGAGTTAGTGCGAAAATCAAGCACACAAAATATTAGACTGTGCAATCATGGCATCGTCGTGGACGGCACAAATGCTACCTATCTTATCGGCATTCGGTAATTATGCCCGGAAACCTCAAACTACTCAGGCAGAATAATTAACAACGAATATTATTGGTACCTATTCTCTTAATTAGTAATAATTACTTAATATTAATTTGATAACTATATTAAAAAATTATACATTTCTAGGCAAAGACAAAATAACGCGGATTTTTTTTGTCATACATACATTCTTTTTCAGAATATCGGAAAATTATTAAAGTTTTTGATTTCTTCGAGATTATAGACAGTTTTAGTACACATTTTTTCTGTCCAGCGGATTTTTTTTTACTCGGACCGTATTCACTTTTGACAGCGCCTTGTTGATTGACAGCCGATATTGAGGTTACGAACGGGGCGCATATTTCTCTAACTTCGCGACACTTCTGCCAACCTAGGCATTATGATGCACCACGATTTACGACGTTGCCAATTCGTTTCGCGTTAATTAAGCGAGAAAAAGTTATAGAAAATAATTATACAAAGTAATGAAATCACCGAATGATAAAAAATGCATATTTTCAGAAATAGATGTAGAAAAATGGTTCGAAAACGCATGTTTAACCCTTGTCCTTGTTTAACACCTTCAGATTGTGAGGTAATAGTCATTGGGGGGTGTAATCAACCCCACTCACTTTGGAGAGTGATAAATAATTGAAAAATTGGAAGAAAATACTACAATGCATTTTCAACCCTTTTGTGTAAGGCCATGCCGATTATTTTCAAGTCGTGTAATTTTCATTATAAACATTTTTTTTGGAATATATCGCAGGTCGAAAAACAGCTGGGGTTGATTCAACCCCCGATGACTGTTAAGGGTTAATATGACGATCACTTGAAAGCTAACAGTTGGTAACAGTCAATCGGCTCCGTGCATAAGCATCCCCTCGTACGCTCCCCTCGTACTTCACCTCCGACGGGTAAACCCCATAACAACATTAATGTTATTATGGGGATTACAGTGTTGGTAATTATAGTCTTTTATATCTTTTTATGCGGAATGAAAACATGTACAAAAATGTACTGAACACTGTAAGCTGTTTAATGTCACAGCAATCGCAAAACATGTAGAATCTTCTTCTTCTTCTTCTTCATACACCGTCATTTGACTCAACTGGACCGCTCCAACTGGACCGCTCCTTACATAAAAAACGCTCTTTCCTATAAGGCAGCATGGGAATGCCAAGGAGCTCAAAGCCCGTAAAAATGAGGGAAAAAATTGATTTGCCGTAGGCTGCACGGGCTCATTGTCAACGCCCGAAGTTTGTTCATGACTTCGAATAAATCTAATTCCTCTTCGCAGCAATAATTGATTCGTAGACACGAAAATGAAAAAAAAAAAAAAAAAAAACGAATAAAAAAATCGTCAAATCACGTTCTATCGTCGCGTCGTCTGTTCACATTCAGCTTATTCCTATGAAACTCATCGGAGCCTCTTTTGGGCTTTATAGCGTGTAGTTTTTTCTTTTTATCAAGACTGGCAAGGGATCGATTGCTACGGAGTAATTAATATCGCGTGGGTCGGCCGACGAACTCTTTCCCGCAGTCTGCCCTCACAATATACACAAAGCCCACGGCCGTAATTAAAAATTATGAACTGCCGACCTTGCCATTCCATCAAGACACTTTTGGTTTTTCATGCGAAGATTAATTAATCAGAGCGCAGAATCACCATTACGGGAAGAACATAAAAATTTGTGTTTTCTTAAATCTTTTTATAATTACATTTTCCCATAAATTGCTCCGACCATGTGTCCTCCGAATATCCCAAAATGCGTTCCACAATTTTTCGTGTTTTTTTTTTCCATTAGTTTCGTTATCACCAACGAGTATTTTTATCGCAATTCCTTTTTTTGTTGCCTAACGGAAAGAATTGCCCGGACGCTTTTTGTCCGCTGCGCGATAAGAAAACAGTCATTTCCGTAGGACAGTGATAATGGAGCTTACTCATCGTGTCATGATGCGCCGAAGATTTTTCGACGCAAAGTTTACCAACCCGTACGTACCGTGTTTGTGTAAATTTTCTTCTTTTATTTTTTTCCTCGATAAACGTGATCAACACATCCTCTTTCCTCTCACAACAAGCTACCCTTGTCAGGGCTCGAGCCGGAAAAGCCCGAGATTGTGTTCGACACGTGAACAAAGAGTGTCTTTCGAAGCTGATAAACCTCACAAAACGATGTTTCGTACAATGTATAATTTATGGAGAAAAATAAGTCCATAGGGTGAGCAAATCGATTCGACTTTACTCACTTTCAAAGCATCAGGAAATCAGTCGGATTTATCAATGGTATTCACTTTTACTTATTCAGCGCGGGATATAAGTACGTGCAAAAAAAGTATTACTCATCAATGAATGAAGGATTATGCAGATAAACTAAATATTTACACTGGGAGATAAAATAATTCATGCGAACGTTGCTGTGTACAGAAACTTTTCGTGATTTACGGTAAAGCGACCGGTGAATGGACGAATAATAACAGGGCAGGATTCGGATGGACTGTAAAATGAAAAAATTATGAAAACTAATTTTTTAATTGATATAGCTACCAAAAGATATTATCCCGATAGTAGAAAAAAATATTCGAAGTAATTGCGACAAATAATATTGGAGTAATTAATAAATAAGCAGCGAAATGACTAAATCGTCAGTGAATGGACGAAATTACCAGTGAATGGACAGTCGACCACCAGGTAATGGATGTATAGTTTCGATAAACGCTTTAAAGGATAACGATTGATTATTTATTTTTATTAAATGCTGCATTTGGGATTCACTGTGTTGCACAAAAATTATAATATTCTTATACATATGAGTACTAGATTTTTTATTACGATTTCGTAGAGCATACACAAAGCTTTTCTACATCTCAACGTGACATTCTCAAAAAACTTCCAACGTTTGTTGCGATACAGAAATAGAACATTTAATTTTGTCAGTATTTTAACGGCGGGATAAAGTTAATTCGGCGAAAAAAAGGCATGTGTTTAAAATTTTTTTTGGCGTAACGAATAGTGTCCGTTTATTGAAAAATTTACATATAATAAAGTAACATTTGAACCATATTCTCCTAAATTTGCATTGCAAAATATTGAAAATTGAGCGAGTGAAAATTAAACCCCGGAGGCGCCTCGAAAAAAAGTTGGTTTGCGGTGTGCACCATAACTCGCAACAGAATCATCTGAAATAAAAAAAATCAAAATGCATTTGTTAAAGGAGATGTTTCTCGAGGTAATGACGGGAGGATTTTTTTTTTTTTCGATTTTTCGTAGCACTTGGGAGCCAAAAACCCGATTTTCGCTAAAAAAATCGGCTAATTTGTTGTTGAAAAATTAGTAATTATTAAAAAAAAAAAAAAAAAGCTCTCGACAATACCTGGTGAATTATGTGAAGAAGTACTGTGCAAAATTTCAAAGCGATTGGTCCAGTAGATTTTGAGTTATCGTGCACACAGACTTCAAATATGCCAAGTCTCAGAAAAACGGTTTGAAAAACGCAGAAGTGTTTGGTCGGCATGAAGCAATAGACGCTCAAATACACATAACTTCGTCAATTTTACTCCAATCTACTTGAAATGTTAACACAATATTCTTGATATATTATGCATTCATTTGAAAAATTTAAAAAAATGAAAAAAAAAATTTAAATACTTTACCCCGCCCTTAAAAACGAAAGAAACGATTTTATGAGAACATTCAATGAAATGTATATTGTCATCTGTTAACTGTAATTAATTTTGCAATTTTTAGCAGATGAGCTGAATTTTTTACTCTACTTTGAGAACTATCAGAACGAAGCCCAGATGTCCACTCACTGAAAAGAGGTTAAACTACAGCACTAGTGAATAAACATGTCTAATTCTGACCTATTATTACGAATTTAGTTTAAAACTTTGCTGAAAGCAAAAATTGATTCTATCGTAACTAATAAAAGTAATACCTTTTATTACTCTTAATACGTAACTAACGAGGAACATAAATCAAGTGCCCACCTTTGATTTTCTTAAAACTCATATATGTGATACAGCATTGAAAACTATTAGACACGTATTTTTTTATCGACGGAAATACGGTTTTACGGGGGGAAACCATCCCTTGAAGATAGGCCTGCCGAGTAATGGGAAAAAAAATTATATTGAGAAGTGGTTTTATCCCTTAAAACAGTTTTTCTGTCAATAAAAAAAACGTGTCTAGTAGCTTTCAATGCTTTATTACATATATGACTTTCAACAACGAAGGCCGTCACTCAAGGCGGCAGGCACTTTTAGGTGAGGAAAAAAATAGCTGATTTTTATAATTTTTTTTTTAAAGGCAAGATTTCTTCACCATCTTTGAGACTTAGGGTATGTTTTATTATTACTTTTCGCTGTTATATTATATTTAAAAAAAAAAATCATCTTTAAAATGGAGCAAGTATGGCACGGTCTTCTAAATGGATTGCGGCAGATGTCAGTCGGCGTGACACGTAGCGTCAGCGGGATTGATCTGAAAAAAAACCGAAGTTTTTTCTTTTATTAACACTCATACGCAGGATATGAACCAAGAAAAAATGAGAAATATTGAAAATCAATGAAAAGGGGAGCTCTGAAACAAAGATTTAATTTTCTGACTAAAATGGCTACATTTTGCAATGGAAAAATACTTTTTATTATTATTCTCAAGAACAATTAGGTCATGTTTTAGACTATAGGGTTAAACATATTTATACCAAATTTCATCAGAATCGGTTCATTAGTTTTTTAGCTACACGCCACGTCAGTTTAAAAAATGTAGTTTAGAAGACCGTTCGATACCTCCGGTATTTAAAAAGATTAATCATTTTTTTAAATACCATTTAACAGCCAAAAGTAGTAATGAAAGTAAATAACATAAGCCTTAACAGTTGAGGATAAATATTTTCTTTAAAAAAAAATCATAACTATCAGCACATTTTTTCCTCGCCTAAAGTGGTGTTTCTTGTTAGTTGCGGAGTGTGCAAGCAAGGTAAATGTCCCAATTATTGAACAGCTAAGGATCTGGAGGATTGAATTCGGTGAGAAAAAAATATAAAATCAAGAAAAAACCGTCGCTTTCATGTTCAAATGATACTTTGATATTTTCACTTTAAAAAAATCACCCTTTAAATTATTTTTAAATGATTTCAACTGAAAAAAAGGGTAACAATGTGAAGCATGCAAATGTCCCAATTATTGAACACTGGAAGTGCCTATGTCCCTAATATTGAACAGGCATGTCTCGGTTATTGAACACTCGAGAATTCTTTTTCCTTTCTGAAAATATTATTTTGGGTACAATATTAAGCAATAAAAGCAAAATCAAACACTTAAATAATCTTTTATTAATTATGTAAAAATACAAAAATATATATTTAGTCTCTTTTGACGGGTTTTTTGTTCATTCGCATTCGGTTTATTTTTTCTTTTCACCTCGAACTTTATTTTATATTTCTTTTCAGCTTCCTCGTTTTTATGTTCTGTTTTTGTTTGATTTTGTCGCAGCTTGGCTCCCTGAAATATCGGAGAGCAAAAAATATTGATCATTACATTCGTATTTTTAGGTTACATTTAGGTTATATTTTCTTTTTACTTTTCTTTTTATGTGTATTACACGAAAATACAAATAAAAAATATCATTGACGATCTTAGAGTTATTATTAAAAGAATAAAGGTAAGTTTATTCAGGAACTTACAGTTTTTGTTTGAATAAATCCGATTCACACGATTCGTCACACGTTAACTGTCTCGATGTTTTGATGGGTTTAATGACGCCATCTTGGAGAATTCAAGTGTTCAATAATTGGGACACACTGTATTTTCCATGTCCCAATGATCGAACACCGTATTTTTTAACAAATAATTAATTTAAAAAAAATTCATACTGTTATTTGTAAGAAATTTTCTGAGGAAGCTGAAACGCCTTTACTTTTTGAGATGCGACAGTTTTTGAATTTTTTTATGCCCTTACACATGAAGCGGCGCGTCTTAGCAAAAACGATAAGCAGTTACCACGAGACGTTAAATCCGGTCACCGTTGCTGATTAAATATTTTTTTCTCTATTAATTAAAGCTTTTTTGCACAAGTAAGGTAACATTTCGATAGCTAAAAGTTCCATACGTGTAATGAAATTTTTATAAACAAGTAAATGCATGCAGGTGAATGAGAAATAATAAAAATACAAGATAGTGTTCAATAATTGGGACATTTACCTTACCGCAATGTAGGAAAATTCCGTGGGTGTCAAAATTCGATATTAAACTGAGAAATCGACTTCAACGACACCTGCAACTTTATTGCTAATCTATAATGATTCGAGTTTTTATCTATAATTCATATTCTTTACTTATTTCAAATAAAAATCAATTTTCGTCCATTCACCAATCGGTTCATCCTATCACAAAAAGTTGCTTTTATTGAGCGAGTACATAAGGAAACGCGCGAAAATGTAAATGGACGTGCCAAAAGAAATACGGAGGTTTGAAAGCCAACGAGGTACGCTGCCTTCAACAGGAAGCGAGAATTATTTTTTACAGAAAATACAGTTTGTAGGCGTTCTTCTAAATTGAGTGGAAAAAAACTGCAACGCTTGCAATTCTCGTCATGTTTCGCTGAATCGTGTCCCTTAATCAATATTGCCCTTTCCGATGTCAGATGTATATTTATTCTTCCGCAAATCTGCTGATTCGTATTCTCCGTTCTTCCGAATCGCGTATACAAATTTGTTTTCTCATACTACTGTTCTACGGATTATCAATGAGGTGTCTCCATCGCGACGAAAATTGGCCATTGAATTTTCATCATCGTACCCGGCCAAACGAAGACAACATCGTGACTCAATGTAAGCTCATCGTAAATATACATTATGTACATATTTCGTGTACCCGACAAAGTTTGTCATCGAAACCCGCTCCTTCGTCAGCGGCAAGCCTGGATTAGTTTATTCCTCGATTATTCGATCTACTTTGTTCAGTTTCGCCGCAAACATTGACGACGCTTGTGCTTCGTTGGGTAACTGGTTTACCCGATATTTCGCCGTTCAAAACTCGCTGTCACGTATTTTTATGGAGGCATTTGAAAATGCAAGGTTTGAATAATAAAGCGAAGAGTACAAGCAAAGAATTAATCGAATGCCGAAGGTGTCGAGAATTCGTTTAAATGTGCAGTCCCGGTGGGCGAAACGATCGGTCACTCTATTCTTTCGTTCTTCGCGATCTTTCTTCACATGTGTTCATTTTTGCTCGTGTGCTTCTGGGCGAGAAGATTTCGCAAACAGAAGGTAATACATTCTCACTTTGATCATCTCTGGAGATTACACTGAGGGACATAATTTATTCGAACCAAATACAAGCGGTGTCTTTATGTATTTGCATGGGAAGTAACTGTAGTTTCGTTTACTACTGGCGAAATATGCATTGGACTAAAAAGAAAGTGGTTATATTTGGACCGTGTCAGCGTGTTGAATAAATTTGGATAATAATTTATTCCAGCGATTTAAATGTTTTATTATAGGGGATGTGAAGTGGAATATGGTGGGGAATGCAATAAGGACCCTGTACAAAATTCAACGATTGTTGTTGGCTCATGGGTACAATATATTTATTTTATCAGAAATAATGGAAATTGATCAGGCGAGCTTCAAAAAGTATTTCTTTGCTTGGGTTTGTTTGAGTTTGTTTAGTGGTGTCATATAAATTCCGAGATTATAATGCTTTAATTGTTTGAGTTTGGGTTTATTTGGTTTGTTTAGCGGTATCATATGAATACCACTAAACTTAGTATTTATATGATTTTCAACATAAATTCCGAGGTTAGAATGCTTTATTTATTTATATTCTTTATTTAATTATATCAATAAAAATTGTTCTCTATAATTACTGCACCATATTACTAAACGATATATTTTACATAAACTGGGAGCCTTACAAGTCCGAAGAGAGATGAACCGTATACTTTTGATCCCTCTTCGGATTCCTAGTGATTTAAGGGAGACTTTGTCCTTATTGGAGTGCCATATTTCAGGTGTTTACATTTTATTTTTTTTAAAGGAAACGAGTAAAGCTTTTTGAGTGCGGTTTTTTTCTTGCTTTTATTCATGATATACAGAACGTTAAAATTTTTTTTTATTTTTAAACCGTAAATGGCGGCCGTTGCAGCTCCTCGAAAACAGGTCCTCAAATCGCGGGAGGTAAACGGCTGACATCACTGCCCCCTCTTTGTTGATCTGAAACACAAATTCAAAGCATATTATCAATCTGTGACCCTTTGGTCATGGAATGACGGATGGGTTTTTCGTTTAGTACAAATTTCGGAAAATGGCGGCAATTTAAAAAAAAATCAAATTTTCGCGTTTTTTTTCGCGTAAAAAGATAAATAATAAATGCAAAAATCTATCTATCTATCGAAAAAACGATCCGTCATTCCGTGAAGACATATTTTCTGAGTATGCTCTCCAAATTTCAGATCGATATGTTAATTACAGCGGTCAGGAGAATGTCAGCCATTTTTAAAAACGTGTTTTCGAGAAAAACGCGTTGAAAGTTTTGTAATGTGTTTACACGAATGTATTTATAATTACCGCTAATCGGCAATGCCTGGTCCATAGAGGCATCCTTCCTCTTCTTCTAGCTGCTCATGTTGAGCCCAAATTGATTTTTTGAAAATTTCAAGGACAAAGTCTCCCTTAAAGTACTACTTTACCCTCTGTCTAGTCGCACCTATAAGCGAGGAAAACATGGCAGTGGCATTTGAACTACATTTTTGGCTTCTGAGACACTGTTAAAACTATATATTTCTAAGTTACCTTGCCTGATGTTCCTTCAAATTTTTAAACTCGAAAAAATAATCATTTTAGGGCCGGGTTGAAATTCCGAACTTTGCATGCTCCGACGGTTTAAAATTCCGAATATTGATGTTTCGAAATTCAAGATGGGGCCAGGTTGAAACTCCCAACTTTGAATGATCAGAACGCTCAAAACTCCGACAAAAATAGTACCCCGAAAGATCAAAACTCCGAAAGAATTTTACATAAAAGACCAAAACTCCGAAAATCTTAACACCGTCAAAATAATTCGGCTATGGAAGTTTCAAAAGTTTCAAACTTTTCAATAAATCGACGAATTATTTTAAGATTTTTTTTTTATTAAGAAGTGATTTCGTGTTAATTTTTAAATTTGTCTAGACAATGTTATAGGTTCAACATCATTTACAGTCAAATGTGTAGACTTTCGCTGGCACTATCTTGACATAAGGGCCGGGTTGAAATTCCGAACTTTGAATGCACCGACGGTTTAAAATTCCTAATTTTAATGTTTCGAAATTACAAGGTTCGTCAAGATTATGCCAGCGAAAGTCTACACAGTTCACTGTAAATTATGTAGAACGTATAACATTGTCTAGAGAAATTTCAAAATTGACGTAAAATCACTTCTTAATAAAAACAAATTCTTTAAGTAATTCGTCGATTTATTGAAAATTTTGAAACTGTCAAAATTTCCATAGCCGTATTATTTTGACGGTGTTCAGATATTCGGCGCTTTGGTCTTTCGTGTAAAACTCTTTCGGAGTTTTGAGCGTTCTGATCATTCAGAGTTCGGAATTTTCACTCGGCCCCGTCATTTTCGGTAACTAACGTAAAATTCTAATTTTAACGCAAAATAAGCGCAATATTAACTTTTACCACTCATCATATTTTGTTTATTTTTAGTCGATAACCTGAAATTTACCGTCAAATATTGGCGCCCCGGACATCCTTCTTAGAGTGAGCCGTCATCAATGAAAACATTTAGTTCCAGTACATTTATCGTTTCATTGAATATCAAACAAAATCTACCATGTTGTGATTGTAACCAAATTTGATTTGACTGAAAGAAAAAAACATTTTGTTTCGTTTCGTCACAGATCGTTCTCAGTTCCGAAGATTCTACACCGCAACTTGAATTTATGAATATTTATGAGACTGGGTCTAAATTCCTCGGGACACTTCTCACATTAGAGGTCGAGGGAAATTATGCATAATTAAGGAATATGAATTCGCGAAGACGCGAAAAAAAAAGAAATGGATATAGAAGCCAGATGGGAATCGTGCCAGTAGGTCTCACTGCTCTTCAGCTGTCTTGTTTCGCGCTTTTTTTTCACCATACTTCCTCGCGAGGGTATTAGAAAAAGAGAAAGGTCGGGTAATTTTATTTCATCAACGATTTCGCCTGGCCTGCCAAACTAATCAAGTATGTCGGTGCACATCTTGTCGCATAGCGCAAGGAGAGCTCGAAAACAGAATTTTTTTCAATCCTCTTCTTTCGATGTCTGGTTTCACTCATTCGTCACGCTGAAACAAATCCGAGACTGGCCAGCGAGTGGAACTCGTAGAAGTTCACCCTCTATTTTTTTTTCTTATTCCGAGGGAAGACTAGAAAACGTGACACGCAACGAATGTTTTCCAAGTGTTTGGAGTTTGCTCTCATGCATACAAATACATGCGCACTTCCAGGTGGATATTGTCCAGACTGTCCCTGAGAACTATTGGTCGAGATAGGACGATCCATTGTTTTCTTGACAAAAGGGATCTTATTTTTCCCTTCGCTCTCTCCTCCTTTTGTTTTCTGTTTTTTTTTCCCTCTTCATCTGTTAATTATTGTCTTTGAAGGATCGCCTTACGTTGGCACAAAAACTTTTTCTCCCTCGTCTGTGATCGAAGGCTGAATAGTCCAGTCAAATTACTGAAACAAAAAAACATAAAATACCGCATTTTTGGGATTATGATGGATCGATAGGGGGGTGTATTCTGAGCTTAAATTCCAATTTGTGGGATTCTACTGAGGTCAGCTCAAGGTCATTTCGATGAAAACGCGTTTAATTCGATATCTCGAGAACGGTTAGTGTTAGGCCAAAAATTGTAGAGACCTTTTCTCTTTTAAATTAAATTTCCTAACTTTTTTATCTGAAACTTTTTTTTTTATCATCAATATTTTTCGATTTATTACTTCCGGAAGGCAAAAATTTTACTTTTTTTTCTCTCTATTTTTCATTTTTCGCCATTTTCTCCCCAACCGTTCAATTTTATGAAATTTTACCATTTATCAAAGTTGTAGACCCTTTAATTATGAACAACTTTTTCCTATAACTTTTTTTTCTAATACCAATATCTTCCGAGTTATATATTACTTTACCGAGCGCAATCCGCGCCAATGTCGCAATATCATCGACATCAGTGGGTATTCAGTACTTGAAAGAAATATTAAAGTATTCCATGATAATTTATTAGCCAACTTACCTGTATCAAAAGGTGAATCGATTAAACTATTTAAAAATTGTACTTCATTTAAATATTAAATATTGTAATCATTCAAATATCATTTAAATATTGTACTTCTTCAATTTGGGTATTTTTTATTCCATTCAATGGGATATATAATGTGAATAAGGATTACAAAAAGAAGTAAATGAATAATTGAAACTGTTTCACACATTTATTGATAAAAAATAGATCATAAAATTCGTAAAATTAAGCACCCGAGGTCGATGGAAGTGATTCGTTAATATTAAAGGCCCTGACGGTATCGGGGCATACGTCGTCCTCGTCCATTGCGTCAAAAATATTATCGTCGACAACATTGGCGATATTAGAACAATAGTTCTCTTGGCAATTAGTGCAAATTACTGAGCAAAACAGGACGGCCTTGCTACATCCGCACGCTTTGCCGCAGTTGGTTTTGCATTTGCACGCAATCGATCTGAGTAAATCTTCCGGAGCTGGTTTCAGTGACATTGGTATCGGCTCCAATCCACGGGGGGTGCGACGCCAGTCCCACTCCTCGGGTTCCAGATAATTTTGGAGCCAGTATTGCGCTTGGTAGTAACACCTCAACGAGTGAAAAAATGCGGCATCAGAGGTAGGAGGATGGGATTCTAATTTAACCCTCCCACTGCCGGCCATTTTTTTGTATCCCTTATAACGGAGCTCGTTGAGATTCGTACAATTCGTGTCACCTGAAGCCTTGCGATACAAATTCAAAATGAATTGTTCGCCGTTTGAAGCGAGAGTTGTTTTATCTGCTTTATCTTGTAGAAAAACTTTAGTTAGAGAAACCAAATCCGGAGTATTTTTCAATGCGGTCATTGGTTTGATCTTGCCTACGTTGAATGGTGCCGAAGTTGTGTCGCAACAACTAATCGCGTGCAAAAATAACAGGTTTTTTGCGGCATTCGGCCCATATATCGGTTTGAGGCAGTATGGGCTATATGTAGCGTCCGTCGATTTGCCTCGGCGAGGTTTTCTCAAGTACATGTTGTTGCACGCGCCGGCTGTCGCAGTCAGCAAAACTCATTCAGAAAAACAATAATTAGACCATCCGCATCCTCTACGGCTTGCTCCACCTCTATGTCTGATTTGATGAGAACAGTTTTCAGTAGTGAGATAAATCTGGTCTTATTGTTCTCGTTGCCGAAAAATTTATCTTGAGTTGTGGTGACGGTCATATTGTCGGTGAAAATGATATCCGCACATGGTTTCAGCTGGGATCGGCGCAGCCGTTCGGCAGATTTGGTGCCAATGGCGCGGATTTCGCTCGGTAAAGTAATATATAACTCCGAAGATATTGGTATTAGAAAAAAAGTTATAGGAAAAAGTTGTTCATAATTAAAGGATCTACAACTTTGATAAATGGTAAAATTTCATAAAATTGAACGGTTGGGGAGAAAATGGCGAAAAATGAAAAATAGGGAGAAAAAAAAGTAAAATTTTTGCCTTTCGGAAGTAATAAATTGAAAAGTATTGATGATAAAAAAAAAAGTTTCAGATAAAAAAGTTAGGAAATTTAATATAGAAGAGAAAAGGTCTCTACAATTTTTGGCCTAACCTAACCGTTCTCGAGATATCGAATTAAACGCGTTTTCATCGAAATGACGTTGAGCTGACCTCAGTAGAATCCCACAAATTGAAATTTAAGCTCAGAATACACCCCCCTATCGATCCATCATAGTCCCAAAAATGCGGTATTTTATGTTTTTTTTTCCATTCTGAGCCGTAATTTGACTGGACTAGAAAAAAAAGACAACGAAGCGCTGCTGTGTGCGCTTTTTCGTTTACTTGTTGTCTTCTGTCATGTGTGTTCGATTTTATCAACCCACGGTTATCAAACGATGAGCTGCATAGTGGGAATTTGACATACATCTGATTGTTTGAGTTCGTTTATTTCAATTATTATTTAATATAGTTTTTTTTGCAGGATGTAAATCTGCTGAAACGTTCTAAAGTATTCTGATAAACGTTCGAGGGGTTTTCGTTGCTTGATGCTGCAAAAAGAAAAATGGGGCTATACAAAAAAAGTAATTTAGCGGTGAAAATATATTTTCACTTTCGCGTGAAAAATCATCGTAGAAAATGAGTGCTCCTGTTCGTTGTTGATTGAAAATCTTTCGTAGAAATTCTTTTTCCAAATAAAAAAAAATCTTTGAGGGAGGACACCACTGTGATGGGCTGAAAAAGGTCGTTTTCGCCGATTTTTTTTTTCTACTAGATTATTTATTTGGAATTTGGAAAAAAAGGTATTTTATTAGGCATACATTGAATTTATTTTGTGTAATTTTTTATTTGAAAAAATAAAAAATAAAAAATTATAATTTGACGATGGTTGGTCTGAAAAATAAAAATGAAAAAGTTTTATTATCTACATAAATGTAGTTCTCGTTGTACGTAGGCGTTGTTCGAAAAAAAAACTCAAAAAATGCCAGGTGTCAAAAAAAGTGTAATTTTGACGAAATTTTTACTTGTATTTGGGGGCTTAAAAAATACTAAAGAAGAAAAATGGCTACGTGCAACGATAGCTAATACAATTACGGAAATTTTGGTTTTTCAAATTGAAAATCGGACATGTATAGCTAGAATTATAATTCCGGCCAGGTCGAGAAAAACGGGATTGAAAGTTTTGGTAAGTCATCGCGCCACCTGCTCTCACTAAATCGTTTGTAAGTTGGTCAATTTTCAATATTTTAACTTGAAATTGTCATCACAAATTCTTGAATATATGCACTTTGAGAAAATGTAACTGAAAAAACAATTTTAATTACCCGTTACAGTGGTATCCCGCCTTAAGGAGGTTGGAGCGGTCCAGTTGAGTCAAATGACGGTTTATGATTTTTTTTTTCAATGTACCTCAAAGAAGTTCATACGAAGTGTAGCTTTATTCTGTAGATGCTAATTTTTCATAAAATACACAATTAAAGTGTATTACGAAAAAAAAACTGTGTCAGCGAATGTTTTATAAAAGTCAGAATGAAATTTTAAGTCATTTATAATTATGCCTATTTACATTTAAGTCATGAGATTATTTATTGTTACCATTAATTAATATTCCGTGTTGCCGAAACAGGCAACTTCGCGGACATTGAGGTTGGCTGCAATGCTTTTCATACGCCAGTCAAGATTCGTATTCTTTCATCAAACTTTCATATTTCATCAAACCTTCACCCTGTATATTGAATATACAGGGTGTCCCGGAAATGAATGTGTTCCTCGAAATGAAGGGATGGGGGTAAAATTCTGAGTCGATTGATATAAGCATCTGTGGGTCTCAGATCAACCCCTGAATTATTATTAATTTTTAAAGACGGGCGCACCTGATTGGCCCGCCTTTAAAATTGAATAATAATTCAGGGGTTGATCTGAGCCCCACACATGCTTACATAAATCGACTCAGAATTTCACCCCCATTCCCCTATTTCAGGGAACGCATTCAGTTCTGGGACACCCTGTATATGGTTTACGATGGGCAAGATGGGGGTTGTTTTTCTAGTTGTTTGTAAAGGTTTAGTTTGCGTTAATTCCATGTTAGAAATGGTTTATCTTGTTGCTAAACAGCCAAAAAATTACATCATCTGTAGCGTGAACGTCTTGCCCATCTAACCGCATGTGAAATACATTAAACTATTTTTTATCTCTGGCATTTGGGTTGAAAAAATTTCAATAAATTCGTAATGACTCAGTATATACTCAACAATAACATACATTTTTTTCAAATTTAATCGTGAATTGTGGCTAACGCTCAAACCTTCAATCTTAGAAATTGATTAACTTTGTTATCTTCGAAAGTTTCATCGACGTTCTGATATCTTTTTTCTTCTTTTCGATCACAATCTCACAAAAAAAGAACAATTCGTACCGTGGAATGTTTTTTTACCTCATTGTGTTTATAATTTTTTTACCTCTGCTTCTTTTTTTCGGTTTTTTTTTGTCTCGAAGCTTAAGCTTTACCGGCGTAAAGTCGTGCGTCCTTCGTTCGTTAACGGCACGTATGGACTCGAAAAATAAAAAGAAAACTGGTTACAAGAAATTTTTTTCGTTGCTCTTCATTACCTCATGGCAAATTGTTTTTTCCATGTGACACGATGTATCGTAATTAGCGGAATCTCGTTCTACCGTTGCCAAGTGTTTTTATACACCGTGGGAGCCAAACGGCCGTACATAAGTTTTTGTTATCCCGCCGGGAGCGTCGCAATTGCCGCACACCCCGCTCTTTTAATCTCGCAATTATAGCGAGGCGTTGACGAAGCCGATTATATACAGACGTATATACGTATATTCATACAACTATTTCTCGTCTCCATCTCGGAAATCCCGAGTTTCGTCGGTTGCGTACCAGAGCGTACGTCACATCCCCGTTCTTTTCCTCGCTTATTGCGCTATAATAGAGCCGGTGCAAATTCTTATCCGCGAAACAATTCGCCAGAGATGAACGAATAATGAGACTCCGTTGTTTATTTTGCTCGAAGCAATGAAAAAATTATTTGCAACGTTTTTGGAAAATTGTGACAAAAAATGATAAATTAAAGCACTTTTTGGACCTCGCGTGGAATTATATTTGAATACAGCAAAACAGCTGTTCAACCAATAGAAAAAGGTATTATCTGAATTAAGCAAAACAGCTGTTTAATAAAATGATAAAATAAAATATAGATGTTATAATTCTTTTAAGGGAGGAAACCACGGTGACGAACCGAAAATGGTGGTTTTCCCGATTTTTTTTTGTCGGATGGATTATTTATTTGGGATTTGAAAAAAAGTTATACTATCAAGCATGCATTGAACTTATTTCGTGTAAATTTTAATTGAAAATAACAACAAATTAACAACGTTATTGAAGTATAAGAGAGCCTCTGATAAAAAATGTGGTCCTGCGACCGGATCGGTAATCTTATAATGGTTAGTCCGATAAATTAAAATAATTTTTTTTAGTCTATATAAATCTAGTTCTCGTGGTGGGTGTTAAAAAGTTTAACTTTGCCGAAATTTTTACTTATATTTGGGGATTTTAAAAATACTAAATTTAAAGAAAAAAAAAACGAACGTATTACGGACATTTTTATTTTTTAGAATCGAAAATCCGACAATTATAACTATAAGTGTGATTTCGGTTAGGTCGAGAAAAGTTGTTTCGAGAAAAACGGAGAAAATATTAAATATTTTAACTTGAATCTTTTTTTCACATATTCTGGAATTTTATACTTTGAGAAAATAAGAAAAAAAATTTGATTTTTTTATCCATCACAGTAGTGTAGTGTAATGGCTTTAAGATGTAATTACAAAGGCCGAGAAATTTCGACGACGAGCGCTTTTTATTTTAGTACCCCGTCGGTTTCCTATTTTGATCGTTTTCAGAACTTTACTCAGTTATTTCTTCACGGAATTCAATAATTCAGGTGTCAAAATGCGTGTTTCCAACGTGGCCAGGTCGAGTTTCTCGTCGATTTGTTATCCGCTCTACGGAAGGCGCATTTCCTAACCGTTTCCGGTTAGTACTTTTTTTTTCAGAGATACAAATATTTGGAAGTTACAAGTTCTTTGTCTAGTAATCAGAAAGCGATTGTGAAAAATTTTAATTCGCTTCGGCCGTTTTTTAAAAAGACTCAAACACTGGGCACTTTTCATGGATTTCTTTCGGAACTGTTTGGCCTTGTTTTAGTAAGGCTATAAATCTTATATGTTTTTTAGGAATTATTTATAGAGTATATCGAAACTTTTCATTTAAGTGGACGAAATTCTTTATAATTATCACGCTATTATTCAGCTCGGATTAAAATCTACACGCAGTTCGGTAATTAAAAAAAAAATGATTAATAACATTTCAAATGCAGAAATTTCCTCAAATTTTTCTCTTCTCGAATACCCCATATAGGAGTTAAAAAATTTGTTGGTGTCGAGTCTCTGAGCGACGTGAAAAGTATGCGGCTGTTTTATTGAATGATAGAGCGCCAGAGATATATACAATACGTCAATTTTTACATTAAGGGAATGACGAACACGCTGGAAAATTTCGACGCGGCCCCTCGATACGTCGGTAGTGACAATTGTGCAGTTTTGAGCTGCGAGTCACTACCGACGGATGGCGCCACGCACGCGATTCGGCCTCGAAGCCTCGACTTTTCGGGCGACGAGTCGAGGCGCGACAACTGCCGATCGCTGAGCGTTGGCGCCCATGTGTGTGTGTATGTACGTGTGAATTCGTTCCGACCGCAGCGCGGAAAAAGGTCACGCGTGGTTCGGTCGCAACGAAAACACACACGTATATGTATGTGTGCCAACCGATACTCACATACAGTGCAGCCAGATCGCGCGCAAAAGTTACCCCCTCTCTAGTCTCTTGCGCGCCCATCACACAATCATAATAGCGCATGTCCGTGAGCGAGCGACGCTCGGACGTCTTCGGAAGAGCCGAGCGCCACCGAAGTTTCCCGACCGCGCCTTCGGCAGCTACACCAATCATGGACGCTGAGCACGTTCATGTGCGGCCAAGCCGAAACGAAGGATTCGAGGGAAAAAGCAATCTGAGCACGACTCGCGCGTGACGTCACCCGCCGGCACGAGCGAGGCTTTTAGATGATTTCAATGCTTATTTAGCTCTTGTTTCTCTGCGTTATTAATATATGCAAAAAATGTATCGCACACTCCCATCGCTTATTTTTTCAGTTTATACGTTAATTTAAATATAATAATAAATCTAAATTACAACTTATTTATCTTCTAAAATATTGTTTACGCTTTACTCGCACCCGTCCTTATGCCAAATAAATTATAATTCATAAAAGTAAGCGGAAATATATTTATATTCGTATTATTATATTCATTCTCATAGCCCTCATATGAAAACTCTCATATAAAAAACTCTCATGTGAAAAAAAACTTCAAAACCTTAGATTTCAACGAACTAAGAACATACATCTTCACATTTTCAATCATGAAGAATTTTTAAGAACAATATCATCACAAACACATCTGAACCAAAACAATATACATCACCTAAATTATCAAAACATAAATCAAACAACACAAAATCACAACATCTTATACTCAACCCTTACTAATAGACAACAGGACACAAATAATAATCTTTCCACTGATCCTCTGAATAATATAAATTCGACAATCACATTAAATAAAACGAAAGAATGGCTTATAAATCTCTCCAATATTGATATTCCGCTACACATTTCCACATTCTTGTCTCTAGGTGAAAAGTTTTGTTTTCCTTACCTCAAACTCTCAAACATAACAATTCATGTCCGCAAATCAATCTCCGAACTTGAGTCCAAATTAGATTTTTTATTCGACAAACCTAAACAAACCGAAATTAGAACCAGATTCACTAAAATCTTAAACAAAATAAATATTCCAACATCATTTTCCAACACTAATCAAATTATAAAACACACGTCCTCATTCTTAAAAAACAATCCTCACTTTTAGTTACACGAGCTGACAAAGGAAATTCAACAGTCATTCTTAACAAATCAGATTACATTACAAAAACTCATCATTTACTCATAGATTCCTCAACTTACAAATCAACAAATAGAAATCCCGTCAAAACTCTACAAAAAGGCATTAACAATATTCTCTCCAGATGGAAAATCCTAAAAATCATTGATGAAACAAAATACAAATACTTAAAAGCTGAAAATTGCAACCTATCTCGTCTCTATTGGCTGCCAAAAATTCATAAAAATAATTATCCACTTCGTCCAAGAGTATGATCAATAAATAGTCCAACGCATAAACTAGCTGAATTTATACAATCTGAACTTTCTAAATTAATCAATACGACTAATTCACACGTCAAAGATAGTTTTCACCTAAAACATTCACTTTCTAACATCTCAATTCCACTCAACTACAAATTGGTCTCGTTTGATGTTGTTTCTCTCTATACCAACATCCCATTACAACTTGTTATTCAAAGCCTTCAAAAAAGATCAAATCTATTTTCAAAAACATTTCCTTTAAACGAAATAATTAATGGGCCCATACTTATATCAAGATACTTTCATCAAGCGATAAAGCATTATCCCCAAAAACAAGCCAATTATCCATCCGGCCGCGAATCGTCAGTACCAGAAAGTGCACATATTCTACAAGCGATGAGATGGTCTCGTTGGTAGCGTTCCTGGCTTCGGTCCGCAGGGGCGCGGGATCGTTCCCCGCGCTCAGTATTTATTTATTTATTTATGATTACTATTAATTCTTATTTGATTAGTTATTTTTATTAGTTATCATTATTATTTTAACTAGTTATCTTTTAGTGTCGAAAAATGTATCGCGCACGCCGACCGCTTATTTTATTAGATTGTACGTTAATTGAAATGAATAATAAATCTAAATTACAACTTATTTATCTTCTAAAAAATTGTTTATGCTTTACTCACACCCGTCCCCATGCTAAATAAATTGTTATTCATAAAAGTAAGCGGAAATGTATTTATATTCGTATTATTATATTCATTCTCAAATTTTCATTAACCGATAAAGCATTATCCCCAAAAACAAGTCAATCATCTATCCGGCCGCGAATCGTAAGTGCCAGAAAGTGGCATTTTTGTATGTTTTTACATTTACAGGTAATTTTTATTGTAATGGGGTGAATTGTTTATTTGTGAACACTCACCATTGACAGAACAAAACAAATTTAATCGTAAAACATCATGAGCAGTTTTCCTATTTTCAGAATAATGTTTTTTCAATGAGCGTGTTTCACATATAAACAATTCGCCCCATACAAAAAGAAAATAATAATTAAAAAAAAACAGAAAAGCACTGAGCGCGGGAAACGATCCGGCGCCCCTAAGCTACGAACGCTACCAACGGGACCATCTTATCGCTTGTGTTAAAAATGCACTTTCTGGCACTTACGATTCACGGCCGGATAGATGATTGACTTGTTTTTGGGGATGATGCTTTATCGCTTGATGAAAGTATGAGAATGAATATAATAATACGAATATAAATATATTTCCGCTTACTTTTGTGAATTACAATTTATTTGGCATAGGGACGGGTGTGAGTAAAGCGCAAACAATGTTTAGAAGTGAAATAAGTTGAAATTTAGATGTATTATCACATTTAAATTATAGTACAAACTAATAAAATAAGCGGTCGGAGTGCTCGATAAATTTTTCGACACTAAAAGATAACTAATGGAAATAATAATGATAACTAACAAAAATAATCAAATAAGAATTAATAGCAATAATAATTTCAAAAAAAGCACTGAGCGCGGGGAACGTCCCGCGCCCCTGCGGACCGAAGCCGAGAACGCTACCAACGAGACCATCTCATCGTTTGTAGAATATGTGCACTTTCTGGTACTGACGATTCGCGGCCGGATGGATGATTGGCTTGTTTTTGGGGATAATGCTTCATCGCTTGATGAAAGTATGAGAATTAATGAGTCAAAGATGTGTGCAGCCGTGTTGATGACAAGTTGCTAGTTGAAGATTCGGCTTCAGTCCGGCCAATAGAGGTTTTCCAAGGTCAGCGATGGAAATAAATTATGCTTCCTTACGTTTCGATCCTTTGGTTCGGGTCCTCTTCAAAAATGATATTTTTTTCTATAAATTTTGATACACAAATTTTACAAATCAAGTTTGAAGGAATTAAATACACGAATGTTTTATGTTATGATTGTGTTATAAAATTGTTGTGTCGTTTTGTATAACTGTTATGTTAATTCTGTTTTGGTTATAACTATATTGATTTGATATGCATAAGTTCCTATATTGCGTTAATTCTTCTTATTCATCGGTGTTTGAAATAGGTGATGCGTGAGAGTGTGGTTTATTATACTATGGAGTTATAAAGAAATGACATATGAGAAACGACTAACCTCGATGTTGTTGATGTTTCTAGCTTTTGCTTATATTTGGAAGGTTATTTCAGAAGACAGTATTTGTGGAAGTAAATACTGTTTTGCTGGAGTATACTCAATAGATGGAAGAATTTATCGTTTTTTTGCGATTTTTATCATCTGTAAGAGATTAATAACCATAAGAAAGTTTTGTGTTTTATTTGTGAATATTTAATGTACGTGATTGATTTAAAAGAAATGTTAATCAAGTATCAAATGACTGTGATGATTACCTATTGAGTTTAAGATTTAAAAAATGTTCTTCCAAAATAAACAAAAACTCGAAATTTACATTTCTCAGTTACATATTGAGTTGTGTGATCACGGAGAGTTTGAGAGAAACTGAGTGGTGTCTTAATTTCGTGAAGCTTATTAGAGTCTTTATTTTGCGAATCGGGGGAGAAAGATCCTTTTGGCAGTGACGTGTCAAGAGAAATAAAATTGGTGCGTCATGTTAAGAGTATTTAAAATTAAATTGTAGTGTCCATAATTTTAAAATGGTTATGTCAAGTAAAGTATTGTAAAATATTTTAATAGTTATATAATAGACTTATAGATCGAGCTTAGTTATTGTATGTCAGTTCTAAAATTTATGGCGTTGGAGTGTGCCTTAATTTGGATCATTTCTAGGATTAGTCTTTTTTGAGCCAATTTTCATTGTTTAAAATGTTTACATTGTCGAATTGAAAGTCATGTTTTTGTTCTATTGCAAGCTGTGCTAAGGCTGTGTGTATTGTGGTAGTATGTTTAAGGCTATTTTTATGTTCTTTTATTCTGGTTTGAAGGTATCTTTTGGTTTGGCCGATGTATGTGGCATCGCAATCCTTACAATCGATTTTGTAAACTATGTTGGATTTTTGGTTGTTATTTATTTTGTCTTTGATGGAGCCTATTGTGATGGAGTTTATTGTTTGTGAATAGTGTTATGTTGTATTGTTGGAAAAGACGAATTAGTTGATGATGGATGTTTTTTTTGTGTAAGGAACATTTATTAGTCTGGAAGAATCAAAATTGTTGTTATTCTTTTTTTGATTGTTGATTGTGGAAAGCCGATGTTTTATTATTTCTTCTGTGAAAGAGATCGGATAGCAATTTTGTGTCATCGTGTTACTAATAAGTTTGAGGTTCTCTTTGTGAAATGAAGGATGAGATAATTTTATTGCTCTGTCAACTAGCATGTAAATTATGGCTTTTTTTGGGAAAGTGGGTGGTGTGAAAAGAAATTTATGAATCTGCCTGACCAGGTTGGTTTCCTATACGAATTTGTGATAATTGAATTTTGTTTATGGTTTCAAAGTATATCAAGAAACGGGATTTTTTATCTACTTCATTTTCTGATGTAAATTGTAATTTTGAGTTATATGAGTTAAAAATCTTTTTGGTGGATTCAATTTTGTCTGTTGGTAGAGCAATAATAATATCATCAACATATCTTTTATATAGTGGTAACGAATATTTTAATTTTTCCACGCAATTTGTTTCAAGATCAATCATGACGATGTTAGATAGTATTGGAGCCAGAGGTGAGCCCATTGGTAACCCTGAGATTCGTTGGTAAATTTTATTTTGAAATCTAAAGAAAGTTGAGAACATGATGTATTCTATGGCTTTAATTATTTCGTTTAAAGGAAATGTTTTTGAAAATAGATTTGATCTTTTTTTAAGGCATTGAATAACAAGTTGTAATGGGATGTTGGTATAGAGAGAAACAACAGCAAACGAGACCAATTTGTAGTTGAGTGGAATTGAGATGTTAGAAAGTGAATGTTTTAGGTGGAAACTATCTTTGATGTGTGAATTAGTCGTATTGATTAATTTAGAAAGTTTAGATTGTATAAATTCAGCTAGTTTATGTGTTGGACTATTTATTGTTAATGCCTTTTTGTAGAGTGTTGATGGGATTTCTATTTGTTAATTTGTAAGTTGAGGAATCTGCGAGTAAATTATGAGTTTTTGTAATGTAATCTGATTTGTTAAGAATGACTGTTGAATTTCCTTTGTCAGCTCGAGTAACTAAAAGTTGAGGGTCGTTTTTTAAGAATGAGGACGTATATTTTATAATTTGATTAGTGTTGGAAAATGAGGTTGGAATATTTATTTTGTTTAAGATTTTAATGAATCTGGTTCTAATTTCGAGTTGTCTAGGTTTGTCGAGTAAAAAATCTAATTTGGACTCAAGTTCGGAGATTGATTTGTGGATATGAGTTTTTATGTTTGAGAGTTTGAGGTAAGGAAAACAAAACTTTTCACCTAGAGACATGAATGTGGAAATGTGTAGCGGAATATCAATGTAGGAGAGATTTATAAGCCATTCTTTCGTTTTATTTAATGTGATTGTCGAATTTATATTATTCAGAGGATCAGTGGAAAGATTATTATTTGTATCCTGTTGTCTATTAGTAAGAGTTGAGTATAAGATGTTGTGATTTTGGGTTGTTTGATTTATGTTTTGATAATTTAGGTGATGTATATTGTTTTGGTTCAGATGTGTTTGTGATGATATTCTTCTTAAAAATTCGTCATGATTGAAAATGTGAAGATGTATGTTCTTGGTTCGTTGAAATCTAAGATTTTGAAGTTTTTTTTTGGTGTTTTTCATATGAGAGTTTTCATATGAGAGCTATGAGAATTAATATAATAATACGAATATAAATATATTCCCGCTTACTTTTATGAATTATAATTTATTTGGCATAAGGACGGGTGTGAGTAAAGCGTAAACAATATTTTAGAAGATAAATAAGTTGTAATTTAGATTTATTATTATATTTAAATTAACGTATAAACTGAAAAAAATGAGCGGTGAGAGTGTGCGATACATTTTTTTGTATACATTAATAACGCAGAGAATCAAAAGCTAAATAAGCATTGAAATCATCTAAAAGCCTCGCTCGTGCCGTCGGGTGACGTCACGCGCGAGTCGTGCTCAGATTGCTTTTTCCCTCGAATCCTTCGTTTCGGCTTGGCCGCACATGAACGTGCTCAGCGTCCATGCATTGGTGTAGCTGCCAAAGGCGCGGTCGGAGAACTTCGGTGGCGCTCGACTCTTCCCGAAGTCGTCCGACCGTCGCTCGCTCACGGACACGCGCTACTATGATTGTGTGATGGGCGCGCAAGAGACTAGAGAGGGGGTAACTTTTGCGCGCGATCTGGCTGCACTGCTCACATACATATACGTAGCATATACTACGTAGTACTATTACTATACCGAGCGTCATACGCTTCGGCGAATGGACTCACTAGGCGGGATAGCGGTGAAACATTGTACGAGTACTGTCTCAACGTATTCGCTCGCATCGCTATGATTTCTCAGCTACGATCATCGTTCGGCGTGGTTACTAATAAGTGAAAAGCCTATAATTTACCACATTTATTTAAATTTTAATAAATGAGCGCTGCCTAATTTATGATTGCAGCGAATTTTTTTCACGAATGAGATCGTCGGAGAATCACTCTGCGAATGAGTGGTACAATTTCATGATTACTACAAAAAAAGTTTGCCAATTTTTTATCTCTGTCGGGATTTATCTTCGACAGGTTACTCCAAGGATCGATTTTTTTTTAGTAAATTCGATTCCAAGGGTCTCGCTCGATAGA
This sequence comes from Ophion obscuratus, assembly GCA_964007375.1. Classification (NCBI taxonomy): domain Eukaryota; kingdom Metazoa; phylum Arthropoda; class Insecta; order Hymenoptera; family Ichneumonidae; genus Ophion; species Ophion obscuratus. The sequence continues at coordinate 35,146,061 of OZ023316.1, read as the reverse complement.
ATAGCGGTAATTACTTATAATACACTACATCAAGTGAATCAAGCACGACAGATCATCGAGAAAAGACGATAGTCTGTAGTATTTTCTACAGACTCATCCTTCCAAGATGAGGAGACGGTGAAGCGTGCATCATTGGAATACAATGAAAATTATTGTTACTGTTTTTTTTTCAGATTTCTTAACTGAATGTAGGAACAAATATCGTCCCACAATTCCAATATACATGATGAAATTGAAAAAACAAAAAAACGTCGCGCTCTAATGATGCAACCGTTACAGTTTATGGCACGAGCAAGCTTTATGACACTATGACTTATTTTTGGCGGCAACAATTTCAGCCGAATTCCCGGGCGATCAAAGTCGCTAGGTTCAGTTTATCTTCCTCTGCCGGGATTCATCTTCGGCAGGTTTATCCAAGAATATATATTTATCCGGTAATATGATTCCAGGAGTCTCGATCTACAAAATAGCGGTGATTGTGGATAAGAAATTGCATCGATTATAGCGAACACGACAGATCGTCGATCGTTGTGTTTGCTGCAAATTCACACTGTGAAGGTGCGGAGTCAGTGACGTCCACGTCATTTACGTCATTTTCGTTATATCCTCGTCGGGATACAACGAAAACGATTTCTTTATTACTTTGTTTATATGGTGCAGTGAAAATGAATTCGTTGCGTTCTACCCATGCAAACTTTTTGCTGCAATAGAGTGGGAAAATTTTGTTATTACTAGTGAACCGCAGTTTTGCATTATTTTTCTCTACCGGGAATTATCTTCGGTAGGTTTCTCCAAGGATTGAATTTTCTAACAATGATGATTGCAGATGTTTCGCTCTAAGAATGAGCGGTGAAGTCTCGCTCTAAGGATGAGCGGTGAAGTCTCGCTCTAAGGATGAGCGGTGAAGTCTCGCTCTAGGAAAGGGCGGTGAAGTCATGCGAACGATATAGAGAAATAATTGAAAATCATCCTACAAACTGGACTCGCGATTTATTAGAAATCAGTAATCAGATCATCGCGATTAATTAATAATAATACAGAAGCAATAGAGCAGTATACATAAGGAAAACGAAAGGATGATACGGTAATTTACATTTGTAGGTTGTATGTAGTTGTGCGCGTGAGCTATCGGTCGTCACCCGTATAAACAAGGGCCGTCTCTCGAGTCCTCATGGGCTCGCTGGTAGAATAGCGGTGACACGTGCACAGGATATAATGGCTCGGGCTTTTATATATCTATGTATATTAAATTCTCGTTTCGTAGCGTTTGTAATCAAACTCCTCTGAAACGGGTCGACCGATTTTTAAGAAATATTCTGGTGTATTTTCGGTAGGTCGGAGAATAGGTGGTAAAATATTTTTTATACGGCTCAGAAATGAGGGTGGCCCACCCCTAATCATGTTTTCATTGTTTGGACGAAAAATTTGAGGTTTATTTTATGATTTGGCGATAAAAAAAACAAAATAGACAAACAAACCCAAATCAACGAAAAAAATCCCAACCAGCCCTGAAACTTGCAGGGACGACGGTTGACACATTTTGCGAAGTGTGGCGGCCAGACGGTTGAACAGAAAAAACGAAAAAACTGGGAAGAAAAACAACGCGTACGCATAACACTAACAATTATAACAAATGGTAAGACATAAGACTCGAAATTAAAATAGCAGACGGTTGAACAGGTAATCCGATCGAGAGATGAAGAATAAAAACGATGTGTATAGATAACCGGAAACGTAATGGGAAGATGGTAGAAAAGGTAACCTAAAATTTAAAGGGTGGAATAGATGAACCAATGCATGGTTGGAGGGAAAAAGTGAACAGATCACAAATTTTGCTAGGGAAAGTAAAACACAACGGATAACCCGATAAGTGAGGAAGGAATAAAAAGCAAAATGGTTAGGTAACGCGCTGATTACACTGTAGCCAGATAACCCGGTAGAAGAATAGGGAGTAAAAAACGAGTAGGCCAGATAAGCTGATCGCGGAATGGGGAAGAAAAACGAGGTGGCCAGATAAACCAATGGACTGATACGGAATAACGACGTGAGACCAGATAACTCGATCGCGGCAATTCTGAGACTTAAGACCGTTACCTGGGTGGGGGGTGCCGAGATGCACCCCCCTAATCCACAAAGCTATTGCAACCTGCTTGGTCCTTTCCGATGAGTCTTGCGAAGCCCTCTGTGTCGGGGAAGAACTTTGCGCAGACCCTCTTTTTATCCTTGTTTTAGGCCTCTATATGGCTCCTGCTTGTTTTTTCCGATTCCCTCGTTGGAGCGTCGCTGCTTCGGGTATCTGAAATTGCTAATGCAACATTGAGAAAGTGTTCGAAAAATCCTCCGCAGACGGAAGTCCGAGATTTATTTATTCGGGCCATCTCCCTCCTCCAGATAAAAAGAATAATACAACAAAAAAACAACTGGGTGGATAATCCGATAGAGTGATAGGAAATAACGACGTAGTGGTCAGATAATCCAATGGCGGAAAGGGGAGAAAAACGAGGTAGGCAGATCACCCGATGTAAGGATAGGAAATAACAACGTAGCGGCCAGATAAGCCGATTGAAGGATAGTGAATAATGAGGTAGTGGGCAGATAATCAGATCGCGGTATGGGGAGGAAAAACGAGGTGGCCAGATAACCCGATGGGGAAATAGGGAATAACGACGTAGTGGCCAGGTAACCCGATCGCGGAAGGAGGAGAAAAACGAGGTGGCCAGATAACCCGATGGGGAAATAGGGAATAACAACGTAGTGGCCAGGTAACCCGATCGCGGAAGGAGGAGAAAAACGAGGTGGCCAGGTAACCCGATGGGGAGATAGGGAATAACGACGAAGTGGCCAGGTAACCCGATCGCGGAAAGGGGAGGGTAAAACGAGGTGGCCAGGTAACCCGATGGGGAGATGGGGAATAACGACGAAGAGGCCAGGTAACCCGATCGCGGTATGGGGAGGAAAAACGAGGTGGCCTGATAACCCGATGGGGAGATGGGGAATAACGACAAAGAGGTCAGGTAACCCGATCGCGGTATGGGGAGGAAAAACGAGGTGGCCTGATAACCCGATGGGCAAGTAGGGAATAACGATGAAGTGGCCAGGTAACCCGATCGCGGAGGGAGGAGAAAAACGAGGTGGGCAGGTAACCCGATGGGGAGATAGGGAATAACGACGAAGTGGCCAGGTAACCCGATCGCGGAAGGAGGAGAAAAACGAGGTGGCCAGGTAACCCGATGGGGAGATAGGGAATAACGACGAAGTGGCCAGGTAGCCCGATCGCGGAAAGGGGAGGGTAAAACAAGGTGGCCAGGTAACCCGATGGGGAGATAGGGAATAACGACGAAGTGGCCAGGTAACCCGATCGCGGTATGGGGAGGAAAAACGAGGTGGCCTGATAACCCGATGGGGAAATAGGGAATACCGACGTAGTGGCCAGGTAACCCGATCGCGGAAGGAGGAGAAAAACGAGGTGGCCAGGTAACCCGATGGGGAGATAGGGAATAACGACGAAGTGGCCAGGTAACCCGATCGCGGTATGGGGAGGAAAAACGAGGTGGCCTGATAACCCGATGGGGAAATAGGGAATAACGATGTAGTGGCCAGGTAACCCCATCGCGGAAGGAGGAGAAAAACGAGGTGGCCAGGTAACCCGATGGGGAGATAGGGAATACGACGAAGTGGCCAGGTAACCCGATCGCGGAGGGAGGAGAAAAACGAGGTGGCCAGGTAACCCGATGGGGAGATAGGGAATAACGACGAAGTGGCCAGGTAACCCGATCGTGGAGGGAGGACAAAAACGAGGTGGCCAGGTAACCCGATGGGGAGATAGGGAATAATAGATGAACCAATGCATGGTTGGAGGGAAAAAGTGAACAGATCACAAATTTTTCTAGGTAAAGTAAAATACAACGGATAACCCGATTAAGTGAGGAAGGAATAAAAAGCAAAATGGTTAGGTAACGCGCTGATTACACTGTAGCCAGATAACCCGGTAGAAGAATAGGGAGTAAAAAACGAGTAGGCCAGATAAGCTGATCGCGGAATGGGGAAGAAAAACGAGCTGGCTAGATAAACCAATGGACTGATACGGAATAACGACGTGAGACCAGATAACTCGATAGCGGCAATTCTGAGACTTAAGACCGTTACCTGGGTAGGGGGTGCCGAGATGCACCCCCCTAATCCACAAAGCTATTGCAACCTGCTTGGTCCTTTCCGATGAGTCTTGCGAAGCCCTCTGTGTCGGGGAAGAACTTTGCGCAGACCCTTTTTTTATCCTTGTTTTAGGCCTCTATATGGCTCCTGCTTGTTTTTTCCGATTCCCTCGTTGGAGCGTCGCTGCTTCGGGTATCTGAAATTGCTAATGCAACATTGAGAAAGTGTTCGAAAAATCCTCCGCAGACGGAAGTCCGAGATTTATTTATTCGGGCCATCTCCCTCCTCCAGATAAAAAGAATAACACAACAAAAAAACAACTGGGTGGATAATCCGATAGAGTGATAGGAAATAACGACGTAGTGGTCAGATAATCCAATGGCGGAAAGGGGAGAAAAACGAGGTAGGCAGATCACCCGATATAAGGATAGGAAATAACAACGTAGCGGCCAGATAAGCCGATTGAAGGATAGTGAATAATGAGGTAGTGGGCAGATAATCCGATCGCGGTATGGGGAGGAAAAACGAGGTGGCCAGATAACCCGATGGGGAAATAGGGAATAACGACGTAGTGGCCAGGTAACCCGATCGCAGAAGGAGGAGAAAAACGAGGTGGCCAGGTAACCCGATGGGGAGATAGGGAATAACGACGAAGTGGCCAGGTAACCCGATCGCGGTATGGGGAGGAAAAACGAGGTGGCCAGGTAACCCGATGGGGAGATAGGGAATACGACGAAGTGGCCAGGAAACCCGATCGCGGAAGGAGGAGAAAAACGAGGTGGCCAGGTAACCCGATGGGGAGATAGGGAATAACGACGAAGTGGCCAGGTAATCCGATGGGCAAATAGGGAATAACGACGAAGTGGCCCGGTAACCCGATCGCGGAGGGAGGAGAAAAACGAGGTGGCCTGATAACCCTATGGGGAGATAGGGAATAAGGACGCAGTGGCCAGGTAACCCGATCGCGGAAGGAGGAGAAAAACGAGGTGGCCAGGTAACCCGATGGGCAAATAGGGAATAACGACGAAGTGGCCAGGTAACCCGATCGCGGAGGGAGGACAAAAACGAGGTGGCCAGGTAACCCGATGGGGAGATAGGGAATACGACGAAGAGGCCAGGTAACCCGATCGCGGAAGGAGGAGAAAAACGAGGTGGCCAGGTAACCCGATGGGGAGATAGGGAATACGACGAAGTGGCCAGGTAACCCGATCGCGGAAGGAGGAGAAAAACGAGGTGGCCAGGTAACCCGATGGGGAGATAGGGAATAACGACGAAGTGGCCAGGTAACCCGATCGCGGAGGGAGGACAAAAACGAGGTGGCCAGGTAACCCGATGGGGAGATAGGGAATAACGACGAAGTGGCCAGGTAACCCGATCGCGGAGGGAGGAGAAAAACGAGGTGGCCAGGTAACCCGATGGGGAGATAGGGAATAACGACGAAGTGGCCAGGTAACCCGATCGCGGTATGGGGAGGAAAAACGAGGTGGCCAGATAACCCGATCACCGCTGCATTAATATTTAAAACCGTTACCTGGCTGGGGGGTGCCGAAGTGCACCCCCCTAATCCAAACGTCTATCGCAACCTGTTTGTTCCTTTCCGGTGAGCCCTGTCCTTCCCGGTGCGTCCTATCCTTTCCGATGAGTCCTGATCTTTCCGGTGAGTCCTGAACTTTCCGGTGAGTCCTGATCTTTCCGGTGAGTTCCGAAGTCTTGTTTATCATGTTTCCTCCAATTCCCTCGCTGGAGCACCGCTGCTTCGGGCACCTGAAATCGTTTATACAACATTGAATCAGTGTTCAAAAAAGTTCCACTTAAAAATATTTATTTTTAAGTGGAACTTGTATTGCTTCCTTTAGTCACTTTTTCCCCAATTTATATTATTTTTCCACTCACCTGGACGCGCGAAGTGACTTCTCATACTTACCTACGGCTTCTGGTCTTCCGCTTCTCCCTCGACGCTCGCAGCCTCGGTCTCCAAGATGAGTCGACCATCGGCTGCTATCAGAATATCCTTTCGCTGCACATTTCGTCTTCCCGTTTCGACAATCTTGTCTCACAATCACAGTACGGCAGTCGGATTTTTGTAATTTTTCGTACTCATGGTACGCGAAGTTCAGAGCTCGAATATTAATATCCCAAAGCAGTTCGACGCCATATTCAGAAATTTTCGAGAAAATTGACTTTGAAGTTTTCGAGCGCACTCTTATCCCACAAAGATGCAACGATATTCGAACCGGGCTCGCGGCGTACCCGGTAGCGCTCGAGTCTAGTAATCGCGGGGTCGCGGGTTCGAGTCTCACTTCGAATTCTTTTTTTTTTTTTTCATTTTTTTTTAATTCGCATACCTCCGTCATTTAAATATCCCGATAAATTTTTGTTGTATATAATCACATATTATTATATATAATTAATATAATATATCTATATATGTTTTTATATGGACAAAATCCATATATAGTTATTTATGTACAAAATTCATTATAGTTATACATAATTATATATTTTCTCATATATGATCATATATTATTTATATATAACAATAGGTGATTATTTATAAAAAAATAAATAAATAATCCCGGGATAAAAATCATAAAATCTATGCTAATTCACATATATGTAATTATAATTGTCAATGATAAATGCAAGTCTTATTTTTGATTATCTCTTGCTTGGAATTGCGAATAGGCGACGTAAAAACATCCAGTAATAATATTTACATAAACTCCCTTGTAGATTAATAGGAATATAAATAGAAGAATAAATGTTGAAATATGTGAATATGAGGCTTGCTTTGGCAACCGTCGATATTGTGAATAACAGTTCTGCGTACATCGTTTGCCTTTGTTTATCCCGGGATTATTTATTTATTTTTTTATAAATAATCACCTATTGTTATATATAAATAATATATGATCATATATGAGAAAATATATAATTATGTATAACTATAATGAATTTTGTACATAAATAACTATATATGGATTTTGTCCATATATAAACATATATAGATATATTATATTAATTATATATAATAATATGTGATTATATACAACAAAAATTTATCGGGATATTTAAATGACGGAGGTATGCGAATTAAAAAAAAAATGAAAAAAAAAAGAATTCGAAGTGAGACTCGAACCCGCGACCCCGCGATTACTAGACTCGAGCGCTACCGGGTACGCCACGAGCCCGGTTCGAATATCGTTGCATCTTTGTGGGATAAGAGGGCGCTCGAAAACTTCAAAGTCAATTTTCTCGAAAATTTCTGAATATGGCGTCGAACTGCATTGGGATATTAATATTCGAGCTCTGAACTTCGCGTACCATGAGTACGAAAAATTACAAAAATCCGACTGCCGTACTGTCCCCTTGTTAGTACAATTGTACTAAACTGGAAACGCTGGAAGGAACGACTGGAGCGCTGGCCACTGGTTGCCGATGGTTGCCACCAATGAGAACCTGATGATAGGAAGCTAATAGTTTCTAGATTCCTATAGTAATTTTGTTTTATTATAGCAGTAAGGTGAGCAGTGAATCCGGACGTTAGCGGCGCTCCCATGGAGGCTAGAGTGGGAGGAGTCCGATCTGTGCATTTCAAAGTGGCTACAAAAATGTGGTCAAACAGGGATGCGCCATCCCACTATCTCTAAGATCTCGAGACGTAAGCTGAGTATTGTTGTCGTGTAAGAGAGATGGAAGAGAATCGAATACGCATCCTAGCCTCCATGGCAAATACAGTAGAACCTCGCTTATCTGAGGTAATGTGGGGTGAATGTACCTCGGATTAGTGAAATCTCGGAAAATACGGAAAACGGTAGCAATATAGGACTATTCCACGCATAGGCATAGCCGATTTTTCCGCTTTATCCGAGATTCTGCGTTTATATAAGAATACACCTCGGATAATACGCAGAAATCGAAGGTCGGATAAACGAGGTTCTACTGTATCAGCAAATACGATAATATACGCACAATTCTCGAACGAGGTGGCCTGATAACCCTATGGGGAGATAGGGAATAACGATGTAGTGGCCAGGTAACCCGATCGCGGAAGGAGGAGAAAAACGAGGTGGCCAGGTAACCCGATGGGGAGATAGGGAATAACGACGAAGTGGCCAGGTAACCCGATCGCGGAAGATGGAGAAAAACGAGGTGGCCAGGTAACCCGATGGGGAGATTGGGAACAACGACGAAGTGGCCAGGTTACCCAATCGCGGAAAGGGCAGGGTAAAACGAGCTGGCCAGGTAACCCGATCGCGGTATGGGGAGGAAAAATGAGGTGGCCTGATAACCCGATGGGCAAATAGGGAATAACGATGAAGTGGCCAGGTAAGCCGATCGCGGAGGGAGGAGAAAAACGAGGTGGCCAGGTAACCCGATGGGAAGATAGGGAATAACGACGAAGTGGCCAGGTAACCCGGTCGCAGTATGGGGAGGAAAAACGAGGTGGCCTGATAACCCTATGGGGAAATAGGGAATAACGACGTAGTGGCCAGGTAACCCGATCGCGGAAAGGGGAGGGTAAAACGAGGTGGCCAGGTAACCCCATGGGGAGATAGGAAATAACGACGAACGAGGTGGCCAGGTAACCCGATCGCGGAAGGAGGAGAAAAACGAGGTGGCCAGGTAACCCGATGGGGAGATAGGGGGGAATAGGGGGGAATCCCGATGGGGAATAGGGAATAACGACGAAGTGGCCAGGTAACCCGATTGCGGTATGGGGAGGAAAATCGAGGTGGCCTGATAACCCGACGGGGAAATAGGGAATAACGATGTAGTGGCCAGATAACCCGATCGCGGAAGGAGGAGAAAAACGAGGTGGCCAGGTAACCCGATGGGGAGATAGGGAATAACGACGAAGTGGCCAGGTAACCCGATCGCGGTATGGGGAGGAAAAAACGAGGTGGCCAGGTAACCCGATGGGGAGATAGGGAATATGACGAAGTGGCCAGGTAACCCGATCGCGGAAGGAGGAGAAAAACGAGGTGGCCAGGTAACCCGATGGGGAGATAGGGAATAACGACGAAGTGGCCAGGTAACCCGATCGTGGAGGGAGGACAAAAACGAGGTGGCCAGGTAACCCGATGGGGAGATAGGGAATAACGACGAAGTGGCTAGGTAACCCGATCGCGGTATGGGGAGGAAAAACGAGGTGGCCAGGTAACCCGATGGGGAGATAGGGAATACGACGAAGTGGCCAGGTAACCCGATCGCGGAAGGAGGAGAAAAACGAGGTGGCCAGGTAACCCGATGGGGAGATAGGGAATAACGACGAAGTGGCCAGGTAACCCGATCGTGGAGGGAGGACAAAAACGAGGTGGCCAGGTAACCCGATGGGCAAATAGGGAATAACGACGAAGTGGCCAGGTAACCCGATCGCGGAGGGAGGAGAAAAACGAGGTGGCCTGATAACCCTATGGGAAGATAGGGAATAACGACGCAGTGGCCAGGTAACCCGATCGCGGAAAGGGGAGGGTAAAACGAGGTGGCCAGGTAACCCGATGGGCAAATAGGGAATAACGACGAAGTGGCCAGGTAACCCGATCGCGGTGGGAGGAGAAAAACGAGGTGGCCTGATAACCCTATGGGGAGATAGGGAGTAACGACGAAATGGCCACGTAACCCGATAACATTTTAACGAAAAATTAATCAAACGCCATGTAAATCTACATATATATATATATTTTTTTTTTTTGTTTAAACGTAATATATGTTTTAACATAGTTATATTACCAGTTTTTCTCACCAGACTCGTTTGGATCCCGGATAATTATTGTTATTACATTTCTCGTGATCTTGCTTGTCATTTCGTTTTTGCCAGCCCAAGCTTTTCGTCGTCCAAGATTATCGAGTCACGCGTATATGGGAAATGGTTTATTATTATTTAAATTACTAGATTGTTAGTCTCGCCTTCGAAAGAGATCGCGTCATTTTTTCTTCCTTTTTTCTTTTTGGTAAAGTTTTGCTTCCGAGACTGCCAAATACCATTAGGCTTCCCAGTATCGAACAAACCATCGATAAATAATGCGATCGATTTCTACTCTCGTTTATCGTTTTCACCCTCGTAAATATAGATATTTCGTTGTCGCTAAAAGATTCCTACGATAGAAAAAACAAAAAAACGCTTTGCGACGCTTTAAGACTTCGAAGAGCTCGCGCCAATTTTATGGATTGTCACATACTTAGTAATAATTAATTAGTCGAGAGTACACGACACCGATATGCAGGGAAGAGGCCGTTGCTTGAATTTAAATACGAATTACTTAAATGTTATTTTTTATGTTATATATATATATATATATATATATATATATATATATATATATATATATATATACAGGGTGGATCAATAACTATTAGCACCTTGGATATCTTCGAAACTATGAGGTTCCCAGAAATATTTGTCGAAATGAAATAGCACAGTACGAAAGGGGCCATCCGATAACGATAATAGTTTTTTTGCAGCCGGAAGTAGTTCGGACATTTCAAGGTCGACTTCATTTTTAAAAATGGATCGGTATGTTTTTTTGTCCGCATCATGATAGAGGAGCTTAAAACGAGTTAAACGACCTATGACACGAGGTCATCGAAGATCGTAGGAAGTACAGAGAGGCAATAATACTTACAGTTTCGGTAGTAAATAAAATTATTATGACGCTGAAGCTGGCAGACAGACCTAGCAGACGCGCGCCGCCCGAACCCAGTATATTTTTATCGTGGCTGTACGCGCTCGGGTCGCAGCGTAGCGAGGTAGCATAGGGCCTACCCCCACCACTTAGCCGCTCGTCAATGAGCCGCATATATCCGTCTGGCGGAAATAATGTTTTTTTTTTGCTTAACAAGAACCGTCACGGGGATGAATCATGGGTCGATCGTTTCGTCTATTCATATAGATTAAGCATGTAAATCGTCAAGTCGCAATTGTCATGCGTGTTGACGGCAGACGACTTAAAACAAACATTTTGTTCGAGTACGGAGACCCGAATGGCGGATAACTTTTTTTATTCTTAATTAACAAAAGCCGTCACCGGAATGAAACATGGGGGGATCGATTCGGCGAAGTATATAGAATGAGCACGTAAATAGAAAAAGTCGCTACTGTCATGCGTGTTAGCAGCAGACGGCCTTTTTTGAGATTTTTCGTGCGAGTAAGGAGGCGCGATTCGCGAATAACAATTTTTTAATTAACTTAACAAAGTCGGCCCCGGGATAAATCATAGGTCAATCGATTCGTCTCATTATAGACAATAAGCAGCTGGATTTAAAAAGTAGCAGCTGTCATGCTGGTTAGCGGCAGACGAGCTTTTGTGATATTATTCGTGCGGCCAGCACGACTCTTTTCGCGAAAAACAATTTATTATTGTTAATGAAAAAATGCCGTCACCGGGATGAAACATAGGGGGATCGATTCGGCGGAGTATATAGAATAAGCACGTAAATAGAAAAAGTCGCTACTGTCATGCGTATTAGCAGCAGACGGCCTTTTTTGAGATTTTTCGTGCGAGTAAGGAGGTGCGATTCGCCAATAACAATGTTTTAATTAACTTAACAAAGTCGGCCACGGGATAAACCATAGGTCAATCAATTCGTCTCATTATAAAGAATGGGCAGCTGAATTTAAAAAGTAGCTTCTGTCATGCAGGTTGGCAGCAGACGACCTTTTGTGAATTTAATCGTGCGAGTAAGGAGGCGCGATTCGCGCATAACAATTTTTTAATTAACTGAACAAAGTCGGCCACGGGATAAACCATAGGTCAATCGATTCGTCTCATTATAAGCAATGGGCAGTTGAATTTAAAAAGTAGCTGCTGTCATGCAGGTTGGCAGCAGACGACCTTTTGTGAATTTAATCGTGCGAGTAAGGAGGCGCGATTCGCGAATGCCTAGTTCGTAATACCGAGACGAATCGATCCATCTATGATTTCTCCAGGTGACGGCTTCTGTTAGTTCACAAAAAAAAAGTTATCCGCGAAGCGGATCTCTACCCGCATGATAAAAATCATGTAAGTCTTTGTGCTGTGAGCACGCATGACAATAGCGACTTGGCGATTTTTATGCCTAGTTCGTTAGGCCCCGAAGAATCGATCCATCTATGATTTCGCCCGATGACGGCTTTTGTTAGTTAACAAAAAAAATAGTCACCGCGAAGCGGACCTCTACCCACATGATAAAAATAATGTGTCTATGCGCTGTTAGCACGCACGACAAGAGCGACTTGGCGATTTTTATGCCTAGTTCGTTATGCCCAAACGAATCGATCCATCTATCATTTCTCCCGGTGACAGCTTTTGTTAATTAAAAGAATTGTTATTCGTGATGTGGACCTCGCTACCCTTACGATGAAATTCGTTAAAGGCCGTCTGCTACGAGCATGCATGAAAATAGCGACTTTTCGCTATTTATGCTTCATTCGCTATGCCAAGACGAATCGATCGACCTATGACTTGTCCCGGAGACGGTTTTGATTAGTTAACCAGAAAAAAATAGTTCTCCATCAACCGAGCCGCGCTGCTCCTACCATAGAACTTATAAATGGCCGTCTGCTACCAGCCTGTATGACAACAGCTACTTTTTCGATCTAGCTGTTTATTCTTTATAATAAGACAAATCGATTGACCTATATTTTATCCCGGCGACGATTTTTTTAAAGTAATTGAAAGATTGTTACTCGCGAATCGCGCCCCCTTAGTCGCACGAAAAATCTCAAAAAGGGTCTTCTGCTGCCAACCCGCATTACAGTAGGACTTTTTCTATTTACGTACTAACTCTAAATAATTAGCCGAATCGATCCCCCTATGTTTCATCCCGGTGACGGCATTTGTTCATTAACAAAAATAAATTGTTTTTCGCGAAAAGAGTCGTGCTGGCCGCACGATTAAATTCACAAAAGGTCGTCTGCTGTCAACCTGCATGACAGCAGCTACTTTTTAAATTCAGCTGCTCATTATTTATAATGAGACGAATCGATTGACCTATGGTTTATCCCGTGGCCGACTTTGTTAAGTCAATTAAAAAATTGTTATTGGCGAATCGCGCCTCCTTACTCGCACGATTAAATTCACAAAAGGTCGTCTGCTGCCAACCTGCATGACAGCAGCTACTTTTTTAATTCAGCTGCTCATTGTTTATAATGAGACGAATCGATTGACCTATGATTTGTCCCGTGGCCGACTTTGTTAAGTTGATTAAAAAATTGTTATTCGCGAATCGCGGCTCCTTACTCGCACGATTAAATTCCAGTTGCCCATTGTTTATAATGAGATGAATCGATTGACCTATGGTTTATCCCGTTGCCGACTTTGTTAAGTTAATTAAAAAATTGTTATTCGCGAATTGCGCCTCCTTACTCGCACGATTTCATTCACAAAAGGTCGTCTGCTGCCAACCTGCATGACAGCGGCCACTTTTTTAATTCAGCTGCTCATTGTTTATAATGAGACGAATCGATTGACCTATGGTTTATCCCGTGGCCGACTTTGTTAAGTCAATTAAAAAATTGTTATTGGCGAATCGCGCCTCCTTACTCGCACGATTAAATTCACAAAAGGTCGTCTGCTGCCAACCTGCATGACAGCAGCTACTTTTTTAATTCAGCTGCTCATTGTTTATAATGAGACGAATCGATTGACCTATGATTTGTCCCGTGGCCGACTTTGTTAAGTTAATTAAAAAATTGTTATTCGCGAATCGCGCCTCCTTACTTGCACGATTAAATTCCAGTTGCCCATTGTTTATAATGAGACGAATCGATTGACCTATGGTTTATCCCGTTGCCGACTTTGTTAAGTTAATTAAAAAATTGTTATTCGCGAATTGCGCCTCCTTACTCGCACGATTTCATTCACAAAAGGTCGTCTGCTGCCAACCTGCATGACAGCGGCCACTTTTTTAATTCTGCTGCTCATTGTTTATAATGAGACGAATCGATGTACCTATGATTTGTCCTGTGGCCGACTTTGTTAAGTTAATTAAAAAATTGTTATTCGCGAATCGCGCCTCCTTACTCGCACGAAAAATCTCAAAAAAGGCCGTCTGCTGCTAACACGCATGACAGTAGCGACTTTTTCTATTTACGTGCTCATTCTATATACTTCGCCGAATCGATCCCCCCATGTTTCATCCCGGTGACGGCTTTTGTTAATTAAGAATAAAAAAAGTTATCCGCCATTCGAGTCTCCGTACTCGAACAAAATTTTTGTTTAAAGTCGTCTGTCGTCAACACGCATGGCAATTGCGACTTGGCGATTTACATGCTTAATCTATATGAATAGACGAAACGATGGACCCATGATTCATCCCCGTGACGGTTGTTGTTAAGCAAAAAAAAAACATTATTTCCGCCAGACGGATATATGCGGCTCATTCACGAGCGGCTAAGTGGTGGGGGTAGGCCCTATGCTGCCTCGCTACGCTGCGACCCGAGCGCGTACAGCCACGATAAAAATGTACTGGGTTCGGGCGACGCGCGTCTGCTAGGTCTGTCTGCCAGCTTCAGCGTCATAAATTATTACGTTTAAACGTGCTAATAGTTACTGATCCACCCTGTATATATTTATACAGCCTTCATCAAATCCCTATTAGGCATCCTTTAATTTTTCCTTCCGGACGTCAAATTATATATCCTGGGGAAAAATTTATTGAACTAATTTATCAAACGCGGTTTCGAAGAGGAAAAAGCTAGTTGTATTTTGCATTTTCGTTTTACTTTTTTTATTTTTTTTTGTTAGCTGGTAACGTCATTTTGGAAATGTTGCTCTATTAGAATTTTTTGGACTTCGTAAACTCGCGCGCCGGACTTCGAATAATAGCCATCTCGCCGTTCAGTGAGATTTTTTAAAATGGGTACTGCGACTTTTAGTTTTGTTTTTTTTCGCCCGATTTTTTTTTCGCTTGATTGTGATGTTTTGTTTTATCGAGAAATTCACGGGTTTCTTTCGCTTTTTTTCGCTGGGATATTTAATTTTTTGTACGGAGAAAAAAATAACCAATATAATTTAATTAAATAAGAAAATAATTAAATTATTTAATATTATTAAAATAAATGATTAAATTAAATAAAATATTTTTGAAATAAATTAAATGAAATTATAAATTCAATTTTATTTTTTAATTTATTTAATTATGTAATTTAATAAATTTAATTTATTTATTTGATACTTGATACTTGCGTAAGATATTTGCCATTCCGCTGAGTCTATAAAACTCTCCGTTGAGATTCAACGAAAGTATGAGAGATAGACACTTGTCAGCTGAATGGTGCATTGATAGGAAAAGCCTTTCGCTTTGAATCCAGCGATAGACTTTCCCTACCAATGCACCATCCCGCTTACAAGTGTCTATCTCAGATACTTTCGCTGAAATCTCAGCGCAGAATTTTATAGACTCAGCGGAATGGCAAATATCTGACGCAAGTATCTGCGCCAGATCCTTGCTATTCCGCTGAGTCTATAAACCTCTCTGCTAAGACTTGCGCTGAAATCTTAACGGAGAGGTTTATAGACTCAGCGGAAAGGCAAGGATCTGGCGCAGATACTTGCGTCAGATAGTTGCCATTTCGCTGAGTCTGTAAACCTCTCCGCTAAGACTTGCGCTGAAATCTTAGCGGAGAGGTTTATAGACTCAGCGGAAAGGCAAGGATCTGGCGCAGATACTTGCGTCAGAGAGTTGCCATTTCGCTGAGTCTATAAACCTCTCCGCCAAGACTTGCGCTGAAATCTTAGCGGACAGGTTTATAGACTCAGCGGAAAGGCAAGGATCTGGCGCAGATACTTGCGTCAGATAGTTGCCATTTCGCTGAGTCTGTAAACCTCTCCGCTAAGACTTGCGCTGAAATCTTAGCGGAGAGGTTTATAGACTCAGCGGAAAGGCAAGGATCTGGCGCAGATACTTGCGTCAGATAGTTGCCATTTCACTGAGTCTATAAACCTCTCCGCTAAGACTTGCACTGAAATCTTAGCGGAGAGGTTTATAGACTCAGCGGAAAGGCAAGGATCTGGCGCAGATACTTGCGTCAGACAGTTTCCATTTCGCTGAGTCTATAAACCTCTCCGCTAAGACTTGCGCTGAAATCTTAGCGGAGAGGTTTATAGACTCAGCGGAAAGGCAAGGATCTGGCGCAGATACTTGCGTCAGATAGTTGCCAGTTCGCTGAGTCTATAAACCTCTCCGCTAAGACTTGCGCTGAAATCTTAGCGGAGAGGTTTATAGACTCAGCGGAAAGGTAAGGATCTGGCGCAGATACTTGCGTCAGATAGTTGCCATTTCGCTGAGTCTATAAACCTCTCCGCTAAGACTTGCCCTGAAATCTTAGCGGAGAGGTTTATAGACTCAGCGGAAAGGCAAGGATCTGGCGCAGATACTTGCGTCAGATAGTTGCCATTTCGCTGAGTCTATAAAACTCTGCGCTGAGATTTCAGCGAAAGTATCTGAGAGACACTTCTCAGCGGAATGGTGGATTGATTGGGCAATTGTGCATAAAGATAAGTAAATTTCCGCACTCTTACCTTTTTGTTGATTCCTCCTTTTCGGCGGCTGGAATATAAATTATTTTTTCCCTTCCTTTCTTCCTTCCTTTGTTTCTTTCTTGGTTTCTTCTTTGGTGTATAGATGCGGTGGGATATCCAAATTCACCAAACGCACTATCGATTCACCAAACGCACAATCGAACGCGAAATCAAACGCACAATTTTTTGTGAATTTCACGCGAATTTAACACCTAGCCACTATTTTACGGGCCGATCGCGAAATGTTTTGACGGAAACAATGTTCCGAGATTACGCGTTTGTAAAAGTAATGGCGGGCTTACCGGCACTTGCTACTCTTCGCGGATATGCGTGCAGCGCATGCGCCAAATCGCGGTATGCAGAGCCGGAGCCGCTGATTGCATGGAATTTTAGGATTACATTATTCTTTTGTGACTTCTGGAAGCGCGCTGCAACATGAATGTAATGAGTCATAGCTCTAATAAATCACCGCACTGAACAAACGTCCAAGATTATGGCCGTCGCTGTCAGCCTATCAACATCTATTGTTACGTCGGAAAGATGCGAGCGCAGGCGGTGAGAACGGAAAACCTGAGCCGCTGCGCCACCTGTGAGAAAATCGCTAGCATTTGTGCCTTGGAGGTACACTTTCGTCAAACTTATATAAAAAATTCGAAATCCGATTTCTCCGCCATTTCTTCATCCAAATAGATGAAACGAAGTTCAAAATGTGTATTTTTTCACGCATCAGAGGCTTATGCTCACCAAATTGTGAAAATATAATGTAGTAGATAAAAAATAAGACTTAAAAAATAAGCAATAAAAAATAATATCAATTTTTTTATGTGTATTTTTCCTCGAGGGTAAGCGCCTTTACGCTTTTACCCGACCCCACTGTTTCCTCGGTTCATCCTTCTTCCTTTCTTTCTCCTTCGTTTAGCCCTTTACTGTTTTCGACTTTCTCATTGTTTACATGGCTTCCAATGTCCCACCAGAAATCTAACCACCGTGAAATAATCTATATAGATGTCTTACTTTGTTGCATCTCTGCCGAGACCTCCCCCTTTTTATGTGACCCGACTTGCCTCAACTTCTTTATTCGACTATCCCCCCTCCCTCTGCCTTTCGGCCTTGCGGCCGAATTAGTTGTCTGAAAAAAATTTCACGCCAAAAGTGATGCGACTCGGATTTGAACCTGCGGCCGCGTGATTCGCTGATGAGCGGCTCATACAATCGCATCGCTCGATATATATGTGTGTGTGTCCGTGAGTGTTGTGTATATCATGTTCGGAGACATTGGCTGACTCATTGTGCAGGGCCGGGCCGCCGATCGCATGAAATTGCAAAACATCATTTTTTTATGGCGTTAGCACACTGCCACAAAACACAACACCTTATCAACAAACGTTATAAACCATGAGACGACAATAAATCATCAAACGAAACAGACATTCGAGATTACAGCTGTTGCTTCCGACCTGTCAAAAAATATATTGATACTTGGGAAGGACGCGACCGCAGTCGGTAAAAACGAGCAATGCGAGCCGCTGCGCCGCCTGTGAGAAAATCGCTGAACTGCGGTGGTCAAGATTTTGCGCTCTGGTGGTACACTTTTGTCACATTTATGTGAAAAATTTCGAAATCCAATTTCTCTGCCATTTTTTCATGAAAATCGATGAAACAAAGCTCAAAATGTGTACTTTTCACCGCTTCACAGTCTTATGCTCGGCAAATTTGTGAAAGTGCAATACAATGGATTGTAGCTCGAAATTTCTCCCATGGTAAACACAATCTGCACAAATTTTTTCAAAATTTCGGAAAATGCCGAGCATGTTCCTCTTAGAGCAAGCCTCCTGAGTACACACAATAAATTTCATCCCAATCGGTTCGATGATTTGGGAGAAATTGGATTTTAAAATTTCGAGGTGGCCCAGAGCGTGTTCGTCATTCCCTTAAATTGACAGTAGTTTAGAATATGCCTGGTGCGTGAGTGTCGATAAGATAAGAGTACAATTAACATATAACGTTGGTGGGGACACTGTGTACATAATATGTTGATATATAATATGATATAAATATAATGTAAATATATTTAAATATAAAATATAACATAAATATATTTAAATATAAAGTATAATATAAATATATTCAAATATTCCATAACATAATATAATATAAAATATAGTATAGAAAAGTATCGTTAAAAATAATACGCATTCGATAAAGAAACGTAAAAATTTAGGAACGTTCACATAATTTTTACACCAATCTGAAGTTACAATTTGTTTCAATACATATATAAATAATACCTACAGCGTAATTTTCGAACTTTTCGAGACGAAGCACATCGACGTAATAGAGCTTAAAATCGAATTTTCAGTCATTCCGAACTTGGATGAATTGCAGAAAATTTTTCGTCCACAAAAGAGACACGCTACTGTCAGTAAGAATTACTCAAGTCGAGCAAATCTGATGCAATTTGTTGGTAAGATTTTTCAAACTATTTGCCCTTGCACAACTTCTTTAAAGGTGAAGCTTTTTTTTCGAGACACAAATAAAATATCCTCTTGTCTTTTTCCCACAAATTTTTTCTCCATTTACGCATACCCGATAAAAAAAAAGTATCCCAATGTCGGTGTTATTTACGAATTCTACCTTCTTGAATTTGAGTCTCTGGTGACTTTCTCTTGCGATTGGGCTCATTGTGGCAACATTTTGCGTGCAAGGTTTGCCATACGGTGACTCGAACTCGACGATATGCGGCCGACGACATTGCAAGGTGAGCGGCTTTTGAAAACGCGTCCTGGAAATTCATTTGCACGATTCAACCTCTTATATATATATGTGTGTTTGTGCATATACCGATAACCAATGTAGGGAGAGAGAGAGAGAGAGAGAGAGAGAGAGAGAGAGAGAGAGAGAGAGAGAGGCAGGCAGGCAGGGAATGAGAGAGAGGGAGAGTGGCATTCGCGTTCGGGCTCGAAGAATATTTTCACGCCGGCTCCTTTCGCCGATACGTTAAATACATGGAATTCGAACCATCGAAATGTTGCATATCTGCTCCTGACAATAAATCAAACCTGAAAAAAAAGTCTACAAATCATGCATCGTGAGCCCTTACGACTTTTTTAGCAGCAAATTAACACATACCCAGGTTTATGTATACTCATATACCGGGTGTCCCGTTTTTATCTTACACCTGATTTATCTCGAAAAATACTGCTCCGATCAAATATTGCGTGTTGTGAATGATTCGCAACTTTTAGGGCTCAAAGGACGACTTTAAAAAATAATAATAAATTTGGTCCAAAATTCAAAATGGCCAAGTAAAGATGTCCGACATGATTTCTTTAAATGGAAACAACCTTTTTTTGCACAAAAAAATTTGGCAGGCTAATACTGACAACTTTTGTAGGACGTTTTTATTTATTTATCAAGTTCATTTTAAAATTGGACTTTAACGAAACTACATTTTTTTCGTTAGAACGCCATTTTTGACTATTTTAGCGCTATCCAGGATGTACCATGAGGAGGTAAAGTATTTGACATCCCAAGTGTAAGTTGTAAGTAAATTATGTGTAAGTGTGCGTGTGTGTGGAGGGATGAGTTTGTTTGATAACGGAAATGACGAGCCGCAGAGACCGAATCCTTGTTTGGGTTCGATTGGGTTTGTTTGCGTTCGCAAACGTCTAACAGACGTTTATAAATCATGCATTGTTTATAAATCATGCCCTTAAGACTTTTTTTGCAGCAAAGTTACACATATACGCAGGTTTATCTATACTTATATATATATATATATATATATATATATATATATATAAATTAAATACAAGATCCACGAAGTTGCGTTTCCCTTCCACTCCAAGTCAATTATCCAGAGGTTGTACACATCTCGGATGTCCGTACGTCAGTTTATAAATATCGGAGTGGTCGTAATAGATATGACAGTCTGTACTTATAACATTTAGTAGAGTACTTTTTATTTCGACTATTATATGTATGCATGTGTGTCTGTGTGTGTATATATATACATATATATATACAGGATGTCCCAGAACTGAATGCGTTCCCTGAAATGAGGGGTTGGGGGTGAATTTCCAAGTCGATTGATATAAGCATGTGTGGGTCTCAGATCAACCCTTGAATTATTATTGATTTTTAAAGGCGGGCCAATCAGGTGCGCCCGGTGAGCCAGCGTACATCGGTGAGCGATACGCCGGCTCATCAGGCGCATCTTATTGGCCCGCCTTTAAAAATTAATAATAATTCAAGGTTTGATCTGAGACCCACACGTGCTTATATTAATCGACTCAGAATTTCACCCTCAACCCCCTATCCATTTATGAATTCACGGAACGCATTCATTTCTGGGACACCCTGTATATATATATACACTTGTATGTGCATATATATATATATAAATATATATGTTTGCTGTGCGACATCGCGATACGTTGATTCACCAACGGAACGCATAAATATTCATGCATCGAAAGAGCGCCACCCGATTTTCCACGTTTCCTTTTAGACGCTGCCGCGATCAAGATGCACGTTCATATTTTCCGCGAAAAAATATTCGAATCGAGGCGTGGAATACTTTATTAAATACTTACACCTGGTTGATATTTTTGAAAATATTGATTTTTGGGTTTCGAGGGATTTTCGAGATGACATTTTTGAAAAATATTCTCATATAATTTCAATTCGATCCGTTGAAAATTGAGGGAGTTATGGGCGTTGATGGGTAAGTCCCGCGAACGAACGAACTTTAAACGCGTTTTTCTCGTAATGACTTTTTCGAAATCGGCGACCACGATATCTCAAAAGTCACTGCACCGAACAACATTTTACGAGCTTTTTTACATATCAAACAGCAGTGCTTGCACGAAGGAATTTTTTTCGATGCAGTTTATTTTTAATCAACGGAAATAGAGGGTTTTTTTTACCAAAAATCCATACTTTCAGATTGGACTGCGGGGATTTTTTCAAAAATCAATTTTTTCATAATCCTTCGTCCAAGCACTAGATATTTCCATGCAAAAACTAAATACGTTTGATTTTTAAATTTTTGGGTTACTTGTTTCCGAGCATCATTGGTCACCATGAAGGACGTCTTTCAACAGTGGTCTGCATGAACCGTTGTTTCTACCACATTCATGAATATTTTTCAATACGAAAATGGTTAAAGACACTTAAGGGGTCTTCTCACTTTAAACGATACAAAAAAGGCTATTTTCATTAATTTTTTTGATAGGTTTATATTATAGATATTGATATAAAAGTTGTTACACTTAATGTATCGTTGTTACACTTCATAAATCAACACTTAATAAATTAAAAAAAATTATTTATTTAAGTCACTATTTATAGACGAAAATGGTAGTTAAAAAAAACTTTCTTTGATTCATGTTAAAAGAACCTCCTAGAAAATTGTAGGTCTGCGCTGTTCATGAAATATCGGAGATGGATCATCCGAAGCAAACAATCGGTTTTAGATTCAGTATGTTAATGGCTATAGCGCATATCATACGATTTTCGATGTATGCAAAAATAACAAAATGATGGACATTTTACGAAAAACCCAAAAACCGTTTTTTCACCGTTTTTGACCAAAAAAATAGTAAATATCAACATACAAAAAAATCCTTTGTATGTGCTATAGCTACAGTTGTAAAGAATATGTGGTTAAAATTTCATGACGATCGGTTTAGTAGTTTCGAATATTTTATCAAGAAGCCGTCGAAAACGTTGTTTCGAGGAAAACGCGTTTAAAGTTTGTTTGGGTTACATAAGTACATGAATTGTTTTTTTTTAAATGCACTTCGAAAGTATATTTATCAAGTGTAACAACTTTTATATCAATATCTATACTATAAACCTATCAAAAACAAATCATGAAATTAGCCCTTTTTAGCGTCTAAAGTGAGAAGACCCCGTTAAAACCATACTCTTTAATATAAAATAAAATAAAATTGAATACCTGTATACATTCCCCAGAAAAAAGTCACGAAAATTTTAATTTAATACTCATAGTTAATCAGAAGTTGAATTTTCATGAATTTTTGTTCTCTTTATCAAACAATTTTATTTCCGCTTTTATTTACTTCGGTCGTTCTTCGTGAATATTTTGTGGATAGCTGTCCCGGCTATTTATATTTAAAAAAATGTACTCAGCAAATCATTTTCCACATTGAATTCCGATGTGTCAATTGAAAATGAAGTTTTTCATTGAAACTAACTGAAATAAAAATCTTATCGTAACCTCATGAATTTTTAATCATAGTAATTGAAATTGAAGTACCCATCGCTGCATTTCGATACAATTATTATATTTTTGTTTTCTCCAAAAATGATTTACAAGACGGGTGTGTGTGCGGACGTCGTGGAAATACTAATCGTCTAAAAGTATCATTCATTTTCTTTTGGTTATTCTTGATTATTAATAACACTTATTCATTATTCAAAGTACACGGGATACTCATGAATAATCAATCGCATATACTCAATTGGAAAATGGTATTTACATTGGTCCACAAAAGGAAAAATTTAATGAAATTCGGCATTACGAGCAGTTTATTGTTTCATCGTTTCGCGTGAATGCCAGCTGGTACTTTTTGACCACGTCCATACGCGGTGTATTTATACCGTGCTCCGCGCATAGTACTTGAAACGCGACCAGTCAATCACCCCGTCGCGTCCCTGGAGCGATGCAACTGCACACACACACCCAGCAGGTGCATCGGATCAGAGAAAATAATCAACCTTCCTCGGAGTCCGCAACTTGTCAGTGGATTCGCCAAGTTCATCGATCTTCCAACTTCCAACAGCATTTCGATACTCAACCTCGAATTTTTTTACTTTAGGAAAAAAAATTGCAACTTTTACGACCATAATTCATCACTCGTATATTTATCCTTTTAACACTTGATTTAGAGACAATTCGACGGACAGCCGTCAAACTGACAGTTAACTACTGAACATCTATTTGTATCTACCAAAAGGTGCAGTTGACTTGTCGAAATTCGAAGTTAAAACTCAACGAGAAGTTTATTTGAAATTGCAGGTATTTTTCAAGTTCCTACAAGCATTCATTAAAATCCAATATCAAAAATGAAAATTGATGAAAATATATTTAGTAGCTCCGAATAAAAATTTATCGAGGTTACAGTATTTAGTTGATTCACCAAATAATTTCTCTCGGGTGGAACTGTCCCGATATTCGTATCCGCCCTCGGAAGTGCGGTAAACATTTTTTTTTTCACATAGACAAATATTCTTTCGCGGTGCCATTTAACCTAGTGTGAAGACCCATTTTCATGGTGTTTTTTGGGAATTAAATTTAGAAAAACGGTTAAAATACAGTGTCAGTATTTGACAGTTATATTCATACATGTTTAAAGTAACATATTAAATGAGATTGAAGTTTGCATCGTTGGAATGCAATGAAAATTATTATTCTTCAATTGTTGCAAGTACTCTCGGCAAATCCTCATTACGAAAAACCTTGAGGGAGACTTTGTCCTTGGAGTGCCATATTTCAGGTGTTTACATTTTATTTTTTTTTAAAGGAAACGAGTAAAGCTTTTTGAGTGCGGTTTTTTCTTGCTTTTATTCATGATATACAGAACGATAAAAAAAAATTTTTTTGAAAAAAAAAAACAAAATGGCGGCCGTTGCAGCTCCGCGACAACAGGTCCTCAAATCGCGGGAGGTAAACGGCTGACATCACTCCCCCCCTCACGGCCCCCTCTTTGTTGATCTGAAACACAAATTCAAAGCATATTATCAATCTGTGACCCTTTGGTCATGGAATGACGGATGGGTTTTTCGTTTAGTACAAATTTCGGAAAATGGTGGCAATTTAAAAAAAATCGAATTTTCGCGTTTTTTTTCGCATAAAAAGATAAATAATAAATGCAAAAATGTATCTATCGAAAAAACGATCCGTCATTCCGTGAAGACATATTTTCTGAGTATGCTCTCCAAATTTCAGGTCGATATGTTAATTACAGCGGTCAGGAGAATGTCAGCCATTTAAAAAAACGTGTTTTCGAGAAAAACGCGTTCAAAGTTTTGTAATGTGTTTACACAAATGTGTTTATAATTACCGCTAATCGGCAATGCCTGGTCCATAGAGGCATCCCTCCTCTTCTCCTAGCTGCTCATGTTGAGCCTCTAACATCTCCCGTTGCTCAATCCGGAACAAAGTCTCCCTTAAATCATTTTTCAAGTCGCTTATTCAGAGATCTATAATTGAAATCTGCAAACGAAGATGTTTGTAAAATAAAAAAATATATAAAAACGAATTTTCGTTGTGTTCCAACGATGCAAACTTCAAGACCATCATCTTAAGGACTATCATCTCACTCTAGACGCTAACAAAAGGCTATTTTCATGAATTTTTTAGATAGGTTTATATTATAGATATTGATATAAATTTGTTACACTTAATAAATACACTTTCCAAATATATTTTTAAAAAATTTTGGAGGTATTTATGTAGCCCAGATAAACGCGTTTTTCTCGAAACGCCTTCAAAACTACTCTATAAATAATGACTTAAATAATTATTTTTTAGATGTATTTCGAAAGTGTATTTGTTAAGTGTATCAACTTTTATATCAATATATAATATAAACCTATAAATAAAATTCATGAAAATAGCGTTTTTTTAGCGTCTAAAGTGAGAAGACCCCTTAATTTTTTTCCAAGCATTTTTTTCGAAATCGTACATGTTATTTGATGTTGCGCAGGACATTGCGCGAAATTTTGTCATCGTCGGGCGTTGTTAGCGGCCGTCCTTGTGATCTGAAACAATCGATTTTCAAATTTTACTCTTTACGAATGTGGTTATCGTTCGGCCATCCAATAAAAAAATTTAAGAAAAATTTACGATATTGCGGTATCCGAAAAAGAGTACTCTGATTTTCACCAAGAAATTTTCAATTCTCGCGGCCCGGAAAAATAGTATCATAAAGCTGGAGGGCCAAAAGATGGAGGGCCGAACGATAACCACATTCGTAAAGAATAGAATTTTAAAAAATCGTTTGTTTCACATGACAAGGACGGCCGCAATCACAACGCCCGACGATAAAAAAAAAATCGCGACATGACCTGCGCAACATCAAATATCATGTACAATTTCGAATAAGAAGTTTTGAAAAAATTCAAGATATTACTTCAAACATGTATAAATATAACGGTGAAATATTAACACTGTAGATTTAAAGGCGGGGTAAAGTTAATTCGGCGAAAAAAAGGCATGTTTTTAAGATTTTTTTTTGGCGTAACGAATAGTGTCCGTTTATTGAAAAATTTACATATAATAAAGTAACATTTGAACAACATTCTCCTAAATTTGCATTGCAAAATATTCAATATTGAGCGAGTGAAAATTAAACCCCGGAGGCGCCTCGAAAAAAAGTTGGTTTGCGGTGTGCACCATAACTCGCAACAGAATCATTTGAAACAAAAAAATCAAAATGCATTTGTTAAAGGAGATGTTTCTCGAGGTAATGACGGGAGGATTTTTTTTCTTCGATTTTTCGATTTTTCGTAGCACTTGGGAGCCAAAAACCCGATTTTCGCTAAAAAAATCGGCTAATTAGTTGTTGAAAAGTTAGTAATTATTTTTAAAAAAACAAAAAAGCTCTCGACAATACCTGGTGAATTATGTGAAGAAGTACTGTGCAAAATTTCAAAGCGATTGGTCCAGTAGATTTTGAGTTATCGTGCACACGGACTTCAAATATGACAAGTCTTAGAAAAACGGTTTGAAAAACGCAGAAGAGAAGAGAACGGCATGGAGCAATAGACGCTCAAATACTCATAACTTCGTCAATTTGACTCCGATCGACTTGAAATTTTAACACAATATTCTTGATATATTATGCATTCATTTTAAATTTTTTTTTTAAAATGAAAAAAAAAATTTAATACTTTACCCCGTCCTTAACCTGTTCTCTAAATTTAATTTCCAAAAAACCATCTTGAAAATGGGTGTTCACGGTAGAATACGGCCTTGCCGTATTAAACTGTTCAGGGGACCAATCAGAAATATCAACATTTGCAAGTTCCCTCGAACAGGCAATTGTAGTCACACAAACATGCTCGATATTAATGACAAATTTGTCAGCGGTTTTGAAGTCAGTCGAGAGTGATCGTCAGGCTAATCAAATAAAGCATGATGACAGATTGACGTGTATCCACAAAACGCTCATTCTCGTGTTTTTACATATTTCCAGATTCCTTCTGCGTCCCGACAATCACCTTTACGCGTACCAAATTTCTACACATTTGTACGACGATGTTATTTGGTATAGTCGATCCGTCTGCCGAAAAAAAAACGACCTTAGAGCATCGAAAAAGGTCGCCATAGAGTCCAAATTATTTTACCAACGAATTTATAATTACTATTCCCTAAGGAGTTCAATGTCGCAGCATTGAACTCTGCGTCAAATTCTTGCGTAAAAAAAGTCTCGTTGACCTCTCGAGCTTCCCCCTTTTCCAACGTCTTCTCGTTTCCGGCCGGTGATACTTGCAAGTCAAACATTTGTTGCTTCCTCGTAAAATAGTGGTTTATCTCTCAACGAAAATATTTATGCTTTTGTAGCCATTGCCGCACGGGACGCATTATCCTTATTCATTTGAACTTATATATACAGGGTGTCCTGTAATTAATGGATAATCCTGCAACTGTCAATAGGTAAGGTAATTGCCTACTGTATGCTGGAATTTCAATTTAGTAAAAGTCCCACGGTTTTCGAAATTTTGAGATTCATGTTATTTTTTGAAAAACAATAATCTGCTTTTGGTTTTTTGCATGCCATTTCCGCAAATATCTTTCCTTACCCTGTTTATTTTTTAATACACTTGGTTATTTTTTTTCATCTAGAATTTTTTTAACCTTAAATGTTGAAGAAACTTTATGAAAAAAAACCGGATGCAGAATTTTTACACAAATCATATTTCAAAGTCGAAAAAAATGTCCAAAATTTCATTCTTTACAAGTTTGTTCGTGTTCGTTTATGCCCTAAAGTTAAAAATAAACGAGATAATGCGATAGCCGCTTTTTTCAGGTTTAATTCGAAAAATATCGATGGTACAGAAAAAACTGTAATGACCAAACTTGTAAAGCACTCGATTTCCTACAAGTTTAGTCATTACCATTTTTACTTAAAAATTGTAAATCGCCGAGCTATTCAATAAAAACAATTTCCCATTAAATTTAAGACGACGATATTAATCGAACGCAAGCTCAGCCCACAATGAAACTTATACATGTTGTTTGACACTAATGAAAGAAAATTCAGTATAAATTTCAGCAGGATAAATCTAGTTATTGAGGTTCAAAAATTAAAAAATTAAACATTTTTCATTTATTTTCAGCGTTGTAGTACTTGGAAAATTTTGACATTAAAAAAAAATACTTCATAGAAAAACGCATCTTTTTTGTAGAGCACATTTTTTTTCATACGACGAGAAGATCACTACGATACGATCATTTTAAATTTCATCACGTGTAAAATCTTATCTCCGATTTAGCAGACTTAGCGAGCGGATAAAAATCTGAAAAAAATGCCACGTACTCAAAATATATGCTACAAAAACATCACTAACTTTGAAAAAGATTGAAGAAGGTCAGGCTTTTAGGCCGTTCGAAAACACTTGGAATACCGCATATATATATATAGCTCACATCGCGCCGGGCCGTCGGGTCGCGGGGTGGGGCAACGTGCGGACTCCGGCGCGCCACGATTATCCGTCAGTTGCGCGCCGGCCGCAGACCAGTGCGGATGCGTAGTGGCTGGCGTTCCGCACCGGATCGTTCGGTCTACTCCCGACTCTTGCGTCAAAAAAAAAAAACAAATCGAAGAAAAACGATCGATAAGAGAAGAGTAAAATTAAGTATAAAAGTTTGATTGTGAAATGTTGTTCCTTGGATCGCATGCTATCGAATATCGTGTTGTAGAATAAATATTAGCTTGTCGAATATTTGTTGGATGCACGCGTGGAATGTTTGTTGAATATTGACAAGCCAATGACGTAAAATCGAGCAAAGCACGATACACAGAGGAACAGTGCATTGGTTTGCTCTTGTGTACCACGAGGTTCGAACGTGATCTTGGACTTCGTATAAACACATATATATATGTGTGTGTGTGTGTGTGAATAGTGTACCGAGTACTGCACAATCGATCGATGATTAATCCGCGTTCGCGAGAGTTCGCGTGAGTTTTCAAAGCACTGTGCTCACTTCAGTCTCTATCGACTCACTAAAAGAATTGTTTTTTCTCGAATCGCGTCAAAGTGTATACCACGGTGTTCCTTAATGACAAAAGATGGTGAAAAAAAGTACAGTGAGACGGTCGATATTGTTCGCGACCAGAGCTTACGGTCGAGTGGAAAATTGACGAATAATTCACGCGAAACGAATTACGTTTATTCGGCGGAAACGAAGCTGGATAAACAAAAGGAGAAATCATTGAGTGTGGAAGAGAGTCGCTAG
Source organism: Ophion obscuratus (assembly GCA_964007375.1). Lineage (NCBI taxonomy): Eukaryota > Metazoa > Arthropoda > Insecta > Hymenoptera > Ichneumonidae > Ophion > Ophion obscuratus. Next base: position 35,116,916 of record OZ023316.1, on the reverse strand, counting down.
GGAAAATCTCACTTTTGATACTAAATTCTGCGCGATAATCGAAGATCGCGGTTTGTTCGCGTCCGTGAAAAGATTATTATCTCGTCGCGAGTGCGTACGAAATTGATGAGACGGAAAAAAACAAAAATGATTTTTACGGGAAGATCGGTGGATGCGCTGGATGAGGTGAACGACGTTAGGGGCGAGAACGAACGAAGCGACGGCGCTATCGCAATTGCGGCAGGCTGGTTCTCCAGCTTGCGCAGACCTGGAAGAAAGAACAAAAAGGGGTACCAGAAGCAAGCGAAGAGCGCATGGGATCTCAGCTCATTGTCCATGGTCAGTGAAACGTTGAGAAACCAGATTATAACTACTCCGTTGTGGGTACATCATTTACCATTTAATTATTACTGTTACATGGCTGTTGCGCATATGGAAAACAGGGGAAGCCGGAAAAACTCGGGGAATTTTTTTTTCCACGTGGAATAATCCGGGAATTTTCCCAGTATTTATTTTTTGCAAGAATTCTGGAAAACTAAACCGACGAAAAAAAAACGCTAGGGAGTATGCAAATAAATATTTTAGCATATTTTTTATATTTATATTATTCTTCTTATTAAATTAAAAAGAAAGGGAAGGAGTACGATATCCGAGGTGCGAAGATTTGACGGTGCATTTACGGTTATCGAGGCAAAATAAACAATATATGTAGAGTGGTAAAAGTTAACATTTCGCTTATTTTTCGGTCAAATTCGAATTTTTCGTTAGTTATCGGAAAATTACGATTTTTTTTTCGAATTTGAAAATTTCAAGGACGTCAGGCAAGGTAACTTGGAAATATATAGTTTCAACAGCGTATCAGAAGCCAAAAATATATTTCAAATACCACTAAACCAAACGAACGAACACAAACAAACATACCTAAACGAACAACACAAAGAAACAAACCTAAATAAACAAACAAACAAATCTATACAAACAAACCCAACCAAACAAACCGAAACAAACAACCAAACCAAACAAATCCAAACAAACAAACCAAAACAAAATTATAAAGATTTCATTCGTCCGGATAGTTTGTTTAACAATTTAACACATTCCATCCGGACGATTATATACATGTTATTCGTCCGGACACTAGCTGACACGAATCACAATAATATGTACGTCTACTGGAAGTACGGCGTGAACTGAGCCGCTATCCGGTCGAATAACGCACGCTTATTCGTCCGATATCCGGACGGGGAGACACTCTGTTTTATTTATTAGCACTGACATAGAAAATTCTGTTGATTATAGAGAACGGGTTCTCTATTTACTTTTAATGTACTTTTTTACACTTTGCAGTGTTTAAATTTGTCTTTGAATTTGTTTGGGTTTGTTAGATAATATTGGCTAAGACTTGACCAACCCTTTTTTTTTGTCATCGTCTTTCAATCATCAAAGCAAAAATGTTTGGATTTTTTTTTTTCGAGTTTCGAAGAATAATGACATCATTATTGTTAATAATTTATGAAAAAAAAAATTTTAAGAAGAAAAACGTCCGTCAAGACTAAACTAATATTAGACTGAATAAGTGTACCAAGATTTCAAATCAATCCGTTTTTGAGATGTTGAGAAATCGTGTACACCGTTTTGAAAAACATTGTTTCGTGGGAAAAGTGTTTAAAGTTTTGCTAGAAGCTCTATCGTGATCATAAGTTTCACTTTAAGATTCCTGCACCATATACTGGACCTTCCTCTTCAATTTGAGTTGCCTCAAGCGACGAACGAGTGTTCGTCATTTTCACAGTACCTTAACCCCTCAATAATACGAATAATAATAATAATAATAATAATAATAATAACAGCAACAGTAATATAAATAAATTGAGATATACGATAGACACATAATAATATCAATAATAAATTGCATAAAACAAACGTAAATATTCAAACATAAATAAAACAAAAAAATAATTTGTCATTCAAAAAAGAAATGTCAATACGCCAGGTATGCATCAAAAACATGTTTTTCATATTAATTATTTCAACATGAATAATTTCAGTAAACTTTGTTCGATACGTAATTGGTTGGCTGCAGGCATGGCTTGTTTTTTTACAGAACGTATATTTTACTGCTACTGTTATCGTCGGCTGGCTTTGCTTCTCGTCATCCTCTTGTCTCGAACCACTCATCCGTATACACTTTTTACACATCTTACTGTTATCTGCATCCTATTTTCGTTTATCGTTGACAAATAAGGCGCTTCACTCGAAGAGACGTGATGAAAAAACGTTTCGGTATTGGCATCAAAGGCGAAAAAGAGAGAAAAATGAAGAAAAAAAAAAACGTGCCGGAAATATCTTTGCGGATCATTGACGTCACACGGTTGATGGAACATTGGTCCAAACGATACGTCTCTCGAGTCGCGTATTGACTTGCTTTGTATACAGACGCGCGTTGACACATAAAGTGTGTCTCAAAATGACCTGACATTTTCAATTGCGCGTTAATTTTTTCGTGGCGAACATAGAGTACTAATCTTTGACAACTGGCAGCAGGAAGTATTGAGGCTTAGTCACGGAAAATTACACGATTGAGCAACGCATAGAAATTGTCATCTGCTGCATAGTTATTGCAGACGAAGTTGATGACACCATTGGACTTCTTTGTTTGGGGTTTTCTGAAAGGAAAAGTGTATGCCAATGATCCACATACCATTCCGGAGCTCAAGGAAGCAATTGGACGCACCATTGGGACCGGGTTGAAATTCCGAACTTGAAATGATCAGAACGCTCAAAACTCCGAAAGAATACTACCCCGAAGGATCAGTACTCCGAAAAAGTTCTGCACGAAAGACCAAAACTCCGAAAATCTGAACACCGTCAAAATAATTCGGCTATGGAAGTTTTAAAAGTTTCAAAATTTTCAATAAATCGATGAATTATTTCAAGATTTTTTTTTTACTAATAAGGGATTTTACGTCAATTTTGCAATTTGTTTAGACAATGTTATACGTTCTACATAATTTACAACCAACTGTGTAGACTTTCGCTGGCATGATCTTGGCGAGCACTTGTAATTCCGGAACATTAAAATTAGGCATTTTAAACCGTCGGCGCATTCAAAGTCGGGCATTTTAACCTGGCCCCCATGTCAAGGTCATGCCAGCGAAAGTCTACAAGCTGACTGTAAATTATGTCGAACTCATTACATTGTCTAGACAATTTTCAAAATTTACGCAAAATCACTTCATAATAAAAAAAAATTCTCGAAATAATTCGTTGTATTATTGAAAATTTTGCAACTTTTAAAACTTTTATAGCTGAATTCTTTTAACGGTGTTCAGATTTTCGGAGTTTTGGTCTTTCGTGTAAAATTCTTTCGGAGTTTTGGTCTTTCGGAGTTTTGAGCGTTCTGATCATTCAAAGTTCGAAATTTCAACCCGGTCCCCATGTTGAATTTCGGCATATTAAAATTCGGCATTTTAAACCGTCGAAGCATTCAAAGTTCGGAATTCCTACCGGGCCCCGCGCCATTAATGAAATTAGTCCGCAATTATGACAAAATGTTATTGAAAATTTCGTCAAAAAACTAAACGTTTGCAAACAGGGACGAGGCTGCCATTTATCATTATTTCATCATCAATAAAAATGAATTATTTTTCATTGATGAATATTTATTATGGCCGATTTTGGCTATGAAAATCATTGGAACGTTTTTACTAATTTCTATTACAGAATTACGACCTTACAAATAAAAAAAGATTTCAAATAATGGTAAAAATGAAGGAATAATAGTTTTTTTTAAATCATTGCATTCCAACGATACAAACTTCAACATCATCGTAACCTCCATGTTTGTACCTTATATTGAAATAAAAATATTCGTACTTTTCAACGAAATAATCCGTTTTATTAATAAATTAAAATGTCACGTCATTTTGAGACACCCTATATATAGCAGCGTCTCTTTCCACGACCCGCGGAAAATTAACGATGCCGCGAAAATTCCGGAAATGAACCATTTTCAGAATATCGAGCGTCTTGGCATTTCAAAGCGATCGAGGGTATTTTTTCTCTATATTTTTTTTTATCGGACCAACTTTTATTTACTGGGAGTATCGAAAAGGTTTTTTTTACGTTTATCCCGGATCTTTATTGACGAATATATCAGTCCTATATTCGCGGCGTGATTTTTTTTGAGTAGCTCATAACTGATTGAGTTCTATAGCGATGAATGATTCGTTAATTTTTTTGTTTAGAAATTCTGTGCCAAAAGCGGTGGGTTGTGAGAAAATGTAATCAATTGTTGTTACACGTTGCAATTACATCACGCGTAATTAGATGACGTTGGAGTTTGCATAGTTTGAATGCAACGATATTTTTTCTTTTCGTTATCTTTTTTATCCAAAATCTTAATTTTTTCAAAATTTAAAGTCCCGTATGGCTAACGAGCATATATAAAAATGGACGTGCGATTTTGTTAACCTGAATCGACAAAAATTGAATTTTTAAAATTGGAAACAATTAATTTCCGTTGCGTTACAACGATGCAAACTTCAACATCATGTAATTAGAGGCCGTATTTCAGAAAAGTGTTACGATTGAGATCGTTTCTGTGTGTATACTTACGCTGAAATGTTGATCCCGATTTGTACCATGTCTGTATATAATGAAATTCATCATTTTTCGGTTTTAGTGGTTTTAAAAAACAATGTTCCTTGTATTTTGTCCTCATCGTTGCATAAAAATTTCGATACACTTTGAGTCACAACTTCGAGAAAAAAAAATAACGCAAACTGAAACATAAATTCATTTACGATATGTTGTTGAAGTTTGCATCGTTGGAACGCAACGAGAGCTTTCGTTTTACATTTTGTTTCCCTTATTTTTATTGTTATACAAGATTATTTTACACAGATTTATATTGCAGATCGCTATACAGATATCTTCAAAAATGGTTGAGAAATTTTCGTAGGCAAAATGTGCCGAAAAAAATTGAACGAATTCAGGAATATTAATTTTTATTGCATTCCAACAATGCAAACCACAACCTCATTTTACGGTTCGATGTGTTCGACATGATTTTTTTCGTCACTTGTTGAATTTATTCCGTCGCTTTCGCGGCAGTTTTTTTTTTGTTCCTTTCCAACGTCAGTATGACGATCGAATTTTTCCAGATTTACGAGATAATGTCGCGACGCGAAATTTTTTATGTATCGCGCGCGAGGGTTTAAAAATAAACGGTGATTTGTATCGTCGATCGAAATTGCATCGGGGCCGATGACGTCATATTGCGCGCATGTGTTGCACTTGAGATGTGCAATATGTGCACTCGCGTGCGAGAGTCATGATTTTTTATATCCGCGAAATATACTATCGACCACAAACGTATACGACGCGCAATATCTATTAGGCCATACGTACGTTCCTATATCGAGGCACTGGTGTGAATTTGGACCACCGTTTTCATTTCCGTGCATTCCAACTCGGAAAAGAAGTTTACAAGCGAGCAATAATCTTTCACACAAAAAAACGTTTTCATATGAAAAAATATATTTTTTTTTGCGAAAATATATTGTATGTTTTTCGCATCCAATGTAGAGATATAAATGGTATGTTTGATGAGAAGAAGTATTTCAAATATTTTTCCGTCGGAGGTAAAAAAAAATTCTTCCTGAACACATTTTCATCAAGAGGGCAAAAATAAATATACCCGTTTTATGGATTTTTTTCTAGCATCTTTAATTCTTTCGGCAGGGACCGCTAATTTCAATGGCGTTGAACTTTGCATCGTGATACAGCGAATTTTTTTTGTTTTTTTTTCTTTTTATTTCCCAAATTTCTTTTGGCATATTTGGGCTACCGAAAATGACGAAAACATTTTTTTACGATTCTCTTTTAGCGATTTACAACCTAAATCGGCAAAATATGATTTTGGACAGTAATGAAGATGCATTCGTTGCATTTCAACGATGCAAACTTTAACCCCATGGATTCCATATAATTTAACGTACTCGAAAAGATCGTGGTGAAACATCTGACTGCTTATTATTCTTCTTATTCATTTATCAAGTACAGCTTTCTCGCTTTTCCCTTTTTTTACTTCGTTGTTTTGATTATCATTATTATTTTCTTTTTTTTACTTCTGTTTTGTTACAATAACTGTTGTCAAGAAAATTTTATATCATTACGTTTGTAATAGACTAGCATAGACAAACCGGCTTTGCTTGGATTCCGCCGAGAAGACGAACATCTTCATGAGATGATTCTTAGGGTCTTTGTGTAATATCCCTACTGCGATCTAAAGAAAGACGTATTGTTCGAGCGGCGATATTTTTTGCCACTATCTTGACACAGTTGGCTGTACCCAAATTAAGTACACGTGGTGAATAAATGTTTTATATACCTAAACCATGACGTTAAAGTTTCCAACGTCGGAATGCAACAATTTTTCCTCGCCAATTTTCCATTTCTTTATTTTTATCATTGTCCGAAATTTCAATTTTTTTTTGCAAATTGAGATCGTAAATCCCTAATCAAAATATGTTAAAACATTTTAACGATTCTCATAGCCTAAATGATTTAATTCATTAATAATCAAATGATTTAGGCTAAACTGATAAATTTTCGACCAAAAAAAAAAGACCGTCTGTTTTTGTCAAAATTATTTTATATATATAAATAAAACACCGTAAAACGGGGTTAAATTGACATTAAGGGACATTTTTTTCTATTGTTGCTCAAATTTATTGTTCAAGTTTATTATAATGTTGCTAAAATTGATTGTAATGTTGCCCAAGTTGATTTCGATCTCAATGGTAATTATAAGACTGATTAAGGGGTCAGACACTAAGAAAACGATATTTTCATGATTTTTGAAAAAGGTTTACATTATAGATATTGATATAAAAGTTGTTACAATCAATAAGTACACTTTTGAAAAACATTTTTTAAAAATTTTAAATTTATTTAAGTCACCATTTATAGACGCGAATGGTAGTTGAAAAAAGGTCCTAAAAAATGGTAGGTCTGTGATGAAATCTCGGACATGGATCATCCGAAACAAAAAAATCAAACGGTTTTAGATTCAGTATGTTAATGGCTATAGCGCATATCATAAGATTGTTGATACATGCAAAAATAACAAAATGGCGGACATTTTTCGAAAACACAAAAAAAAAAACATTTTTTCGTCACCGTTTTTGGAAAAAAAGTAAGTATCAACATTTTAAAAAATCCTTGATATGCGCTATAGCTATAGTTGTAAAGAATATGTGGTTACAATTTCATAAGGATCGGGTCAGTAGGTTCGAAGATTTTATCAACCAGCCTTCGAAAAACGTTGTTTCGAGAAAAACGCGTTTAAAGTTTGTTTGGGTTACATAAATACATAATACAAATATTTTTAATGTATTTCAAAAGTATTTTTCTTAAGTGTAACAACTTTTAAATCAATATCTATAATATAAACCTATCAAAAAAATTCATAAAAATAGCCTTTTTAGCGTCTAAAGTGAGAAGACCCCTTGAGAGCCTATGATAGTACTCTAGGTACTTGACATTTTTATGTAAGATGTTTTCTTAATAAAGATGACAATTTAATTGCCAAATCGTTGTTTTTCGTTTAATTCCATGTACAATACATAAAATATTATTTTTTAAAATGAAATATATGCCAAAGTAACCCTCAATCTTTGACATAAGTTGCATTTCAATGCCTCGTCAAAGAAACCTCGCACGCGACGTCACTTTGACACTTCAAAAAATATATATATAAAATTGTGATGGGGTTGGGGCTTGACTTTCTTATACATTTGATAGCCAAAGGACACATTGTCCTATTGGAGCAGAAAAAAGCTGGCATTTTGAATGTTGAAAAAAAGTTACCTACAAAAAAATTTCAAAACCTGTCCAAAGTAACTTTACGGTACGCGTTGACGTAAAAAAATTATTAGAATGAAAATTTAATATTTCTTAGGAAGCGGAATTGAATACTTCCCTAAAAAAAAAACACAAAACTTTTGTTCCTATCATTTTTTTTTCTCGTATTTTCCGAAAGAAACAGGTGGTCCGGGACTTTTCGACCGCGTCGTATAATATGAATGAGCGTGTTCCTTGCTGCCGTTTTTTCTTATTCTTTCCGTCGTATTTTATACATTCTGTTCAAATAACGGGCAGACAATTCAGGAGTACAGGAATTTCGCTGCACAGACGGGCTGAGAGTAATGGAATGTGAAAAAGAAAGAAAAGAAAAAACAATTGAACACGATCGAGCAAATCGCAGACAGGAAGAGGTAAAATGTTTCTCGATTGTTTGTGCGAAATTGTTGAATGGAGGAGCGCGTGTACGGGATCCAACGATATCGAATCCATCCCCCCTCTTTACTCTTCCGACAGATGCACTTGACGGCGGTCGAGGAGAGAGAGAGGCGGAGAGGGATAGTTCATAAATGAATGACTAGGTTGCTTGCACACGAGGATGACGCAAAACGCTCGTTTTCTTCGTGGAATGCGTTTATGTGTACTTTTCGTATGTGACGTTACACAACTCCAAGGAGTCACGATACATTCGTGTGTTATCGGAGTGTACACTCGCTATCTGTGTGCCAGGTGGTAAAACGAACAATGTTCTTGCAACAACATACAAAGTTTGCCGGTACCAATTTTTTTCTTTTTGTTTTTTTTTTGACAATATTTGTCTGACCCACATTTTACTTGACTATTATCATTTTTACGAGTCATTTTTGGAGCAAAGATAATATAACATAACTTCGCGACAGTCTCTTATAATTTGTGGACATTTGCATGTGCACGAATTCAATTCCCGCATTTATTTACATGTCACACATTCGCACTTAAGGATGAGAAATTTTTCAGGAGCCTCGCGAATCTTCGATAAGTTCGTGTACACAGACGCGCGGATCGAAGATGCAAAAAGTTTTGCGAGCTCAAACGGCCCTTTGAATAATATCAAGCTGAAAAAGATCGTGAATTTTTGTATCAGGTTGTGTCTCATTGTTTTTTTAATTGAAACAGTGGATATTATTGATTATGCTTTGTTTACATGAAATCAAATTTTGATGAAATTTCTACTTGAACTTTTTTTTTTAAATTTTATTAAAAGCCAATTCAACTTTTGAGTTGATCATCATTGACTGAGAATACCCGTATATTTGTATTTATATTTATCTATTTGGATAAATAAATAAACATAAATATTTATTTATTTATTTTTATTTTACCCTGTATAATAACTGTATACAACCCGTTTATTTTTTTAAACGGGTTATATACAGTCAGGAGGCCCAAAAAGATCGATTTTTCAAGAATTTGTATTGAGAAGACCTTTAAATACATTAACGTACAAATTTGTACACATATTATGGTAAGTTTTAACTGCATTTTAACATTTTTTATTTGTAAAAATAATTATTTCGATAGCTGATATAGCTGATCTCCGGTATAACGAATTTCTAGGGCAGTTCGTTATATTGAGGTTTCGTTATATCGAGATCATGTTCACGAAAAAAATATATATATTAGTACTACAAATATAGGGATATTTTTTAAAGAAAGAAAGGTTTAAATTAGAACAATTTCTACAAGTAATTAGCAATTAGAGCATAATATATATTATTTTGTCGTTGTATCAAGATTTCGGGAGGCTATCGGAAGGAAATGAAGAAATCTTCGTTATGCCGAGGATTTCCTTATATCGAGGTTCGACTTGCGACTTCGCTGCAACACTCTGCCACAGCTCTGTCATTTTGATGATGAAATAATAAAAAATAAAAAAATCCGTATACTTAAATAATACTATTAAACTATACCTAAACTTTGATGAATGAAGAATAATTATTTCTTAGTTTAAAAAATCGCTCAATATTGCTTATTTCTTTCCTGTCTGAATGTATATCCCGCCTTAACATGACCAATTGCGCAGTTGCAGAGCCAAAAATGCAATCCGTCACAATACGCTTATCGCCGCACCCATAAAATGACAATTAATAGTAACGATCGATAGAGCCTTCGTTGCGAAGGAAATTACCTTCGGCCGCTTTTATTCCGATCTCTCGCGCACATTATTCGAGTTCTCTTTACAGTTCTACGTGGGTGGATTCATTAGACTCTGTAGTGACACGGAAAAAATCATTCGTGCAGGTACACGTATGAAGTTAAAAAAAAAACTCTTTCTTATGAAACATGGGGATCCTATCTTGCCACGGATACGCGATTAAATGGGTCGAGTTCTCGATATTATCTGACAATAACTTTATACATCGCACATTCTTTACTCGCTTGTATAAATATAATATCACACACACACGCACACACACAAATATATATATATATATATATATATATATATATATATATATATAATGTGTGTGTATAATATTGTATTTATACAAGCGAGTAAAAAATGTGCGATGTATGAAGTTATTGTGAGATAATATCGAGATAATATATGAGGCATTCCACGTCACTTCGCAAGTAAAAAAAATTCACAAATAATTTTGAAAAATCGAGTTACTTTATTAAAAAATATTCACCGAGACTCGAAGTTATTTAAAAAATTCTGACGTTTTTTCTCGTTGATTCCCATTTTTCCATCCAAATGGCTGTATCTTCGGCAAGATTTGACGTATTTACATTCGTAAAAAACGAATATGTGCGCCTTTTTCTAGCCCTCCAGAAAAAAATATTCGATTGAAGAGTGTGGGGCACTCGCTGTATGTATACCAGGTTTTTAAAATACATATGACATATATGTCATATGTATTGGAGCCTTGGAGTGCTACGCACTCTTCAATCGAATATTGATAAAATATAATAAAAAAACAAAAATAGCTGCAATGAGAAGAGTATGTGGCTTCCGGATGGAGAAAAATAGCTGTAACTTCACGGGGTTTAGACATCCCATAATACGAAAAATACCAAAAATCCGTTTTTCGTATTCACAATTCGAGGAAATTAAAAAAAATTAATTAACGAGTGTCTTTCCTCGAGAATTTTTTTTGTTTTGCATATTTTGCCCTGAAACGGACGTTCGACTTGCTCAATCAAATCTAAATTAATTTTTTTATCGCAGGCTATAAAAACACGCACATTTTCATTTTTTACGAATGTAAATACGTCAAATCCTGCCAAAGATACGGCCATTTGAATGGAAAAATGTTAAAAAATGGTAATCAACGAAAAAAAAACGTCAGAATTTTTTAAAAAATTTGATACTCGGTGAATATTTTTCAATAAAGTAACTCGATTTTTCAACATTAGTTATGGTTTTTTTTCTGGCTGGAGTGACGTGGAATGCCTCATATATATATATATATATATATATATATATATATATATATATATATATATATATATATATTGCACACAGGGTGTTGTATGTAAAACTGAACTAAACTCGGCTCTCTCATATCATTATGAGCGAGCGTTGCGCCTAGCTCCCGATTATATATATCGCTTAATCATCTTTTAACGACCTACGAGTAAGACAAAAGATCCGATGCATAATGAACGTGGACTTCGCTACTACTCGTGCTATAAAAAAAAATTATATTAAAAGATCGAACTCCACCGCATCGAAAACGTGTCGTTGACCGGATAATCGTGTCATTGATCATCTCTCTCATCATATCTCGATAATACGATCGGGTATGTACACGCTCGGCTTCTTCGCTCCCGTGAGACTCTGGCTTCACAATTATCGCACGTTGTGTTCCACTTACGCTGCGAATAGCTGAAGATTCATCAGGCTTATCAGGATAGTAGAAAAAAAAACCATAGTTCTCGCACATTTTGTTTGGGCTTCCAAGCTGTGCCAGATTCGTCTCTTGCAGTAGGCCAAGAGAATACGTGTGTTTTTATCAAACGTTTTGTTTCAATCGCGGTCTATTTTGTTTTGTATTCAAGTAAATTAAGTCTAGTGGATGGTTTTACCACTCGAAATCCTTTTTCCGCCAGTAAAAAAGAATGTTGGACAGTTTAATGCTCTACCATATATTATATGAGTTTGTAAAAAAATGATGGCGGTTTTGTTACACATCGTGTAGCTGCTAATAACGTTGCATTTTTTTGTTTAGAATTTGCTGTAGCCTACACATGTCTATTACGCATATGGAAAACAGGGAAAACCGGAAAAACTCAGGGAATTTTGAAAATTCTCTGAATTCTTTCCAGAATTTATTTTGCAAGAATCACAAAAATAAAACCGACTTGACCAAAAGTCTGAAAAGTATAAAAAGAAATATTTGTGTACATTTATAATATTTATATTATTCTTCATAATATACAAAAATAATTATGTCAGTGTCAAACATTGAGAACTTCAAAAACTAAACACTACTTCACTCTGAAGCTTTATACATTTGCATTCGATTTGTCGATACACAACCACACAATTATTATTGTAGATAGGTGTTTATATTAATTAATTTATTTATTGACAACGACATAAAAATGTATGTTTATAATAAAGAACAGGTTTTGCATTTGCTCTTAATATATTTTTGTTACGTTACAGTGTTTGGATTGCTTTTCGAATTGCAATTAAAAAAAAAATAATAATTTCAATATTTAACATTTTCATATATTGGAACGTAAAAAAAAATTATGTTTTTTATTGGACCCCATTCTCCCTGGAATATTTGCAAAACCTGTGTGGGAAACCTGGAAAAGCAAGGCAATTTCCAAGTCAATAATGCGTAACAACCATGCCACATTACTATTCTATGACGTTGAAGTTTGCATGGTTGGAATGCAACGAAAATGATTTGTTTTTATTTTCCAAATTTCCTTTGGCAAATTTTGAGCTGTGAAAATCACGCAAACATTTTTTAGCATTCTTACTTAGTCATCGACAATAGATTTGCAGATAATGATTTTGGAAAATAATGAAAATGAGGAATTTAAAAGAATTTTCGTTGCATTTCAACGATGCAAACATCAAACCCATACTATTCTCTGCGAAATTGGATGTCTGGAGAGGATTGAATAGGGAAACTGATTTTTAGACATCAGTTGGTAAATGCAATGAAACTAGTGAAATGTGCCGTAAAGTTCTCAGTACCATGTTGCTTTTCAAATTCTGTTTAGTCTGTTTCCTGTTGACCCTGTCTATCAAGAAAATGCACCAGGTTCCATTAACATTGGAAATTGCACCTTAGAAATTCACAGTCAGTTAACGGCGGGGTAAAGTTAATTCGGCGAAAAAAAGGCATGTTTTTAAGATTTTTTTTTTGGCGTAACGAATAGTGTTCGTTTATTGAAAAATTTACATATAATAAAGTAACATTTGAACAACATTCTCCTAAATTTGCATTGCAAAATATTCAAAATTGAGCGAGTGAAAATTAAACCCCGGAGGCGCCTCGAAAAAAAGTTGGTTTGCGGTGTGCACCATAACTCGCAACAGAATCATTTGAAACAAAAAAATCAAAATGCATTTGTTAAAGGAGATGTTTCTCGAGGTAATGACGGGAGGATTTTTTTTTTCGATATTTCGATTTTTCGTAGCACTTGGGAGCCAAAAACCCGATTTTCGCTAAAAAAATCGGCTAATTTGTTGTTGAAAAATTAGTAATTATTAAAAAAAACAAAAAAGCTCTCGACAATACCTGGTGAATTATGTGAAGAAGTACTGTGCAAAATTTCAAAGCGATTGGTCCAGTAGATTTTGAGTTATCGTGCACACGGACTTCAAATATGACAAGTCTCAGAAAAACGGTTTGAAAAACGCAGAAGAGAACGGCATGGAGCAATAGACGCTTAAATACTCATAACTTCGTCAATTTTACTCCGATCGACTTAAAATTTTAACACAATATTCTTGATATATTATGCATTCATTTAAAAAATCAAATAAAAATGAAAAAAAAAATGTTTAATAACTTTACCCCGCTCTTAACGGGAATTCCCTCCCTGGAAGCCCAATGTGAACGGTCAGAATGATGAATTTCTTTCCAGTAACACATTGGTTGGAATAAATTAATTTTTTTGTCCCAGCATGTTGTACACATGTTTGTGGCTACAATGTAATTTTTCCGGAAGAAAATCTTTCAAAGTGTTGGTGGTGATGCAGTTGGCGTTGCAGTCCTCCAGCGGCGAGGCCCGAAACGGCGGGATCTCTACCAGGCTCAAATGTAATTTGAAACGAAAACAAAATTTTTTTTCTTCAAATATGTCCAACTGGCTATGGGCTCACGGGCCATTTTTCGAAATTTCGAAAAATACGAAAAATGACAGCTTCTCCAAAGAAAACGTTATCTTTTGAAGAACAGCATGCTGAAGTCATTGTTATCAACAAATGGTTCATACACTTAAAAATGCGATCGGGGACCGAAAATGACTACTGTTTGAACGCTAACTGTGCAAATTCAAGTCAATAGTGTGAAAGTTGCTCAAGATATCAATCCCGTCCTGTCAAGATATGTAGTTTCGAGATAGTCGCGTTCAAACTCAACGGATCGCGGTAAACCCGGCGCACACTTCGTCAATCTTTAGAATTTCAGGGTCCGGTTGGTCTTAAAATATTCTTGAAAGTTCACACTATAACACAATGCAAAAAAAAAACTTTTTTTCTAAAGTTTCCAGAGAGGGATACTCCTTCAATTCTGGAGCACACCAGAATTTTAACAACGAATTCCTCTGCCAATCTTTGACGATATTCGTTACAAAAAAAATCAGCATTGTGGTCGGCAAAGGGGAATTGAAGTTAGCATCATAATTGAGGTTTTCAGATAAATCTGAAGGAAAAATGTTAAATAGCTTATCGTCCAATAATCATCGATGAATGATCAATGATTTCTGGGGATACGAGAAATAAGAGTAGGAACAGTCCATTTTTTCAATGCATTCCGGAGTTATAAATCATGTGCGTCTTGAGTGATGTTGAAAAATTTGTTGGTGTGGATGCGCTCTGCATTTGTTCTGAACGAGCAAGTACGTGAATAATTGAACACACTTGGTGTGTTGTGCAGAATGAATATAACGATATGCAGAATTTATTCTAAGAAATATGGAAGATTGAAACACCCAGACGGTTCCAGTCTGGTTTCTCCGAATCGGCACTGTGTTGGAGAAATATGGATATAATTTAGGTACAGAATGTGTCTCTTTTGATAAGTATTCCGAACACCCCGACGCGCCTGTCTGGCTGTGTCCCATGTATAAATGTATACGTCAAACACCTGGAGGAAGTGGCGGATAAAGAATTTTATTTTCTTCCAATTGAATGTATCAATTCACGGTAAATTTATTTCGGGAATTTGAATAAGCGACTTTGTTTTCACACATTCTTTTTTTAGCCTCACACACTTGTCCCTGCTATCGGCAATGTACTTTTAATTTGTAAGTGCACGTTTACGGATTCATTAATTCATCGTTGAAATTTAATTGAAGTGTCAATCTACGTTTTCTTTCTTATTTGAGTTTGTCGAATTTCGTCGGAAACATAAAAAAAAAACAATTTTGAAGAAATTAGCCAAATTGTTGAAAGATCGTTTGGACATCTATTTGTATGGACATTAAGAAAATTGTGTACCAAATTTCATAACACAATATTAGTCCAGTCGAAATAGGATTTCACCTGGAATTAATTCCGGGCTTCGATTTTCTTTTTTTAAACTTAGGTGGGGGGGGGGGGTGGTAGTTTAAATCTCGATTTTCGGGAAAATCCCCCTGGTGCGTTTGCCGCCATCCTGATTTGAAGAGGGATTTTTTTTTGTTTTTCGAATAACTCGCTTATTTTCAACCTTAGAGTGAAAATAATTGTATTCAAAGTTGTGGAAAATGTAATTCTCCACAAGTTTGGTGATTATAATTTTTACCCTAGGATCGATATTTATAGAGTTAGACTGCTAAAAGGGGTAAAAAACGTTTTTTTTTAAACTTATCTCGTTTATTATCAAGTTTATTGTAAAAATGGTAATAAATAATCACATAGGAAATTTTATTTCCTCCAACTTTGGTTGTTAGCATTTTTACCCTCGGATCAATATTTTCGGGATTATCCTTAAATTAGGGGTGAACTTTTTTTTTATGTTCAGTTATTTCGTTTATTATCAAGTTTATCGTAAAAATGTTAAGGAGTAATCGGGTAGGAAATTTTATTTTCTTCAACTTTGGTCAGTACCATTTTTACCCTACGATCAATCTTTTCGGACTTATACTTAAATTAGTGGGGCGGGGGAACTTTTTACCCCTATTTGCAGTGTAACTCTATAAATATCGATCCTAGGGTAAAAACTATAATCACCAAACTTGTGGGGAATTACATTTCCCACAACTTCTGATATAGTCATTGTCACTCTAAGGTTGAAATTAAGCGAGTTATTCAAAAAATAAAAAATCCCTCTTCAAATCAAGATAGCGGCAAACGCACCAGGGGGATTTTCCCGGAAATCGAGATTTACACTACCAACAACCCTATAGTATAAAAAAACCCCTAAGTATAAAAAAAGAAAATCGAAGCCCGGAATTAATTCCAGGTTAATCGAATTTTAGACCTATCTCGACTGGACTATATTGATAATTAAAGAAGTTATAAACAATCTCGTGAAGGACCTTTAAATGTCAGGAGCTCAACGGTGTACTTGATTTCGGCCACCCGGTTGATCTGAAGCGAAAAAACGATTTTTTTTTCTTGAAATAGATAATATTGGCTACGATTTGACCGAGCTTTTTTTTCTTATCGTATTTCAGTCATCAAAAAAAAAATTTGATTTGTTTGTCGATTTTTTAGGAAAAAATGACATCATCGTGTCATCATCGTTTTTAGGAAAAATGACATCATTGTTAATAACTAATGAAAAAAAAATGTTAAGAAGGAAAACCTCGGTCAAGACTAAACTACTATTACACTGAATAAGTGTATCCAATTTCAAGTCAGTTCGTTTATTAGACATTGAGAATTCGTGTACACCATTTTGAGAAACATCGTTTCGAGAAAAACGCGCTCAAAGTTTCACCAGCAGGTATATCGTTGCAATAATAAGTTTACCCTCAATCTGCGATTCCTGCATCATATGTCGGACCTTTCTCTTCAATTTGAGTTGCCTCAAACGACGGTCGATTTTTTCAAATTTCCTCAATAGCCTAACCTCTCGAATGTTGCCGCGATTGCGCGATGTAAATTTCAATTTCGAGAGCCTCTTCCGTTTATTCTCGATGTATGACGCGATACTCGCTTTTCAATATCCTCATCTCGAATTTGCGATCCATCACGTCACATAGCCAATTTCGTATTTCTCTAATATATCCAATCTCAACGGAGACGAATCATCTTTGTACGCTCTTACTGAACGCAATAACCCCGAAAAAACCTGATATTAAATTCCTCTGCACGCGTACAATTAAATGAGAAGTTCCATTCGACTTACAAATTTATCGGTCGGTGATTCAAGGCCCGCATATAAGAGTGTGGCAAGCTAGTGATGTAACATCGTCCGGCGATATTTTATCAAGCGCGATCACACACGTTTTTACGTTCGGATATTTTTGCGAACAAAAATAACCGATGAAATACAAAATAAAGGACACAGAGACCGAAATAAAAATGGTTATTCGTAAAAATTATAAAGAACTTTTAACGTTCAGACGGACAGTTTTACTCCGAGTTTTTGATTGTGAGGGCAACTGAAATTCGGTGGAATATCACCGAGCTTGTGTTGTCGATTTTCCAAAGTTTCCCTCTGATGAGGTTGAAGTTTGCATCATTGGAATGCAATGGAAATGAATATTTCTAGGAGGCAGAAAAATATCGAATTTTTCAACAATTTTCCTTGAGAAGACCTTTAAATCTATTAACGTACAAATTTGTACACATATTATGGGAAGTTTTAACTGTATTTTAACATTTTTTACTTGTAAAAATAATTATTTTGAAAGCTGCTACAGCTGATCTCCGGGAGCATCGCGAAAAAAGGCGTCTTGCGGTGAGCACGATATGTTTGCACTGGATCATCTAAAATGAAGAAGAAAAAAAAACCAAAAAACCAAAAATATTTCGTTAATATAATGGATTATCTTGTAATTGTTAGAAGGAATAAACAAAATAATTGCTTATTCCTTCACGCACGGTCTTCTAAACGGGTTGCGGGGGATGTTGTCAGACGGCGTGACACGTAGCGTCGGCGGGATTAATCAGAAAATAAACCAACGAAGATTTTTCTTCCATTAACACTCATACGTAGAATATGAACCAAGAAAAAGTGATAAATGTTGAAAATTGATGAAATGGTACGTTCTGAAACAAAAAGATTGAATTTTCTGGAAAAAAAATGGCTACATTTTACAGTAAAAAATTATTTTTCTTTACATTTTCAAAAATCATTAGGGTCATTTTTTAAACAATAATGTTAGGAAGATTCATACCAAATCCCATCAGAATCGGTCGCTTAGTATTTTAGCTATACGTCATGCCAGTTTTGAAAATGCAGTTTTGAAGATCAATTTAAAAAAATTACCATGTAACAGCCAAAAGCAATAAAAAAACATACCCTAAGGTTCAAAAATGGTGAATAAATCTTTACTTAAGGCCTTAGGCTACTCTAGAGGCTGAAAAAATAGGCTTTTTGGGATTTTTTTTTTTTTTTTTTTTTTTTTCAGAAAAACTACAAAATAAATGGAGATTGCAAAAGAGGGTGTTTATCACACATATCAGTGACTATATACAATAATTTTTCTGAAGCGACTAAGTCCAAAATGGCTGCTGTGCAGCGTTTTTGCGATGACGTCTCCGTTCTCCAGGGTCCACTGCCGGACAAACAGCTCCTGTAATTTTTTAATTATAACGAGCCAATGAATTTTTTCCGATTATATATAATAAATGCTATAGAAGTACGTAGGATTTTTTTCGATATATTGATTTTTGTCCAAATGGTGCACTTCTAAAGTGGAAAGTGAAAAATTTGCCTAAAAAATCAGACAATCGAAAGTCAAACAATTGTCAACAAATGAACTATGCAATATAAAAAAATAATCCTACGTACTTCCATAGACAATGTATTTTTCAAGATATTTTCAACATTTCAAGTGAATCGGTTGAAAATTGTCTGAGTTGTATTACCGGCCGACGTAAAAAACAACAGTTTTGAGGTAAACGCGTCTGAAGTTTTGAGTAGTGAGCTGCGGACCACGCGGCCTTGTACTAAAATTCGAAAACCGAGTACTTAGACATTTTTCCCGGCCATAATCATTTGGGACATCATTTTTGTGCCCCTAGGGGACCATTGAAAAGAAATCGATGTTTCGAAAATTCTAGAGTGGCCTGACCCCTTTAAAAAATCATGAAAATCAGCTATTTTTTTCCTCGCCTAAAGGTCATCTCCCTCAATTTCTTTTGGCAATCTTTGCCTACAAAAAAACCCTCAACCATTTTTTAAAATACTCATTTAAGGCGTTACCCCAACTGGCAGCGCAAAAAGGCCTTTTTATGAATTAAAAAAAAAACTACAAAACTTTTTAATCGATCAATATACCATCTTAAAGAACACATCTTGAAGAACTTTCAGTAATTTTTTTATTGAAAAATATTACATTGTTTAGTGGCAAATGGCCGTCAATGAAATAATGTTTTTATATACACGGTTTGCGGTGACCAACATTGCGGCGAAGTGGATCATTTGGAAAAAAAAATGCAGATGGATTTAGTCAAATATAAGTATAAACTAGTCTTTAATCGAAGGATTTTAACAAATATTCATTTTTCACAAAATGGCGGACAGTCAAAGTTAATGGTTCGATTTTAACGAAAAAAACGGCCATTTTTTTGCTATAAAACGGCCATTTTTTTTTTCGAAAAAAAAATCGAAAGATTAAAGACTACATTTTTATATATTAAATAAGCCTGCAAAATTTCAAGAAGATCGGTTCATCAGTGTTCGAGTAATCTTGGTCACCGACTTCAGAAATGCCGTTTTGAGAAAAACGCGTTTAAAGTTTCAATTTCCGGTCGTTTACACAACGGATTCTTCTCTTTCAACGCTCATATCTCAGTCAATTTTGTTCGGATCGACTTTAAATTTTCAGGACATATTCTCAGATACTCATACTTCAAAAAAATGCAATTAAAAAAAATCGATTTTTTCAAAATCGCAAGTGGGGGTAACCCCTTAACAATCTGCAATATCAATCTATAAAAAAATTCTATAATAATAAAAATAAAGTAATAAAGTGTAAAAAAGAACTTTCGTTGCATTCCAACGATGCAAATTTCAACACCATTCCCTCTGTCCTTGTGCAAATGCGATGCTGAGGAACTGGAAATGGGGAAGTGACATCAGCGGGGCAAAAGTGAAAAAAGAAATGGTTTCGTTAAAGCTCGAGGAGGCATACTCACGAGTACAAAAAACTGTAATTTAAAGAATAAAATAAAACAGTATTCCATTCTTCATTTGTAACTCATTGAATTTTTTGAGATCCATCGAATGTTTGCTTTCAATTCGAAGCGCGAGTCAATACGACGAAAAAATCCGATTCGAATATCCCGAGCCGCGGCTAATTTTAGACTTGGCATTCTAAAAATAGACGATGCGTCAGATACGTGAAATTTTTGTCGCAGAAACGAGAAGCGCGATCGCAAAAAAAAAAAAAAAATTGATGAACCACACTCTCAGCAGGCCAATGCCCCATCTGATACACCTCAGTCGGTTACATTCGAAGTCCGGATGAACCGAATTTTCGAAAACGGGCTCAATTTTGGGTTAACCGAAAGTCAAATGGGCACCACCTAGATATCATTGTCCTGACGATGAGTCGAATTCAACGGCATTCCATTATTCATCTCGTACGTTGATCCGAAATTCTTTGTTGGCTGATCCGATGTTTGTTTTTTTTACTCCAAAAGTCGCGACTGCCGGCGGCGCCTAGCAAGGACGATGCTTATACAGGGTGATTGGCGCATGAACCGTCACATTTTTTTTATGGCTCGGGGGCGGTCGTTTGCTAATTTTTTCACCCTTAGATCCTATGTCCTAAGTGTCACGGTAATTGAGATGGTTTTTTTTTAAATTATCCGAAATTTCGCCTTTAAATTGTCATAACTTTTTTATTTGTGGTTGTAATAGCACGAAATAGCTTGTGTTGTATGCCGCAATGTATGTTTATTATAAATAAATCGATATTTGATACAATTGGTTTCGAGAAAGTAACTTTCGAGCTTCCAGTCTTAAAAATGTGTAAATGTATGAAAAAGTTTCAACTCCTAAATTCATTATTCATTATGACACGTAGCATGCCGTTGAAAAAGGGTATAAACTAGAAAACTTTTTAAAACAAAGCTAAGTTCAAAATAGCTTTTAGCTTTTTTTTCATAATGAATTTAGAAGTTGACATTTTTCACACATTTACGCATTTTTAAAACTTTGGAAACTCACGAATCATTTTCTTGAAACCAATTGTATCAAATAATGATTTGTTTATAATAAACATACATTGCAGAATACAAGCAAAGTTATTTCGTGCTATGACAAGCACGAACAAAAAAGTTATGACGATTTAAAGGTGAAATTTCGGGTGATTAAAAAACAAAAAGAAAATTATATCTTAATTACCGTAACACTTAGGACATAGGGTCTAAGGGTGAAAAAAGTAGCAGATGACACGCCCAAATCCCTCTAAAAATTGTTTTGATCCATGTGCCAGACAGGCACGATTACGATATCTTTGGCACTTTAATTTGATCGTGGATTATTCATATTTGGCACATAAGAAACACTTTTTTAAGAATAAAAAAATCACAATTTTGGCTGCCTTTAGAAGATACAGGACATTTTACAAATTATTCGTTATTAAGCGATTTAACTGGTTTACGATAACGTAGCTTTCTTCGGAATGCGCTATGTCGAGAAAAAAAACAAGAACAAACCCAAACGAACCCAAATAAACAAAGTAACCCATGCAAACAAACGAACAAACAAATCCAAAACAAACAAACAAACCCAAACAAAGTACGACAAAACAATGTAAAAACAAGCGGAACATTTTATTCACATCGAAAATCGGGAAATACAATTTTTTTCTCTACGAAGCGCTGTTAATCCAAAACTAAGGCTCGAAACGAAAAAAGTCATTCTTGTTTTTCGTATTTTTTCGGCCATATTTCATAATCCAATGGTCAAATCGAGGCGCCAGAGATATCGTAATCTCCCCGCCAAACACCCTGTATATGGCGAACGATGAGAAACTGGCCAACATCCAAAAGTCACCCGAGGCCCCTGGCCTTGGCAAAATCCACACGAGTCACGATGCGTCGCCGAAGAACATTCTGAAACTCGAGATACCAAAAAAAAAAGGAGAACAAAGATCGTGGGAGTATGAACATGCGGAAAACAAACTTGCAGATGAAGATTTCGGGATGAATCCTTTTCCCTTCGCGTTTTCCCGTGCTGTCGCGTATACTTCCTGATTGAGAGAGAGAGAGAGAGAGAGAGAGAGAGAGAGAGAGAGAGAGAGAGAGAGAGAGAGAGAGAGATGTGTGCAAACGGCCGCGTATACTTGGCTGAAAATGCGGTGTACGAAAACGCGAGGTCCGACCACATTATGTAAGTGTGAAAAGCGCGTTCACATATGTACACCGTCCATTCATCAAACTGGGTCGAGAGATCTGAATAAAACCGGAGCACGCGCCGCGACCTTGCTACTTTCCACGCTATTCCACATCCGCGATGTTTCCCCCCCGAACTCGAAAATATTTCGCGGTACTCTTGCACGTGTACCCTGCATTCGACGCAGTATGAACGTCATTTTTTGCAGCTTGCAATCGTAACGGTGGTTCGGGATAAAGTTACGGATCCCCCCCTCCAATCGAGCTGAAATTTTGCACAATTCTTCCTTTTAATATTTCAAGACAATCCCAAGACAACGAAGATTTTTCTTTCATTAACACTCTAACGCAGAACATGAACCAAGAAAAAGTGACAAATGTTGAAAATCGATGAAATCGTACGGTTTGAAGCAAAAAGATTGAATTTTCGGGAAAAAATTGCTACATTTGGCAATGAAAAATGCTTTTTAATTTTATTTTCAAGAACATTTAGCATCGTGTTTTACACAATAAGGTTAGAAAGATTTGTACCAAATTTCATCATAATCGGTCGATGAGTTTTCGAGCTATACGTCACGGCAGTTTTGAAAATGCAGTAGACAGGACCGTGCCATACCTACGCCATTTTTAAAGATCAATAAAAATTTAAAAAATACCATTTAATAGCCAAAGGTAGTAATAAAACATATTCTAAGTCTCAAGTAAAGCAATCTTTCCTTTAAAGAAAAATCATGAAAATCAGCAATTTTTTTCCTCGCCTAATTGAGGATTGGATAAGCTTAAAGTAACGACTGTTTACGAGGATAACAATTGACCAACGAAAATAAAAGGGGATTTTTAATTTAGATTGCAAAAAGATGGCAATCTCAGGGGTTTTGATACCCCTGATGCATGATGAAAGGGGTTTTGATACCCCTGAAATGCACACGTATGTGAATACGTTTCTACGTTTTTGTGCAATTTGACGATCACTTTTTGGACAGCTTTGCCGTTGTACAACATCGCGGTGAACGTGAGATACAAACAATGAAAGTTATGAGAATAATGATAACACTGGTATTCGATAGCGTTGAAGTTTGCATCAGTGAAACGAAACGAAAAACCTTAATTTTTACACTTCTTCATTCACTGTAAAAAATGATATGAAATTTACAGTACATTTAAGATACAAAGGAATTGAATTTTACGAACTTAGTGGATGGAATTAAATTTGAAACACTTGTACCGTAAATTTAAAACAGGCACATGAAATTCTACCGTGGATATAGAATTTAATAGATGCAAGGTGAAATTTCAAAGACAAGTTTGTAAATTTGTGGAAAATGTATTGCATTAACCCGTGTCTTCAATTGAAATATACTACAGATGTATAATAAATCAACTATAAAAAACAGAGCATTGAAAATACAAAACAAGTTTGCAATTTATTTACGGCAGCCTGAAAAATATAATATATGTGAAACTGAATTTTACGATACGTACAATGCATGATGACAACAAATTTATTTAAAAGTGCAAAACTGAAATGGAAAAAAAAATCATAAACGCTGATGAAGATCACACGAAACAATGTGAAAATTATATTAAATTTACACTACATTTAAGGCACAAAAAAATTGAATTTTACGAACTTAATATACAAACGAATTTGATATACACTTGTATATTGATATCAGCAAATGGTTCTTGATTTCAATATACATGGATGTGAACATTTTTTTACACGTGTATTATTTTTCAAACGCACAAGTATATTAATATTACGGAGCTACACTTTTATTTTTTTAAATAACCTGCGTTGGATTTTCAAAATATTATCTGAAATTTAACAAACGGCGTCCGCATAAAAACGTCGTACACTTGTGTATTAATTTTTACCCATAAGCTTTTTACAGTGTACATTAAAGGTAATACTTTGTTTCCGTAAAATTAATACACACCCGTATACTGATATTAGCAAATGGTTCTTAAATTTAATACACACTCGTATTTTTATATCAGCAAATGGTTCTTGATTTCAATATACTTGGATGTGATTATTTCTTTACACGTGCATTACTTTTCAAACGCACAAGTATATTAATATTACGGATCTACACTTTCATTTTTAAAATAACCTGTTTTGGATTTTCAAAATCGTATCTGAAATTTCATAAGTGGTATCCGCATAAAAACTTCCTACACTTGTGTATTAATTTTTATACAGAAATTTTTTACAGTGTTTTTATTACTATTTGAACTCTACTGTTGCAGTTTTAGGTTACGGACCATCAGTAAGGATCTTCAAAAATATTTCAATGACATTAGTTGCTTATGTGTAAGAACAAAAATTGGGCAATACGAATAAAAATAATGTTGGTGCAGTCCAACGATGCAAGCTATATAATGTACCTAAACTATATAATACTGAAACTATATAATAAATAACTGATTTCAAATCATTTTCAAATGGGAATGCAATGGACTGAGTCATTGATGTGTCATTAATAACGATCCCTTGTTGAGTAAGTGCGTTCCATTTTTTTCGATAAACCTATTCGTTTACCGCACGCTGTTACGGTATCCTGAAACGTTCCGTCGATTTTTTTATCGGCGGAAAAACCGTTTTAGAAGCCACCCCTAAAAGAAAAGCGTGTCGAGGGGTGATTTTGCAGTGTCACCCACAACAGTCCACCGATCCGAATGAAACAAAAACCAAATTCTTCTGATGTAAAGCGATGAAAAATCCACTATAGATGTATTGAACCAAAAATTAAGGGGTGCCACGTCTTTCTTTGTGGGGTGGTTTCCCCCCTTGAAACCGTTTTTTTCGCCGAAAAAAAAAATACGTATTTATAACAGTTTACAATGCTTTATCTCACATATGTGCGTTGCAACAAAATCGAAGGCACACACTTAAGTGATGTTCCTTGTCAGTATCCATGTCTTTTCTCACTTAATTCGTGCATCTCTCTCTCTCTCTCTCTCTCTCTCTCTCTCTCTCTCTCTCTCTCTCTCTCTCTCTCTCTCTCTCTCTCTTCTTTTTTCCACGTCGTATATAAATTTTCCTATAACTCGAAGCTTCGCTCGTTCAACAAACGGCCGTAGATACTCAACGTTTTCAATAACCCGCCTGCAGTCTCGATTTTCTTGACATTCACGCACGAGTCAGAAATACCCGAAGGATAGGTTCATTTGTCAATAGCGAAATTATCTCTCCTGCGAACGCCAGCTAAACGGAAATGAGTACTACTAAATGAGAACGATGCCAGACTCGAGGTTAAAAACACAAAGAGGCACATAAAAAGAATGAAAAATGAGACAGACCCTTGTCCCCATAGCAATTGTTATTGTCGCTTTAATTTTAAAAAACTTCTCGTCACTTGTAGTGTATGTTACAAGTGTGACAATTCGATTGTGGCGAGAAGTACAAAGAAAATAAATATAGATAAATTTTTGCTCCAAATTTCAGACTCATGAATTTTTGCTTACTTTTTTTTCTTTACAAAAGCCTCTGCGGCGAATTCTTGGCACTCGAGAGACTCAAGAATCGTGTGACGTTAATCCTCTCTTATGTACGTTACATTATTGCAAGCTCTCTCTCTCTCTCTCTCTCTCTCTCTCTCTCTCTCTCTCTCTCTCTCTCTCTCTCTCTCTCTCTCTCTCTCTCTCTCTCTCTGTCTCATTCTGCTCTCAGAGATGCGAAACACGTTGAACGTGACACTCTTATTATCGTTATCTCACGTCCGAAATCTGAGATATAAATTGTTGTGATTATTTTGCGCTCTCAGGCACGTTATAAAGAAGCGTGCGAGAATGGAAAACATCCTCGACGCACGTGTTCAGTGACAACATATCGTCTTGAAATGTGTACGCGCAGAAAGAGAAAACAAAATACTTTTATCGATAAATTGTGCATTATCAACTTGAACGTATGTACAATTGATGCAATTGGTATACATATAAGTTACGGTGGCGCCTCCAAGTCGCGGTCATTTAACCTGTCCGTCTCAATGAGAACCAAGATCATCGATGGACACCTGAACTCTGACCTGACTTCTAATTTCATACTCACTTGCCACTATTATAGAAAGTTTAGCACTTATATATATATATATATATATATATATATATATATATATATATATATATATATGTAGATGTTTATGCACATGGGTGTATGTATGTGGGTGTTGCGTGCAACTTGCATCACTCCTGTAGCTTGACATGTTTTTGAAACTTCTGAATCCATTTTTTATATATATGTATACAGGGTGTCCCAGAACTCAACGTCAAGTTGAAACGGGGTGACAGGATTGATTGTAATCATCATGAGAAAAATCAGAAAAAAAATAAAGCAGGGCCTTTCAAACTAGACAAATTTTCAAAATTTTAAATTCATAGTTTAACAAATAGTCTTAATTCTAGGAAACTTGGGTTTGTTTGGGTTTGTTTCACAATAACCGAAAAATGGTTACAGTTTGACCAAATTTCTACGTTTTTCTTAAATGCCCATAATTTTCAAACTGCATGGGATAGATTTTTTTTCTGATTTTTCTCATGATGGTTACAATCAATCCGGTCACCCCGTTTCGGCTTGACGTTGAGTTCTGGGACACCCTGTATATGTACATGGGGCCCGAAAAGTGACGTCCAAAAGGAAAAAATAGATGCCGCGTATCAATACCTATCCGAATCACCTCCACGTATGTTCTACGATCTTTTGTACTCTTCGAGAAAAAAAGTATTCTTTTTTTTTCGATTTTTCCTGTAGCATAAGGTTCTCGTGTATTCTTCTCTTTTGTGTATGCGTACTTTCATCTTAGAAGTTTTTAAAAGCAATTGAGCGTCATCAAGACTATTATAAGTATTTATTTTACCATCTGAATTGCGACTAATCCCCTGAAACCTATTTTTTCGACTTCTGACAAAAATCTAAGGTATTTAGACTAGTGCTCATTTAGTCATTCATCGATTGCTCAACAGTGCACTTCGTAATGATAACACCAGGAACAAAAATACAGTTGAAGTTTGCATCATTGGAACGCAACGAAAATTGTTTTTTCTTCGCTTTGGTTCGTGATTATTTTGATCAATATACCAGAATCTTCTTTTGTAGATTTTGGCTTCGCATCTCTGAGCAAGTTCCGTAGGTTCTGGTTTCGGAATAGCGCGCCTTCCGTTATTCTCTCTCCTTATAATTGTACATACAGCGAAACTTTTCGCATGTTGTACTCGACACATTCGAGATATGAAAAATGGTACACTTGCATCTTCCAATTAGTGGTTAGAGTAAAATGAAAGTATGAAATATATTTTACCGATGGAACTTATTTCATCTCGAAATTGGAAAGAATTTCGAAGACGTGACGAGCAGATGCAGTTGGAGTACAATAAATGAACGAAAAAGAAGTGTTGAAGTAGAACGAATTAAAAAAAAAAACAAGCAATGCTAATAATGCGATTTGGAGGTCGGTGAACGTCGAACGAAATTTATTGTCCCTTAATAAATGTCGGACATTTTTCCCTGTCTATTGACCATTTATCTCCGCTTGACTTGAGTCGTTCAGTGTGTTGCGGATTTGTCGTGCAACAAAAAAATGACCGTACGAGCTCTCATGAGCAACTGGCAAGACCACAAGACTCGATAAATCACGTGTGCACTAGTCTCTTGAACCTTGCACTATCTCACTTCTTCCTTCCTATAAGTTTGCTCTTTGAGCTCCCTATAGAGTCTCCTCTTTCGTACGAGCCCTTTTTTGTTCTTTTTATACCGCTCCTCTCACTCTCCATTTGTCTCTGTCTCTATCCCTCCCTGCAGTGTGTAGCCATTCATACATTGAGGGCAGTATTCCCGACAAAGTACCAGCCCTTGCCGTTGCCCAGCGTGTATCTAACGTTCACAGCCGCGGCAAGGATAAATCGTGCCTTTCGTGACCGAGATAAAAGAGTTACTTTTATTTCGTACAGCTGGCACTTAATAGCTGGTTTTCCCTTTTCCTTTCTTTTGCTCCGGGACTATGCCATTATTGTCCTTTCGCGTGAAAAAAAAGACCTGCGAACACCCTTTGCTGCGAGTGCCAATAAGGGAAGTACATTCTTACGGTTATCAGTGGAGCAAAAATAAATAGTTTTGAAGTTGGTACCGTTGGAGTGCAACGAAAATCCTTCTCTATTTTGTCATGGCTTTTTTGTTACTGCCTAAACGAGTATTTCGCAATTTTGGATTATGGATCCCTAATAAGGAGATTCAAAAATATCTAACCAAGAAATTGGGCAACAGGAACAAAACATTTTTTTTTTATGGGATGTATTTTTGTATTTTTTTTTTGGGATGAATACAAAAATACATGAATTATTTGATTGTGGAACGCTTTATTTTTATTAATATCTAAACTCTGTTGCAATTTTAGTTTATGGCGATACCCAACACGGATCTTTAAAAATATTTCAGTGACATTTGTAGCCTGAATGGGTTAAAAAAATTGTGAGCGATACAAAGAAGAAAAAAATAATAACTTCGTTGCATCCCAACGATGCAAACTTCGATACCATGAAAATAATTGTTTTCGAACTTCATGGTTGGAACGCAGGGAATTTTTTTTTCTTGGTACCCAATTTTCTTTTGGCACGTTAAAAAAAAAAATTTCGAAACATTTTTGAGGATTCTAATCAGAGATCTATAATCTTAATTTGCATAAGTAAAATGTACGATAATATTGTAAGTAAAGAGATGAAAAAATCGAAAAGAATTGTCATTGCATTACACTGATGCAAACTTCAAGACATTCGGAGAAGCAATGAAATGGTATTCATTGCTTCTCCGAATGTAGATTTTTAAATATTTTTCGGCGTCGGGTTGAAATTCCGAAATTTGAATGATCAGAACGCTGAAAGTATACTACCCCGAAATATGAAAACTCCGAAAGAATTTTACACGAAAGACCAAAACTCCGAAAATCTGAACACCGTCAAAATAATTCGGCTATGGAAGTTTTCAAAGTTTCAAAATGTTCAATAAAACGACGAATTATTGCAAGAATTTTTTTATTTTTTATTAAGAAGTGATTTTACGTCAATTTTGACATGAGGGCCGGGTTGAAATTCCGAACTTTGAATGCGCCGACGGTTTAAAATTCCTAATTTCAATGTTCCGAAATTACAAGGTTCGTCAAGATCATGCCAGCGAAAGTCTACACAGTTGACTGTAAACTATGTAGAACGTATAATATTGTCTAGACAAATTTCAAAATTGACGCAAAATCACTTCTTAATAAACAAAAAATTCTTGAAATAATTCGTTCATTTATCGAAAATTTTGAAATTTAAAATTTCCATAGCCGAATTATTTTGACGGTGTTAAGATTTTCGGAGTTTTGGTCTTTCGTGTAAAATTCTTTCGAAGTTTTGAGCGTTCTGACCATTCAAAGTTCGGAATTTCAACCCGGCCCCATCTTGAATTTCGGAACATTAAAATTCCAAATTTTAAACCGTCGGAGCATTCAAAGTTCGGAATTTCAACCCAGCCCCTATTTTTCCTTTGAATATTTGTCCATTGGGGAAAATAGTCGTCAATGCCGTTGTTCCATTTTTGTCTTTTGTAACAATATCATTTTCTTTCGTTCAATATTATTGTCTTTTGTATGACGAATTGTTTTTTGTATCGATGAACTTCTGTCGTGCGAAGGATTGTTGAAAATTGTTTTTTTTTTCTTTTTCGTTGAAGGATAAATTCCAATTGACCCTTTTGAAATCGCAAATGCATCGAGACAGCGACACTCTCACGTGTGCCTGTGCGACAACTGCACGTAAATGTGCAACGCGTATGAGACAAAAGTGTGCACGATCGTCTTCCCGCGACGATTATGTCTACGTGGACTGCACGTATATGAGAATTAATTGTCTATGGGGTACTCGAGGCCACGTCGACAGGGCTGTGACCTTTAGCACTCCAACATTCTTAATTCACGCCCGAGTGGCGAGGGACGAGAAGACTGCATGTCAGTTTTCTGATTTATTTCTCGAATCAACGAATCTACTTTCATCGACTTCAGAGTAGCCGATATATCGAAGACCTGCATTGCAGTTTCCATCTTGCCATTTGATTATGATCTTGTTGAAATTCGTTTGCGACAATTATCTCATGATTTTTTAGGCAAATGTTTTACTTTCCAAAAATTTGCCTAAATAATCGTCGGATAATTGTTAATAACAAATGAACTATGCAATGTAAAAAAAATGCTACGTACGTCCATCGACGATTTTATTTCTCAAGATATATTCAACATTTCATGTGAATCGGTTGAAAATTGTCTGAGTTATGTTTCCGGCCAACTTAAAAATGCAGTTTTGAGATAAACGCTGCACAGTCGCGATTTTGAAATTAATCGCTCCAAAAAAATTATTGTATACAGTCACTGATATGTATGATAAACACCCTTTTTTGCAATTTCGATTTATTTTGTAGTTTTTCTGAAAAAAAAATCCCCAAAGGCCTATTTTTCGGCCTCTGAAGTGGCCTAAGGCCTTGAGAGATTTTCCTAAACAAATTCGGTTAAAATTAATTAAAGCGATTTGGAAATATTAATTTTCATTGGATTCCAACCATGCAAACTTAAATCTCATTTTCCGAAGGAATTTTCCGAAAAAAATGCAGTGAGAATGTCAAAATAAAATTGCAAAGTACCTGAACTGTCGATGTTGTCAGCATAATGAATGTTATATGATAAGGTAAATGTCCCAATTATTGAACACTATCTTGTATTTTTATTATTTCTCATTCACGTGCATGCATTTACTTATTTATAAAAATTGCATTACATATATGGAACTTTTAAATATCGAAATGTTACCTTGTGCAAAAAAAGCTTTAATTAATAGAGCAAAAAATTATTTAATCAGCAACGGTGACCCGATTTGACGTCTCGTGGTAACTGCTTATCGTTTTTGCTAAGACGCGCCGCTTCTGCGTAAGGGCATAAAAAATTCAAAAACTGTCGCATCTCAAATAGTAAAGGCATTTCAGGTTCCTCAGAAAAATTCTTACAAATAACAATTTTTATAAAAAAATTTTATTCAATTATTTGTTAAAAAATACGGTGTTCGATCATTGGGACATAGAAAATGCAGTGTGTCCCAATTATTGAACACTCGAATTCTCCAAGATGGCGTCATTAAACCCATCAAAAAATCGAGACAGTTAACGTGTGACAGATCGTGTGAATCGGATTTATTCAAACAAAAACTGTAAGTTCCTGAATAAACTTACCTTTATTCTTTTAATAATAACTCTAAGATCGTCAGATATATTTTTTATTTATAGTTTATAGTATTATATTGTTATATAATTTATAGTTTATAGTATTATAGATATATTTTTTATTTATAAAAAAGAGAATATAACCTAAAAATACGAATGTACTGTTCAATATTTTTTGCTCTCCGATATTTCAGGGAGCCAAGCTGCGACAAAATCAAACAAAAACAGAACATAAAAACGAAAAAGCTGAAAATAAAAATAAAATAAAGTACGAGTTGAAAAGCAAAAATAAAACAAATGCTAATGAACCAAAAACCTATCAAAAGAGACTAAATATATATTTTTGTATTTTTACATGATTAACAAAAGATTATTCAAGTGTTTGATTTTGCTTTTATTTCTTAATATTGTACCCAAAATAATATTTTCAGAACGGAAAAAGAATTCTCGAGAGTGTTCAATAACTGGGACATGCCTGTTCAATGTTAGGGACATAGGCACTTCCAGTGTTCAATAATTGGGACATTTGCATGCTTCACATTGTTATTCTTTTTTTTTCATTTGAAATCATTTAAAAATAATTTAAAGGGTGATTTTTCGAAAGTAAAAATATCAAAGTATCATTTGAACCTGAGAGCGATGGTTTTTTCTTGATTTTATATTTTTTTCTCACCGAATTCAATCCCCCAGATCCTTAGTTGTTCAATAATTGGGACATTTACCTTATATGAAATTAATATTGATCATCAATATACACTTTATTATGTTAACTAATAACAATTAATGATTGCATAAATAAAAATAAAAATTTGACTGATCTGCGACCTCGTATATGGCTCCTTCAATAGGAGGTAATTGTTACACATTTTTTATACGCCTTTCCCACACCAAGCTGTGTACATGGTGCGATCGTGATCCTGACCAGCGTTACACGCAGCGGCTCGCCGGAGCCGTGGTCACGGAGAAATTCACGCACCACACGCGGTGATCAAAGAACCGTCACATTCCTGAGACTCTTTAACGATCGGTCATGCTCGTTCAAGCAGGGTTAAAACCTTCTTTTCTCGCTCGATATATGCTTGTTCTTGCCCACACCGCTGTACAGCTCCTCGCTGAACTCGTCGATCCTTGCAAACGTGTTTTATCTGCCAATTCGCTTCCATCGAGGAACGAACGCGTATATATGTACGGGCGCTCGTTCACGCTCAGCCGTAGGGCTTTCCCAAGCCTTCTAATTCGCCTGATAACTTGGAAATAAATTGATTTTCGCGAGACGCGTTTACAGACGAATTTGACGAAAAAAAAAATGCGAACAATCATATCGTCATTTTATACGGAAATTGTCCTCGTCGAGCAAAACATTTATAATTTATCTGTACGAGTAATTTAAGGGGCCAGTCCACTTTGGAGCCACGAAAAAAGGCTATTTTCGCGAATTTTTATAGGATTTTATCAAAGATATGAATATAAAAGTTGTTGGGCTTGATAAATAAAGTCTTGAAATACATTTTTTTTAATTTCAATTTATTTTTATTCATTTTTAAGTACAAAAACTATAATTTAACGTAACGCCTCAAAAATAGGTGGGCTAGGTAGCTCCATCACAACTCGGCAACGGCTTGTCTGAAACAAAAAAATCAAAGTCCATTAGATTCAGTATGACATCGGCTACAAAATGACCCTCGGATATAAAGTTTTATCGAAAAAAGTAATTTAAAAACGCGTTTTTTCGCAATTTTTCGCAAAAAAAAGTAAGAATCAAAATTTTAAAACCATCGTGGGTCATTTATAAAAAAAAAGCCTTTCTAAATGCAATGACGAAGATAAATCGTGGCGGTCACTCTTCCATAAAAAGGCATAGGCTTGTGAAGTTCGCGAAAACACTTTATAAAAAAGCGTATTTTCGAGCATTTTCGAAACACCAATATTGAATGTGGGGAGGGGGGGATTCATGAAAGAAGACTTCCTAAATACCTTCAGTCTTCTACAAAGAAACCCAAACAAGCAAAATCAGGTAACTCGTGTGCGTGTAAGTGCGAGTGCAGGCTTTTTAAAAAACATTTTTAATTCGTATCAATGGCTAGAAAATATATAGACCGATTTTGACGCGAATTTTCAGTCTTGTTTTTGAAATCGTGTATTTTTACGAACTTACAACGGCTGCACGGGAAGAGGGGTAAGTGACCGCCGCGATTTCTCTTTGGCATTTTATTAAGGAAACTTTATTTTATAAATCCCACCACCTCCCACCCCCAATATAAGCGTCGAGATATTTAAAAACGTCCTATATTTTATTACGTGTTTCCGGGAACTTCAAAACCTCGTAACTTGTGGAATTGATAGAAAATGTCAGCCTCCCCCGACGGAATATCAATAGTGGTGATGCATTAAAGCAGCTCATGGCAAAAAAAAAATCCCTTCGATTTTCGGAAAAGTCCTTAAAATGCATAATGACCGATGTTTTTTTCTTCTTCATTTTGTCAATTTTTTTCTGATAGATACAAGCCACAACAATCATTTGAACACTTTCAAGGATGCTTATTTAAAGATCTGTAACCTAAATATGCAACTAAAAATTTTGGATAATGATTCAAATGAGAAAATGAAAATATAAAACAAATTTATTTCATAAAACAAGTTAATGAAAATGGCAATTTATTTAACGGTAACCGTCATGGAATGTAAAGAATTTTCGTTGTGTCGCGACTATGCAAGCTTTCCGGCAAAGCATAATTGCTCCTAATTATTACTGAATAGCTTTCGAAGAATGTCGCTGAGTATGAGTCGTCCCGGAAATATCCTAATAATGCCGCAGTAAATTCTCCACTATGTGTATGAGTGTGCGTGCGTAAATACGGCATGGAGGAAAATGGTACTTGAAAAATTCGTGACTACCAAATGATTTTACGTCGAATAAGAGCCTGCACAATCGATTTTAGCGAGAAATGAAAAATTACCGATTTTCAGGGCTGTGAATGAAACCAATCTGAATCTGGTGGTCCAGTCGGGGCCGGGTTGAAATTCCGAACGTTGAATGATCAGAACGCTCAAAACTCCGAAAGAATACTACCCCGAAAGATCGGAACTCGGAAAGAATTTTACACGAAATATCAAAACTCCGAAAATCTGAACACCGTCAAAATAATTCGGCTATGGTTGTTTTTAAAGTTTCAACATTTTCAAAAAATCGACGAATTATTTCACGATTTTTTTATTTTACTAAGAAGTAATTTTACGTCAATTTTGAAAATTGTCTAGACAATGTTATACGTTGTACATCATTTACAGTCAACTGTGTAGACTTTCGCTGATATGATCTTGACGAATCCTGTAATTTTGGAACACTAAAATTAGGAATTTTAACCCGTCGGCGCATTCAAAGTTTGGAATTTCATCCCGGCCCTCATGTCAAGATCGTGCCAGCGAAAGTCTACACAGTTGACTGTAAATGATGTAGAACGTATAACATTGTCTGGAAACATTTCAAAATGGACGCAAAATCACTTCTTAATAAAAAAAATTCTTAAAATAATTCGTCGATTTATTGAAAACTTTTAAAACTTCCATAACCGAATTATTTTGGGGCCGTCCATATATTACGTCATCGATTTTTGCTGATTTTCGACCCCCCCCCCCTACAATCATCCTATCGTCATTTCCTAAAGACCCCCCCCCCTCTCGCAAAATTGACGTCATTACCAGTTTGGCAAAATTAAAACATTTGCGGATTTGAGAAAAATTGGGTAACATTAAAACATTTTGCTATAGAATCATCTTTTATTATTTTGTACTTTGGCAATGTTTATTAATATAATAATATTATTCTTCCCTATTCTTTAGTTTTCTTTGGATAGCTCCCACATTTTGTTATAGAATCATCTTTTATTATTTTGTACTTTGGCAATTTTCATTAATATAATAATATTATTCTTCCCTATTCTTTAGTTTTCTTTGGATAGCTCCCACGGAGTTTTCACCCATTCTTGCAAATCCTGGATCACGGGTAATATCTCCGTATCCTCCCCATATTCATTTTGGCTCGATCGAACTATTTTCATAGGTACGCTGTTATTTGAAGTTCTCGAATATAATGTAGACAAACCTTATGTAATAAATAAATAAATAATGAGTTCAATAATTAATACCATTAGGTACTTGCAAAATATTTTTCATCACTCATGCGGGGAAACCACTCTAGTTGTACAATATACTATTGTACATTTTGAATTAACTGGTATCACAAGAATGACGTCAATTTCGAAACGCCCCCCCCCCCCCATCCATCATTTACCGTCATCCGCAGACGAACCCCCCCCCCCTATTTTAAAATGACGTAATTTATGGACGGCCCCTTTGACGGTGTTCAGATTTTCGGAGGTTTGGTCTTTCGTGTAAAATTCTTTCGAAGTTTTGATCTTTCGGGGTAGTATTCTTTCAGAGTTTTGAGCGTCCTTATCACCCACATCCTTATCATTGACACACACACACACACACACACACACACACACACACACACACACACGCGCGCGCGCGCACACGCACACGCACACGTGCACACCACGATAAGGATAGGTAAGTACGCGCCTTTTTGTATGTTTATTTCCCTTAAGGTTCGATCAGCACTCGTTTTTCCCCTCATAAGGAACTTCCTGCTGCACCTCCCGACTCATATCGCTCATATAATGAGAGCGATATAGAAAAACAAGCGAGGGGCACGTGCCTCTGATTAGAACTATATTTCAAGAGACGCATACACCGCACACGCGCACACGCGCACACACACACACACACACACACGCGCACACACACACGCGCGCGCGCGCGCGCGTGTGTGTGTGTGTGTGTGTGTGTGTGGACTTCCGTGTTGTACTCATTCTTATTTCGTTACAATAGTTTTGGATTTTCCCAATGAGCGTGCATTTCTTCGTATCAATCGGTGTATGTATTATTTTGATACGGAAGAAGCAGCGTGATCGTATATGAACGATTGCCTGTACGCCCGTATTATTGCTATTTTTTTTAAAGAAAGATGCAACTGTTTTTTCTCCATCTACATGAATTATTGTAAAGTGGATACGAAGGGAGCGTCTCTTGAAATATAGTTCTAATCAGAGGCACGTGCCCCTCGCTTGTTTTTCTATATCGCTCATATTATAGGAGCGATATGAGTCGGGAGGAGGCGCAGGAAGTTCCTTATGCGGGGAAAAACGAGTGCTGATCGAACCTTAAGGGAAATAAACATACAAAAAGGCGCGTACGTACATATCCTTATCGTGGTGTGCGTGTGTGTGCGCGTGTGTGTGCGCATGTGTGTGTGACAGAGAGAGAGAAAGAGAGAGAGAGAGAGAGAGAGAGAGAGAGAGAGAGAGAGAGAGAGAGAGAGAGAACGTATAGTATGAGAGGTATGAGAGCGAAGTACATCAGAAGAGGCCTTATCATTACCATGATAATTAGTTGGTGAACGCTCTTGCTGAATTACATATGTATGCACTTTAAAGAAGAGGGCACACAGTGCTGTTGTATCCGGCTGTGGGGGAGGTAAATTGATATGAAATCGCGTCCGCCCCCCCCCTCTGCTTGTGCGCGCGCGCGCGCGCGCGCGCGCGTGTGTGTGTGTGTGTGTGTGTGTTTGCTATACGTGGATTACGAACGGAACTGACAAAGCCAGAATAACGTGTCGCGACGATTTCTTTTCTTTTCTTTTTTTTTTCATTTTTTTCACAAGGATTGACAACTTAAGGCGGGATATACATTTACAACGATAAAAAAATGTATGTATTTCTTTTTCCTTTAAACGATAGAACTATATATGTAGAATATTTTTCCAAAGTTTCGAAGCGAAATTCGAAAAACTTCAAACGTTACAGCCCGTCAACGCTGTGCCTCACCGTTCGGATTCGGAGCGGGCGTGAACTTCAAACGCGTTTTTCTCAAAACTGCATTATCGAAATTGGCGTGTAGGATTACTCAAAACTATTGAGCCGATTGAGTTGAAACTTGGTAGAAATATTGATAATATTGGTATCTTCTACGTGACGAGAATTGTTTTTTAAAAATTGGGGAAAAAAACGACTTTTTTAATCCACATTTGACAGAAATGTTGCGTGAAATGTCGATTTTTTTTTGTAAACGCGTGCCATTTTCCTCAAATTTGCATTTTCTTCATTTTAATTGCCGTCACATAGAAACTATACATGTTCTAGCTGAAAAAATGTTTGAACTTTTTTGCAAATCGAAGTCTACGGGAAGCTAGACTGCACGCCGATTCGAAACTCCCGCGGCGACCTTGCTGTAAGACTCTGCCACAGCTCCGTCATTTTGATGATGAATTAATTGAAAAAAATTGTTTTGTATACTTAAATATACTATTAAAGTATACCTAAAGTTTAATAATTGTAGAATCATTATTTCTTAGTTTAAAAAATCCCTCAATATTGCTTATTTTTTCTTCATGTCTAAATGTATATCCCGCCTTAAAGGAATAAAAAAAAGAATCGAACGATCAGACTGTCCCAACGCATAAGCCACGTTTATCGGGAGAAAACGCGAATGACCCGCGTACACTCGATGATCCATACTTCGACGAGAATAATTTAGCCGACGTTGGCGAGGGTGTCATCGTGCCAAATTGACTTTACGCGTGTGTGTGTGTGTGTGTGTGTGGAGACGATACATATTCTGGGTGTATAGGTAGATATGCAAGTACCGTGTGTGGGTTTTGTACATATCATAATGTACAGGGTCGCCCGAAAAGTAACATCCGAAAGGAAAATCTAGATGCCTTCTATCAATACCCATTCAAATCATCTCCATGTATGTTCTATGATCTTTCTAAGTTTTTGCAGAAAGAAGCATTTTTTTATTCTCTTCTGTGTATGTACTTCCCTCGCGATCTTTTTTACTTGTGTTATCGTCGCGAAGTGTACTGTTGAGCAATAAACCAATTATCAACTGAACACTAACGTTAATACCTTGCATTTGGATCAATAGATCAAACCTAAAAATAGTTTTACGAGGATCAGTCACTGAAGTCCAGATGATAAAAAAAAATTACTTACATTAGTCTGAATGACTCCCAATTGTTTTTAAAAACTTCCAAGAGGAAAGTACATACTCAATCGAGAAAAAAAAAATAGTAAACGCAAAAAATTGTTTTTAAACAAGCCTTTATTTAAAAGATACTGTACTAAAAAGTAAAATAAGCTTCGTGGGGTTCAGTAAAATTGAAAGTCAAAACAGTACAAGTGGCGCAAAGTCCCTTCCTTGTCCACTCATCATAGGTGCAAGTACTTAGAAGGTACATCAATTTAGATAATTCGAAAATATGAAATATACATTTTAAAAGCTTGAGGCTTTTTTCAGAAATTTTAACGTACCATTAGTACTTAAGACGTTTGACGTCTCAAGCTTTAAAAATTTTTATTTCACATTTTTTAAATATCCACGTTTATGTACCTTTTAAGGGGTTACCCCCACTTGCGATTTTGAAAAAATCGATTTTTTTTGTATTGCATTTTTTTGAAGTATAAGTATCTGAGAATATGTCCTGAAAATTTCAAGTCGATCCGAACAAAATTGACTGAGATACGAGCGTTGAAAGAGAAGAATCCGTTGTGTAAACGACCGGAAATTGAAACTTTAAACACGTTTTTCTCAAAATGGCATTTCTGAAGTCGGTGACCAAGATTACTCGAACACTAATGAACCGATCTCCTTGAAATTTTGCAGGCTTATTAAATACATAAAAATGTAGTCTTTAATCGTTCGATTTTTTTTTCGAAATAAAAAAATGGCCGTTTTATAGCCAAAAAACGGCCGTTTTTTTTTCGTTAAAATCGAACCATTAACTTTGACCGTCCGCCATTTTGTGAAAAATGGATATTTTTTAAAATCCTTCGATTAAAGACTAGTTTATACTTATATTTCACTTAATCCATCCGCATTTTTTTTTTCAGATGATCCACTTCGCCGCAATGTTGGTCACCGCAAACCGTGTATATAAAAACATTATTTCATTGACGGCCATTTGCCACTAAACAATGTAATATTTTTCAATAAAAAAATTACTGAAAGTTCTTCAAGATGTGTTCTTTAAGATGGTATATTGATCGATTAAAAAAGTTTTGTAGTTTTCTTTTAAAAAATTCATGAAAAAGGCCTTTTTTTTGCGCTACGAATGGGAGTAACGCCTTAAGTATTTGCATCCATGATGAGTGACCAAAGAAGGGACTTTTTGGTAGTCATACTGTTTTGATTTACAATTTTACAGAACATTTTTTTTTACTTTTGAGTACAGTATGTTTTAAATAAAAGCTAATTTTTAAAATGTTTATTTACGTTTATTCTATTTTATACTTTGCAGTATTAGAGTTGGTTTATTTATTTGCCATGCCAGACCCCCACGCCATTCAGATATCGGCGTAATCGAAAACCCTGCCTTAAGTCGTAGAGGCTCAAAGCAAGGTTCGCGAGAAACTTAATAATAGTGTAATTATCAATAGTGCTCAAGTCAACAAATTTAATGAGCTCAAACTCGATTGTCCGGCCATTTGCCATTAGGAAATTTCAGTTCCCACCTCCTATCACCATTATCAGACTCTCGTTATCATGTGTAACGAAAAGTGCTCATGATAGCAAAACAAATGAGCACAAACTCGACTGTCCTTGTATATGCTATTAAGGGGCTATACCAGTGTGAACGCTGAAAATTTGGATGATTTTCGGGAATTTTTTGGAAGAAAAGTACTCAATTAAATGTTTCGGAAAATTAAGAATATATTTGGCTATATTTGACCTATATAACGTAATTTTTTCATAGAAAAATATTGAGATCCAAGCGACTTATGCGCTTACCTTCGGAGGCGCCAAAAAAAAAGTTCCTCCACTGCTGACATGATTCCGGCCGATTGAGTAGCTGAAACCGAAAAAGGAAAAAAAGTCGTTAAACTGGAAGGCATTTCCTGCACAATGGCGTAGGATTTTCGAAAAATATTAAAATGTAACAAAATGGCGTAGTTATGAAAAAACGTCTGTTTTCTTGCCTATAAAATGGTCGTTTTTTTCAATGCCAAATCGTCAGTTTTCATCCAATCAAAAATATCCTAAGTCATTGTAGAGTAAATAT